>OY987213.1:31653105-32853105 GCA_963920805.1 Primula vulgaris
TAACATGGCTTTTTTCGATTGGCGATTCGATTGCTTTAGTTTGGTCAATTGGCGAATCGATAATTTTGGTTTGGTCGATGGGCGATTCATTAACTTGGGTTTGATTAATTGGTGGAAAAGGAATTAAGGTTTGGTGTAGATTAGAGCAATTAGGGTTTTTTGGAACTACGGTTTCCATTAAGAGAGAGATTTGGTGAGATGAGAGAGAAATTGGGGAAGTGGGTTTTTGTAAAGAGGAGATTTTAAGAAATGGGTTAGGCGGGGAATTTCGAAATTCGTAAGAAAACGGGAAATTTGGGTTTTTTATTTTTATTTTGGGGAAGGAGGGAAATTTAATTTTGGGTTTTGGGAAATTTTAATTTTGATTTTTAATTTGATTTGGAAAAGGGAGGGAATTTGTAGCGGGATGATTTTCAGAAAACGAAAAGATTTAATTTTTATTTTTTCGCCAAAAACATATGCGGGAAGGTAGGAGAGAGGAAGAGAAAAGCTGTAAATTAGAATAAGTATCAGTTACTGTTTTAGGAAAACTCAACTTATTATTTCATCATCTTTATGCTCTATTTTCACTTTTTATACTTATTTTTATTCATGCACATTTTATTAAAAACTAAAAGTAATGGTGAATATATAATATTATACACAAAATTTCTATTTTGAAAAAATAAACTTATATACTGTGCTTATATTTTGAAACGGGGAAGCAAGTATTATCTGGAAAAATTTTTGATCGGTTAAAAACTTTAGTAATAATTTTTATTTATTTATGAAAAGATGTATGCTCGAATGAATGCCTTGTTGGACCAATATGTACTGCTACCAGTTTCAGTTTATGTGATTCTTTTACAAGCTTAAAGTTTTTATTTTATGTTTTTTTTAATGTTATAAAGTAAAACTAAAATATTATTTGTCCAACCTTTACTTGTATTACTGCGAAATATTTATTTTATTTTATGTAAGACAAGCTCAAATGAATGTTTTTTGAATGTACTGCAAAATATTAGTTGTCCAACCCTTTATGTCTAAAATCTGGTTAAGATAAATTCAATTAGGATTTTATTATGTTAAAAAACTAACTTCCATCCTCGTAAGAGGAGAAGATAATGAGGAAAAGGCAAATATAGTCTCTCTTGGTACATTTTCATGTACTTGTATCCCAATATTTCCGACACAGGTAAACAGGGATGGAAATCGTTATTATCCAGATCGGTCCGAACCAAACAGTTGAGCAAATTAAAGTGGAAATCGGTGCTTTCATGGAAGGAGGGAGGGCTAACATCCCAAAATATGGTGTCACGTGACACTCCGAGCTTTTAAGCTCTGTAAAAATAGTTTTTTTTTATCAAACCATCGTATAAATACGCAAAGTATACGTTAGCATTTCTAGTTTCGGAACATTTTACGTTCTTATAATTTTCTTGGATTTAGTTGTGTTTTGCGAGATTTTTAAAACAAAAAATGTTAAAAAATGTATAAAAACAACATATTTTTCAAAACTAAAAATACTAACGTATAACTCGCGTATTTATAGTATGATTTGATAAAAAAAACTAAAAAAATAATTATTTTTACATAATGTTAAAAATTCGGAGTGTCACGTGACACCGTATTTTGGGTGTTAGCCCCACTTCTTCGTGCTTTCATTACTTTAAATCCTTTTGCATCATAATAGTGACCCGAAAAAAGCAATGAAGCCAGCATCTTTCACATAACTTATTCAAATGGGTAAATTAAGCAGTCGAGAACATGATTATAACTCAACAATTATTGATTTCAGTTCTTAATTTCATGACCAAGCTGATTTTTGTTCAATTGCAGTAAAAAAGGCTCCACAAATTTCGACCTATAAGGTATTAGGTATCATTGATCATGAACTTTTTAACCGTTGGCTATAGCTCTCAAATTTTCTCCTTTTTGTTTTGTAAATCAGAGTAAAGAAAACACATCCGATCACCAGGCTGATAATTCAGATTTATTTAACCTCACCAAATATCCTTTTAAATTCCCTCTTTATCTATCTTACCTATCCAACTCCTTTTTAGAATCATCAATCTACTAATTATGCCACAACCCAACTTCCTACTACCACGTCCCGTTGTCCCAGGTCGAATCCAAAAAAAATCTTCAAATAGTCCCTTTCCATCTCGACTGCTGTTGGTCGATTGCCCCAGCAGTAGAAGGAAAGCTAATAACAAAACCAAATTACCATGTGCCAAACACTACAAATATAAATGTATCTGTAGAAATAGTAATCAAATTGTTCTGGGAGCTATACCAGGACAACCAGAGAAAAATAGTAAAGCGGACATCGCTTGCCAGACTATTCTTTAGCATGTGTGTTGTAATGTCAGTAACAATGAACTTAGAAGGTTAAACAATGATCAGAAGGCAGAAGGAAAATATATGCAGTCATTTTACCAAAGACAGAAGAGGCAATTAATCATTTTATCATAGATTGAGGTATAGAGTGCTTCTATGAGCAAGAGCTTTGAGAAAAAGATAAAACACAGTCCACACCCCCTAAGCTGCTAAGCATACAAAAACTTATAAAAAGAACAAGAATATTTCTTCTAAGTTTAATATTGTAACCTAATAGGAGTAGGTACCATAAGGTAGCTGCTGCTAGGACTAAGAAGACAACGTTACACAATGCATACTGTTGTTAATAGATTCTATCCTGAAGATCTGTCATCAAATTTGATGCCAAAGAACTTAGTTTCTTCCCGGTCTCTCCGGCTATGTCTTTCAAAGAAGAGATATCCTGTTGCGCCTGCAGGGAAAGCAGAAAGAAAAAATAGAAATCTTAAATTAAAACAAAAAAAGTACTAAAAATGCGCAAATCATTTGAGGACAGAATAGATCATTTTTGTTTCATGCAAAGAAAACCTGAAAAGAAAGTCTGTTTATAAGGTCACTGGCAGAAAGGTCGAGGTTGTCATTATCCCTGCTCCCAAACAAATCAGCACTAGAGATTGCAGCTGAACCCTACAAAACAAGTATCACAAAAACCATTAGTATGGAAGTGAAAAAGAGCTAACAAACAGAATGTGTATCACTTTTGCAGTTTTTCTTTTTGTCAAAAAAACGGAGAGAGTAATGTGTATGCAATGCCATCCATCAGAAAATGATGAGCACGGCTAAAAGATAAGGCAAGTTTTGTTTGAGTACTGAATGCTATTTATTGTCACCTGCCAACTATTTCTGCAATCAAATTCAATAAAATGCAAGAACAAAGGAAATAGGGACCATCAACCCCACAAGAGAATGGAATAAAATTATCAAATGATTTTGGTAATATCACTTCTACAGTTCTACTCGGTATAAAATCTATAACTTGCCTATTGTTCCAATTATGTACATGGACGGACACCTACTACAGCTTTTACTTTTTTCAAGGTTTTCTATTCCATTTCATTTCATAATACTGCAATACGAGACCAGGGCTTATAAGAATAAGCACAATGAATGCAGCCACTGAGATTTCAATATGTACTGTACTAATTACTCATTTACAGTAATTTAAAGGAAACGCACATTTATACTATTAAACCTGTGGTTGCATGTATGTGTAATTGGATCCAAAATAATCAAAGGGTATCGTGTGTCCTTTATAAAGGGTGTTAGCAGGAAAACATACTGAAAACTTTTGCAAAGAAACTTGAGCATCTGTGGCAGCTTTATTCTGATCACCAAAGAATTGTGCAGATGATATAGACTTGGCATTGGAGAACTTCTTCCTAGCTTCATCTGTTTCCTCAGCCTGCAAATAAAATCACAAACCTCAAGAATGTAAACCGAAACCAACAATGGAAATGAAAATGCAACAATTTATAATAAAGTAATATGCAAGTACTAAAGTTATCAGATCATCATTTACTGAACCAGAGCATGAGACTACCAAAGCAACACAAATACAGAAGAAGAAATCTACGATTCCAGAATATCATAATTCAGCATATGTTTCAAGTCCCATTCCCTAAACTGGCCCTCGTGACAAACTCTAGCTCGCCATTTTACAAAGCAAATAGGAAAAATGTTCAAATTTTTGAATGATAAACTCTTGTCTCATTCAAAGCTCAAATAGAAACCAAAACCATTACGTGAAGTCTGATGCAGAGTATAGGTCCAAAATAACAATTTTGTCACAACACGATCTTAATAAAAAGAAAACAATATTGAGGGAAATCGTAAAATGGTTCCCAAACTAATACAACCAGCCTACTCATCCTTTTTATAAAGTTTTAAAAAATCTAACGATGATGGGTATCTTGCCATCTAGAAACAGGATAAGCATATTAAAGTTTCACCTGAACTTTCGATGATTTATAGCCTTTTTTATTGCCACTGTCCATCCCAAATTCTGCAAAGAAACTTGATGCTTTTGGAGGGGCAACATGGCCAGAACTTGCTGGAGCATCTTGGACATTATCCACATACTCAAAACGAGATGCTAACGGTAAAGTAGTTGAGGAAATGCCATTGGCTGAGGTGGCGACTTGTACAGGACTAGGCTCCTCAGGTTTCTGATCATATAGATTCTCACTTGGCTGTATAATAGAAAATAAATATCACTAGCTCATCAAAAGAACTTAAAGTAATCTACGAACTAAGCGATAGCAGTAAAGATTTATGCGTTGTTGGTAATCAAATTTACCACTTAACCAGGTACATTTTGTATATTCTATCTTTGAATCAAGATATTTAGTGTAGTTCATGATTTAGCCTTCAAATTGTACAAACTAGATTTTCAAAATAAGCCATTTTAGAGACCTGGAGAAACTGAGCTTTTAAGTCTCCATAATCTGGAAGAATAAAACCCTGTTTCCAAAACAAGTCTACAAAACCCTGTTCCAGAAAGCACACTTTAAATCTCCATCGAATCAGATACATATACCAATTTCTTCAAAAGGCCAAAGCAAACTTCTTTGGTTGCAGCTTTTAAGTTAAATTCAGAAAAAACTTACATTCATCCAGCTTATTCAGGGAAAAGCTAAGAAAAAACTCTACTTCTAAGCTGGTAAACCTATGTATCCAATTATTAAACAAACAAGAAACAGAACTGATAAGCTCAACAAAACCAGAACTCACCTTAGTTATCAACTTCCGGGCACCAAGTCCCCCAGTCTTTCCAGTTTTCTTTCTAGCAAGTGGGTTTCTAACAGAAGATGTAACAGCATGAGCAGTTTTTGGAGCACTAGCAATTTCAGCAAGTGTTTGAGAAAGTTGAGGAACACCGGAAACATCAGCAACTTCTTCTCTCTCAAGAGAAACTGGGTTCGAAGTTTCAATGATGTTGAAATTAGAAAATTCATCAAATTTATTTTTGCCTGGCTGAGGAGAGACAGGAGATGATGGTAACCCTGTTTCTCCAAGGGAACTGTTAGAAACTTCCTTTGAGAGAAGCTGCTTATATAACTGAGCCGCCCTTGAGGTATATTTTCCCTCGATATTGCCTCTCTCTATCCATCCATGCTGCTTGAAAAAAACATGAGCACGGTTGTTTCCCCCAAAAGTCATCATTTTTAACTGCTCTGTTGTCCAGGAATCTAAATTGGTAGACCTATAAAATTAAACAAATCGGTGTAAGAAAAGGTAAATCTCACAAAGAGCAAACCTGAAAATAAAGATTGATTACAAGATGACAATCATCATAAGATAACATGTTCCAGCACAAATAGGATTTTATTGAAAAATATTTCTAAGGTCACAGAAGGCCATATGTTTACAATAAGAGATTGCAATGTGGTCATAGTATGAAGAGCTAACGAGAAACTGTGAAATCTCCCGGTTACTTCCTTTTCAGAACAAAATTAACCAAAACATTTACTTCCCGGGAAAAAAGAAGAGAACAGAACATGTTATGCTTTATATATACCCCAATAAAGGAATAATAAAACCCTGCTCCATATCATCTAGGTAACTTTTCTTTAAGAAACAGGAAAAAACTGCTTTAACTTATTACAGTTCAATACCACAGACACATTGCAACACAAAATGAATAGGTAGACGCCCTAGTTCTACCTATATTAATGTACTTCATAATCAGACTTATAACCAACCTACTCCCCAGCTCTCCTCAGTTATGAATCGTGCAACTGTCTATGGGATATAAAGATTTCAAACACTAAATACGACAGCAAGGTCCAAAAACTATCTTCTCTGAAGATATTACCATTTTGCTCACCTGCAAAACCTTACTCAATCTAGTAGAAGACTCCTCCCAGTAGAAGACTCCTTAAAATGTCTAACTTTTTTAATAGTGACACTGAAACCATGCAAGCTACATGAAGAACTTTTGATAAATTACCGGTAAACGGACGGTTACATGATAAAAACATCAAAGTCAACTTCTCCAGTGTACAGTTTCAGAAGATTGAAAAGAACTTTTGATAACATCCTAAAATGAGTGTTAATTCTAAATTTCTAATCATCTATAAACCTGGATTACACACTTAGGTGACTGATATCTGTTACCAAGTTACTAACCATGGTTACAAACTTACATATAGCTGGAATTGCTTAACCAGGTGTGCCAAATACATATATAGAGAAACAAAGACCCAACCCCTATATGAAATCTATACTCTTGATGCTTTGCAGACAACAAGCCTGATGCCACCAAAACCAGAGAACAAGTGGCAACAATCACATTATCTACCCTATTTTCTTTTCTTAACTTTTGCGAGATAACAAGGCTCTTTCTTACTACTATTCAAAGAATTGCTGAATCAAAAATACTTCTATTCAAAAAGCACAATCATAGTCTGTAATCTGCCAAAATGCATCAAAGGTAATGCTTCTAACTGCCTAAATTAATCCAACCGTTTTACTCAGATTGTTAACCACCAAAACTACAATATAGTTACTTGTAATGAATGAGTGGGTGTAAAACTAAAAGAACATCTTCAATGTATACTTAAGAGATATATAAAATTGACTTCAGATACAACGCAACGCCAACTGTATTCAAGCATTACGTTTAATGCAAGAAATTTAGCTCAATTATATATCAACAGAATTTTAGTAATTTACCATATTATATGGACAACTGCACATCACTAATGAATTATTTAGAAGCAATTATTCTAGTTCACGACTTCGAGCGGAATGAGTTTCAATGAAAGTTAAAGGTGTACCAAAACAATGATATATCAATGGCCAGTCTAAATTTCAAGCTGTAGTTTTGAATATTCAAGCACTTAATCGGTGTTTCTTTTTCTAGGTTAGCCTATGACCCTTTTAAGTGCAGCTTACTTGTTTTTAATAAATTAATCGTACGGTATTCGGTTGGCCAAGTTAAAACCAGCTCACACAATTCTAGATAGAAAAATTAGAAAACTTAAAAGCTCAATGGAGCCATCCCCCGAATAAGTCAGCTTAGTTGCTTATATTCTGCAATTACGCATCCAAACAAGCCATGAATAATTGAATGGTTTCTGGATGACGATCACATAACTATACAATTAAAATTACAGAGTGATGTAACACCAACCTAAAAACTTATCACCTACTGACGAGGATGCATATATGAAACGACAATACACAAACTGCTATCTTAATAATTTAAACCAGGGTGCATATACACATGCATCACCACATAACCACCCTATAACTTGTTGCTCGACATCATCGTCAAACTACGTGTTAATGCCAAGAATTAGAGGCCGGCTATATGAAAAAGAAAATCATTCTTTTTCGCAAAACTGAAAAAATGTACTGTCAAAGAAACCATTTTATTAAACAAATGAATATGTAATAACCTGGGAAGCAACAGTAAAAGTCTGGGTACAATACGATACCTATACGGGGACACGCAATTTTTAAAATCTTAAGGGTATGGGTACAGTTGGTGTATTTTTATACAACCTCTAACTTCAATAGAAAGATAATAATAGGGAAAAGAACTCAAAACACTCACAGAATGTCTCATATATACCTCATGATAACTCATTGTTGTCTATACCTAATAATATATCCTAATTGATTTATATTTTTTAAAGGAAAACTCAATGCTTAGTACATACTTTCAGACCTAGTTGCTAGTTATCAAAAACCCGAATTTGCATTTCTTGCTTAATAATCAGTGCATTTCAACCTAGCATCATTGAGCAACGACGATAAAAACAAAGAGAAAAACGAGGCGCCGTCATGGAGCATTCGCACCTAATTCCGAGAAAGATCTTAACACCGGCGCCTTGATTTATATATATCAAACTATGTACTAAGGCTATGTTTGGCAACAAAATTTTGGTCCAAAATCATCTTTACTTCAAAATTCCACCGACTATCCAGAATTTTTTTATTTTTAGTATTTTAGCCTAAAGTATGATTTTTTAAAAACTAAATGATCCGACCGTTCAAACACCCACATATTTTTAAAAATCAAAAATCTAAAAATCAGCTAAAAAATCCGTTACCAAACTGACCCTAAATAATTAATTTTCTTTTATCTATAAAATATGTAAGTACCCGATGCGTACTTAAAGTACCCGGCACACAGTTAGGTACTCGATACTGACACGTTATTAATAGTATTATACTTTATTAACACAGAAATAATGACAAATGGAGAAGTATGGTATGGAGTGCAATAGTAGTGAGAATTTCATAAAATCAATAGATCGAAGCTAAATAATCTAACTGTCCAAACACCCACAGGCTTTTAAATCTAAAATCAGCTTCGCCAAACGGACCGGACCCCAAATGATCGAATTTCCTTTTTTTAAAATATGTAAGTACCCTGTGTGTACCTAAGTTAGTAACGAGTCTAATGAGACGTTATTAACCAAAATTACACCGAACCTGAAAATAACTAGAAAAGGGTTAAAAAAAAAAACCTGACAAAGCTGATGTGGACACCGAGGTTACGATGAGCAGCGGAGCAATCGATACATAAAAAAACTCCGAACGTAACGGAAGCCCACGTCGGATTCTTTGCGTTGCAATCGAAACAGGCCTGAAATATTAAAAAAGTATTAGTAATTTGGTATGTGTTTATTAGTAGTAAAGAACTATAGATAATTGTGAATATAATAGAGGTTAATGAAAATTGGAAAAAGGAGAAATAAAGAGAGAACCTTGTTATCGGATTTGGATTTTAGTTTTCGGAATACGGTGGATTTTTCCATGTTGTTATCAACGCTCGCCATTGTAGAGAGAGAGAGGGTTTCTAATTTAAAGAGTAAAGTGGAGTGAGTAAAAATAAAAATGCATTTTCGTTTTATTCAAATAGTAAATTAAAATTGTGTGGTTGCGTTATTATTATTATTATTATTATTAATATGACTATATCAATGCTATCGGATTTCGAGTAAAATTTGAAAAAAATCTTGCACTGTTTTAAAACTGGGTTCAAATTTCCTATGGTTAGTCGGGTTTTTTATATATATTCATCATTATTTTTATTTTTTATTTTATATAAATCAACTTATTTCATCCGTTCCCATTTAATTTTTCATTACGAAATTACGTGCAATTTTGACCGGCCAATAACTTATATCAAAATTGTCGGAATGAAAATTTTCAAAAGTTGATCATATAGTTCAAATGTTAAATTTTATGATTAGATTTTAAAAAAATTGATTTCGACAATTTTGATACAAGTTATAAGTCGATCAAAATTGCACGTAGTTTCGTAATGGACAATTAAATGGCAACGGAAGGAGTATTAAATTTAACTTTTTATATATTTTTTTGGTATCTATTAATATTGTTATCTTATATAAATTGTCAAACAAACAATAAAACATTAAAAAAATGTCAAATTTTACAGTTTTTTTGAACAAATACTTTAGAAATTAATTAATTAATTAATACGGTGATTTACACATACAAAAATCGATATTTTTTTTTACGAATACATAAGAAAAAAACGAAAACCTCACGAAAACTTGAACATTCGAACTTGAGAAAATACCTCGATATGGAATTGGACAATGTTCTAGATGACGTAAGGTCGCTTCGAAACGGAAATAGTTGCATATGCTTAATTCTATTTTATATGTTCAATCCGGTTAATATCCCCAAATCCGCTCAAACATCGTTTACACCCTAGGAATAGCCAGGGACGATCCTGAGTTTTTTGTTCCACAGTGCTAAAAAAATAGGGGGGGGGGGGGGTTCGATTGTAGAATAATCGAAAATTAACTATCAAACAAAAAAATCATTAATATAAAAAAATTATGCCATTTTATTTACTTATAATTTTTTATACTAACATATATTAACACATAATTTTTTTATACATATATAATAATTATTTTTCGGCATCGTGAAACCCTTAAAGGTTCATCGGAATCGTGAGATCCGGAGGCGTAGGTCAATAATACTAGTTATTGAAGAGATAGATACAGAGAAAGAGAGATTTTTAAAGAATTTAAAATCAACTAAAAACCGACACCTACCCTATCTGTATATAAAGTGTGTATGGAGTTTGTTGGCCCCGGTGCGGTTAAACCTTAGAGGGGGGTGAATAAGGTTTTTGGCGCTTTTCGCCTAATTAAAATCTAAGCGCAATTACTAACCCAACTTATGCAATTATAAGGTTAAGCGTTTTAACAAGAGTTAATGAATTGCTAGAATTACTAAACGCAAGCAAGAAAATAAGTAATAATAAATATTTGCGGAAAGTAAAAGATAGGAAAAGAAGATGACACCAACATTTATAGAGGTTCGGCAAACGGCCTACGTAGTCTCCTCGGTACTACCGAGTAATTCACTAAAAATAATCTTCTTTCGGATATTACAATCCTATCGAGCTCAATCGACCGATTGGCTCACCCTCTACCCGAGGTCCTACTCTTGATACAAGTGCAAGCGAACACTTTTTACGAGTCAACGACTCCGCCTCAATATACGAGTGCCCAACTGTTTAACTTTGAACTTTTAACCAACACTTTGGCTTAAAAGGTTCTACCCAAACACTCACTCACAATGATCTTATAATTTGCTATTTACAAAATTTGTTACAACAATGTAACTACACTCACTATTTTAATTGCTTCTAAATAAGCTAATTTGTGAGTCTTTGATGTTGGTTGAGCTTGAATCGCTTTCTCCCTAATTTCCCTCTTTTTCGAATATATACACCAAAATTGTGATATTTAGGGTTTTGAACGATAGAGGTTGAAAGATGATAGATTGGTATGAATAGATGTGTTTGGAGAGTTATTTGGGGTGGTTTATATAGATCAAATGTGTGTTTTTCTGTATATGACCGTTGGAAGTGGTTGAGGCTTTTATCCACAGGTTTTAAGCAATTCCCCAGAATAAGCTGAAAAGCTGTTTTCGAATTCTGCAAAAAACGATCGGTCGTTTTCTACAGTCGATCGGTCGTTTTTCACCAGTCGATTGGTCGTTTAATAGATTCGATCGATCGTTTTTATAACGATCTCTCTGGAAGAATTTGGACCAAAAACGATCGGTCGTTTTTGTCCAGTCGATCGGTCGTTTCTTCAGTATTTCCGGTTTTCTCGTTAAACTTCGAAAGCCCGTAACTTCTTCGTTTTAGCTCCGATTCTGGTTCCGCTTGAACCTGTGGCTTCGTTTTTCTGTGCTCTATCTTTCTGGTGCTCTGAAATTTACAAATTCTCTTTTTGGAAAAGACAAGCATTATATCATCGAAATCGTAAAATCATTAAAAACATAATCAAAATTATAATCAAAATCAATTATTGAACTAAGTTCAACAGAGTTGTGCATGTAACATTACTGACACGTAGGCATTTGCGTCGTATACTCCCTTTTTAAAAACGCTAGAGTTGAAAAACCCGTTAATCCGCACTTTTGATGGCCCGAACAAGAATATAATACTGAAGTGAGTTTTATTCAAACACAAGATATTTAGGTTCTACTAGACTCATGGTTTAAAGACCGAGTGGCAAATGTTACAAGCTAACATGACCTGGTTTTGTTGTAAAATTATTCAATAAATAATCATTTTAATAGGAATAAAAACATCAAGCCCGATTCATGTACTATCGTCGTCGATGAGAATGTGATGTTGTTGGCATCTTATTTAGAGGTGGACGGAATACAAAATATAAGCAATATTCATTGTTACTTCATGTCACTCTGGCATTTCTGAGGCGATCATTAACACCTTCTCCGGTTATTAGGTAGCTTATTCATCGACTTAGTAGTTATTTTGAAAATTTACAATGAGTTCTTAGAAAGTCCAAAATCATATGACAGTCTTTTAATATTTTACTGTGTAAACATAATCTTACTACTAGTATTTGCATAATATAAGCTATATTAGTAAAATTGTCAATATTAAGAATTTGGACCATGTCAAAATGAATTTAACATTAGTTTAGCACAAATTACTCCTTTAAAAGTATTGTTTCCAATGTCCAATCATTTGGATTAGGGAATTTACTTGTTTAACGCCAATATTACTTCATAGTTCCTATGTACCTTAAAAGAGTACGTAGGTGTGTACCATGTATATCTGTATGACATAGAAGAATCAACAATGTGCTAGTGCTAAGGCCAACAATGTGTGAAACAAATGGGAGCAAAAATACAGAAAGTGGAACCTGAATACCTGATTTGTAAATAGTTGGGGAGCTGTTAATATTTAGCCAGAAGTTTGAGTAGTTAGTTTGTGATTATTACAATATTTTAAGATCGCTTTTCGCTAAATGAACCAAAAAAAATAAGATTGTTCTTTTGGATCTATTTAACACTCTACTCGTGTGGTGGTTGGTCTGACTTTGGTATGAAGCGAGACTAAGTGATCTAGGAGACATTTTGGACTTCTAGCTCTATTTTAGAATGCATATAACATATAGCTTAATTTGGTAGTAGGTAATGATGTATATTTTATGTGTTTGGAATGCGGCAACGGTTATAAGTTGCTGTTTTTGCTTGTAATTTGAGTCGGATCCCCTCTTTTGTAATGAAAAATGGATATTGTTTCCTGTTAAAAAAATTAAAAAATACTGCATCCGTTCCTATTTTAATATCATACATTGGGACTCAACATGTTTTTTCTAAGTTTACCCGTATCATGTTTTTAATTAAAATTCTAAGAGTTGTTTGATAAGTGTAAAACGGTAAATGCACAAGAAAACACATGCTTATATAGGAAAGTGGATAATTAAATGAAATTTTTTCAAAATGAAATAATGGATCATAAAATGGAAACAAAGGAAGTACATGGTATACGATAAAATTTAGACTATCAAAAAATTACACGTAAACTAACATGAGATCTCACCCAAAATGGAACGGGAATGTGATTATAAAAGTAGAATTAAGTTTTACTGTAAGTCTGTAACTATGGTCCAACATGTATCTCACCCAAGTACATTACAAATTCTAATTTCCACGCGCAGTATTAAGGTAAACAAACGAGTCTTAGATGCATTATTTATTATTCATTTCGATTCATTTTCTGTATTACTTACTCCTATTAAGGAAAAAAAAAAAACAATTTGCAAAGTCTGTCTAAAAATGAAATACGAACACGTACTAAGAATTAAGTTGACCCAAATAAATACGATTTAAAAAGAAGTAGTGAACTGGAGCCCACTTTTCACTCAACTGCACTAACAAAATTTGCTACTTTGTTTCCTTTTCCTTAATTTATGTTGCAATACAACTAACCAAACATGACGTGTGACAGAATTAAGATTCGCCGCACCGTTTTTACCGTTAGCCCTATAATATAGTTAATGTGAACTCAATAAGAATTGTAGAAAGACTCGCAACTGTTTTGGAATATATACTTCGTATATGTTTACAATATTACATAAATTGTCACCCAATATATTTAGTATTTACTGTTGTACATAAATTGCTTTTGATATTACATTATTTTGTATAGTGGAGTTAGGGAATGGTCCGCATGGATCGATATATAATTAAAAAATAGAGCATGTTAAAGTTGAAAAAAGCCTATACATTATACTTTTAAATTGTGATAATCGTGATCCTAGTTAATAATTATCACCCCACTAAAATACTTGTCTAAACTCTCTCATCACATGTAAGACACATGTTTATAACATAAGAATAGTCTGAGGTCATGTAAAAAACGCGTGCCCAAAATGAAAGTGTCGTGAAAATTAACACTAAAATGTTGTGAACTCATAATTACGTGCATGGGGTATGGGAAAGAGTATTTACAACCTTAATAAAAAGTATATGAAAAGAACCCCAATAAGATTCCATACACATTTATTTACGTACTACATATATGCCCTTGAAGTTTAGTTGTACATGAACCACTTGCTATATAGTTCTTTAGTAAAGGATTCATGAATCTAATCATGCCATATCATTAGATTAATTGATCAAGATTTAAAATACTACGACGTACTATTTTTCGTATTGGTTTTTGTACATGTTTGGTAGTTTTTTCCAATCTATCAGTCTTGACCAAATTTGATCTCCTAAAACGGAGTTTGCATTAAAAATCCATGATCAATCGAGTATATTCTTCACAAATCTACTCAAGAATCCACCCCATCACCTCTAAACTTTAATCACCAATCAAAGGAAGTATTAGACGCATCACGCATGTAATTAAACATGGAAAATAAATCTTTGTAATTTCAGTTGAAATTATGCCAATTTTAGAACATGTCGTGGTTAGCCTTTTTAAAATAAACTTGAAGTCCTGTCTAATTAAGTTACTTATACAAAAACACTTTTGTCTGATCAATTATAAACTTTTCCGGTAATGTTTGTTTGCGATATAGAATGGGGTATAATAATAGTCGCACGAATTGACACATCATATATAATGTTTGGATTAATTTTTCCAAAAGGCTATATATATTGTTTATTTAGTTAGAAGTGGTATAACACATAACGCCGAGTAATATATGAGTAGATAACCCAAATTGGTGATCGATCACCAATAAAATTTCTATGAAAAATGGATTGTTAAAAACATATACTCATATAGTAAGATGCAACTGTGTGATACTTTACTCCATTATCTTAAACCAGATCATATGTTGTTATAAAACCGAAATTTTCGTTAAACACGCATATTCATATTCATAAACAATTTATAGTTCCATTATACACTTTCTGTAATATTGAGTGTACAAAAGAATTGAAACAACCTACTTGCAATACTTCATAACAATACATGGGATTTGGGAAGCTTATGTATGGACTTTTCCTATAATATTACAAAGCAAATCACTAATCAAATCAAAATCAAGATTCCTAATGGATATTTTGTTGCCATTTTTCATTTCCATTTATACTCCATCTAGAATGGTAACTTAAAAATGGTCCTAACCCCACGGCACAATTACTCTGTCAAAAAATGCCTATCTAACCGGCTATTCCTTCCTCAAAATATCTCATCTTGATATAAATAACACCTTCCCATACACCATACATTCTTCACTACTCCTAAGTTCTAATTCATGAATGACTTCCGGTTACAACCACCACAATGAGCTCACTATGGCCCACCTCATCCACCTCAACATCGCCACCGAATATCACCCAGAAAACACTCCTTAACTCCCTCCAAGCGCTTATAACCGGCCCAAACAATCCGTGGGCCTACGCCATATACTGGCAGCTAACCCCTTCTGACTTTCCAGGCTCCTCATCCGTACTTGCATGGGGCGATGGTGTCTTCAACAATGAGGATGAGATACGCAGACGAGTATCTCAACAAAAAGGTTTTTCCTGTGGCTCAGATCAGAGTCACAGGAAAAACATCGTACGTGGACTTACTTCCCTGGTTGATGCCAGAACAAACTCCAACGTTGACCAGGAGGTCTCTGATGCGGAGTGGTTCTTTCTCGTGTCCATGAGCCAGTCTTTCGAGATTGGGTTTGGCATGCCTGGCCAGGCCCTGGCCAAGTCATGCACGATTTGGAACGATAGGCTGTATGAGAGCCCGTGCAAGCGGGCCCAAGAGGCCAACTTGTTTGGGCTGAAGACTATGGTATGTGTAGCGACGGGGTGTACGGGTGGAGTTGTTGAGTTGGCTTCTAGAGAGGTGATTCCTCAAAACGTGGACCTGATTTACAAAGTGAGGTCATGGTTTAATTTTAATGTATTCAATTCGGCTCAAAGTTCTAATACGTTGTCGGTTCTTCGATCTCAAAATGATCCTTCTACGATGTATTCCAACGACTTGAAGACATATAAGCTCGAAAAAAGTAATGCTAGTAAGGAGGTGAATTTTTCGGAATTTGATTATAGTTATAGCATGGCCTCGAGTTCTAGTAAGGTTGCGACAAGCGAAATTGTTAGCTTTGGGGAGAGCAAGTCTCCGGCAGAAACTATGCTAAATAAACGTTATAATACGGGGGAAAAGAGGGATAAAATGGAGGAGAGTGTGTTATCGTTTGCCTCAGGAGTGGTTTTGCCCTCACCAGAGGATAAATTAAATGATGGTGCGGACTCTGGTCATTCCGATCATGAGGTGTCGGTGGTGAAAGAGGTGGAGAAGAAGCCTAGGAGGAGAGGGAGAAAGCCCGCCAACGGGAGAGAGGAGCCGCTCAATCATGTCGAGGCGGAGAGACAGAGGAGGGAGAAGCTCAACCAGAGGTTCTATGCTTTGCGTTCCGTTGTACCAAATGTGTCGAAAATGGACAAGGCGTCTCTTCTAGGAGACGCCATTGCTTACATAAACGCAATGAAGATGCAAGTTGAAAACATAGATTCGGAACGAGAGGATATGAGGTACCAAATCGAGCGTTTGAAAAGGGAATTGGCGACTAAGTTCCCTAATCATCAAGAGATTAATATAGCGAATCGTAATGGGGCGAATGTTAAAATTAAGAATACTGAGGTTGATGTGAAGGTGATTGGATGGGATGTTATGATTAGGGTGCAAAGTAACAAAGAAAACCACCCTTCGGCTAGGTTAATGGTTGCTTTGATGGAATTAGAGCTTGAGCTTAATCATGCTAGCGTATCGGTGGTGAACGATTTGATGATCCAACAAGCAACTGTGAAGATGGGTAATCGGATATATACGCAAGAGCAACTACAATTAGCTTTACTGTCTAAACTTAGCTAGAAAATTTAGAGAGTAGGACACACTATCGAGCTCGGGTCGGTTAGTATTTAGCTTAGTTTAGGTGGTAGCATATCTGTTTTGCAATTGTTCGTTTGGGAGTTCAACCTTTTTGTTAGTTTTGCTAGTCTTTGGAGTAGATTTTGCGATTGTACATAAACTGGAAAGCCGAATAATATCAAGCCTTCTTGTTCTTGCAAGTAGAGGCCGGTCTTTGAGATCTTCCCTATATGTGATTTTCACTGTATTACAGGGAGTTAAGTTCACATTTGTTTTTGAGCTACGATCATTATGATTCCAATACTTTTAAATGATTTCAATTTATCTATTTTACGGTACTACGTTTGCATCTAGTAGATTATATGCTGATTCTAATCTTGGTGGAGTTGGTGCTGGTTAGTGTGGAATGATGCCTGCTTTGTGAATATTGTAGCACACAATCAACTCTTGTTGCAAAAATTGGTTTCCGATAAATTTTTCCAATAATGAACCTTAAGGTGATGTTCAAGGCTTGTTTGGCCGCAACTTTTAAGCAAATGAGTCGGCTTGTTTGATTATTTAAGGAACATACTATAGGAGCTACATATTTAAATTTGATAATTTTCATAGGTGAGCAAAGCTGAAAAATACAACCAAACAGTCCTTCAGTGGGGTTTCACGTCATTGTTTTTGATTGATGCTTTTACTTTTAGCTTTTCAGCTAAGCTAATATGATTATAGCACCAAAGTTGGAAATCAAGGACAAATATGAAGACATTTTGGTAGTCTGCTCGGATAGTTCAAACCAATCAAGTTAAAACCAGACGTATTAGATCTCTGGTTTAGAAATCTTTTAACACTTTTATTGAAAAATGTACTCAAGATTAATGACTTGTTGTTTGCAAATTACTGGCTTTCCTACTTTTGCTCCCTTTTATTATGATCTTGAAAATATGAAGTTTACAGATAACAAAAGAAGAAAACAGCTTGTATATAGTTATACTCATTAATCGTCCCCATGCGTTCCGTCTACGGCACGTAATATAATAAAAATATATAAATATGTATAGTTATGATATAAATGTGGATAATAAAAAAAATATAGTTTAATATTTAAAATCTTGTTTGGTGTTAAAAGATGAATAAATAGTTTTATTAGTTTTTATTTTTTATATTTTTATGAGAGTATGATATTATTGTAATTAATATAAATGTGTATGAGTATTTAAGTGACTAAATTGGACAGTGTATTTGACTTGGATTGAGTTATTATAATAGAACATAATTACTTCCTGTATTCTAACTTCTTCATAGTGTACATGTATAGAATAGTAACAAGACAAATGCTAGTAGAACAGATAAGCAACAATAATTGATGAATTATAAGTAGATTCGTGACATCCCATGTTCTACACGTGATGTCTATAATATATTCTAAAGATTTTCCACTTTTTCTTTAGGAGGTGGAGAAGATATAGTAAATTTTTTGGTACCATTTCATACAAAGTGTCTGTTAGTTCGTGTCAAAGGAAAGCTAAGCGCGGATTATTGGAGGTCATGTGACTCTTCATAATTTTAGAATTTATTTATGTTTTCAATTTTTATCATGTTTTCTACTAAAATTTGTTAAAAATGATAATTTGACACCCCATAATTTGTGAATTCACTTAAAATTAGTTTTTATGCAAATTCGGCAACCCCATTTAAGGTTTCTGGCCTTATTCGAGTCGTGTTAGCGCAAGCAGTAAGTGAAAGTTAATAATGTTACTAGAATGTTAAAGTTGTGAAGTACGGGGATAATATATGCCCAAAATATAACACCTAGTAGTTTTTGAGAATAATAAACATATTTTGAAGCTGCAAACAAACAAGCCTTTAGTTTTCTTTTCTATCACCAAATGCAATATTCTTTGTCAACACCAAAATATAGCACAATATATGACTATTGGACTGCCTCTTTAATCGGATCTTCTCTGGTTCCTATTTTAACAAGAGTAACTAACTGCTACTAATAATGAATAACAAACCAAATCCTTTTGTCCCAGATATTTACAACAATTTTTTTTCTCATCCTCTAAAATCTTCAACTCCTTTGACAATGTAAACATAATTGAAAAAAATATCCCAATCCTCCTCTCCTTTTGCTCTCACCTCACCATGAGTTTCAATTGCTTAGCATGCAGTAGGAGAAAGAATATAGATACAGGGAGAGAACACAAGGAGAGGTGTGCTATCGAAAAGACACAATTCAAGCCAATCTTGATCAAAGGGGAAAGGAGTTGGTCTGGGAATTTAGGGCCACCCGGTACATTTAGAGGCAACGAATCATTAGCGTCGTCCTCGTCATCATTATCATCGATTAATACGCGTAGAAAAAGGTCCAAGAGTATTATCGGCACTTTTCAAATTATATATGAGGATGAGAAATATGAAGAACCAATTTTAGTGAGAAGTGGTGGGATGAGAAGAGACTGGAGCTTCGAGAATCTCAAGAAAAGGGCAAAGGAGATGATGGATCAAATGCAAGAAAAACATTGACATTTGCGACACATTTTGTTACCTTTTTTTCTTGTTCTATCTTCAAGTTCAAATGTTTATAGTTGTGGATTTCATGTATGGGGCAAAGGAGAACACACATGGGTCAATGATTTTATTACCTCTCTAATTGGGTATAAGAGTTGAGTTTTAGATTGAGAGTGAAGGATTACGATCATACCCAATTGTGTAAAACTCAATTTGCCACAATTACTATTAGGGTTGTACAAGAAGTGGTCTAAACTCTTAAAGTAACAAGAGTAGAAAAGTAATTTGTGTGGTATTATTTCATTTCATGAACCTGCTGCCTAGAATGTTTTTTTAGTGTTCTTGAATATACTTGATTTTTTGGGTACTTCTATTAATTAGTGTAGCTACTGCCATGAACTTTATTGAGAAGGTGGTGAACTTTCTCCAAACTCTACTGGCATAATATTCAACATTTATGTGCTGTCTATAGATTTTGAAATTTGATTGAACACACTAAATTACTTTCTCATTTCTCAAGATATCATTCAGAAGAGCATATAACCAGTTTGTCAAAGTTTTTGGATCTCCAATTGTACTACATATTGCCATATTGGTTACTCAAAAGTCAGATGAGATTAAACATTCCGTGGGCCCTACAAATCAGGTGTTTGGTAAACAAATCGAGGGTGGGATTAGATGTCCCGTGAGACTCCAAATGATGCCCAAATAGAGTATTTTAATCCCATCATCATTTCTAATCCATTCTTTATCCCGATAGACTCGTAATCGCATAATTTGTAATATTTCAACCAAACGAGGCCTAGGAGTATAACCGGTTAGGAGTTGGGAAAATTTTAGAAACGGAATGAAAACACAATACAATAATAAGTAATTTGAGGCAAGTTATTATCGTTTTTCTTAAAATAATATTTATCCCCATTCGATTAAGTTTCATATTGGTTTCAACGAATCGCTTGAAAGATACAATAAAGTAATGAATTGTGCAGATGTCAAATTGTCAATTATGAAGAATCCTATTGTTTCTATAACTTATAGAGTTGATGTGAGGAAATCGATTGATTAGTTCGATTTAGACTTTATGATTTTTGGTTGAAAATTAAAGCGATAACTCATAGTAAAGTGTTTCCATGAAGATGATTAGCCGAGTTGCCGAACCTATCATGGTGTCAATCTATATTCCCTTTCTCTTAAAAACCGTACACAAATCTTATTCATCTTTCTATAAGATTTAGTCACTTACGTGTCACCACCAACTAATTTTCACTTCGATAAACTTTTTATGGTTTTATTAAGTACACTTACAAATATTTATAAAATAAATTTATAAGTGATAATTTTCCAGCTCTTTAAAAAAAAGTATATTTTTATAATCATAAGGTGCAACCGTCAAAGCTATTGAAGTATAACTAGTTAGTTTACCTGCCCATTTTAATACTTATAAAATTCATTATATCACCCTTTTATTCATTTTTTAATATATCTTTTAATGTTCTGATTTTTTATTGATTTTTCCTTCATATAGAAAAGTGAGGATGGAAAAGAAGTTCAGTTGCATGAATAAATAGACTGCAATGACTTTAAATACGTAAAAGGGGGAAATGTGAAATGGAGATCTCCTATTCAAAATGTTGGTGATAACTGATAAACCATTAGGACAAAATATTCAAACAGAACACTATTACGAGATCTATAATCCGCAGCTGTTATAGGCTGATGATTTAACGGTAGTTCATGTGGAACCTCATTGACAATGGAAAGTCTATAACATCGTTATCATACTTCATTCGAGAATGCAAACATCACTAGAAAAAACAATAAGCGTATGGTGAACAATTTACTCAAAAACCGACATCTAAACACCAGATTCAGGCAACTATATCGACAATTTATCAAAACAGGATGCATAGCGTAGCTATGTTCTCATTAAAATACTTCCACTTTAATATATCAGAATAGACATAACACCAAAAGAACTTAATATGTACATTTACATTGATACCTAAATTCTAATATTGTGTCACATGATTTAATTAAAAAGATCATAGACTCTATTTGAGACATTTATTAATTTGATTGTATTAACCAGATACTTTTAATGATTATCAAAAAACAAAAAACTCAGATACTTTTAATTTGATGTAAATTGTGTGTAGAACGTAGAAATTAGTATCACAATCAAATGAAATAATCACGTTGCCTCGGATGATTAATTACTCCATTTATAAATTCAATGATAAATTACCATAAAAAAATTAGTATAGATAAGTCCAACAATCTCCCCACACCTTATTTAAAATAGAAATCACAACGAAACGAGATAATCACATCGACTCGCAACGGGCAACTATTTAATTTATCTTATAAATTGTATTTATTAAATACATAACTCATTAAATAAATTAGCATTAAAATCATCTATATAAGTCCACCAGTACCCACTCACTTCAAAGGCTTAATTTTATTATATTATATTATATTATATATAATCATCTCATTTTCTCTCATTCTTTCTGTCTTCATCTAAAATTCCCCATTCACCAATTTCTCTCTCTCTCTCTCTCTCTCTCTCTCTCTCTCTATAAAACCTTTTATCTAACTCTCTTTCACTTGAGAATTACTCCACATTTTATTTCAATTTCTGTTAGCCTTTAATTAATCTTTCTATTTAATTGCTTCGATTATGTTTCTCTAATAGCTCTATTTCGAACTGGGTTTTGGATAATTCGCTGTAACTCCAAAAGGGTAAGTAATTTCTAGGGTTTTGCTAATGCTTTTCTATCACTTGCTATTAATGTTTGTTTTAAGACTTTTTGAGTACCCTTTTGAGTTATTTAAAATGGGTTACACTTTAATTTTACTGGGTTGAAGGCAGAATAGAATTAGAGCTAAAGTTTTTCAAAAAGATTGAATCTTTTTTATCTAGGGCTAGTTTTGTTATTTTTGGATAATTTAAAGAGATGGATAATAGGGATAGGAATAGTAATGATCATTTAGGCGTAAACAAGCTCGGAAAAGGCATACGAAAATCTCCCCTTCACCAACCCAGCTTCGCAAACCCTAATCGGCAACAAGCTCAACCTCAAGTCTACAACATTAATAAAAACGATTTCCGTAGCGTCGTTCAACAGCTAACTGGCTCGCCCGCCCGAGAACCAAACCCTCGACCAGCCAACAACTCGCCTAAACCCAATAGCCAACGCTTACAAAGAATCCGCCCACCCCCTTTAAATCATATTAATCGGCCCAATATGCCTATTTACCGTCCGGGCCCAGTCCAAATGGGCCCTGACCAAGTCCCAATGGGCCCTAACTTAGTTCCAATGGGTCCTAACCAAGGCCCAATGGGTCCTCATATGGGTCCACCAGCTCATTATGGTAACAACAACGCGTTTGCACGACAGCCCCTTCAATACAACCAGCCTCCACCAGCACAAATGGTACCCTATCAGTATCCGCCTCCAGGGTCGAATATTGCCGAATCACCTGTATCTGTATACATGCGGATCCTTCAGAACTCGATGAATGATACGGGTCCTGGCCAAGTCCAGGGTACTTCTCAGTTTAGCTCGGGGGCTCCTGGTTTGCTACCTACACCACCAGCTCATCCGACCACTTCGCCTAGAATATGGGGTCCGCCTCCGCCGCTTTTACCCTCTCCGAATGCTCAGTACCTTTTGCCTTCACCGAGTGGTTTTATGAACTTGATGTCTCAGAGGTCACCGTATCCGCTTCTCTCTCCTGGTTATCAGTTCCCGCCACCGCTGAGCCCTGGTTTTGGGTTTCCGCCTATGGGACAAACAGGGATTTTGGGTCCAGGGCCAGGACAACAGCCTCCGGTTTCTCCTGGGATTTCGTTTCCGTTATCTCCTGCTGGTTTTTTCCCGGTTTCAAGTCCGAAGTGGAGAGATCAGAAATCATAGAGGTATGGAGATTCTTCAATGAAAGATAAAAAAAGGATATGTAGTTTTAATGTTGGTTTTTAGAACTTTGTTGTTTATCTGTCGATAAAAGTAGTTTCAATTGTTTTCGAAATATATGGATTTTGTAAACAGCTATATACCTTGTTGATTGGTTTGAGGATTTTAACTTAGAGGTTTCGAGGGCTGATTGAAGAACTCATCTAGACATTTAGACATTTGTGCAAGTTCACAGGAAGTTAGAATTATAGTTCTCTTTAAGTTGTTACCACCTTAAAAAAAATTGTTTAGCTTTGAGTATGTGATCCAAATTCCCTCTGTTAAACAATCATTTCAGTGTATTAGTTTTATCATCTGATGAAGGAGCTTTAAGTTGTAACCTCGTGTTTCTGTTTTCTTTCATCTCAACAAAACTTAGTTACTGCAATTTTACATGCCACCAACTTAGAATCTCTATCCTGATCATAATTGATATTTGATTCTCAATCTGTATCACCTCTTAAAATGCACTGTAACGGATTATTAGTATCGACTATCAACAAACGTAAGCTATCTACTACCACAAGAATTTTAATAATGAATCGTGTGTGAATGAAATCTATCCTCATCTTGCTGCATATCATGCATGAGCATTGTTTTCATATTATTTTTCAAATACACCTTGTGGACTTCCAAGTAAAACAAGATTTTAGCTGCTAAAAGAACCAGTTAAGCTTTAGGGGAAGGACCCACTAGCATATTATACTAGTGATTTAGCAGAGTACGTTGTTAGTTACGAATTTAAAGTCAGTTGCTTTGACTTTGAGATAGTGATATCATACTATATGATTTAAAAGTTATGTGGAATCTTGACTTACTCTGTACTTGTACATGTTTGGAAATAATGTCAAAAAGATTGGAAGTCTCTGTTATGTGAGTGAACATGCATGAGTTTACCTGTTGTTATGGCTTGTGTTTGACTGTACTGTAAAAATTAACATACTATTGACACCAAAAGCAATGAAGATTTGTCCTGCTGAACGGTTTTCTGTTTATGTGGGCTTGTCTTTAAAAATGAACAACAACGTATAGTAAGCAACTACTTTTGGCCCGTCTCCTGCTTGCATGTGATCAGATGAAATAGACTACGAAGTAAAATGAAATAAGTTACAAAATGACTGGAAGCTAATATGTTTAGAGTCCTTGACTTAACTGAAAAGGTCTTATTTTATATCGTGAATTTAAACGTTGTTTGGGAATCGCAAGGTCTTACGTTGACTGCAGAAGAGAATGTACTGTTTCCTCGTTTTTGTTATCCTTGTTCTATAGCTCTTTCCTATTTCTTGTATTGAGTCGTCTAGTCGAGTTGAACACGTTGATGACATTATTCACCTAGGTCTGAGTTAGACTGTGCCCTTATGATCATCTTTGTTCTTAGGAGGTTTTCATATTCCCATTTGTTATTACTCCCTTTTGAGTTTATTATTTTTCTAAAAGTGTCTGCATCCCTGTCTCAACAAAACCAGCTCACTGCAGTTGTTACAATTTACACCTATAATATACTAGTTTCCCCCGGCACCATGTTGGACTCCAAATATTGTTAAATCATTGAAATAGTTGAGAAAGGATCTTCAAGATGTGCTTATGTTTGCTTTATGCTTACCTTCTCAAATTACCATTAACGCCAACGTGATTAAGGACTGTTTGCATTAAATGCTGCTTATTCTGATTTATGTTATTCTTTATTTGTCGGTATCAGTAGTTCCAGAGTTCTTATTGGAATTATGGACTCGGTAAATAGCTATATATCTTGTTTTATTGTCTTGGGGACTTTATTGGGGGGGTTAATGACTGGTCGAAGAACTCATCCAGACATCTGGACATTGGTGTAACTCAAAAGGAAGTTAGAACAATATAGTTTCTTTAAGTTGCTACCATGTGATTTTTTGTAGCTTTGAGTTTGTGATTAAATTACTTAAAATTAAGCTTGTTTAAAGATATCAGTTTTAACGCTTGACAAGGGCAATTTATGCTGAAACCTAAGTTAACCCACTAGGAATAGCCTAGTGGGCTAGAGCCCGCACTATCAATAAAAGGTGCATGGTTCGAGTCTTGTTAACGGGGTTAGGTGTGAAATCCATTGATCCTCTTTAATAAGATTTAAAAAAAAAACAACTGAAACCTATGTTTTCCTTTGTGCTCTTTCATCTGTCGAAATGTCAATTATGTGCTCAGATTATGTATGATAAAGTGAAAATTTTGTTTGTGAATTATTTATGAGGCTCTGTTGTTAAGACCTGAGAAAGGGCGCAAGTAAATTAACTATGTTCATATTCTCCTCTCTATCTTTGATTTTGTTTTTCCATTGTTGTCTGTAGCATGATCATAGGCGCTTTAGATCCTTGACTTGTTATCATTTTTCTTGAGCAAATTTTTGGTTTCCTTCTTTAATTTGTCCTTTTATTTTTATGTAATGTTTGCTTCCCCGCCAAGACCTAGTTACCGCAATTTTACATGCCACACCAATTTAGATGCTCAATCATCTTCATACTAGGCTCTCGATCTGTGTTGCCAATAATAAGAGAAATATATTTTAGCAAATTATTTGTGATTATTTTCAACAAACATAGAGTACGCCTACCATTATTCGAATTTTGATTATGAACCACATCTATCCTTATCATGCGCAAATAGTTTCCAATCATTTTAATTTGCATTTTGTTCTTTTTCTAAAGAAATACCTAGTGAACCCAAGATTATTAAGAAGTTGTTGATAAAACCAGTTCTCATGGGAAGATTGAGCTTCAAGTAAAGGACCCACTAGAGTATATATATTACTAGTAAACGATACCCACGCGCTGCGTGTGAGACGCTATAAATTGTGATGATGATATAAATATAGAATAAAAAAAAATATAGGATATAAGAAAAAAAAATGATATAAATTGTGATGATGATACAAATATTTAGAGAAAACAAATACTCCATGAGATATAAGAAATTTTGTGTGGTTAAAGAGAGAGAAAAAGTGTAATTAGTTTTTATTTTTTATAAAAGTACTTAATATGGTAATTAATAAAAAAGTATAGGGGTATGTTTGGAAAAAAATGGCTAAATTGGGCAGGCTCATTTGACTTGGGTTATTTTAGCAAATTATTTGTGATTATTTTCAACAAACATAGAGTACGCCTACCATTATTCGAATTTTGATTATGAACCACATCTATCCTTATCATGCACAAATAGTTTCCAATCATTTTAATTTGCATTTTGTTCTTTTTCTAAAGAAATACCTAGTGAACCCAAGATTATTAAGAAGTTGTTGATAAAACCAGTTCTCATGGGAAGATTGAGCTTCAAGTAAAGGACCCACTAGAGTATATATATTACTAGTAAACGATACCCACGCGTTGCGTGTGAGACGCTATAAATTGTGATGATATATAAATATAGAGTAAAAAAAATGATATAAATTGTGATGATGATACAAATATTTAGAGAAAACAAATACTCCATGAGATATAAGAAGTTTTGTGTGGTTAAAGAGAGAGAAAAAGTGTAATTAGTTTTTATTTTTTATAAAAGTACTTAATATGGTAATTAATAAAAAAGTATAGGGGTATGCTTGGAAAAAAGTGGCTAAATTGGACAGCCTCATTTGACTTGAGTTGACTTATTATAATAGAATGATATCACTTGTGATTTAGCAGGGTAAGTTGTAAGTTGCTATATGGAATCTTGACTTACTCTCCAGTTTTACATATTTTGGACATGTAAAAGATTAAAACTCTTTGTTATGTGAAGATACATATGTTATCATTATGAGTTATGTGTGCATGTGTGTTCTTATTGCTTGTATCAATTTGTTCTCTCGAGTTGTTAAGCACTTGCTCAGATTACTATTTCTATCCCAAAGATATAAACAGTTGTGTTGAGAATTGTAATCTGTTTGTTTATGTGGTTTAAGTAGCTTTGTCTTTGAAAATGAGAAGAGCAACTAACTATGTTTGTGTCTAGACTCTCTCTTCTTGTGATTAGAAATAAATAAATTGCCAAATGGCAGGAATATCTAGATTTAGCTGACCAGGTCTTACTTTGACTCCAGAATAAACTTTACAGTTTCCTTGTTTTAGTTATAAGCTTTGTTGTAGAGTTCTTGGCTAGTTGGCTTATTTCTTGTAAAATGTGGGTTATTTGAGTTGAACACATTTATGTTTGTTTGTTTCTAAGAGATTTTCATGTTTCTGTTTTTGTTTTTAATATTGAGTTTTTTTTTTCCGGAATGTGTCTACATATCTCAACAAAATCAGCCACTCAGTTGGTATACTCATAGGCTCCTTTACAGCATGGTTTTCACTCTCCATTTAGTAAATCAGTTAAATGGTTGCGAAAGTAACTTTAAATCCAGCTGAAAGCCTTTTGTCATATTGTTATTGCCTTATGTCTTGTATACAACAGGTAAGTCGAGTTGAACTTCTGGAGTTCTATGGGAATCCAATTGCAAAAATAACATTTATGGGCTTTTCCTCTTATCCTTTTCTTTTCCTCCATTCTTGTCTGTAGCATGGACTTATGATGTGTTGGATTTTTTCTTTGTTATCATCCTTCATTTGTTAAAAGGAAATTTTGTGTTTTAAGTTATTTTTGTTGGTCGCATGTCTGCTTTGTTTGGTCAGCAAAACATAGTCACTGCAGCTTCGCGTGCCGGTCTTTTGGTTTTTTAGATTGACAAATGGACTCAATCATGATTGGACTCGCGATGGTTTGTCAATATCAATGGGTGTAGAAAGAATCTAAATATGTGCTTGCATGCTCATTTGAATTTCTTCTGTCAGTTTTGTTAAACAGTTAAAGTGCTTCTTGCTGAGTTTGAGTTGTTTATGGGGCTGTCTTTTGTTTTGAGCGGATAAGAAAGTCGATTATTTTCTGCTACGTTGAATGTTGATGAATGAGATGATGCTTATGGATTTAATAAATTGGGTGAACCAAGTGACACAGTGATCGAATTTCTATAACGTCTAGATTTAACTCATGTACTGAGAAGAAAATAACCGTCGACTTGTTTTGATCCTTGTGCTTGTTATATAAGCTCATTTCCTTGTATTATGTTTTTTTTTTCTTTTTCCATTTTATTTGAAGGTTGTGTGTGTTAGTTGAGTTGAACACAGTTATCATTTTCTCATCGGTACCTTTCTAGCATGATCCTTGGACAAGTTAGATTCATGCCTTATTATATATTTTTTTAAGATTTCCATGATCTTCATTTGTTTTGTTATATAGATGTCACTTTCTTTGTCTTAAAAAGCTGGACACTGCAATTTAATGTCATGCTATCGTTATTGGATTTATATTGCCAACTGTGCCAGAGGCTCTCAAGCTCCCCCTTGAACATTATTTGAACTGTGTCCTAATTTTAGCAGGTCTGAAAAATCTAGTCGAAGGTAAATTATTTATTATCAGTATCAACCGTCAAGAAGCCTAGGCAACGTACTAAGCAAATTTCGTTTATGATTTATTTGCCCTTTGTGCATCAAACATATATTGACTGATCTTTGCAGCATCCTTGCATAAGTACTTTTTATTATTTTTGATTCAGTTTCTGCTCTTTTCGAACAATATGCAATACAATTATGATGTAGTTCTCTTCATAACAAGACAAGACCGGTTTTGAGAGCACCAGTTAGATTAAGCTGCGAACACTAGTGATTGTAGCAGGGTACATTGGTAAATTGTGTAGGCTCCAAACATTATGATCGTACCAGGGTACATTGGTATTTGTAGTTTAAGTTTCAAAGCCTCTGTAATTTGAGTATACGTGTTTGTATTTTGTACTAAGTACTAACGTCTTGTTTGGCTGGGCTACGGTAACAGAATACTCCATAGTACTCATATGGGGTTTCTGGGTTATAGGGTTACCAAGATATGAACAAAGCAATACTACGTCACTTCTGAGATGTCGATGCACTATTCCTTGATCTTAAAGATTAGCCTTGTTTGGGATTGGCCAACTAAGGTTATTAGACGATCATGTTAATATGCAGAAATAATACTGTAGCAAGATTAAGTGACTACTAAAAATAAAATTACTAGTAAAACTGTGATCGTTTCATGTTGGTTTGAAAATAATTTATAGGCATTGGTGACAAGAATGTTAGGGTCGATACAGGCGAACACAAAGAAAGACAGAAAACTAAACCGAACACACACTCTTTGATAACGGAGTTCACCCAAATTGGCTACTTCTCCGAGCCGCTATACGTGACACTTAATATTATTAAGAGGATTACAATTGTATTGGGAATTTTCCTACTCCTTACTTGGGGATTCCCTTACATCATAATAAGTTGTCTGGAACTATGTATGAAGAGCTTATTCAAAAGGTTGTAAAGAAGGCTGCTAGCTGGAAAAGTCACCTACTCTCTGGGGGAGGAAAACTTACATTGCTTAAATACGTTCTCTCTAGTATTCCAGTTTATTTGTTGTCAGTTTTAGACCCTCCTATGATAGTGATTAAAAGAATTGAATCCATTTTTGCTAAGTTCTTTTGGGGAACATATGAAGATGAAGAAAAGCATCACTGGATCTCTTGGGATAAAATGGCTAAACCTATTGAAGAAGGAGGCATTGGAGTGAGAAATTTGAAAGAGGTTTTAGCTGCTTTTCAAGCTAAAATGAGTTGGAGATTATTGATAGGGGATTCTATGTGGACAAATTTTATGCGCCAAAAATATCTAAGGAGTACAGTTAATTGGGCTGAGCCAAAAATTAAAGCTAAACATTCATCTTGTTGGAAGAAGCTAGCCTTATATTTTAATGTTCTGGTGAATGGTAGTAGTTGGCTCATTAGAGAAGGAGCTGTGAGTTTTTGGCATGAAAAATGGAATGAAAAGGATATTTTAGGTCAACATCACACAATTAATAATGACAGTGTGCTGCTAAATCAGGTATATGATACTCATGGATGGAGAAAAGAAATGTTGAGTGAGTTTGAAGATATAGCTCTTTGGAACAAGTTAAAGGCGAGTAATGTGACTCTTAGGAGAGGGGTGGATAAGAGGTACTGGCCTGAGGATTCTCAGGGTATACTCACTGCTAAAAGAGCGTATGAAAAATTTAGAATGAAGGGTGAAAAATGGGGAATGGCTAAATACATTTGGAATCCTCTTCTACCTAAAAAAATTTCCATTTTTGTTTGGAAAGTTTGGAAGAATTGTATAAAGCTTGATGGGGATATTAAAAAGTTTGGTATCTCTCTAGCCTCTAAGTGCAACTGCTGCCTTAAGCCAGATGAAGATTTATGTGATCACTTGTTTTGGACAGGTGAGGTAGCAAAAAATGTTTGGTCGTACTTCAGCAACATTTTTGAGATAAATTTGGTTGCTGAAATAAATTGGAGAGACTTTGTAAATCATTGGTGCTTGAAAATGAATGGAAGATCTCATCTAAATTTTGTGGCTTTACTAGTCCCATTTTTAATTATGTGGGAAATATGGATTGCAAAGGTGGATTATAAATATAATGGAAAGGATTTGAAAGCTGAAAGTATTATTGCTAAAGTGAAGAAGTGGATGTTAGAATTAAATGTTGGAATTAAGCCAGAAAAGGTGACGAAACCCTTTCAAAGCTTGGTTTTGGCTTCTTTAAAACTTGAAGCAATTCCTTATAAAGTCAAATCTTATGTTCCTGTTAAATGGTTAGTCCCTCCTTCTGGAAAGTTAAATCTTAATACCGATGGTGCATTCTCGAAGAAGAATAGTGGTGGGGGTGGTATCATTAGAGATGAGAGGGGAAAAATTTTGGCAGCTTTTTGTACTCATCTTGATGGTGTATGCTCAATGGATTCTGAGCTCGGAGCTCTCTTAGTGGGTCTGCAACTTTGCTATTCATTAAGCTTAGAAAATGTGATGGTTGAAGTCGATTGCAAATCTATTGTAGACTGGTTTATCAAGGTTTCTCTCGTTCCCATTGCTTACTTAAATGCGTGGGAAGACATTTTGGAGCTCTTTAGTCTGGTGGGTTGTAGCTTTTCCCATGTTTGGCGCGAGCAAAATGTTACAGCAGATTTGCTTTCGAAAATGGGGCTAAAGGGAATTTGTGGAAATTATTGTAGTGGAAATGACTTGCCTAAATCTATTTTTGGTCCTTATCTGATGGACTGGTATGGGATAACTAATTTCCGAAAAAGATAGTGGATAGTGGAAGCTGTTAAGCTTAAACTATTTATTTTACATGTATTTTGCTATGTTTTAGTACTAATACAGATATCTGGAAAAAAATGTAGTATTTTTGTTTTAGTAAGATTTGCAGGGTGATGTATGGTTATAAGTTATCGTTTTGGTTTATTCCAAATGCTTGTAACTGGGTTTGGTCCCTACTTTGATGAAATAAAATTTGAGGGTAATGTCCTCTTTAATTAAAAAAAAAAAAAAAAAGAGGATTACAATCGTAATCTAGCCTAGTTACAAGCTATGGTTCTCTCGCAAATAGAACTCTCTCTTTATAATATAGAGGTGTTGTGTAAAGGTGTAATTAAAATACAAGATATTGGGACATATAAATAGAACCCTTAGTGGGTCATATTACAATTCCAAGTGATGTGGGATAATTAGAAAACATGGCCAAACCTCATTTGGCTCCACAACTCAACAATCTCCCACTTGGAGTCAAATGTCGAGTGCTTCAAAAGAACTCTAATTAACCCCGACCACCGAATTCACTGTGCTCCACCGAGCAGAATGCTCCCATCGGTATCCTTGTATAGTAATTGATACTCTGCCGTCATCGGCGAGTTTCATTCTTCCAGTATAGCGGCGACCCTGAGCCTCAAGCTCGGAGCCCTACTGAGGTTGCACACAGCCTCAGTTTGTCGATTGTAACAGTCTTCGTTAGCATATCGGCGGGGTTCTTAGCGCCCTCAATCTTCTCTAGCGCGAAGATTCCATCTTCCAGAACAGCCCGGATAAAATGGTAACGAATCTGTATGTGCTTGGTGCGTGAATGGAATACAGGGTTCTTAGCTAGCTGAACTGCACTTTGACTATCACAGTGCAGAACTCCCTTGTCGACTTTCTGACCGAGCTCCTTTAAGAAACCTTGCAACCAAATCATCTCTTTGCTTGCTTCCGTCATCGCGACGTACTCAGCCTCTGTAGTCGACAGTGCAACTATCTTTTGCAACTTAGATGTCCAACTCACAGCAGTACCACCAAAGGTACAAACACATCCCGTTGTGCTCTTTCGGCTGTCCAGATCACCGACCATGTCAGCATCCACATAGCCGTGTAGGCTTTCCGAGGTTTTTCGGAAACATAATGCCAAACTCACGGTACCCGAGAGATATCTCAATATCCACTTCACAGCTTCCCAATGGTGCTTGCCCGGGTTACTCATGTAACGACTGACAACTCCCACTGCATGGGCAATGTCCGGTCTTGTACACACCATAGCGTACATCAGGCTACCAATTGCTGAAGCGTAGGGTATGTTCGACATACGATCCTTTCCTTCCTCGTCCGAGGGTGATTGTTCATTCGACAAGCTAAAGTGTGCGGCTAGCGGTGAGCCTACAGCTTTGGCATCACTCATGCTAAATCGTGCCAACACTTTCTTCACATACTCGGCTTGCGACAGAAACAGGGACCCATCCCTTCCACGAGATATCCTCATACCGATGATCTGATTTGCGGCACCCAAATCTTTCATCTCGAACTGTTTCGCCAACTGTTGCTTGACCTTGTTAATCTCAACAAGGCTCGACCCGACGAGCAACATGTCATCTACGTACAACAGTAGTATGACGTACGAAGAGTTCGCAAATCTCTTCACGAAACAGCAGTGATCACTATCACTTCTTTCGAACCCGGTATCCGCCATGAAACTGTCAAACTTCTTATACCACTGCCGTGGTGCTTGTTTTAGCCCGTACAAGCTCTTCCTCAGTTTGCAGACCAGTGTCTCTTTTCCCTTTTCGGCAAACCCTTCAGGTTGGAGCATGTAAATTTCTTCATCAAGATCTCCATGGAGAAAGGAAGTTTTCACATCTAACTGCTCAAGATGAAGACTCGCATTTACAACAATGCTCAACAATAGCCGAATAGTCGTCAACTTTACGACTGGTGAAAAGATCTCAGTGTAGTCAATTCCTGCCTTTTGCTGGAACCCTTTGACTACTAGGCGTGCTTTATACCGTTTCGTGCCGTCTTGTTCCTCCTTCAGTCGGAACACCCATTTGTTGCTCAGTGCCCTTTTCCCCTTGGGCAGTTCGGCTAACTGCCAAGTCACATTCTTTTCAAGTGACTTCATCTCATCCTTCATCGCGAGCTCCCACTTGCTCGAGTCTTTCAGCTCCAGAGCTTCTTCTCTACTTTCGGGCTCTCCTGCATCACTGAGCAATATGTAATGCATGGAAGGAGAGTATCGGGCAGGAGGTCTCCTCACGCGATGACCTCGGCCCAATTCAGGTTGAGGAGTTTGGGGCAGCTCCTCTTCCTCTTCAGCATCTGCTGGTCGGTTGTCGAGCACAACTGGCTCATCTTCAGTGTCATTTTCCAAGTCCAATCTTGGAAACGCATTCATGTCGACCATACCACTTTCCTCGGACGGGAGCGCATCTTCTTCCACCACTGCACTTTGTCGATCTTTGTACAAAATGCCTTCATTGAAGATGACATCCTTACTGCGAATGATCCTTTTTTCTTGACCATCCCAGAAGCGATATCCGAACTCAGCTCCACCGTACCCCACAAAGTAACACACTTTGGATTTCGAGTCAAGCTTGGTACGTTCATTTATGTCGACATGGATATATGACAGACAACCGAACACTCGCAAGTGTTCATACGAGATAGGCTCTCCTATCCATACTTCCTCGGGAATCCTCCTTTCTAGGGGCACTGAGGGTCCGCGGTTAATGAGGTAAACCGCCGTGCTTACTGCATGTGCCCACAAGGCTTTGGGCAACCCACTTTGCAGTCTCATACTCCTAGCACGCTCATTGATTGTTCGGTTCATGCGCTCGGCCACGCCATTTTGCTGTGGCGTTCTTCGGATGGTCTTCTCCATTCGAATGCCTCTTTGAGCACAGAACTCTACGAACTTCGCATCAATGTACTCTCCGCCGTTATCGGACCTCAAACTCTTGAGTTTATTCCCGGTCTCTAGTTCGACCATGGCCTTCCATTCTTGAAATTTCTTAAACACCTCAGACTTGTGTTTCAAGAAGTAGACCCATGTTTTCCTCGTCGAATCATCGATGAAGGTCACATAATACTGAGATCCTCCCAGTGAGGTTACTGGAGATGGTCCCCATACGTCTGAGTGGACCAGTGCTAGCTTCTCATCCTTGGGAGCTTTTCCACCTTTCCGAAAGCTTACTTTCTTCTGTTTCCCGAAGATGCAACCTTCGCACATGTCGAGGTTGACAGACTTCAAGCCTGGAAGTTTGCTGTCCTTCGCTAACACCTTCATCCCCTTCTCACTCATGTGACCCAACCGTCGATGCCACAGTTCCGAGCAGTCTTGCGACATAGCTGCCGCCATTGTACACTCCTCATCGGTCGTCATGTACAGTGTACCGACCTTGCTCCCTCGGGCTATCACCATAGCTCCTCGTGAAACTTTCCAAGCTCCACAGCTAAACGAAATGGAGTGCCTTTCGGCATCGAGTTAACCTACTGAGATCAGATTCTTGGTCAACCTCGGGACATGCCTCACTTTCGTTAGCTTCCATACCGATCCATTTGGAATGCGAATTTTCACATCGCCAGTTCCAACAACATCCAACGCTTCTCCGTCGGCCAGATACACTTTACCGAAATTACCCGCAGTGTAATTTTCGAATAAATCCTTCTGAGCGGTCGTGTGAAATGATGCCCCAGAGTCTAGAATCCACGATTCTATATTTCTCTGTTCGGTAAGCAACAAACAGTCACCCGAATCCTCGTCGCTCGCAACATTAACCACGTGATCACGGCTGGTACCCTTCTTCGGCTGTCTGCACTCATGACTAAAGTGCCCCATACCCTGGCAGTTATAGCACCGAAGATTCTTCTTACTTCGATCGCTATCTTTGCCTCCTCGGCTTTGCCCTCTTCTACCTCGGGATTGCGAACGTCCTCTGACGTCCCATACCCTGGCCTTACCCCGGTCTCTTGAACCCATGTTCAAGGCTGCTCCATCATTTGAGCATTCACCCATATCTAATCTCCTGAGTTCCTCAGCGAGTATTTGATCTCGGATGCCGTTGTAAGTCAGTTTCTCCTTTCCAATTGAGTTGCTAACAGCAGCTCGCATGAATTCCCAACTGTTCGGTAAAGAGGCTAGCAGTATAAGGGCTCTCACTTCTTCTTCAAAAGTTATCTCCACCGCATCCAACTGATTTACGGTGTCGATGAACTTGTTCACGTGACTCGCGACAGGTGTCCCCTCAGCCATGCGTAGGTTGAACAACTTACGCATGAGATGTACCTTGTTGTTCGCGGATGGTTTCTCATACATGTCGGTGAGGATCTTCATCATCCCCATCGTCGTCGTCTCTCTTGCGACGTTATGTGCTACACTCCTAGATAGTGTTAGGCGGATCACTCCCAACACTTGTCGGTCTAAGAGTTTCCACGCCTCCTCGGTGGTCGTGGTCGGCCTTTCCTCAAGGAGAAGAGGCTGATGCATCTTCTTCCCGTAGAGGTAGTCCTCTATTTGCATTCTCCAGAATGCGAAGTCTTTCCCGTCGAACTTCTCGATCCCGTGTGCTGTTCTGTCTTCTTTCGCCATCGATCTTCCTCAGCTCTGATACCACTTGTTAGGGTCGATACAGGCGAACACAAAGAAAGACAGAAAACTAAACCGAACACACACTCTTTGATAACGGAGTTCACCCAAATTGGCTACTTCTCCGGGCCGCTATACGTGGCACTTAATATTATTAAGAGGATTACAATCGTAATCTAGCCTAGTTACAAGCTATGGTTCTCTCGCAAATAGAACTCTCTCTTTATAATATAGAGGTGTTGTGTAAAGGTGTAATTAAAATACAAGATATTGGGACATATAAATAGAACCCTTAGTGGGTCATATTACAATTCCAAGTGATGTGGGATAATTAGAAAACATGGCCAAAGCTCATTTGGCTCCACAACTCAACAAAGAAGTGTGTGGATTCGTAGTTGTGGGGATAGTTCTTGTTGAAAAATCATGCATTAGTTGTTTCAGAAAACATGATTAGGAATAGATGGTGAGGTAAACCGCGAGTAGGTTGTGACCCAAACTAAAAACTAAAAGCACAACCACATTCCTTATAGTTTCTATATCGACTTTGGCCGTATGCAAAAGCCAGTGATTGTTGATGTCTGGCTGCTCCTTGGATCCGAAAGCATGCATATGTTATTGTCGAACTCTGGCAAAACTCTGGCGAGACTCCTAGTTTTGACTTCTCCTTGTTGTTCGGATGACTATTTAGCTCTGGCGTAAGGCGGTACGTAGGAGGATAAAGGTGGTTAACTAAGTACTATTAGGTCGAACAATTTACCAGTACCCGTAATTCGTATAAGCTAAGCTCATTGTATAAAAACTCAACTGAATCAAGCCTTAGCCAAACCAGCCACAAACTGTACCAAACCGATTATCTATTGGTTTTGTTCAGTTTGCGGTTGTAGTGTTTTTGAAATCATAATGAACCGAACCCATTACGTATCTATGCATCAATTTTTTGTACATCTAAAATTACAATCAGAGAAAACCATTGTGGGTGATGGTATTTTAACCGTTTCCATGAAATTGATGCCACCAATGGTGTTATTGATAAAAACGGGACGAATAACATTACTGCCCATTTATAAATGAGTTTGACAAGTTGCAACAAAAGCAAGATGGCTCTTCCTCTATAAGAAAGGGCAATCGTTTTCTAACGCTTTATTCAAAGTGGTCACTTCTTCTACAGCTTCACCAATCAAAATGCTAAGCTTCCTCCATTTTTCGTGGTCCATATTTCAACTTGTCTACTTGTCATAATAATTCATTAAGGCATGACTTTTATTTCATTTTGTCATGATACGCTTCATTCATTTTTTTTTATATATATATTGTAAATTTTCAGCCGTCATTTTTTATTTTTTTTAATGATAAATTAACAAAAACATACTGCTTTTGAAACTAAATTAATAAAAATATATCAAAAAATTTCTAATTAACAAAAAATATCAAAAATTTCATACCCTAATTTGTATATTTCATACCCTTATTTCAAAATTTCATACGCTTGTTTCAAAAGTTCATACAGTTGTTTAAAAAGTTCATACCCTAGTTTGTATATTTCATACCCTTATTCCAAAAGTTCATACACTTGTTTCAAAAGTTCACACGCTAGTTTGTATTTTTGATACCCTTATTTCAAAAGTTCATACCATAATTTGTATTTTTCATACCCTCATTCCAAAAGTTAATACTCTTATTTCAAAAGTTTATATCGTGATTTGTACAATTTACCATTATTTTTAAAGTTCATACCCCAATTTACATAATTCATATCCTTACTTACATAATTTTCAACTTTATACGCTTAACTCACGTAATTCATACATTAATTAACAAATTCAACTCTTACCCGTCCTCCGATCTCGAACTAACACGTCGCCGTCGTGGGTCTGTTATTCGACGACCGCATCTCCATCGACATCAACCTCAAGTTTTCAACCTCGCTCTATACCCTCGTCGTCCATTCCGACATATATGTCCGTCTCAATGTTCACGGAAGAGAGAGATTGGAAAGAGATAAAGGAGAAGAAAAAGATCGAAAAAATAGAGGAGAGATGAAAAGGGAGATCGGAAATAGAGAGGAAGGATGATAGATCGAAAAGAGTGAGAAGGAGGATGAGAGATATCGAAGGGAGAGAGATTGAAAAGAGTGTGAGAGGAGGAGAGAGTGAAACGAGGCGAGAGTAAAAGAGATTGTGAGGGATGAATCAACTTTTTTGTTTTTTATTAATTATTAGTTAAATGTATATTTTTGATAATTTAACTTTTAACGGTATGTTTTTGTTAATATAATAGTTGTAGAGTATGTGTATGTTAATTGACTTTTTTTAATCAATAGAATTTACTTATCATCGAAAGAAAAAATGGGCAATTAATATAAGCATACCCTAAACCTATTATATTAACAAAAATATACCTCAAAAGTTAAATTATTAAAAACATACATTTAATTAATAATTAATAAAAAAACTGATTCATTACCAATCTTTTATCTCTCTCTCTCCTCCTCCTCTCACCTTCTCTCCGATTTGTCTCTCCTCATTCTCTCTCCCTCCAATCTTTCTATTCCTCCTTCCCACTCTTTCCGATATCTCATCCTTACTCTCTTTTTCCGATCTCTCTCATCATTGCTCTATTTTTTCGATCTTTTTATTCTCCTCACTCTCTCCGATCTCTCTTTTTCGTGAAAATTGAGACGGACACATCTATCGGAATGGGCGGCGAGTGTATACAGCGAGATCGAAAACTCGATATTGATGTCGACGGTGATGCGGTCGTCGAAGGAGAGGCCACGACGACGACGTGATAGTTCGAGATCGAATGACGGGTAAGAGTTGGATTTGATAATTAGTGTATAATGTTGAAAAATAAATGTATGAATTACGTAAATTAAGAGTATTGAGTTGAAAATTATGTATATGAATTATGTAAATTGAGGTATGAACTTTGAAAATAAAGGTAAACTCTACGAATCAGGATATGAACTTTTGAAATAAACGTATGAACTTTTAGAATAAGGGTATGAAAAATACAAATTAGTGTATAAACTTTTGGAATAATGATATGAAAAATACAAATTAGGGTATTAACTTTTAAAATAAGGGTATGAAAATTACAAATTAGGGTATGAACTTTTGAAATAAAGGTATGGACTTTTGGAATTAGGGTATGAACTTTTGGAATAATGATATGAACTTTTGGGTATGTTTTTGTTAATTAAAATTTTTTGGATATGTTTTTTTTTAATTTAGTTTCAAAAGTAATATGATGTGTTAATTTATCCAGAAATAAATAAATAAAGATAACTTTGACTTTTGTTGCGTTAATCATTAGTATTTCAACAAATAACTTTTACAATAGTGATATTTATGCTACCCAGCATCGTTGTAATATCATCCCAAGAATTTTGCAAATTGGCAAAACCACGTTGTCCAATTTTTTCCATCTCCCAACAAAAATATTCTCATCTCCTATAAAGAACTCCTAATTCTCACTGACATCTCGAGATTGAGAGACCATAATAGCATCTGCATCAAATTCTAATTTTTCATAGACATAAAGAGTTTATCTTCAAAAATCACTGTATACCAGTCTCAGCATATCTATTTAATTTTTAGAAAGAATTGAAATACTTTTTAAATTCAGAGAGGAATCAATCAACTCTCTCTATTCTATTTTTTTTGTCTTTCTTTAATTACTAGTCTCATCAAATACTCTATTCCTATCTTTCTTTACACCTTTAATAATTGAAAAAGTAAAGATTATAAGGAGACCAGTAAAAATCTTTAAATTTTGTAACTCTATGTAATTGAAAAAGTAACAATTTCTCTTTAAATATGAAGAGGATGAGAGAGAGACGGACGGTGATGGTGATGCTCTAGTGCACATTAGTTGGTGCTCTAGAAACCTATTGGGTCCGTTTTTTAAGCGAATTTCAATTTGAGTACCTTTAGGGCTTGTTTGCTTGCAATATTAGTATTAACGGGACTATGAATACATTCATACTATAACGGAATAACGAATGAATGTGAGATTAATAGTACATACATGAAATATCAATGAAGTGTTTATTTAATTTTTATTGGGATTGGACCATTTTACAAATTTACATTTATATCTATAATAAATAAACTTGCAAAATACATACATATATACATACATATGATTTTAGGGGAGGGATATATAAACACATAAAAAAGCACACTATGCTTACATTTTAATCATAACCATTCATTTAGTATTTTTTCAATGGCCAAGATATACCTAAAACTAAAAAATCATCACAACTCTTAAAAACGTATGTAATGAATGATTAGAATTAAAATGCAACCATAATATGTTTTTTTATGTGTCGATATATCATTCCGTATGATTTTAATATATATATATATATATCACCCAATTTACTCAAAATACCTCATTTTCCAATATCACCCCTCCTTCTACTCAAAATACCCCATTTATCATCATTTCTAATTATGTTAATAATAGTCGCGCTTTCACTTTTCATACCAAATTCAATACTTATATATCCGACGGTATTTCTAATTGTATACTACCATAACCTCACCCTAAACAAACACCTCTTCAAAGTACTGCTTATAATAAAACCATTTACATCACCGATAAATAAAGATTAACTTACACAACTTAGAAAAATGAAAAAGAAATCAAAATTAAGAAAAAAGGAACCACAAAGAGTAAAAACAGCATCCAGAAGAACTATAACAGTAATAGTACCCTACTAATGTAATATTAATTCATTAGTCCCCAAAAAATAGTCCAAATTCTGCCCCGGAAAGAATGTGATTTTCATTAATTATTTGTATAATAAATTCCACAATATTTTCTTCCAGGACAATGCTTTAATAAATCAGACTATCTTTTGTAGACAAATGAAGTAATTCATATTCTAATTACTCAATCCGTTCCGATTTAATTATACATTACGAAACTACGTTTAATTTTGATCGGCCAAGAACTTGTATCAAAATTGTCGGAATGAAATTTTTTAAAAGTTGATCATATAGAAATGTTAAATTTTATGATTTAATTTTAAAAAAATCTATTTCAACAATTTTGATACAAGTTATAAGCTGCTTAAAATTACACGTAATTTCGTATTGTACAATTAGATGGGAACGGATGAAGTAATATAATATGTACCACAGGTGCCAAGTTCTACTTATAGATTCACACCGTTTTGTGACATAGTTTCCGAAATCGACGCCAACTTCTGTAGATTAAGCTTCACAACCGTATCCGCAAACAGGCGCGTGTCCTCCTCCGTATTCCCTTCAGGAACATCCACAACATACGATTCCAAAACAACTGTCCAGGTCTTTCCGTCACGCACCACCTCATGCACCGTCGTGACAGACTTATAGTTTCTTAACCTATGATCCCCACCCGTAATACTAAACCCCATGATGTATTTTTCATCATCAAGAATATCCAGAATTTCGTGACTTGTAGCAGCAGGTAGCCCTGATATAACTTCAACGTCGCGTGTACATCCAACGGCTAGGACGAAGTCGTCTTGAACATGACATCTCTTGATGAAGTGTTTGTGATTTTGTGGTTTGTCAAATTGGCGGATTATTGACCATACTAAGTTGTGAGGAGCGTGTATGCGTTGGGCAAGGAGGGAGGAGCACTGAGTTGGGTTGACTCGGTAGGTGTGGAATGCGGAGATCGAGTGATTTAGCAAGTCGAACTCGTCTTGGGTTAGGCCAGGAACGTGAGGAAAGGCCATTTTTGAGTAGAGAGAAAAAGAAAAAGAGGAAAGGTGTGTGTGAGTGGGGAAAAGAGATAAGTATCGTATTTAGGCTTGTTGGTCTTTAGTGGTTGTCGAGTTTTGGTAGCAAAAGTTGCCATACAAAACTTTTTCTTTTTTAGTTTTTCTACTTATATTAAAGGTCCTCCTAATAGAGGCAAATGATACTTGGCTGCAAACTTATAAGACTTTATTAAAAATACCCAGTTAAAATCTCTTTTAAGAACATGTACATATGTTCAATAATGCTTAATGATGTTTTTTTTATTATTATTATTTGATAATTAATGATTCTTAATCTCAATAATATATGTATCCTTTCTTAATCAAAAGCTAAAATTCGGACATTTTAAAATAAATTCTAAAAATATGTATAAACTAAACATTAATATATAGTGGCTCCGTCGCAACAAAATATTCCATTTTTTTAATTACAAAAAACGGATGATAGAGTCAACTTTCATGTACGGTTTAAATGATAAAATGGACTAAATTTTGGAGTAAAATTTCTTATAATTAAAAGTTGATTATAGTTTTTGGACGGAAGACGTACTATATTTATTCATGCAATGATTAGAATTTAGTTTGTTACCTTTGTGTACACAGATGTTTGCTATCAAGGAATTTTCGTTATCCCTTAGTAAATATATTTGATTGTTTTATCCCAAGTTGCCATAAGATGACATCTGAAAGATCCTGCTGCGCTCTTTACCAGGCACCATCGAAGTTCAGGAACCTTTCGGTGACAACCTTCTACGGCTTCTGGTAATATACTCCAACGAGCTTTACCGGTTGAAGTAGATAATATGCAATTCATTTGCTTTTCGTCATTTTTAAGAAATCGTTCTAATGGATTTCGTGAAATAAACAATACGTATGGGGAGGCTAATACATAGAAAACCGTTAGGGGACGTTTGGTAGGATGAGATTAGTGTGAGATTATAGTAATACGTATTAGAAATATTGTCGGGCCTACAAATACCGCGTTTGGTACGAAAAATGGATGCGGTAATATTAGTAACATGGATTAGAAATGATGAGAAATTGAGGTATTTGGAGTAACGTGGTGGTGTGTTATTGGAAAATAGTGGTATTTAGAGTAAATTGAGTGTGATATATATATATATATATATATATATATATATATATATATATATATATATATTAAAATCAGTTGTATATGTATTTTGCACGTTTATTTATTATAGATATAAATGTAAATTTGTAAAATATTTCAACCTCAATAAAACGCAAACGAACACTTTATTGATATTTCATGTATGTACTATTAATACCACATTTATTTGTTATCTCACCGTCGTCCGAAGGTATTTCTAGTCTCATTACTACTAACACCGTAACCAAACGAGACGTTAGTGAAAAAATGGAGTCGGTGATAATAGACATGTCATTTTTCTGTACTAACCTGTTTTCTGAAGTAAATAAACTTTTATGGTGGACTTTAATTAACAAAACTATTGGAGATTTGTGCAAGGCCTAAAATTAACAATTAGTCTTATCCTAGATAGGATTAACAATAAGATTTTGATTATATTCCATGAAATACGAAGTATCAACCGAAAAGAAGATTCAGGATTGATGCGAATTGCATCAAGGTGCTATTTTAGTGATATACATAATCTTATTTATCTTCTGTGTTATGCTTTAACTTATACTAGTTGTAATCTAATCATGAGATGTGACCAAATATCAGTGTCCTGAATGGGGTCGTTTTTGTTGAAATTGCAAAACAAATGTAACCTTAAAGGGCCCTTGAATTGGATTTAGAAAAAAAGACAGATATATATAGGTCCCATTTTCGGCCTTGTACATTCAACCAATCCAAGAGTCATTTGGTTTTGAAATTTATCAAAACCCAGTGTCTACTACGCTTTTACTTTTGGCTCCTTTCTAACTAGTAATTCTTAAAAAATTGCCATATTTTTGTGAAAAATCTATGTAGACATCGCATTCCAACGATGACTAGTAGGAGATCATCTTCACATATAACTCGTTGATCCAAATTCACTATGGAAAACCTTTGCTGATGTTGCATACACAATCTTTTCCGATGCACCATTGAAAAAAGATCCGAAAATCGAGTCAGTCACTTTTGTAGGTAGGCTAGGCTTCTTCAATTTAGCAAATTAGACGATATACATTTTGTTCAAACAATGAATACTGCTTGTAGTTGTAGGTGGTCTCTAGATATTGTTTGTACCATAATTTTATGCTTAACAATGATTGTATATTAGTAATCTCTGGTTAAGTAATAAATCAAAGTAATATTAATATATTTTATTAAAGTTAAATAATAAATCGAATTAATATTAACAACTCCTACATAACCAATGTCAACTCACATCGGTCTCGCCTTTCCCATCAGTCGCCGGTCATCGTCAGAAGTCCGGGGTGATCCGACGAACATCTAACATGGTCACCGGCGCTCCGACGAAGTGCATACCCATTCGTAAACTGCAATTTTTTTTTTTTTAAAAAAGTAAAAATAAATAACTGGTAGCTTGTTAGTTGTTTCAAAGTGAGCGAATCATCACGAACAGAACATGCTTTAATAATCTGTGGACTTCTTAAATATCTCCTTTAGATATTTTTGGGTTCCCTGCTAATTTACATACAAAGGGAACATAGGGCGGCTATAACCCTGATATATAATATCAAAACCTATTCTGCATCAGACTTAACGATAATAACTCCGGTTTCGATTTAAGAGTCAATCTCGACAAATCAATAAACCCGAAAACTTCTAACAACACGCTACTTGAATTTCGAGTCATCTTCACTTATTCCTCTCATCATTTCTATCTTAATCTAACCTTTTTAAGTATACAACATCGTGCATCTTCTTATTAGTTATTCCTCTCACACATTTCCAAGAAACAACATGTCCAATGATGTCCAAAACAACTCAATAGCATGCACACGGCACATCTACTCGATCCGGGGTTGAACGATAAAAAAAATACAAAATATGTACTGCAGATGCTATGTACTGCAGGTGGTCCAAAAGGACCGTATAATTTAGGATCAGGATTGCAGTCCCTTTATTTACCATCTCGTAACAATTGATCTTACTATAGTGCTAAAATCAGCGTTTTTCTAAGAATGGCAATTGATCTTTGTTATAGAGTAGTCTCAACTTCAAGTCCGAGTGTTTCATTAGCCTATACAAGTATCAAATGCGCCGTTTCGCACTCACATAGCCTCAAGTCATAAACACATCAAAAAATGAGAAATATAATCTTACTTTCCAAGGAATAAACTTTCAGATATCAGCATCCGTCGTTCTCGTGAGATTGCGTATCTAATTTTTTTTTACTTATTTAATATAAGCAACCTTCTTCTGCTTCCATTTGACATAGCTACATTATATCTTATTCTATAAAAACTACTAATCAACGTCGCAAGATTCTTTTTTCCAGCAACACATTTGGTGGAGTACCAAAATAAACATACATAATAGAAACAATCTCAACAATCAACAAGGCTTAAACTTGTAGCTGATAACAGCCAACTTGTTTCAAGTCAGCTTGAATACGATCAAATGATCCATTGACTTTTTTAAAACTTGCCTAACTTATATATATATATTATCTATTTTTATAAATTTGTCTCTTAACACAACTTTGTATAAAAATGATGCAACATAGTAACTTCAATATCTCTAGAGTAACTATAAACTCTAAAATTTCTTGATCTTACATATAACAATACTTAAATTTCGAGCTATAATACTTTCTTCCATCATAACCTTTAAAGTTTACACCCCATCAATCTTCCTATCCTATTGCAAAAAAAATAAAAAAAATCCTATCCTTTCCCTCATACATATCCGAAGAAACTACGTTTTTCAACCTTTCAAATCCGTAATGAACAATACCGTTACATCAGAAGGTTATGTCTATAACATCCCACAAGAGGCAAAATTCACCAAAAACACCTTTGTGATCTGGGTCGGAGTCCTCTTTATCATCATCATCGCAACGTATTGTGCATACCTATGCACTCGGTCTCGGTCTCGTCTCTCCTCTACCTACCGAAGTTACTCTATAACCACCATAACTACAACCGAGAACCCCATAGCTAGAGAAGGAATTGATGAAAATACCCTCATGAACTACCCAAAGTTCCTCTACTCAGAAGCTAGGCTCCACCATAAGGGAACAACCGCCAAAGCGTGCTCCATATGTTTGGCAGATTATATAGGTAGTGATATAATACGAATTTTACTCGACTGTGGCCACATATTCCACCTAAACTGTATAGACCCTTGGTTGAGAATGCATGCGACTTGCCCAATTTGTCGAACCCCACCCGGGTCCACTCCCCTCATAACTCCCTTGGCCGAGGTTGTCCCCCTGACGGTGCTTAGTTCTTAAAATGACGAACGTCTAAAGTGGTTCAAGGAGAATCAGATGTACGCTCTTCTACGTAGAGCCTTCCATTTATTTAGGTAGGTAAAAGCTCTTTAAGTAACTTATCCTTTATGTTCACTATATTATAAGTATGAAATTAAAATTAGGAACACTAAAATTCGAATCAAAGGGATCCATATGCATATGAATAAGCACTTGGCTAAAAATCTTCTAGATAGGCTCCTCCCTGCGGAATTAGGCTCTTCCCTATTTCCAAGGAGAGCTAATTAAGCAATGAGGCCATGTTTAGGCTCGGGGGTTTATTATAACACATGGGAAGGAAAAAAGTTATCATTAATCAATTGAAGGAACGTGGGAATATTTAACAAGTAACTACAATTGTGCAAGTTAAAATGCGTCATTTTGCAACATTTATGTGAGAATATCTGAAAATGTGCATTCCAGAGTAGATGATAAAAACCATGAAAGAAGAATGATATTCAAAAGTCAAATTTTATTCTACAAAAACGTCAAAACAGTAGCCTTTATTTGAATACTACCACTCACGTGTTTGTATCATTAGTAAAACAAGATTCGGTATAAGCGGTGATTAATCTTCTAACTGACTAATAATGCTCGCAAAGACCCGGTAGCCTTGGCACATGTCCGAGAGAAGGCAATATTCATTTTTCGCATGGTATGTGGCCATCAAACCTGCAAATAAAAAGAAACCTTACTCTCACTACAAACTTTTCTACCTTACACAGGACATAAAAAAGTCAAGACGTGAAGACAAAAAGTCGGAAGCAATTAAGATGCCTTATTCATGTGAAATAATTGTGGTAGAGGTATTTACTTTAACTCGTTAGTTTTCATTTATAGTTCTCAATGTACATTTTTTTAGTGTAAAATAATAACAAAGAAACTTTTACTGCAAAACAAACAACGCCTATATGACTATGAATAAGGTTTTATCCTTTGTGAATGGATTGTTTCTGTGAGGTGAATCAAAATTCATGAAAACAGGAGTAATTGAATTGTTATTATACCATAGCCTGCAGTTTGCACATCAAAGCCTTCATCCTGAAAAACACAAATTGGAAAAGGTGAGACAGTAGTATTGAATATTAACACATACATTGATGTAAGAAGAAAAAGGGGAAAATGGAAATTTCTTCTCACCTGTAATTCTCTAATGAGGGGCAAACTCCCAGTGATAGAGTATGGTTTTACATACCCAACAACTTCTTCAGTAGCTTTGCATAAAACATGAAATCCTCGTGAATCAAGATCACACGCAACCCCTGAATTCGCCTCATCGAAACTGATTGTCATGCTAAAAAGGAGAAAAGTAAATACAATTACATATTAATGTAGCCAAATAACTTGAACACATGGCAATTAACATCACTTTTGATGTGATATTCGGGTATGTATGCACATAATGTAACAGAATAAATCCTGGCAATGTGTAAAAAATACAAACAAACCTTCCCTGTAGGTTTTCCTCAGGTAAGACATATTTTGAAACAGGCCCTCGCACATCAATCTTCTCTATATTGGCATTCAAATCGTTCACATATTCTTGTAGCTTTTTTATAGCATCTTCGACACTGAATTAGTATCATCAGAAAGTAGCATATAAATGATCAACATATTAAAAAGATGAAAAGTTTCAAATGACTGGATAATAGACTCAGCCATGAGCGGTAAGCAGGAAACTTGATAGAGAAGTTCAGTGACTTACTCGTAAAATGGAGTTAACCTGCGATACACAATGGAGATTACTTAAGCCTCAAAAGTAAATTTACAGCATCGAAGAATAAAAGCTCCATAAAATTACCTGACATCTCCTGAAACATTACATTCTTTTGGGATTTGATTGATACCGCCTCCTGGATCTACAACATATAATCACATAAATGAAGAGATTTATATTTTTTCTAGTTGCATACTGAGGAAGCAAGTAAAAAGGTGCTAAGAGTTGAACAGATCAAAAGTTTAAAACATCAAGTGATATAACTAGCAAATAAACTATCATTAATATGGAAATCTAAGAAAATAAACTTATCCAAAAGAAAAACTAATGAGGATATGTTATTCCTGCAAAAAACTTACAGCTCCATTGAGTTGGTTTCATTGTGGATGGTGTAGCAAATCCATAAACTTCTTCTTTAGGATGTGGAGGGAAATCTTTGTAAAATCGTAGTTGGATCTCTTTCACTGCTTCCATAGCTAGCTCCAAAGGGTTAATAGCCTGCACAAATCGACAAGAAAAGTTCTTACACAATAAAATAGCAAGTGCTTTGTATTCTATTCAAGATCCAATTATACTAAATAATGTATTATTAAGTTTCAAAATTTAGACCAATCTCTACAAAATCAAACCCCAGCGCTAACATTTAAACTATAGAGCACTGTTTATGTACTAATTGATTGATTAGGCCAGTGCTACTAAGCACCACCCACACAAAATAAAATAAAAAGGTAATAAACCATCACTAAAGTTTAAACTTATAAGCACTCGTGAATTAAGATAAGCTGGTGTACTACTTGTGAGATTTTCTATAGAATATTGTCTAAATTGTGAATTTTGATAGGTTGAATGTACTGAAATTACGATTTTCCGTATGTTAATTTAAATGTCAGATTTAATACTCTGGTGTACCAACTGTCAAAAAAAACCATTGGTGCACGGAAGTGTTATCTACCCAATAAATGAATAGTCCTTACACAAGAACTGCCTCCCTCAGAATCACTATTTAGGCAAATGACTTCGAGTTATAAGTTTGCACCACAAATAAGGGAGCTGGTTTAGTTACCTTGTGTGCTAAACCACTGTGAAATAACTTTCCCGTGACATGTAGCTTCCAAGGTATCATGCCACCAGTGCCAATGCAAGGTTGTTTATCTGCTGTGTCAATCCAATATCTGGGCAGATACAAAATCCATGATCAGATAGTAACAGTAACTGGTTAGGTGTGCGATTGATTACTAATGCTTTAGGTGGTATATGATACAATTAAAGAAACCAACTTCATATCTACCAACTATTAATCTAATTTGTCCTTTCCCTCAAACTTTAAGGCGGGTTGACACATCAAAGGGAACCTACAGCTTTATGGGGAAAATGAATAGAACTGAATCAAGATTTAAAAAAATACTTTTACAGCAAATGAGTAAAGAAAGGATTTGTACTCCAGTTTTGCAACTGGAGCTCCCATTATGATTTCTAATGACTGTATACAGCCAATATTTCATTTCTTTGACTATCACTATATACATTTCAACGATATCATTGGTACATCAGAACCTAAAACCATAGTTACCATTAGGAAACGGGAGCAGAAAGGATATGAGAAATGGAAACGTAAATCGTGGCTGTAAAAATTTAGGAGAAACAGGAAACCCCTATTTGATAGACAGCCAAAATGAAAAATATACGATTTTACTTGGAAAATACTTAATAAGGTAAGAGTATGTAAAGTAACATATATGAATCAAATACAAAATAAACTACTATTGTTGATAGTACAAATTGGAAATAATAAAAAATGAATGATATCTTATTTCTTTCGAGTTTCCTAGTTTTCGGAAGCAAATTTCTGGCATGAGTTTGGGAAAAAACCGACACGCAACAAAAATACTACTACTAATTCGGAGTATCTTATAATAAAACTTACAAAGGGCCTTTTTTCAACTTATCAAGTAGGCCATCTTTCACGAGAGCGTCAACTCCTACTCCAGGAATAGATGAGTTTTCTTCACTAGCTATAAAAACAGCAACAACAGTTGACTTCAACTTTGGTTTTGTCTCTCCCAACCTCTTCATGAGTTCAGTTACTAAAGCAACATGTCCTAAACAATCCGTTGTTCCACGCCCACGGAGTTTATCCCCATCAATTGACATAGTGAAAGGATCAAAGTCCTGCAAACACAGTCGATAATCATTAAATATAATTCAACCACTTTTTTGCCAAAAAGAACAGAAATTGCAAACTAAAGAGCACAAACCTATAAAGACGATTCAAGTCTTACAAGTGTGCCAAATGCAAATAGTTGAAGTAGAAGAATAAAAAATTAATGTGTGCTCGATTTGAACACACATGTAATCTCCTCGACAAGGTCAAAGTTTTATAGTCAAACAATTTGTATGCGATAAAGAAACTTAACCGACATGGTGAGCATAATTTAGAAACTGATTATATGTATGTCACATGTTATATAATATTATGGAATGTCCAGTTTTACTCAGTTATATGTTTTTGTTCTGTGATCCTTTTTTCCAACTAGATGATTGAGCCGTCAAAGTATCGAACACTTCTTCCCCAAAGGTGGAAAAGGTTTCATACACATCCATCTATATACTACATTTCAATAACCGAAAGCTTGAGAAAGGTGCATCTACTCCTCTCAAGTTCTGTAGGAATATAACTCTGAAAACCAAAAAATCTTCACTCTTAAGCTAAGGGACATATGACAAGGAACATGATAATATAGAAGCGACACTGGTAGGGACCAGTTTTAGCAGAGGACTCCGAGGTAGCAACTTAAACTGCCTTTGGTAAAAACAAGAAATGATTATTCCTAGTCAAAGAAAAGTAGTGCAAAACATAGCAATATTCATCACGAAAAGTCGAGAAACAGTAAAGTAATACATAAAACAAACAATTCAATACTAGCGTCAAATACTCATAGGACTACTGACCCATCGGCTAGGGATTGTCAACTTTTTTATAATTTAGATGCTAAGTTGTTAATGCACGAGGATGATTTATCTGCTTTTCTGGCTCCTAAAGGAGCAAGTATGAGGAACACAACCAATAGAAAGAGAACACCCTGAACTGACTCCAATTACAGAACTGCCACTGAAAATTTATCACTATATCTATAAAAGATAATTTTGGACGTGGAACAAAACAGCCACTTTCCTAATCCTAAAACGTAAGATTACAGAATCCCACAAAACTAATGCAAGATTAAAAGCAAAGGTTTCGGAAAAAAACAACCCGAAATCCCAACCTAACACAAATTAAGTTTTTCGTTAAGTGAAAGTTTGAGGGTTATGGTAGTCTTAGCCCAATTATATGCTGCAAGGTCAAGGCAGACCATGTAGTACTAAAGGCTAAACTACACAAAAAGTTCAATACCTTCATTACTACACATTCGTACGTCACAGTAGTTAATCCAAAATTAACATGGTCAAGGAACAAAAGTACACAATGATACTTATCGATAATTAGGGTGTTTTATCGTAAGGTAATCATACATCTCTCCCTTTTGGAATTAGTATCAATATAACCGTGACAACCAAAATATTCACTCCAATGCTACAGCCTACAATAATATGAACAGGATGGTATAGAAGCAATTATGGACATTATAAAGAGAGGACACAAATGGTGGCAACTTAAACAAGAATTTACCAAAACGATAATAATGCAAACACTGCAACATTCAACCTGGGTATTTTTTCTAACAAATTATCCGATACTTAGCAACTCAAAACCAATTCATTGGCGGAACAGGAACCCATATGGAGAGCCTAAATTTAACGTGGCAAAGCTAAAATCAGCAATATTTTGTTCATTTATGACACATTGTAAAAAGATTGGTTTTTTCTTTATTTGGGTAATGCAGCTCCTTTCAGCCTACTCTACACGGTCTGAGTATACACAACAAAACTAATTCACGGTGCAACAAAAAAAGGCCACTATCCTAATCCTAAAACCAATATATATTGTTAAATGCAAACACTAGAATATTGAACCTATGTATTTATTTTCTGACAAAGCACTCGATGCTTCGCAACTCAAGAAATCCCGGTAACAGAATACGATCCCTATATGGGAAGAGCCAAAATCAGGGTGCTGAAATAATTTCACTCAATTGTTACAAATCGTAACCCAAAATTTCTGCTATTATTATACATGGTGAAGAGAAATTTAATGCGGAAATAATTTCTGTTAGAAAGGCTAAAATCAGCATTATTTCACTCAACTATAACACATCCTAAAAGAACGTTTTTTTCTTGATATGGCGTGACGCAGCTCCGTTCAGCTACGTCGAATATCCAACCAAACACACAAAAAACTAATTAAATACAAAACAGTGTCTTAAAAAGAAAAAAGTTAAAACGTTTCTGTAAGGGTTACGCTAACAGAGTAAAAAGTGTGAGCTTTTAGCAGCCTAAAAAGGCAGAAAATCGGGCTTTTTGAGCTTTTATCGAGCTTTGAATCGAAGATTTTTAAGCTTTTATCGAGCTTTGAATTGAAGATAAGCTTTTATCGAGCTTTTATCCTACATCGAGCTCATCGTACATTTATCGAGCTATTGTAGAGCTTTTATCCTACATCAAGCTTATCGAGCTTTAAAGCTTTCATCTAGCTTCTAACGAGCTTTGAATCAAAGACTTTTCACTACGAAACGCGCTTTTCAAAACATTGAATAACAAAACCACAAAACATAAAACTAGTCAATAATAATATATAAATATGTAAAAATATACCCAATCTTCGGGATTAGCAGTGACAACATCCATATGCATACCAACAAACGACAAAACCCTCCCATCATCGGTGCCAGGATACTCAACGATAAGGTTACCCCTGTTCTCATGATACGTCACGTGACGAACAACCAGCGGTCCACCGCCAGTCGAGGTACTAAGCGGTAACAGAGAATTAAGCACGTGTTTGACAATCTTGTCTTCTAGTGGAATAAGTTCAGGTGGGTTGTTTTGTACGTGTTTTGATTCTCCGATTAAGTTGGTTAAGAGGGTTATGTACGAGTCCTTGTTCAGTTCGCCTAGGGTTTCCTTTACACAAACCATTGTTTATCTATAGACACAGATATTAAGGGGATGCAATATTCAAAGTATCTCAATACAATATTAGTCTGTGTTTGGTATCGTATCTTTGTTTGGGTGATTTTTGTATTTTGATAATTCAGGTTTTTTAATTAATAATGTCTGGTTAGTATTTTTTATTTTTAAAATTCAGAATTTTATTTAAAAAATTCAAAAATTTAGTGCATGCTTGGCATCAATTTTTTTTCTTACCTTTTCTTATTTTAAAAATCCACTTGCGTTTGTTATCACTGTTTTTTTAGCATTTAAAAATCTAAATTTTGGAGAAATATTACTAGAAAAGTTAAAAGTAAAAAGACACAAAAATTGGAGATTTTGAACTTTCTCGCCATCAATTTAAAATTTTAAATGAATATTGTTCTTTATCTCAACTAAAATTTTATTTGTATACTTGACGTTGTTACTTGCTCGTTTAAATATGATATTTTAAAAATTTATCAAAAAAATGTCTTATAAAGTTATTTTGATTGAAAAAGCAAAAGGTTATTAGCTAATGCCAAAAATAAATATGTTGATTGTCAAACAGTCATGTATATTTTGGAAAACAAGCTTTTTTTCTACTGTTTTCTGAAAGCAGTTTTTTGACTGAAAAAAATGATAACAAACGGAGCCTTAGAATCCATCTTTTTGCTGGATTTTTGGATTTTAAAAATCACATTTTTTATCAAAAAATCTAATATTAAACGGACTAGTCTATTTTCATTGGACGATTATTAATGCCGTCCAGTTTTGTTGGATTAGGAACGAGATTAAAAAGAAGGATAAACACGATTGAAATACTTTTAATGTACTCTATAGTCTATAGTTTAATTGTTGGGAGGCTAAAAAAAATTAGAGTTATTTAAGTTTTAGTATAGGAAGTAAATTTATTTTAAGTTTTAATATAAAACTCATGATTTTCTTATATGTTTTTATATTTTTATATATTTCTTAAAACAAATTATTGACTTCTAGTAACCGATTTTACGTTTAAATAAATTTCTACATGTAAAATGTTGATTATTGAATCCTATTGACTTGTATAAATACAAATTTTATTTTTCATCTCTTTTTATATTTTGAACTAAAACTTAAATAACTTATATTTTTTGACCTACATTTAATAAAATATTAAAAACTGGACTAAGCATAAAATTGCCCGTATTTCTATACCACATGTAATTATATTTTCTAGAAAAAAATGCAACAGTCAGGGTAAACAAAGGGCATTGTGTTGAAACGGTTGTCGGGGAAAATGTTGTTTAGTACTCTCTACTATTGACAAAAGCCCTTTTTGGTAACATTCTTTTAAGTTTTGGTATTTTGGGTTTCATTCGATTGGATAACCGAGGTTAAATAAATTGACGGAATTGAAATCGTGTACTCACTTAAAAACTAGTTACTTTGTTTCTGTCAACATTCATCAAATCACTCGATACCTGACATAGTGACTTCAATTCCATCATTTCATTGTTGAAATGGTACTCCTTTTAGAAAGGAATTTAAATCTTAAATACATCGAAAATTTTGGACTAAATTTCCCCTATCTATTTATCGAAGATGAAAAAAAACTATTGGTGAAGGTCGGTGCTGAATGTTGGGACACCCTCACCATTCTAATTTATTAATTTTAAAAGGCGCCATTTATACTAAATATAAATATTGTAATATCGACAGTTACTGTTGTTTATAGATAACGGGTCCATCTCTTTTAACTTTTTAGCATTAGCTTAGTTGGTGAAGTGGTTTACTTATGAAAACATATTCGAATAATTACTGGGAGACTCGTTTTCCCATCAGAAATCAAGTTTTTATTCTGTCGTTCTTTTCGTTTTTCAATCCTCGTTTTCCATTTGTCATTATTTTTTAAGGCGCAAATTTTAGAATTTTATTTATATTTCACGTTTCTGTTTCTTGTTTTAATTGTCGCTTCGATTTCCTTTCCTGACAGCCTTATTCGAAACTTAAAGAAAATGAGCAAAAGGAGGTGCAGTGAAGAACTTTAATCTCATAAATTACAGCTCAAGTAAACACCACCATGAGAGCTCCATACAAATAATGCCTTACAAAAAATATATTCATAAAATATTAAATAATGTTAAATGCAAATACATTAATACAATATGTATAATCATAGAAAAGAATCGGCCCCTTTTTGGATCGTGCCCTAGTAGGCTTAGTCACTTATCTAAGCCTTTGGTTGACCCTGTTTAATGTAATGTTAATGTATATAAGCGTGAGCTTAAGGTGTGAACAAAACAATATGCCCATTTCGTATTACACGAACAAATTTGTTAACTTAAGGGTGTGTTTAATTGCTCTGTGCAATTTCATTAATTTTAAAAGATGGTACTTTACTACAAAATTGGAAAATAACAAATACGAGGTATAAATGAATGGGCTCAAGCCGTGTATGAACAGTCATGTGTCCCAGTTTAATTAGCTTCTTCCTATTTACTGCTCTTCGTCCGTTCCTATTTAATCGTTTATTATGAAACTACGTGTAATTTTGATCGATTTATAATTTCTATCAAAAATTGTCACAATGAATTTTTTTAAAATCTAATCATAAAATTTAATACTTGAACTATATGATCAACTTTTGTTAAAATTTTCATAAAATCTAATCATAAAATTTAATATTTGAGCTATATGATCAAATTTGTTAAAATTTTCATTATAACAAATTTGATACAAGTTTTTAACCGATTAAAATTATACGTATTTTCGTAATGAACAATTAAATAGGAAGGGAGAAATATATATTTCTTTGTGCTACTTATACTTGTACAGTTGTACTCATAAATCACAAGTACTTAAGTTGAAAAAGTGAAATTAGACAGATCACGTTACTCATAATTAGCTCATTGGTGTTTTACTCGTTGGATCAGGTGTGTTTTCCAATTTGGGGTGCATTCAAATCACAGGATTCTTTGGAACAATCAGTTTATTTGACTGTTTATGGTACAGTCATCTTAATCACCGTTAGATTAAAAAATAAATGTTTAGATAATGTTTTTCAATAACTAATTTATTTTTTATATTTTCAACAAATTAGAATTTGATAAATTAAAAATAAATTGTACACAAAACACTTAAAACCAAATAAAAATATAAAGCTCTAGAGGGACCTATCCTAAACTTAAATATTAATTAATTTTTTTTTTATCCATTTGACATCGTTTTTATGCGAATGTGAATCAATAATATACGCCACTATTGCATAATAATTCTCACGTAGATGCGATCATGTGAACTACACCAAATATCCCTACAGTTTGAAGTCTGGGCCAACATTTACATTAATTATCCCTAAAGTTTGGAATTTAATTCTACCTTATCCTCGCATGCATAATGAAAATACTGTCAATTACTCTTCAAACAGCTATGAATATGTTTCCAAATTTATGTGACATGTAATTTAATTAGACAGAATTTTTTTAAAGAACTACGATTCATGAACAAATTAACAGAGTGGAGACTAAACTGAAATTTGTGTAAATGATCTAAAGAGATGCTTATGTGAGTATCCCTAACATCTAACTAAAGGTTTCAATCTTTGTAAAAAAAATCAATGTATGTTAGAATGTTTGGGAAATGGCAGCGACGAAGATACTAAAAACAATATATCAAGAATCCATATACACATATCATTTATCAATATGATAATAATGCATCGTTTTAGAGCATAGGTGTACGCGTTTAGTGGATTTAGCAATTACGAATGACGATGAGGGTTAAATAAATGACAACTGACAAATACAAAAACTTAAAAGTTCCATAATGGAAGAAAGTGTAACATAATCCTGAACTAATTACAATGTGCTTACTGTCAATTAAATTTATATAGGTACAAATCTCAAAAGCATCCGTAACAAAAGACATCACTAGCTAACAGAAAGAATACCTTTTGTATGATCAATTTTGATCAGATAATACTAGAGAACAAATTGCGCTTACAGACTGCTAGTTAAATTGAGCTCCGATTGTAAGTACAAGTGACAAATTTTACCAAAAAAGTCATCATTTATTTGTATAACAGTAAACAACTGTGACAATTATCATGAGTAAACCCAATATTTATTTTTATAACAATGCATATATAACTTGTAGTACATTCAAATAAGCTGTGCTTTTCTCAAGTCGGATACAACTCTTATCTTCAGTGCTCATCTCTTTGAAAACTACCTAAGGGAAAAAAAGGCAAAAAAGAAAACAATGCCACTTTAATGCAAAATAATACAATACCGATTTTATATAGAATTACAAGGCAATAAAAAGAGACATTAACACAATAAACCCCCTTGCATGTACAGAAAACATCTCATCGATGATTCCTTATTCAACTGCTTCACTTGGGCTGGACTCGGAGTACTTAGGCCAACATATATCTTCTAATTTGCTGGTTGATTTTTCCATATGCTTTGTGTGGAGTTTAACTTTGAAAAAAAAGCAAACAAAAAATCAGAACTCGGAACAGCTTACCCAACCGCAATAGAAAGAACTGTATTATTAATAAAAGAACACGTTAGCAACATCGTTAACACTGTACTTTCAATCTTTTGTTGTCTTTTCCAAAAGCAATATAGCACCCATCAGGAAGCATCGAAAATACTAATACTAGCACAAGAAATTATACACCAGTCTGAATGGGGAGAAAAACAGAAATCAAAGGTTGACCAGAATATTACTCTTGAGATTTGACCGTTACGGGTTTTCAAGCAACGTAAATACTCCGTAGTCCTAACTGCCCAAAAAGCATATAGATTGAACCTCTTCCGATTAACATCCGGAAGTTAATCTCGTCAACTGATACATCTACTATACGTCGTACCACTTTCTAGATGAGTACCAACTTCAAGAGAACTATCTAACTTCCTCTGAACCTTTACGTAAATGTCTACTTTCTATATGCGTTTTTTCATCAACCCTCCAAGACCTCTAAGTTAAATACTCAATAAACATGGTATATAGCTATTTACAAAATCCATAGTTTGAAAACAATCCAGAATTTACTTCTTTTTATCATTCCTAGAAAAAATCTCTACATTGAACTTGAAACTAGGAAAAAACCAGCAGGAGATTATGGAAATGAAATCCCAGAAGAAACCAGCGGTTGTTGTTGTAAGAACCCAAATTTTTGTAAGGAAATACTGTGATAAATAGAAGAAACGGATATCCCATATCGCCTAAATATGTGAGCATTTATATGATATATAAGCTACTACTATCCTTCTTTCAATCAACAGGCCCTTTCAAATTCGTGCGACCCAGAAAGTGAGGACGAAATTGGGTCAAAACGGACAGTATTGGTGGTAGGAAGCAGATGGTGGCGGTTCGGTCGGAGGACCGAGTCGTTACAATTGGTATCAGAGCTGTTATTTAGCCGATGTCGGGACTAGCACGAGTGATTGAACCCGGAAGGACGGGTTGCCCGATGAGAACGTCGTGGTTGAAGGGAGTGAGAGTGTAAAAACCCGGATTTTCGTAGGGAATTGCCGTGATGAAGATAAGAAATGGCTATCCCACATCGCCTATATATGTGAATACATATATGATATATAAGTTAGCAGTATGCTCCTTTTTATCACATGAGTCATTTAAAACCGTGTGACCTAAGAAAGCAGATAGTGACAGTTCGGTCGAAGGACCGGCTAGTTACAATTGGTATCAAAGTCGTTATCTAGCCGATGTTGTGAGTAGCACGAGTGAGTGAACCCCAGAAGGACGCTATGACCGACGAGTACGTCGTGCCTGAAGAGTAAAAGAATATAAAATTCCGAATTTCCGTAAGAAAATACCATGGTGAAGAGAAGGAATGGATATCATCTCCATTGACTACTAAGTACTAGTATTAATTCAGGGAGTGGGTTGTTGTTCCCAGGAAAAAAAAGATCACAAAGGAAGTATTTTCTGTCTCGAATTCAATCAATCGCTCACGTAATGGTTTTGAGATTTTTTTTTCTAAGACCAAGCATGATTTCTTGAAAATAGATTTATTCACCAACTTCATTACTTTGCAACTCCCAACAAAATGGTGTGATAGAATGTAAGCATCGAATTCTACTTGATGTTGTTAGAGCATGAGAAAGGTACAAGCTCTAATGTCTTTGCCTAATAATGCATCCCGGGTAATATGTTCCCCCCTCCCCCCAATCCTCCTCTTCCCGCCTCTTTCTACATTGGATGAAATTTGCTGAGATTGTGTTTTCTTGATTAGATAAAACATAGTATATGATATGGCCAGTCATATCCATGTATTAGATATACTCGTCATAAATTAAATTAATGCTTTCTTTCCCCTTGATGATATCTATATGATTATTGAGTATAACTTCTCGTGTGTATCTTGCGTCAAGGCCGAGGGGGAGTGTTATTCCCGAGTCATGATGGGGTATTTATTGTCAATTAATATTAGTGATGAATAGTAGGACAAAGCATTTTATTCATACCTAATAGAATAACAAGCATATAAATTAACCTCCATCAATTCATACTCCTCAAAAGCCCGTTTTTGATGAACGTACCAAACATATTAGAATTGATTGTCATTTTGTTTGAGAAAAGATTCAAGCAGGTATTCTTTCTCATTTCTATCTAAAATCTAGTAATGATTTGCCTACATTTTACAAAGCCATTTAAAAGCGAATATCATCACCAATTACTATGCAAGTCTCGTATTCTTGACTTTTTATTCATTGCGCGCTCTCCAATTTAAGTGGAATATTGAATTATTTTGAACTAAAAAACTCAATTTTTATCCTTATATGTGGAGAAAAAATACGTTTAATTGACTGTACTAGCAATATTTAACAATTTAGGTATTGTAATACCACTTTTAACAATTGAGATACTGGTCTACAAATTTTCGTCCAATTAAGGTACTAAGAGTATAAATCGACGAAATTTGAGTCGTTATATCTCACATTTGAGATCTATTTTTGACGGTTATTTATAGAATTGTACTCAGTACGTGATACGTGAAAGAACAAAAGTGCAATTACATCAGTTTGTTTAACGTTATGTCCTCAATTGTGACAGAATTTGTAATTCAGTACCTCAATTGTTAAAAATGATACTTCAACATCTAAATTGTTAATCACGGATAGTACAAACGTATTTTTTCCCTTGTATTTGATAGTTTTTAGGTATTAATTCCTTACTGGATGTTAATTATTCAATATTTTGGTATTCAGTTAGTATGGAATTTGATATACCGATCTTCATTTACATTTGGAACCATAAAAGTGCCTATAAATTGTCACTATACAAATTAATGAAAAATACAAGTACAGAATTATAATCTATATCCTTCTTTTACTAGTATCAACTTTTTTCATAAATACATTTTCATTTTAAGCAGACTTAACAACCCTTTACATGACTTTAATTGAGACTGTAAATTTACGAAGTGTTACCACGCAGTTGTGTTGTAAAAGAATAAGATACTGCAATAATGACTTAGTCGGACTAAATTAATAGTAATGACATGGAACTCCGTGCCCATGCAATGAAAGATTGAAGAAGACACAACCACAGTACTATAGGTGAACATGTGGTCATACACAGTCGTAAACACTTCACCAACCGTTTACAATTTTTAAAGGGCGGAACAACCAATAAAATAATTTAGTAATTATGCTATCACATTTAGAATAGTTATTTTTGGATTTTTACTTATGTGTTAGGTTTTTAGTGATTGGTATATACACATTTTTAATACATCCGGTCTACAATAATATTACTCCTAGATACAATAAATTTCACTGGATAGGGTTTGTTTGTGCTTTTGATTATCACTATTCGTAGATGTCTACATTTTAACTTTGTACTGTCAAAATCTTTGGTAGATCTTAGTTGGCTTCTCCTCTCTTTAATCTTTATCACACTGAGATACTTGTGCTGCTTTATCGATTTTTAACTTGTTAGGCTTTTTGGCCAGGCATTCATGGTAAAAGTAGTAAACTTTCAGATTTGATTTTACTAATCATTTCCGGCTTTGGTAATGTTTTTCATTTTCAAATTTGTCAATATTTTATCACGGAACAAAAATAACTTTTGAACAAATTTCTTATTTCAAACTTCTTTTTCTGAATATAGGTAGAATTTTGCTATTTCGCTTGCCCTTCTAACTCTTTTAGTGTATTGCAAAACTTATTATACTCCAAATTTTCTCTACTACTTCTTTTCCCTGACAAATCCCTTTATTAAATATTCCACAGAATCGTTTGAGTTAGATTTTCGGTCTATGTTGTGAGATATATGTTTAGCTACAAGCTTATTAATAAATTCCATCTTCAACCTTTTACTTCTAATTTTACTTTTCAAACAAACTTTACTCTACAAAAATAATGGTAACTACTGATCATTAACCAGGAACATTGAATTCATCAGGATTTTTTGTTTGTTTATAATTTATCATGGTGAGTTCATGACGTCTAGGGTTTTCTGAAACAACTAAGAAATTGTGCTGCGAAACAGCTAGTCTGAACACCGCGCCACCACCACAGATGTAGAAAAATGAATTCGTGGTCTTATTCGTGACTTGTGAAGAAATTTATGTTAATTTTGCACGAGTGTAAATAATTAACTACTCAAAGTGAAAAGAAAATGCAATAAATATATGAAGAAAACTAAATGCATCACGAGAAATTTCCCAATAATTATAAAAGTATATGCTACTATCATGTGAAAGAATAGAGATAGAGTTATGGAGTGAATGACAGATAAAGTCGTACAGAGAGAAAAGAGGGGACCAAAACATTCAACTGCAAGGTTATAAGTAGAAAGTACTTGAAATATTTGCAGGCCTATATGTTATGTGTTTCTCTTAGCTGGCTTCATATCCCGGCTATAGTGTGGTCCTCAAATGGTAATAAGTCCATAATATATCTAAGATTTGGGAAATTGAAGTGTCCCGAGAAATTTATTTTTCTGGGTTTGGTAGGTTAATTTTAGTTAAAGTAATTTTTTTTTTTTAATTAGCAAAGTAACCGGATTATTATTAATGAAAATAACAATCTTATATAAGTAATACTGCCTATAGAACAAGCTTCAAAAAGCTAAGAAAAACGAGAAATACAGCAATAATATTAATTCTAAATCCTTCTATCCGGTAGACAAAACAGGACAATCAGACTAAATATAAAATAAAAACAGAAAAGTCTTAGCTAATAAAATAAAAAATACTGAAATCTTTCGAAGCGCGCCACGAACCATCAAAGATAGAAAACGTTTTACGGTGTCGTGCCAACCAAAAACACCATGTGAGATCCAAAAAAGGTCTGACGCAGACTAGGCCGAGAAAAACACAATCGGAGTGCCAACACACAAATAAACCCGATCTAACCACACCAATCAAATAGAATGATCCAATAGAACAAACCCGTACGCCAAAGGTTTTATAAAACCACGCAGACATCAACCAAACAATATACCCTACTCATTACGATCTAAATAAGCGCATTCAATACTCATATAATGCATCGAGACAAAATCATATCATATAATCGCCTAACAGGTATAAAAAGTGATAACAAAACTATCCAAAATTATTTGACACATCAAAATACCTGTTTGGAAGCAGATCTACAATCAGTCATGAAGTAATAAAAGGGCAACATATCACATCATTTGTCAAAGAAGTTCTGAAAGATATAAGAGTATCCATCTATGTTCGGCATTATAGTAATAATCAGAATGCCAGCACACTAATAAACCTGATCTAGTCAGGTCCACGGAGGCGCAATTCTCAAAATACCAACATCCCAAACCGAGACTCATAGTGTAAGGTAGTCACACTATTTCGATCCTAGACTCCGATCGCGGAAAAGTTAGACCAACAATTACTATTAAGCCTCAAACAATTTTATAAGATGGTCAAAAGAAGGGTTAAAAGGGGAAAAACTAAGAAGGTGTTTGGGGCTACTAGGAAAGAAAGATGGTGGGGATGAGAAAAGAAAAGGGGGAGGCAGTGGGTAGGGAAGGAGAAGAGGGGAAGGGTGAGAGAAGAGAAAAATGATGAGGTGAGGTCGGATCTTTACCGCCATCGAAGACAAAGGTTATAGATCGAGAAAGAGAGGGGAGGGGGAGAAGAAGGCGGTTGAATGGGGTTGCGGAAGAAGAGAGGGAAGGAATGTGAAGAAGGTAGAGGAGAGGTGATGGTGAAAAAGGGGCCTGGGGGCAGGAGATCGGCACCATCCCCCACCCCAGACGGCGGCGGCTGTTAGTATAAAATTTGGTTTTTTTTTTGTTGAGAGGAGGGAGAGGGGAAAATCTTATTACCATACCGGGGATGTGTACAGATAAAGCACCACGTGCCATAAAATTGTAAAATGATACTTGAAAAATCATCACTTCAATGTCACGAAGTTAGTAAGTTACATATTTTACATCAATTGTATTGCAAAAACAAAACATTGAACGCCATATTTTTGAAAATTTTGATTTGAATCATGTCAAAATTACTTTCATTAGTAAGCACTAAATGACTAATTAGGGAGTCTTCCTATGCAATAGCTTATTTCGCCTTTCTGGTTTTTTTTATTAATATTTGCACGAAGCGGGAGCGTGTAAGGGAGCGGGAGTGAGGAAGCGGATGGTGTAGAAATGAGAAAGCATGATCGGAAGCGTTTAGGAGAATTTTATTTTTATTTCTACAATTTTATGTAATATAATACTTTTAAACTATAATAATTTTCCCAATACTTATGAAATAGAATAGAAAAATGTAGTAATATTTCAGGTTAGTATATATGGATATATGGGCTGATGTGTCAGGGTCGGGTTATACATGAATGTGAAAGTTTCCGCAAGTTTACGAAGCGTGAAAGGGTGGAAGCGAGTTTCCGAGACCGAAGCGACGGCAATTCGAAAGCTTCCTACAACTAAGTTTTAATTTGACGCACATGAGTTTAGTTTCAAAGTTCATGACTAAAGTTTTGATCTTTTACTTTTGGTTGGAGAGAGATCACATTACGATAATATGTTGAGATACCATCATACAACTTTTTGAAAATTGTTAGATAAATTTAGTTTCCCTAACTTAAAATATCATGACAACTACAAGAAAATTAGTGACACGTATCAATTGTTTTCAAAAAAGTGTATCTTGCTATACTGAATTAATTTTCCCTGTAGTGTAAAATGAAAGATTTGATGGGATATATAAAGATAAAAGTCTTGAAAATATAGGTCTTCAAACATAAATAGTATAAAGTATGAGTAGTCTTCAAATAGACTTTTTTTTTGAAATTTTATAAAGATAGACGAGTAATAAATTCAAGGAGGTGGATCCGTCTCGATTATTTCACGAAAAAACATGTTTTTATGGCCGCCATATACTTTTCACCTCAAATGAGTGAAATAGAGTTTCTTTAAAGAGATATATAGAGTATTAGTGCTCTCTTCTCCTTTGATTTTCGTTAACACTTCCGAAAATATAAACAAATTAAACTTTTATTTAATCTTATCTCTTAACAGTCTGCTCATGTGGCAATTATCAGGTAAATTACTGCCTGTGTGGCAGTTATTTAAACTCAAAATGTCACTGGATTTACAAAAAGTTCCTAACTTTTGTGTTCAAACTAAAGGGGTGCGTCTCTCTCATTGAATCTCATTTATTATAAATCTATTATAATAGATGTTTTTTGCAATATTATTTATTCACTTAAATCACTCCATAGAAATTCTGGAATTCTTTATAACTGCTATGGCATAATTTATTACTTTCTTGTATCCTGTAAGCAATTTGGTGAAACCAATAAATAGCAAGCTTAATTAAGTAGGGCGGAAATATTGTCTTAAAAAAAGGCGATTAAATGCTGCCTCAAAGTGTCTATTTCGTTATTGTTTTTTTCCTATAATTTTCTGAAATTTCCAAAAAAGTATATACATGTATACCCACATCTAGATGAAATCCCCACGGAAATGTATGCCCAGAACTTTAATCATACCTCTGATATAGAAAATGACACTCCACTGCCAGCTTTATCACTCAAAACCCTAATTCATAAATGCCATATCATTTATCTGAATCTTTGTCTTTTTTCTTCTCATTACAGTATGCTTCTATAGATACTAAGCTAGCTTCTGTCACACTACCTAATGAATCAAATTATAAAAAGTACAATTCAAATAATGAACTGATAGTGGGTATATATAATCGCACAGTCAATAAAACTAGAATCTATGTAACAAAATTATTACTTTTATTATTTAGTCTTTGCACTTATCTGAATGAGAAATTACAAAATAAAAAGGAAATAAAGATTCATCTTTGGTTGTCAAGACCGTGAAGAATTGCGCCCTAATCGTAGCTCTAGATCTAGATCTTCAAGAGGAGACCCATTAAAGACCTGAAAATTACTGTACCCGACTGAGGCGGAAGCCGAAGGCTCCATGTTACTAGAGTCACTCTGAGAAGAATTGATGCTACTACGTGATAACACGGAAAAGTCAATAGATGCTGGGTAATGTGACTCTATATTGTTTGGTTGATACCCTGACATAGCGAGATTACTATATGGGTTATTTGTACCTCCATTAGCACCGCCGGAGCTAGGGTTTGGCAGTGCGTATAAAATGCAAACGCCACCATTCTCCATATATTCCTGAGTTGGAAATATGATGGTGGGGGAATTAGCATCTCCCTGTAAAGATGAGGTCTTCAAGCCAGGCTGCACCTGATGATGCATCCTTGCTCGATCACGGCGATGAACGTTCATATGTCCGCCCAGTGCCTGAGCTGACTTGAACTCCCTCATGCAGAAGGTACATGTGTAAGACCTAGGAGGCCAAGTGGTCCCCATTGCTTGATTTGTGTCTTCTTCGAAAGCTCTCACCTCCCACGAGTCATCATCGTCCTGAGCTATCGTCTGTGCTGACCCAGACTGTAATTTTGAGCTCCAGATCCACGAGCCAGTGGCAAGGGTAGGGTTTGGTGCGGATTGGTTTTGTTGTTGGGATTGAGCTAATTTCTGGAGTTGGGTTAATGAAAGAAGACCAAGGTCAGTTGCCATGGTAGATGTAACAATCAACTAACAAGGAAATGAAATAATATAACTATGATGGCAAGTGAAAGTGGGATTAAATAGAGGGATGGGGTTGTAATGAAAATGTAGACAAATATTCTTTGCTATCACCAAAGTTTTGAAGCAAACACTTGGATTTTAGTTGTAGAGAGTGGGAGGAATGGATAGGGATATATAGACGATATAAATAACATGGCTCACAATCTAGCTATATCTGTGTATGTACTACGTTGAGGCAAGTAGGTTCATGCCTTGCCTTTAACGACCATCTATTAATTACTCCTATCTATAGATTAAATTCTTTGATCAGCAATTATTCATAATTTAGTTAGGAGATCGTGACATAGTTTAAAAGTAAGATATAAGATTTGAAGCATCTGTAAGAAGTAAAAATCAGGTGAATATATTAAGAAATTATGCAAAACTAAAGAGATGCTTTTTAAAGAATAAAATGGGGGCTTTTTTCTCGCCGTATTAAAATATTATGCTTTCTGTATAAATTGAGTACAAATTAAGTTGTATGAAAAGTCATTGAACTATTGGCAGAGTTATGAAATAACAGCTGGGGTGTCGAATAGGGTATGGGATAAATATTTGAAGCTTGTGGTTGTCCTAAATTAATCCCCTCTGAAAACTATAGTGACGGAAAATGACAGGAAATACCTTCTCATGACAAATTGTATAACGAGAAAAAAAAATGAATATTCTACAAACTATAGAAACATGATTGTTATATTAACAATTTCTGTTATTTAGCAGATCTAAATAACATCAGAAAAGTAAAAATGAATGGGATCTGAAAACATGATCGGCGATCCTCTTGATACATTTTTTCTAGTCAGCAATTAGATGATGTGACTATCATATACGTAGATGTATTCAAATAAAGTTATGCGATAACTTGTATAGCTAGCCCTTGAATTTCTTTCCCTAGCTTGTTTGAATCTCTTTGTTTCCCAATAGAGATTAAACATAGTTAATTTTGTTTTGAATGAATATTAAAGTGTTCCAGAATGACTTTAGAATAACTGCACAGCATTTGATAGTTGATGAAATCGAGATGTTTAACAGGTTCTTGCAATAATGATATTTAAGCATAGATGCATACAATATCTCTGTCCGATGATAAAAAGGAGACGTTGTTGTTTTTATTCATGCCAAAATGTCCTCCATAACATTGCAATGTTCGCCCACATGAGATTGATTGATACTTTTACGTTTTTGTTATATGCTTATTGTTCTACATCTATAAAATTATATTTACTCAAGATTTCTTATGATAATACTTGACTTAGAGTATTCAAACACTCTGTTAACTGAAGTTTATTTTAATTAGAGCGTGTTGTCTCATTTCAAGTGACTATAATTTATTAGATGAGATTTACATTAACAATCAAGTCATTTTCCGTCACAATGATAAACTTAATTATATGTATATATCCAGTTGGAACTTGGAAGATTTTCGAATTTAACGTTTAAGAGTATATTCTATAAGGAGGGTCTCGTTTATGTTTTCACATTTTGGAATATAGCAGACGTTTTTCTTACTACATAGTTTAGTCTTCCGAAAATTGTCTCTTTCCCCGTCTCATAATTTTTCCCTCTGAATTACATACTATTTTTTTATCCGGAAGGAAACATGAACCTAAATGCCAAAATAAAAATGTGTTGCTGGTTCATGTACGAAAAAATTGTGGCTATTTTATTTTTACTTATGGGAATAGTTAAATTTATTAAATTTCCATTCCCTTATTGATTGCATAAAAACTTTTCAAAATTAAGAGTAAAACGAATTAGGATGCCTGGATGTGTTCACAAATATGAGAGATAGTACATTGACAACAGCAAATAACCGAGTATATATAATGGAAAAAAAATTAAAACTAGAAAATAAAAGAAAGAAAAACAATAACACACGTGTGTGGGGGCGGATACGAAATTGACAAAGGTCCTTGTAATTGTGTCAATCAATATTCTTACAAGTTCAAAACTTATATATATATATATATATATATATATATATATATAAAAATATAATCTAAATCACCATAGTGATGATATATTTGATTCGGAAAATTTACGAAAATATATATATAAATGCTTGTGGTGTGTGAAAACAACAAATTCTGGAATATTTCAACTTTCAGATTGAATATCATAGTTAAAGTTTGGCATTTACCCGGAGCTTGCAAAGCTTGTCTCATACTTTCCTCAGTTTCGAATTATATGTTCATATTTCTATTTTGGCTTGTTTTGTTTTCAATTGTCCGGTTTTAATTTCCTTGTCCCACTCATCCATCTCTCCTCCTCCTTTTTCCTCTCGGACCCTTTTATAACTTTTTTTTACACATTTATTATTTCCTCTCGGCTCCTGATGACCTCCCTGTCATTTTGATTAATATCTCACTCGTTTTCTAAAAGTTAGTAAATCGTAGTCTCGACTAGGACGTACGTGTGCATTTGAGTTGTAGATTGAAATTTTTATCATTTGACTTGTAGGTCTGATTACATCAAGTATTAGTGTGTATGCACCTTGATAGTGTTTATAGAGTTGGACTGAGTAGCCGTCTTTCAGGGCTTTATATGCCCTCTCTGCGCTAGTGGTCTAATATATGTCACTTGTTCTTTTTATGTGGGCTTGCAGATATTACAATATATTGATCTTAGCATGCTTTGTACTTTATTTATCAATCAGATTTGTAAAATTCTATTTAGATTTTCCTATACCTAAAAGCCATTACTGTATTTATCGGGATCTCACATGGATTGTTGGGATTGGAGTCGCTAAAGTTCACAATGAACACTCTTGTTGCTTTCCGTTGGAACTCGATTAGATATCAGTTGGAGTTTTTTTCATTTTCTTTAACACGTTATAATTAAAGTTGTTGGATGCAACTGTATATATTGGAACTTTAGCCGACAAAGCTCATTGTGTGCAACTCCATTCCCCGGATTACTTATATATGAGTGATGAATGAATGAGTTTCTCTATATAGATTGTTGCTTTCCGTTGGAACTCGATTAGATATCTCTTATGACGATATTTAAAAGGTAGTAGGAACTGTTTTGGAGTGTTAGTTAAATCATGTTTTTGCCTTAATAGGATTGATTGGGTCATGTTAATTATTTCTATATTGGCGTTCATTAATGAGCAGGTCTGAGTAAAGAACTATAAGGTCTTTATAGTTCATCTTTCGGCCTGCGGCGACCACTGATACTTTTAGACTGTCACCATATATATGGGCTTTCAAATTGTTACATTCAATTTATTACCCATTGAAAGGCTTGCATTACAATAATATTTTAGTGATTCGTATTGTGTGGCCATTTACATTTCTTTTCTTTGGCTCATTGGAGCTTGTTCCACAAATAACTGAACTTTGTAAAGCATATGATCATCAATAAAAGAACTCTTTAAATTAACAAGAACGATTTGTGATACGTGTTTCTAAGGTTTTGTCATTTTAGACGGGTTATATTGGCAAATAATACGTTTTAGATGAGTTATTAAACAATAAGTCAATGGTATGGTTTTTTACCTCCCTTTTTGTTATATAATTTAACACTTTATTATCTAAATTGACTTTACATGAGAAAGATCGACCGGTGGGCAAGTCTTAAAGTGTGATTGGTTTTAGTTTGGATCGAGAATTTTGTATTTCTGTTTTGGATCATAATATTTTATTCCATGACTCTCAAAACTACTTTCCCATTTAATAAATAGTACGACCAAGTGAGATAATAGGAGTAGTTTTCAGTCGGAAGAATAATTTAAGAGTACACAAACATGCCAAAATGTGAATTTTTTACTCATATATTTGCGGTTAGTATCGGCCATCCTCGTGCAGTCTTGTCGTGTGTCTTAAAAGTTTGTGATATCTATTTACGCGTGGGCTTGGTGCAATCATAAAGGTTTTAGGCTCTAGTCTGAAAACGGAAAACAAAGATAGATGATTAATACTCCTACTTAACTATTCACTATTTCATATTGGTTTGTTCCAAAATAAGTGTCCGTATTTTCAATATGCTAATTATAATGCAACAAATTTACTCTCTTATCCTTTATATACTTATCATTTATAACTACAACAACAACAATTTTTAGAAAAAAAGTTACCCGCATTAACTTTAATTATGATATTTAAAAAGACAATATTGATAATTTATGTATCAAAATTTAATGTTATTAAAAAATAACAATTTATAAGAGGTGATATATTTTTGTAGTTTCATCACTTGTATACACTTCCTTTTCTTTTTGGATAGAAAAAAGTAGTTTATCAAAATACCTCCATTGACTTGTCTAATTACGTATCACGCCATAACCCCTCCATTCTTATGCCACAATACAGAATTGCTCCTTATAGATTTAAAAAAAAAAAATCAACTTAGCATACTTGACTCAAATTTTGACCGATTCCATTCTGAACTTTAATTTAAGAAAATACAACTAAAAAAGTGAGTTTACTAAATGAGTAGCACAAAAAGTAAAAACTCAAACTTACAAAATTTTAGTATATAAAAAAGTCTAAATAACATTAGTTCAATAGTACTAAAAATTAAATAAAATTACAATACTATGTATTAAAACTTTAAGGAATGGAGGTTAAGTTTTTAGAAATTTAAAGCATTTTAGTATTTAAAAATGGGTGCGAATTTGCTGAATCCAGTGCAAAATCACACTTATTAGTTACAGTTCTGCTTATGGTAACCCTAGACCTAGTGGATGTGGAGTTATTTTGAGAAATGATAAATGTATCATGCATTTTGCTTTCTGTTATAACTTAGACATCCACACTAACAATTTTGCGGAACTTATGGCTTTGAGAAATGGATTTTTTCTTTGTTACGGTTTGAGTTTCTTTAATATGCTTATTGAAACTGATTATGAGATTATTGTTAATTGGTAGGAAAAAAATATCTCCTGATCCTAAATTGACTATATTTGCCATGATATTTTAGTATTAATGAGTTTTGTTGGTAGCAATATTAGTCATGTGCTTAGAAAACAAAAACAGGAGGCTGATAGCCTTGCAAAAAAGACTCTCAAGGGCAAAATTGTACTTTACTCTTCCCAAGAGAGCTTTCAAGTGATACATATGCAGTATACTAGTTGGATCAAAAGGAGACAACTTGATTGAAATGGAGTATTTTTATTTCTTAACATTGAGCTAATGATGCAAAATGGCTGAAGCTTGTAAATTTTACTTACATGGCAAATTGATTATGAATTTCTCTTGTAAATATTCAGTTTCTTACTTAAGATCTTGGTTTTCAAGCTCTTTCGAAAAGCTAATGATAAAGTCTTTCTGAAGCTATTGCCCTTAGAACAAAAAACACAAAAAAACAAGTTATTTATTGATGGGGATTAGTGTCTTGCCCTTAGAACACAAAAACACAAAAAATGAGTTATTTATTGATGGGGATTAGTGTTTTTGCAGGTGTTCTAGTTAAAATACAAATGTTTTTCCACTCATAAAAGATTGCTGCTGATGAAGGAGTTAGAAGTATGAAGAATTGAAGTTTTAGTTAGTATTTTGGGCACTTAAGTTGCTTTTGATAAGCTTGTGTGATGTATAAGTTTGTTTCATTGGCTTTTTGTGTTTTTAAGTGATTTTATTTTTGATTTTACTGTAATAATCATCTTGCGTTTTCTCTGTTTATTAAATGTCCAAACCAACTTGGTTGGTGATTTGCAAAGTGTCTCAAGACACATTTGATTTGGCAAGTTTAAATTTTGACGAAGTTTAATTTGTTTATCCGCATTCGTTTTGTTTAGTAAACTTAATAAGGAGTCCAAATCTTCTACCCCATATTCTCTATCCCATTTCGTGTCCCCTTACTTATTTTCACTCAATTTTTAAATTTTCACAACTTATACCGCAATTTTATAAACTTTTATATTATATTGTATTCAAATTTTAAAACATTTGAACATAATATTGTTTTAGACAATTTTTTTAATATTCAATTTTTAATTTACACTAATTTATACATTTATTCCAAAATAAATTTTGTGTGGATTTTCTTTTAAAAATAATTATTTGAATGCATTGATACATGTATTATAGTAATTGTATAATTTTTTTCAAGTTTTTTAGAATTTTTTTTGGATAAAATAAGCAATGAGGCACGGAAGGGGTAGAGAAATGGGGTAGAAGATTTGGACTCCTTAATAAGAGATGAAAGTCGTATCAGGAATGTTTTTCAAAATAAAGTTTCAATTAAATATCAATTTTTTAAGTTTTGTAATTATTGGTTACCGGTTTTCATGGTTGTAATATTCGCTATTCTGAAACTTGTAAGACATTTGAATAATTAATAAAAGTTGGTCCGATGCTTATTAAAAAAAAAGTTACAATTCATTTTGACTTTTTTTAATATAAACCCCAAAAATAAATAAAAGAATACCAGAAAAAAGTATTAAAAAATTAAAACAATAAACCTGTATGTTTAAAGGTCGGATACAGAGTTTCAAAAATTAAAAGTAATTTTCTATTTTTTTTTGGACTTTCTTGATATATATTTTAAAGTTAAAAATATATATCTGAAACCATATTGATAATGTGATGACAATCTTTCTAGAATAAAGTGGTGAAAGGTAACAAGAACGAGTATTTCGGTTAGGTACAATTTGTTACCTTCATTTAGCGGAACTCAAGAAACTAATACTTACTTTTATATAAATCATATGAAAAAATACATTTATTATACTGTACTAATTGATGTTAACGATTTAGTTATCATACTATCAAAATTAACAATTGACATACTGAACTATCATAATGTTCACAATTCAGGTACCGACGTTAAATTAGTTGGATGAAAGTTAGTTTCAGTTTTTATTTTGGTCATATTCTTTGTAACTTCTATAAATATAACTGTTAATTTTCTGAAATGTCTCATTTTAGTATAAATTCAAAAATATATAATTATATCGTATATATATATGTATATAATACACACACATACATATATATATATGTTATATTAATGTATGTATAAAAAATATATATAATATAATGCATGTATAGATATTATTGCAAATAATGTAAATTCTAGATGATAATTGTGTATAAAAATAAATTATAAATACTTAACAAATATATTCTATTTACAAAAAATAAATACTTTTTTGAAAAAAATAACAATTTTCTTGCTTTTTTTTTTCATGAAAGTATTCAAATAGTGATGTGGCCTCAAATAATTTTCACTGGAATGTCATAAATCTAAAATTTACTTTATTTTCATTTTAGAGAAAGTGTAAAAAAAAATTATAATTTTTTTTAGAAAAAAAAAATCAAAGAAAATCAAGTCAAATAATATGTTTTTTAAACTGAGATACTTGTTATGCATGTATATGTATGTGTTTTAGTAGTAACATTGTAAATTATAATATTTCGAAAAGACATGATTAAATTCATACAAATTACAAATAATATGAACAAAATGAAAAGTGAAACCAATTTTCATCTAACTAAATTAACGGCAGTATCCGAATTGGCGTTATGCAAAATTCATACTATTACTTAAATCTGCCCGGGTCTCAGTGGTGAGTACCCTTCTTCGGTTGCTTTGGGGGCCGTCCCGGTCTCTCGTTGTCGTATAAAATCACTTTAATATCATATATTCATATGTATGATTAGTTTAAAGTAGATTTATCAAATTAAAGTGAACAACTGTCACAAAATTTTCAAGTCAAAACTATGTTAGCTATCAGTTTTCAGTGTAAAACTAGAAGAAAAAAAGAGAGAGACCTGAGATAAAAGATTTGGTTTCCAGTAATGATAGTTGCCAATGTTATCTTTTGTACCAGGCCATAATTAGTAGTACTCGGGCATTAAAACCGGACGTGACTCAAATTTTGACTAAGAAATATCACTAGAAAGTGCATTAAAGATCAACAAAACCATCTGTTTTCTTTATTGATATAATTTGTATCAATCTACTACCCACAGTTGCTCAATAAAGATGCCTCTTAGTTAGGACCCCCGTCAACCAGGCTTCAAGCAAATTGGATGACAAGAAGTTTATCCACTGTCCTTTGTCCCTCTAAAAGTTTGGAAATGTGTAAAAAAAATAGAACATTTCATGGGATTAGATCTTCTGTTGACCATGAATAACTATTGAGCTGCAATGAATACACAGATGGCCAAAAAGTATGCAAAAAAATAGATTGTGAAAATATTACAACAGGCAAACACACACACACACATATATATATATATATATATGAAAACATCAATCATGAGTAACATAACCATATACTTTAGCTAGTCTTCAGCTGTAATAAGTAATTTCATTATTAATTAATGAAATATTGGGTCCTTTCCACCAATTTATACCAAAAAAATTAGCCATACACACATGATGGTCATCCCTGTTGGTACGCTGATTGTCCGAGCAGCCGGGTTGTTGTGGAACCGTTTCTATGTCCATTTTTTACTGGCCAATATTAAATTCTCCATTTTTCATTTAACATGTGTTTCATTATTTGAAATTACAACCCCTACCATGCATGTCTTCTCTATTATGCATGAGATTTTTATTTTCACTGTTGATTTCCATTGCTTGCTCGCCCGGCTGCATCAATTGAAAACGCCACTTTAGTTTTCTGTAAACTGTTAAAATATCAATGCCAGCCGGAACACGGTATAAACATACTATATCACGAGTAATTATTGATTGAATTATGCTTAACATTTTGTTGTAACATATGCGGTAACGTTACAACTTATCTAAATAGATAAATAAATATAACATTTTAATGTTTACATATCACTCGTACTTTGTAACATAGATTAAACAGACATACGCTTTATCTCAACCAATGGTAATTGGTGAAACTTGAAAGAACCAGAAATATAGAATATGATCGATGTATATATATGGTGAAAGAATGTACACTAGTTTGCGGCTAAAAGTAATCACAACGAAAATAATCATAACCCCTATCATTTTCAGCATTTGACGTTGTATAAATGTCAAAATTTCCATTACAATAAGCTTATTCGTTTAGCCAAATGGGTCATTTTGGCGGGGAGAAAATGATACTTAATTTATAAGGATTACATTTTGTCACATAAAGGCATTTTAGATTAGTTTTACCAAGCGCATGTGGATAATGCTCTTAATCATATGGTACCTACCATACTTAAGGATATAACCCACTCACACACCCATTTATTTTCTTTAACTTTTGCTTTGTAATTATATAGATCTTTATACCACGGAATCTATGCTTTAATTAGACCTGTAGTTTATGAGTTGTTTTAATGTGCATAGCCTTGACTTGGAAAAGAATATGTTAACCAACTCAGCCATTGATATTTATATTGCATTCACAAGTTGGCTAGCAATTGTGATTTGACATGCTTATCAATTTTTATGTTGACTTTACGTGAACATCACTTATTAAAATGTCTAAACTTGGAGCTACTCTACGGTGATTGTTTATTAATGAGAAAAAATTGGTTTTCTAACTCCAATTATCATACATTAATAAAATGAGAACTAAACTACTGACATTAATAATTGAAGCATCGAACTATATACTTTTTACTAAATTGGTATCTTCGTCAATTTAATTGGACGGAAGTTAAGTTTAAATTACATTTAAGTCCCAAATTTTATAAAACATATAAACCTAACCCAAAAAATTTATAATTTTACATTTTTAACCCGAAAAAAATATTTTTTTTTTAAAAAAGTAACTTATTTTTTTGAAAAATCAACTTTTAAAAAAGTTCCTTTTTACAAAAAAGAAGTTATTTTTTTTTTAAAAAGGAAATTTTTAAAAAAATATTTAACTTTTTTTTATAATTTTTTTTAAAAGTTAATATTTTTTAAAAAAGTTCCTTTTTATAAAACAACAACTTCTTTTGTTTTTTTTAATGTTAATTTTTTCAAAAAAAAATTCATTTTTTTCAAAAAATAAGTTCATTTTTAAAAAATATATATATATTTTCGGGTTAAAAATGTAAAATTATAAAATTTTCGGGTTAAATTCATATGTTTTATAAAAGTTGGGACTGAAATGTAATTTAAACATAACTTCCGTCAAATTAAATTGACGGAGGTCCCAATTTAGGAAAAAATATATAGTTCAATGGGTCCCAATTTAGGAAAAAATATATAGTTCAATGGGTCCCAATTTAGAAAAAAATATATAGTTCAATGCCTAAATTGTTAATGTCAGTAATTTGGTCTCCATTTTATTAATGTACGGTGGTTGAGATAAATAAACCAATTTTTTTCCTTTATTAATCGAATGATCCATACTATATGTAACCTTTTTAAGTAAGTCTTTTACTGTTTAGACTCTTTTTCTTCTCTTATAGTAATAGATGTGTCTATTTTGATGTAATTCAATTTGCATGTTATGTATTCGTTTTCTTACCGGATTTTAGCCTGATAGCCAATACAGGAGCCTGATCCATGTTAAAACTACTATTGTTCTATTCTAATAACAATGATCCTTTATTTTAAAAAAAATACGTGTTTTACTCTAATTCTCGACCAATTGAAGGATAACCAATTTTTAAAAAAATTTGGGAGCGATTTATCATAACCAAGCGCATACAACTCTCTTTTGTATTGAAGTACTGCTTAAAAAAAACCTACATCAACTCGTATTTTTATTTCATTAGAGATATTTTAGCCACGAATAAAGTCAAAGAAGGGTACTATATTTGACACTGTACATTTACAAATAGCTACAATTAAAATCAAAATTTCAAGTTAGGGAAATTAACTTTATGTTTAGTAAAATTATCAAAAACCGAAATTGTGCTTTATTTAAAAATTGGTTCATATATATGAGTTTAGCATTCGAGCATCCACAACAAACACAAATAGAAAAAAGAAGCACCATTCTTACATAATCTTGAAAGATATTTTATTCTCGATTTTTTGATAATTAAGTCTCAAATTTTTATAGTAAATGAATATCATTTTTCCCTTAATTGAAATAATCGATTACTAGATGTTTCTTTATTTAATGTCATGGGGTTGGTTAGACTTTGTAACCTTGAGATTGTCGTCTTTTAAGTTTGACACTGTAGACAAGTGAAAACTCTTCACAAATTTTAGTTTTCGGTCAGAGAAAAAGATCGATTGATGACTTTTATGAGCTATAAATTTTATCCAAAACGAATATATGCTTGCAAGGAAATTTTAAAAGAAAAAAGAGCTCTCAAGGACCAAGTTCAGCTAAATTAGAAATCTTCATGGTTTTAGGAGAGTTGTTGGTAAAAAGTTTACTTGAAGAAGTCTTTCCATTCAAAAGATAGGAAAAGTATAATCAAAGGATTTAAGTGGAAAGACAATTAATGATAACGAAAATGGAATACCACTACAAAATAATATTTGATTTAGTGAGAGTCAAAAGCTGTCACAAGCCTGTCGCAAATTGACTAAACCGTCACAAAACCGTCACAAATTGACTAAACTGTCACAAAGCCATCACAAAAACCGTCGTTAATAAGCTCGTAACAAAAAATACCGTCACTAATCCCGTCGCTATTTGAGTATTTTTTTATAGTGTACTTTCCTGTTTAGATTATGAAATTGCTGTAGTTATCAATCTAAGTTATGGGAAAAGGGAAAGGTATATCTAAATACGAAATGTTAAAGAGTTTGCAACACCAGGGTCTCAAACCTTGAAAGAATTACCTTATAATGAAATTACAATTATAAAATTTGATGTACCTATAGGTGCTCAACAGCCAATTGCCGCTTTGTCAATTTGATGTAAATACATCCAAAATATATCCAACCTTGAGTCTATAAAAAAAATATATTTCGTGAAATTAGTGACATATTTTGCTTCTCAACGACCTAATCAGGGACGGCATGACGACGGATTTCAATTTCACTGACAGAAATAGTAGTCATTTAGCGACAGATTTCTAACAGATTTGGTCGTTCCGGGTTGATTTTTTTTTTTTAAAGTCAGTCTTGAGTTTATTTGGTTAATTAATCGTTATGCAACATGTATGCTGGTGAAATAATGGGACTAGTTGACACCAGCCATGTAAGACTTGCTTCTTTGGAAATGTTTTCGTTTTCTCTATCACTCCACATGTGGTATAAAACATGTTGTGATTGACAAGACATACAATAATGCAAAAATTTAACGCTTTTAATTAGTAGGAGAAGTAGGGTACTAGGGCTTAAAACAGCATCTTAATTAGTGCCAATTTTCGGTGGATTATATATATTTCCACAGTTGATTCAAATAATGGACCTGAATGGCTCGTTTGAGATAGAGATTTCAAGAAACTGATGTTCTGTTCTATAGCGGGTGCCAGACTATTACAAGTAAAATTTTAAACTAAAAATTAGTTAACCGCATAAAACTAGAACTAGTACAGCTTCCTTCCGCGACGATACTGAGCCAATATTTTTTCTCTCAAAATGTTACAATAACTAGGAGAAAAAGGCATGAGAAATTAAGTTCTTTCTATTCTTTGTGACGGAATAAAATAGTGACATTATTTTGACAACAACGTAACTGTTTTGCAAGTTTTGAATTTTGCAATGGATAGCATCAGATTTGCTATAAAAAAAATTGAGACAAAACAAAACAATCTGGCGTAGAAGTGGAATTTTCTACATTATAGGCTTGGATATGTGAAGAGAAAGCAACGTATATTTGTAATTCGTATGATTGTTAACAACTGACACTGCAGCATATATATAGAATTTCAAATCTGTTTCAGAAGAGAAAAAGGTCCGATTTAGACAAACGTCGATTTACTGTATCATATGGTTGTTTTTGGTGACAGAGATTATTGGCGAGGGGATGTCGGCACCCCCTCGTCCGGACCGATATCAACTCCACAACAGGCGATCCGGGCCTCTCAAGCATGGGTGACGCATCACCCCGGATCTTGGGAAGCCGGACCGTGCCTAGGCCGGCCCAGAGAAACTTGCTGAGCACTCTTCCCCAATTAATGTTGCTGCTCCCTTGGGGGACCCTTTATGTGTTTCATCGACGTGGCCCAATCACAGGCCAGCCCTGTGGGCCCCGGATGATGAACAGTGCCATTGTCAGAGTCATAAATGACCTGAAGCCGTTGGATCTTTATCAGACAGTGCAGTGATCCAAGGGCTAAGAACACCCCTGATCAGACTATAAATACCCCCACTAATACCAATTAGAGGGGGACACAAATACAGAGAGGAGAGATAAAGCTAAAACAACCCGGACCACCAGAATATCAACCGTGACATCTGACGCCACAACTCGTAACTGGACCAATCCCTCATCCTTAAATATATTCTTACATTCAGTCTATACCGACACTGACTTGATCGTCGGAGAGGGAAAACCTGGTACCAACCCCGGGCCCCTGTTCGTTTCTTGTGCAGGCTTAGAGAGCACCCCGACGACGACGCAGATACCACCTACACCAACTACCTTGGAAGATCGGAGCCGACGCGAATAAATACATAAGTCGAGCTTGGGAAGAAAATCAGGCTCGCCAATTATCCATTTCTAAGTGATCATGGAATTGTCTATGTATAAGATGTCTCCTTTTCTCTTTTGTACCTTGTTTTCTTATTTTATTATTTTCCTTTTTGGTTGATTTTGACTTTTTTTTTCAAACTTTCAAAATAGTTGAAGCATAAAAGCTAAGTGTCCAAGTTTCGGCGATTAAAAATTGATCTAAAAAGGAAAAAAATAAATAAAAATCAAGGTACAACAAAGAAAAAATAAAAAAAGAATGTATAAAAAGGCAAAAAATGAAGAAAATATGGTAAAAAGGATTATTTAAGAAACCACGGCACAAAAGAGAAAATAGTAAAGAAACGAAGATACAAAATGATAATAAACTCTTAAAATTACATCTTGCATAATTAAGAAGTTCTTAAATAACTTTAGCTTACTGATAGATAGAGTGAAAAAAATGCAAAAACCACCTTCAAAAGATTATTCAACTAGCTGCATACATGACGGCCGTTGAGACTTGAAAGCAATAATAGTACGCGTAAAACCATAATTAAAATTTATTTATCATGTCAACAGTTTGATTCTTTATCTGGAATTAGTTTAAAGTATAGTTGCTAAGATGAGAATAAACCTGGAAACGAGATTAAAAATAAAAGTTCGCCTATTTATTTATAAAATAATAAGAAGAAATGAGACTAATTCAAGTGTTACAGTTTTTGATCCGAGAAACGAGTTTACCGTTAACTGTAGTTTGGAGAGCGAGATAGAGAAGAGGGACATGATGGGGTCCACCAGCCGGAGGCCAGCACCCACTAGCCCCATTTGCCAATTTTTTAATATTAGTGATACTGATTATTATTGCCACACCTATCTTATGTTTGTGCAAAAATACAAAACACGGTCAACCCTTGGCCCCGTCCTAATCATGATTAACCCTTAATCACAAATGAAAACGACATGAAATTATTGAACCAGTTTGTCTCTTTAATTATCACCATTTAGGGCCTATTATAGCTCATCCCAAGGACCTAGCTCTCTCCAACAATTTCTATCTCCCATAAGAAAACTACCAAATTGAATAATTGTTAGTACATATATATTTGGGACCAGAATATATGTTCTTTATTTCCAGTTCCTACATGCTCATTTAATCACCTTTTTGCGAACTTCTAGTTTTTTAATGTGAAATATACAATGACCAAAAAACAAATGTGACATATACGGAGCGTACGTACGTGTAAGTCTAAGTAATGATATAGAAGTTTGAACTACATTTTGTCCAGACTTGAAACATGTACTGCATAACGTTTCTGCAAAATTAACATGTTATTGACATAATATTACACTCCGTAACAATAAAGTCAAATAGGAGAGCCTAATGTTTTATATTTATGGTTTTTAACATACTCTATATGTTCCTTTTTCATAATATTTTGAGGAGATGAAACGGTTATTTTTAAAGAGGGAAAAAAATCTTTTATTTTTTATTTAATCAAATGACGCCTCCGACTATATCGCCCTAGTTTTCTTCATTGATTATTTACAACGGTCAATCACACGTTGATCAACGTTATTATGTGACGAGAGTAATTTAGACGTGGATCGAGAATTCCATATGTAAAGACGAACATTTAGGACAACCCAATAAATTAAACCAACACTCTATCAAAAACTATTACTAGAAAAAAGAGACCAAGAAAAGAAGAGCTACAATTTGCCTTCAACTAAATCCCCTCTCCCCACCCTACTCTCTCCTTTTTCTCACCTATCTCAATTTTCTTTCCTTGATTTGTTCCCCAATTTATATATCACCCACTCCTTGAAAATACCCAACACTAACTTTAAAAAGAATCCATTTCAATTTTATATAGTTTCACACTTTTAATGTTATTGTAGTTGTGTTGATATGGCCTCACACTATATCCAACACCTAAACAATAGTCACCACCAGGATGATCATGAAGATACCTTTTCTGGAGACAACAATAGCGGTGGCACAGGCAGTGCCGCCGCTGGTCTTGGCGACATAGTAGGCCGAAGGCCAAGAGGCCGTCCAGCTGGATCAAAAAACAAGCCAAAGCCTCCGGTCATAATCACAAAGGAGAGTGCCAACACCCTACGGGCCCACATCCTGGAGGTGGGCTCTGGCCACGACGTCTTCGATGCCGTGGCCACTTACGCCAGACGCCGTCAGCGTGGCGTCTGTGTGCTGAGTGGTAGCGGGAGCGTCACCAACGTGACGCTCCGCCAGCCTGCCGCTGCAGGGGCGGTCGTGTCCCTGCAGGGCAGGTTTGAGATCCTGTCTCTGGCAGGGTCTTTTCTTCCGCCGCCTGCCCCCCCAGGGGCTACGAGTCTGACAGTGTTTGTGGCGGGAGGGCAAGGACAGGTGGTGGGAGGGAGCGTGGTGGGGGAGCTGACGGCGGCTGGGCCCGTGATCGTGATGGCCGCAAGTTTTACCAACGTGGCGTATGAGCGGCTGCCGCTAGAAGAACAAGAGGAGGAGATGCAGCCGCCTGTGTCTGCAGGATTCCCGGACCCTTCGTCAGGTTTGCCGTATTACAATATGCCACCGGGGATGACTATGGGTGCAAATGGTCTTCAGCTGCCATTTTGATCATATGTGGGGTGGTAAAACCAGTTTTAATTTCTATAAGGTCTTGGAAAAACAAAATTCAGTAGGGTTTGATGAGTCAAGAAAAAAGGTCAGCAAGTTTGTGCTTTTGTATTTTTTTCAATATTGGTAGGTTAATTTGGACCGTTGATTATGTGAAAATATTCTGCTTGCTTTTATTCATGAAATTAAGGGTTACTTTCACCGACGGTTCCCAAGGAGCATGATTACTTCCAATTTTCTCATTTGAAGCATTACAAGTTCCTGAACAAACAACATACTAATTGGTTTTCGTACAGGCGCAAAGTCTTTAACAGTGAAGTCGTCTTTTTTGCTACTATTATGATGATATTTGATCAATTTTAGAATTTATTGATTTGATGGAAGATTATAAAAAAAAAACTATGTATTTTCTTTCTTTCTTTTCAAGATTTCAGAATATTGCTGTTGGTAGTGAAATTTGCAATTTAGATTTGCAATTGAAATTTGGGAATTGTTAGTATATTACAATATACCAGTTATGACCATATGTGAAGTTGTCAGATTTAGCAAGTTTAATTTGTAAAACGTCTGGGAAAAACAAAGTTTAATTGGTAGGGTTTTAACAAGTCGTGTGACTTGTTAAAACCCTACCAATTAAACCTGAAAATTGGTAAGTTAATCGTGAAACTTGATTTTGTGGATATATTTGTTGTGATTCTTCATGGAACTATAGTCATAGTTCAAGAATTAAGCTACACTATACTGTCAAAAATAATAGTATTAAATCATTTGGAGAATTCAGGATCAGGTTAGAGGTTCTAGGTGTTAGGTTAAAAGGTTAAGTTTGACAATAGTTCTCAAAATATAATTTATAAGATTATTCAAAAGAGATTCTCTAAATTATTTATATGCTAAATAGTGTGATAACAACATTTATGTTTTAACAAGCTTAACCATCACTTACTTGCAGTATTTAAACATCATTAAATAGTTTCATGCATAAATGAAATTATCACATCTTAGATAGTAAAATTTAAAAAGTAACTTAGATTTTTTGGCTCATTCTCGCTATTATTTATGAATTTCTAATTGTCAAAAACCTTCCTTTCTAATTGCACAATTTACCTACCAATCGATTTTACAATTCAATCATTTCATTTCCAAACTTGATGAAAACCAGTAACAAATAAAATGAAGTTAAGATAGAGAAATCTTTTTACCGTCCCATTCTCATTTTCATCATTGTTAGTTACCCTCGGTTTGGCATTCAAATTTTCCTAATTTTGGAGTTCTGAACGGATAAGGGGTGCCAGACTATACCTTTGGTATAGTCTGGAAAATACTCTCTGTGACACCATTGGATCTTACAGTGTGTGGGCCCCACTGTTGATCCAATGGCTCCACAGGGAAGAGTTTTACAGACTATACCTCTCTTCTAATAATACTGACAGACTTGTGGTTTTAATTTGTTCTTCTGGGAATTGGAGGTTCTGACTTCTGAGTTTTTTGTTGCATTGTTTTCAGTGTAGAATGTTAAAGCTTTATTTCTACCATCCAAAAAGAAGAGGGTTAGCTTTTCTTATAACGGTTAATATTAGAACTTTATACATTTTTATTTATTAATTGTTGATAGTAGTAAGTGTTATTACTATTCTGATCGTAGCACCAAAACAATGTTCCTATGTATAGTTAAGGATTACACGATCGATTATGTTTGATTATTTTTTTAGATTTAGTTTTTTCCACTTGTTCTTTTGTTTAAGCAACGTATATTTTGTTCATTTCTTAGATTCCATTTACTCGTTAGTTCCCTAGGAGGTTAATTAGGCTCTATGTCGCCCTTCTATAAGTATTTACCATTCAATTTCTATATATGGTGTGCCTAAACTCACTCCACTTTAGAGTGTTTTGGATTAAGAAAAACAAATGTAGTTGAGGTAGCTTATGAATAATCGAATACGCCAAATCTTTTGTAATTTAGAGGACTTTTATTAACGCCCGTTCTTCCTTCAAGTTGCAGAAGAAATAGCACAAGTGGGGTTTTGATTCAAAGAAAAAACTGCCTATACTTGAGTCTACAAAAAAAATATTGTTCCTTTTTATTGTTATCCTCCCTTATTCCTTAAGCATCGGTTCTTAATGATTTTAATATGCAAATTATTATATTTAATTCTACTTTATTTGCATCATACTAACTATCTTTATCAAGAAAAAAAAAATCACATTTTCTTAAAATATTAGGCTGTGGGAGGAGAGAGAAAAATACATATAATAATAATTTATATGTTTAACTAATGAATATTATTAGTTTTTTTAATTAACATATAAATGCTCACTATTTTTAACTAGCATCACAAACTCAATTCTAACCTAGTATGAAACCAATTGCATGTTCAAATCTTCAAATTTTACATAACATAGATAAACAATGAGTCAAATCTAAATATGGGAAGTATTAAAATAATCAAAGAGATATTATTATTATTTTCTAGTAATAATGAACAGTAAGTAGTGCCACCACATTGCCCATGTGCATCTAGTTAATTAGATCCCTAATTGCTGTAGCTTTTGTCAAACCAATGCTCCGTGCCCTATGCATTTGCACGCGATTGTGTCAGTTTTTTTTTAGTAATACTTAATAAATCAAGTTTCCACAAATCAAACTAGTGATTAGCTTAATTTTTTATTTTGAAAGTTGATGCTTTCTGGGGTGCATGAATGACAATCATGGTCCTCATTTAGTGTTTAGATCATTACTATGTTCTAATTAAGGGAGAGTTACTTCTAACTGTCTTTTTTACACAATTATCATATCCGTGTGTTTTTTCATCTATTGAATTTTCATAGTTTGATCCTACGGATAACTTAAAATGTATTATAAAAACTAAAATTATTCTCTCTCTTTTATACTGTGTTAAGTAGTACTGTATATCCTTTAAAAAAACATCTCCACTCAATTACTCATCTATCCAAACAATTATTAAATTAATGATTTGCATTTAATTTGCACATTTGTTTCCTATAATAAAATCAATTCACCAAACCTAATAAGAATTTCAAACAACCCCAAATCTGTAACTTCTAAAATATACTTTTTTTTTTTTTTTGCAATAATTAACCTTAAAGACTTTAACAAATTGATGCAATTACAAATTCTGCGAAAATCAAATTCAGAATAACCTATTGAATTAGGTATCGAATTGTTTATAAACTTATCTTATTCTTTTTCTTCCAAGTTTGATAAAATTTGATGAATTCTATTTTTCTTTAATAGATTTATAATTTTCAAGCCAATAAGATAGATGGATGAATGAATGATGATGATTAGCAATTTTATGTCATTGATAATAAGAAGATAGTGGAAAAGCAGAGAGAATGAGAGATATCTTCGTAAAAACAGTTTTACCAATACTAAATCGTAAGTGAGTACTTATTGATTAATTTAATTTGAACCATTGGATCAATCTTCGAATATCTAAGGGCTGAAAAAAAAAACAGTTATGATAACTGTGTAAATAAAACAGTTAGAGGGCCCTCTTCCTCTAATTAAACAAAATTAACCCCAAGTTCTTGGAATTGTTTAAAAATATTTGCAGACTCCCATGGCATTTTTGTAGTTTTAAAATCAACTAAGCATTGTAGTCATAGTAGGAGACTATGCTGATAGAAAGGAAAAAAGAAATACTGATAAAAAATAATTAAATAAGAAATTCCAAAAAATTTCATGCATATGATTTTCGTGATCTGAGATTATGTTGTGTACGTTGGTAACATAATTAACATTCACAACTTGGTATTTTGCTTGCTAACCAATGCCCCCTGGGCATTGGCTAATGATTTTTGATTTATGTTTTAAAATATTTTGTATAGCAATGCATTAATAACACTAGCGGATCTGCCACCCGATGGGTGTGAATCCAAAAAAAATATATGTAACCCGTTATGGTAGAATCTTTGACGAATGGAGGAACAATTAAAATAGTACATGTAGGAGAGAGAACAAATTCTTCAATGAAAATAAAGTGGAATCTAGTTTCAGGAGAGAGGGAGAGAAGAGAGAGAAATAATGATGGTAGTTTATGATTTTAATTATTAAACGTTAGATTAGATAAAAGTAAGAGAAATTATTTTTTCAATTTTAAATTTTAAATCATGAAGCAGTCAAGTTTTTGTTATTTTTGTAATTTCTATAATTATAGGGGTCTTTTAGTTATTAGTTTTTCAAGACTTCATAAGGGGTCTTTATATAAAGTAATAGTAAGATTTCATTTATTTAAGTAGATTAAATACATAATGTTGGTAATGCTACAATGATATGGTAGTATATAAAAATTAAATATAATAAATACAAGTATTTTTTTTATTGAATGCAACTTGATTTTGGAAATATATTAGATGTTTAATTGATACCCGGAGCACTTGTTTGCTAAACCGTAAATCGGAGATCATGAACATTGCAGCTTATCTTTACTCTTTTAAACTATCGGCACATTATTATGCTTAATCAATGCTTTTTAAGGTTGGGAAAATATTTTCGTGAATTGTGATGCATGTCACTGTTTACATTAATTCCAAAAAAGGAAATATTTTGTTTGAAACAATTGCTTATATTGATAAGCAATGATCAGTAGGTTTTTAACTAAGTAGTCGTATATAGGACTATTAGAGTAAGATTTTGTATTTTATTGGTTATATATATATATATATATATTTGTAACTTCAGTTTCAAAAATGTTTTTTTTAGCGTATACCTTGCCTTTTGTGATTAGAAAACATCAACGGTACCAAATGTGGAAATATTTGGTACTGTTGATGTTAAGTATAAGCGCTTATAGCTCGCATAAGTGACCTACACAGCTAGAGTTAATTTAAGTTTAGTGACTTATGTTTTGGATCAAAATCCATTTACTAACTTGACTTTAAAAAATATTGATTTAGTGACCTGTGTTATGCATTGTTAATGATTTAGTGACATCCCGTCAACTTTTTGGATGATTTTTTTTATGAATTACCAATTTAGTGCATATAGTTTGGAACATTATAATATAACCTTAAAATTATAAAATGTGGAGATTTCAGTTGAAAAAAGTTAAATTATAATACTTCAACTTATTTTTTTTTGTAACACAATAAACAAAATTTTCTCTACGATTCAAAAGCTTGTAAAAAATGTATTTTATTTATTATTTTTGCATAAATGTGTAAAATATTTCTTATAATTTTTTTCTAAAATCTACTAATTTTTAGAAAAGACAAAATTTTGATTATAATAAGTAAGAAATAATATTAATCTTATTTTAAAAAATAATAGAATTAAAAATGATATCGATTTTTGAAGAAAGGCTTTTTTCTTCGAAAAATTTGTTTAATATATAAATCTCTTTCCAAAATAAATAAAGTTCTCGGAAAATGTTACTTTATCTAAAGAATTGTTTTTCCTAAAAAACAAATTTCTTTCGAAAGCCGTTTTTTATTTTTTAGTAAACAATTTTTAAAAATATATGCTTAAGTAAACATTATATTGGTAAAAGAGAAAACAATTTAGTACAATCTTTTTAATCATAAACTAGCATTTTCAAAAAAAAAAACTCGCATTTTTTTGAAAAAAATTATTTGAAAAATTGCACTTTTTCGAGAAAAGTTGCTAAATTGAAAATGTTCCTTTTTCCCAAAACAAATAATATAATTTTTTTTCTTCAGAAAACGGGTTACTTCTGTTATTTTCATCAATTTACTAGTTTAATTGTTAATTTATAAACTATGGGGATTGTACTGTAATTGTTTTAAACTTTTAAAGTTAAGTTTAATATGATCCGTCCAAAAAGTTAATGACATGTCACTAAATCATTAAAAGTGTATAACACATGTCAATAAATCAAAAAATTTGAAATTCAGGTCAACAAAACAATATTTGATAAAAGCACATGTTAATAAACTGAAATTAACCCCATGTTATACCATGGATCCATTTCAGAAAATTAATCGTGACAAATAACCAAGTTTGGATATTTGCTCGAAATTTTTTATTAAGAAAAAGAAACCAATATACTTGGTCTCCTTACAAATATAGTTCTCGTAGACAACTTGGTATTGAAGCATTGGCAACTTGTATTCCATACCAGGATGGAAAACCTCTTAATAATCTCATATCATAGAAGCAAGCAAAATAAGTACTAATAATTTATATGTATATATATATAATTATAATTATAAAACGATGCAGGGAACCCGTTATATGTATAGTTGCATGAAAACGCATTAAAGTTTTGGAAATCAATGTGTAATTCCTTCCAACTCTTATCAATGGAAATGTTTTCTACTTTGGTGTTTTTTAATACTCCAACTTATCTCACTGAGAGAATCAGTCTTACTTCATTGTGCTAGCCTCTAATCAGAATTACGATAAAGGAGCAAGTGATTACACTTATTATAACATCGTGTGATCAATTATTTTAAAGAAAATGTGTAGAAAAATAAGAGATTTCGTGTCATATTAAGAGCATTAATTGAAGTATGATATACAAAAAAATATCAATTGGTACGGTCAGATAACCAAATTTGTCTGTCACTAAAATAAAAACAGGTCGTCATGTCGTCCCTTGTTAGGACGGTGGGAAACAAAATCTGTCACTATTTACTACTATTTAGATTAGAAAAGGGAATTAGAATAAACTTGTATAATTAAATTTATAGAGGACTTTTTAATTCTATTGTATTACCTCATTACTTGTACACATACTGAGGGAGTAATGTTTTATTTGTAGTGGTCCATCTGTTTTCAATTAATTATCAATTACGAAACTACGTGCAATTTTAATCGGTCAATAACTTGTATCAAAATTATCGGAATGAAAATTTTAAAAAGTTAATCATATAGTTCAAACATTAAATTATATGATTTAGTTTTGAAATTTTCCATTTTGACAATTTTGATACATATTATAAGACAGTCAAAATTGCACGTAATTTCGCATATGACAATTAATCAGAAAGGAAGGAAGTATAATGACTAACATACGTACTATTGGAGATTCCATGTATGATAGTTTTTAATCTATAGCTAGTTTTTGTAAAAAGCTAGGTTCCAGCTGAACTGACCCATCAGGAAATGTGTATAATGCATGTCACCGATTCAATAGTAAAATTTTAAAAATGAAACATATGTTAAGATTAATTCTTCAAATTCATAATTTGGATAAGATATCGCAATATAGTTTGTCATTAATTTAATGTGGTCTGCCGTCAGCATAGTAACATTTGTCTGCTTCACAAATTATCTGATGATCTGATCCATCTCATGAGCCGTGACATAATTAAAATGAAGCAAAAGGTTCCTTTTTCCACACTTTTTTTTTTTGTTTCATTTTTATTTTACTTTAACAATTATATGCCGCTTTCTCAATGTGGATGATATTTGTTCTTCTTCCAAGTAGAAAGTTTCCAATAAGACGGCCTAAATTATTTGATTCTTCTTCAGAAGCAAAGAATTGAAGCATTAAAAGATGAAGAGAAAAAAAAAAAAAGAAAAAAAAAGGAAAGTAATTCAAATTTGGAAGTATAGACTCCTCAAAACATAAGAGTGGCTGGCACATCACTGGTCTGGTTTTGGAGCACACAGAAGATGATTAAATTATTAAAAATAATCTCTCATATGTAGCATATTCTAACATTAATATAAGCCAGAGACTATTAATCTCTCGTACTATTAATATAAGCAAAAAAAAATGAATATGTCAAATTTTATCTATTTTTTTAAAAATGTTCCTATTTCAATTTGTTAATTACTCATATATCATAATGCAATTCAAATAAATAAATAACTAAACAAATATATTCATTCTCACACATCAATTAATCTCCCAAACTATACTTGTATAACAATAAAACATCATATTATTAGGACATTCGTTTTCTTTTCCGATTATAAGTCTAAATTTGCATCAAAATAACTTACCAGTAACCTCTAGCTATTAGATATACTAGTAATCGTAGCACACTCGTTGCGTGTGCGATACGTATATAAATATGATTTCAGACAAATAAATTTAAAATTTTCTAAAAAATGATGGAATTAATATAGTAAATTAATAATCGTATATAAGGAATAATATGATGTTTTATTGTTATAGAAATATAATTTGAGAGATTAATTGATGTGTGAGAATGAGCATATTTATTTAGTTATTTACTTACTTATATATTTGAATTGCATTATGTTATATGAGTAATTAGTAAATTGGAATAAGGACATTTTTGAAAAAATTTGACAGCTTCATTTCTTTTGGGTTTATATTAATAGTATGGTATATTGGTATATATGCAGTTTTTAATGCAGTTTTTAATCAAATAATATCATCTCTGAAAAAATATGGCCCACCAATCTATAGATAAAATGAAGATTTTGCAGCCTGTTTTTTAATTATAAAGTAGCTCAACAACTTAGACGTGGATGTTGTGTGTAATCAAATAAAGACGTCGCTGTTACAAGGATAAACATTAGCAGTCATCCAACTTATAATAATTTTCAAGTAGAACCACCAAAAAAACCAGCATTGTGCAGTTAGTAAACAAAAAGAAATGAACCTGAGATTTAAAAATACAAGCAGGTCTTGATTTGCTTTTTTTATTAAGGAAATGCAACTGAAATAAAGCCAACACCGCAGTGTTGCTCTGTTGCTAACACGTCTAGGATCAATGTCCAAATCTACCATGTACAAACGCACTGAGAAACGAAAGCTCCTAAAATAAACAGAAGTCACTAGTCCCACTAAAACCAGTGGTAACATCTTGTTGCGAGAAATGTAACCTCTTAACTTACCCAACAAAAACCTGAACTACTTACGCATTTATATCTAAGCTAACTATTCTGAAAAATAAAACTAGAGCAAGGTAAAATATGGCCTCAACTAAAGAAATCAAAATATTCCTAGCGACTACTCTAGCTAGCTTCTGCTCTAAAACTGTACTGATTCAGCATCTCACTGTGGAAGCATATGGGATGTGGAAGTAGACCAGACCATGTTCTGGTGCATGGGCGTACCATGAAATGCTTGGGAAACATTATTATTATTTTCATTGTAGAAAAGAGGTCCCCCATTATAAGTAGCGCTCCCGCTTCCATGTCCGTGTCCATTTACATGTTCCTCCTCTGAATCGGTTGAATGAGTTTGAGATGGGGGGCTTGCCACTGTTAAAGGTTCGGTGAAGTTCAGCATATTCGTCGGTGGAGGTGGAGAAGGAGGACCAGGCTTGGGCTTTCTGCCACCTGCAATGAAGGTACCAACAATGACCTGGCATATATAGAAGTTAAAACACAAAGTTAGATGAAACTGTTGGAGCTCTTCACTGTAACATTCTGGTTCGCGGTCTTAAGCTTGTACCAAACTACAAGAAGAAAGTGGATTTCATATCACCTATCATGCACAAACAACAATTATAATGCTTTAACCTCTTCATGGATCACTAACCGCAAGCAATAAAAAAATGCAATCATGTGGCTTCCTTTTCAGTGCCCACGGGTTGATACAAGTTTAAAATTACGTTGCTGGCTTATACCCGAATTGCTGCTATGTGACAAATTTCTACTAGAAAATGTGGTCTCAAATAATGGTTGTATTCATTAACCTGCATATGATTGACAAAGCTAACCATATGTTCATGATAGAGAAGGCCTGTGAGATAGTCTATATTTTCATATTTGAAAGCATAACTGAGTTTGATTCCCTTCAGCTGGCGAAAAATTCTCTGTATATTCACAAGTTTCGCAAAAGCCATGGTCCAAGGTTATAATGATAAAATTTAAAAGTGTTCAATTTCTCAAAATTCTGTTTTCCCTTTATTATCTGTTTATGTCAATCAGAAATCATGGTTTATTCAAAATTTCTACCACAAAGAGATTTCAACTATACAGTGCTAGTTGTTACAAAAAAAGCTCAAATCAGAGTTTTATATAAGGAATTAAGATGAATTTTTAAATATACAACTCATACCTGTACGGGTACTGCTGCCCTCATAACTCCTGCGATTCCACCACCCAAAACATGTCCATCGGGTCCCGCCAAAGATACACTCACACCACCTGTTCTGCTACGGCTTCCATTACTTTCTGAAAGAAGATAAGAGCCTGATAATGATATAATCTCGTAACGTCCCTGCAAGAAACATTTCCCCAATACACGTAAATTGATAAGAAAATTCAGTACAATAGCTTTGAATAATAACATAGAAGAGCAATGAAACATTTTGGTTGATATGATAATTGATTCAGGGAAAAATAATAAGATATGGGTGGGAAGTAGAAGTTCATAAGCTCATGCGGGAAAGCCACTAAATAACCAACGTCTGTTACATATTTCCTATCAGATATCATTCGTAATTAAAGTTAAGTAGTACGTCGCCACTAAAGGTATTCTTTCCAAAAACGTGATATGTACGAAAAATAAGGGAAAGTCATTATAAGTAACTAAATATCAAGTAATACGTCGCCATTAAAGTTATATTTTCCGAAGATGTGATATGCACAAAAAAATGAGGGCCAAATTCCAAACTACCAACTAACTCAAAGTGGAGGGATCATTGCGTTTTCCTTGCTGATCATAATAGTCACATCTTTGAAATATTAGCTAACTAACGCGGATTGGAAATGTAGTATGCACATGAATCTAATTATTCTTTTTTAATAAGGCATCGAAAGAGACTTTCTGTTCCATTGCATAAAATATATGAAAGGAATCATTGTGCTTTGCACATCTCTGAACAATAACAATAAACAAAGGAAACACTATTAATTAAACTACCACCATGTCCAGGTCTGATTACATTCCATAAAACATATTCCCGCAACACAACTTCAACAAGCAGTTTTAAAAAAAGGAAACAGTTCAAATAACAGCACCACCATGTGTCTCACTCGGTTTGCATTATTGCTACTGATATGTAGCTTATCTATGAACTATGGCACATTATTTCACATTGCAATGTATGTATGTGCAACAAGAGAGAGAGAAAAAAATCAAATTTTGCGGAGCAAATCAAAAAATGAAAGTCCATAACATAAACCTCGTATGTCATTGTGCTACCAGAAACTGTAGGCTGACGAAGGGTGACATTACTGACAGCCCCATTTGCAGAAAGAATGCACACAGTCCTCGGTCCTTGCTGTGAGAAAGCCAAGATCTTTGATGCAATGTCCTGCAGTACATAAGAGGAGAGGGAAAAAGTTAAGTATAGACAAGGAAACAAGTTGAAAGAGCTAAAGTAATATGAATATAATTATACTGCCCTGCAATCAAGACACATAACTCTGAATTGAGTGTGCATCTGTCTGTGTGCAAACATATCGGATGTACGGGTTTGTCCGAACTTTGAAAAAACAGACTGCCATGTTATCACACGTTGCGTCTCCAAAATATATTTGTTTAGGCTAAAACACGATTCAACACTCAAAGTTTGATTTGAGCCTGATTCATATGGGCGATTCAGGTGTTAAATAAATCAACAGTAAGGTACATTCAAATAATTGTTTCTCTTATGATCTTTAATTTAAGTTGAATTGAGATTTTAAGAATTCTACTCTTCTCAAAGTTCAAGCTTTGGAGACACTGACTCCATATATGAGAGTATTCTTTTAGTAACGGAGTTAGTTAAGTATGGCATTATCACACTGTATCAATGTACTCTTAGATTTTATAATCAAAATGCGTATGTGTCTCAACTCAGGCCAATCTTCTAAGAAGTGTACTTCATTGTTAGTCATCAAAGAAGCTTTATACTTTTTAACTTTTTCAGCTGAGCAAAGTGTGTGGCATCGCGAGATCAAATAAATATCGGGAATTTAGTAAAACGGCAAGACTGGTCGCAGTCGGATCCCCTAAATGCCTAACACAGCCCTCTCAATGTAATTTAACCATAATTACATATCGAAACCCTTAATCATATAGATAATGGCATCCTCGAGTCAAATAGAAGTAGAACGGCAATACCACTACAAGCTTTCCACTATCCAGTATAAAATCTATTTATTTATTTCTTTTTAAACTGAAACCATAAAATAGACTTCAGAATTTCTGAAAATTAATTTACATGTCAGAAAACAGATGATTCAACATAATTATTTTAGACACTGTGACTACTATTCATATAATGAGCTCCCATTCCTCTTTTTCTCGTGGTACGTAAATTTCTTCCCTTCCTTGCAATTTCAAGTTGGTTGCAATACCCAATTTACAGTGTTACTATGAAATCTGAATACTTAAAGTTAGATTACATGTTTGGACTACATTGCAAGCTTGAAACTAATAGACCTCTTAAACATAACAAAAGAGAGATTATCCAATCTGGATGAACAATCCTAAAATTCCACGGCTATGATCACTTTTAATTTTTAAATAACAAGATTGATCCCAGTTTACGGGAAAATACATACGGATTCATATAAAAGGCTTAGTGTAACTCTTTGTTTCTTACATACTAAACTACCGATGATAAGGTCAAGACCTAGAATCAGATCAAGGCCAATACCGTCCTACATCCTACATAGTGGAGAAAACTCCAATATTTCTGACCACTGTTGATCATAGAAATTATGACAACGATAGAACCATAACAGCAATTTAGATGATTAATAGTGAACTGAGTAACTGACACCCATACAAGCAAATAATGAAATTCAAACCTAACCATGGTAAGGGATTGAAACAGTGTCACCTAAAAAAAAGCGAGTTCAGAGAATAAAAAAGACCTGCAAAGGTAGATAGGGATCTAAAAACATACAGAGGGAAACAAGTCAGGAAGAGAAAAGGAAAATCCTTGAAAGAGAAAATGAAAATCCTCGAAAAAGAAAATACGATAGGCAAATTAAGATAATGATGTATAAAGGGCTGGACGAGATGAGTAATAATAATGAGAGACATTACAAAACTACATATTTGTTCCAATATGATGCTATACAAACTGTATATCCTACAAAATAATACACCAATCATACGCAATCACAATTCAAATTATCTCTAGTAGGGTCCCAGCCAGAATTTTGATCTGAAGGAAATAATATCTATGACTTTGCAGCTTTGCTGTCCCTCTACAAGAAAAATGCAGCATCATTATGTTTTTTTACCAGTTTTCTCTCCCATTCTTTTTCATAGAGGAATTTAAGGCAGTATACCAAAAATCAAGCAAATAGTTTTAGCTTCACAGGCAAGAGTTATATATCTATTAAACATTTAGTTTCATTTCAGGATTGACCATTTCCTCAACATGCAAACAGAGTCAGATCACAGGAATCTTCCTAAAAGATATTTCAAGATATTGACTATTAATTTAGCTCCTCTACTTGATATAAAGTACTTTCTTTCGTAATTAAAAAGTACCCTTCGGCCTAATTGTTGAACTAGGACTGTATAAAAGTATTACCTCTCCAGGGTTGACCGTTATAACATGTGGAGTAAAGCTAGCTCCAAAGCTCCCTGCCATTTAGTGGAAAAGCACAATTAGTAAGTGCATGACAAGCAGGTAAACTTAACATAGCACAAAACAGAAACGAGGGCAAAAGGTTATGAATTGCGCAGACACCACCCTGTCCATTTGGAAACAATTTGCAGAAATGATTCCCTGAACGTAAAAAATTTACAATGCTTCGAAGTTGAGTTATAGCATAGATAAGCCATCAATTACTATAACTTAGTGCAAAACAATTCAATGGTCCATGTAAATGGAACCAAGTTTCCTTACTTATTTTCTTGGTAGCATAATAATTACAAGTCAATTAAACCAGTCTTGATCTTCTTAAAAACAATTTGTGGGTAAAGGAAATATTCAAAGCACTACAAAAGCATTCTACAATGAAAAATTTAGAAGCATATGCTAGAAAAGCAGTGGGGACATAAAAAATATAATTCTGCAGAAACTGTGTAAGGTTTTGTGAATTTGGTGGCATGTGTAAAATCTTTTAAATATTTTCCTCTTCAAATAATGTGTTGCTTCAATGTTTATAATCTTAGTAAAATCAGCATATGACCCCCCCTGTTCATACCAACATCCGTGATTAATTCATACCAGAAACCATGTGGCTCATGTTCCAGTGTGCATTCACTGTTTAAATGCATTTTCTAGATATTAATATAATAACTACAACATTACCCTAAACTTGCAATACATTTTCATTGGAAAGATCACCTTTGGGGATTGTTTGACTGCATTTTTGCATTTTTTCTGTACTGGTACTTTAGAAGAATTATAAGTGGCTCAGTAGATGTGAATATAAATGTTTTTATTGGCATTTAAAAAAGGTTTTGATAGTATTGCAGAGTACCCAAACTTAAGCCTCTGTAAAAAGTATGAATCAATGTATTTAAAAAAAAAGTATTATTCTATCTTAAATGAATAACTAAGTACACTTTCCATAATACACCATAGAATATGTTTTTGATACCAACAAAGATGTACTTTTCTTGGGATCATGTGTAAAATTTTCTCAATAAGACAAGAAAGCTCCATTCTTAGTTCTCCCATTAACACAACTTAACCCTCAAGAATGTCAAAATATTTCCATTCCCGAATAAATATAATTTATTTTAATTTTACCCGACATACTAAATTAGAAAAACATGGCTAAAATACAGTATTAAACATTAAGTTCTGCAGTCTACCTCCATGCAAACTCTATACCTCGTTATATTTAAGAGCTCGGCAAAAGCAAATAGTATGACTGTTGATATAATCTGAGACATATCTTCATCCCAATTTAACAAAAATTTCGGGTATACGAAAGCTTCATCACAGAATTAACCACCTTAACTATTTAATTTACCTCCTGTTTTTTTTTTTCAATATTCACTACAAAAAAATCTGAATGCAGACGGAAACAGTGAAAAAAATATTCTGACGCCTTGTTTATAGCCATGAAGCTGCGGATTTCAGTGTCACCAACAATTACCCAAATCTCGAATGCAAACTTTCTTTTTTAGGAAGTGATTTAGCTACAAAAATTTCACATCCAAAATTGCACTCATATTATAACTTCAAAATACTCAGACCTGATTTAATAATGATGATGATGATGATGATGATGATGATAATAATAAAGATCCCAAAACCAAGGGGAAATTCCAAATAGATACATGTTTCTAACTTAATTATAGATTGATCACGGTTACAAAAAAATTCACTCAGATACATCCTAAACTTTCATTTCAATAATACCCATATTAAAATGTATAACCACTCTCTAATTATCATTTTATTTTTTCTGTGTCAATTTACGGTTGTTTTAACAGTATCTTTTTAGAGTTTCTTATTTTACTTTTGAGTGTATTTTAGTCATCTCACGAATTATATGTACTTCCCAAAATGGGCTTTTGAAATTAAGTAGAAACCTATGTATCAAAAAAGAATTCCCACGCAAACCAATATAGCAAAGGAAAATGACATGTAGCAAAAAAGAAGCGAGCATCAATGAGCATCAAATTAAAAAACAAAGAGTAAAAAGAAGTAGCATCATGTACCATATATAGCTAAGTTTAAAAGAGATTTTAACTATGAAAATTTCGATAATTAAGTCTCAAATTATGTACCAAATGATCATTTTCCCTAACTTCAAAATACTCACACCAGATTTAATAACAATAACAACAACACTAATAATACAAAAGTAAAAAACCAATATAACAAGGAAAATAACACGTGGCAAGAAACCGATATTACCGTCGAGGCAGTGCTACTTCCCGGAACAAGGTGGCCTGCCCTTATGCTTGGGAAAACATAAGGGCAACAATAATGATACTAATAATAATAATAGCAATAATAATAATAATAGCAACAATAATAATAATAGCAATAATAATAACAGTAATAATAAAACCAGTATAACAAGGAAAACGACACGTGGCAACAAAAATTCCACAAAGCTGCACTCATAGTATAGCTTCAAAATAATCAGACCAGATTAGTAACAATAATAATAAAACCAATATAACAAGGAAAACGACACGTGGCATTAAGAGTCCATCCAATACCACCAAAACGCCTCGAGATAGGATGGAGAGGAACTCATTTATAAACCACGGGCTTGATCAATATTTCATCGATGTGGATCAATTATAGCTCTAACATGGTAACAGAAATGCCACAAAGTTACATTAATAGTATAACTTCAAAATATTCAGACCAGATTTACTCATGATAACAATAACTATAATAAAAGAACTAACAACAAGTAAAATGACACGTGACAAAAAACCGATACCATCCAGGTGGCAAAAAACAGATACCATCCAGGTGGCAAAAACGCTTTCGCTAAGTTTTCGATTATTAAAACACCGACAAAAACGCCACATCCACAGTTGCACTCATAGTATAACTTCAAAACACTCGAGACCAGATTCAATAACAACAACAATAATAACAAAACCAATATAACAAGGAAAACGATATGTGGCAACAAAAATGCCACACCCAAAGTTGCACTCATAGTATATCTTCAAAATATTCATACCAAATTTAACAAAAACAACAATAACAATAATAATAATGCAGAAAATCAATATAACACATGGCGAAAAAACTGATACCATCAAGGTGGTGCTTCTTCCATGTATTTTGCTAAAAAGTTTAAGATTATACAATTTCAGCACCTCCATAATTACAAAAAAAATAATATAAACATGTAATTCTTAATATTGATGGAAAATACGAGTATTATCACGGAACGGAGTGAGTAATAAAAAATAATAATAATAAAACCAATATAACAAGGAAAACGAAACGGATACCATCCAAGTACTGCTTCTTCCCGGAGCCAGGTGGTCTACCCTTACGCTTAGGAGTAGTTTCCGTCACCGTAGCATTCCCTTCTCCACCTCTGACTCCTCCGAAAGAGTATTTCCTGGGCCTACCCCTCTTCTTCTTTGCTGTCTCGGGGTGCGATCCGTATTGCGAAGACGGGGTGAATAGATAATCCGGTGCGGAAGAAATGTGTAGCAGAGGAGGAGGAGGGTGGGAACGCGGCGGTGCTGCTGGTGAAGACTCTCCTCCTGGATTCATTTGTAGAGAGAGAGAGAGGGAGGGAGGAGGGTGTGTTTTTGTGGATTGTTTATGTTTAATGGGTTGTTATTTCATTTTGGATGGTTTATGAAAATATTATGTTAATGTGGGACTGTGGGTGTAAATACTTCTTCACACTCTTATTAGTTATTACTACCGTATATGCCATATTATTTTTAATTTTTTGTTATGTGATATATTTACGTTTAAGACCATTTTTACGAAAAGAAAATTTAAGTAAAGACCAATTCTAAAAATTATTTACCTTATAGTTGATATATAAGTATACTGTTTTGTCGAGACATATGTTATAAATTTTAATTTATCCATTAATTAAATAATTATTTACTTTTAAAAAAAACTTGGAGCAATAACGGTTGGTTCAGGTGGTTGAGACCACATATTTTGTGTTTACCACAACAGTTGAATGATCATGCTCATGCAAAATTGGTTCCTAATTAAAATATGTGAACATGATTATCGGTTTCGATGATACCATAATTGATCTTGACTGAATAGATAAATGTGTATTCCAAGTAGACTATATCGTGAAAAACATAATTACGAAACAAAATATTCGATCACGAAATTACACACGGAAGTATAATCTAAAGGTTGGCCAATTGGTCATAATTTTCGGTGTTCGTTTACTTAACTTTACTCGTCTTTGTATACTGTATTTTCGCCCACAAAAACCGTTTCATCACTATTGAAACTGGCTGTATTTGGTGAGAGATACATGAGTGATATCAATGAAATACCAGTATTGGTTTTGGACGAACCGATCAAAGTCACCAGACACGTACTAAGCTCCGATCCGTACTATGACGAGGTGGGTTTTCGAGAGCAGCCGTGACACTTGGGCATCCAGAGCATTGTTGTTAAATCAGTAGTACCATAATGTAAATAAATTAGCCAATCCGATCATTAATCTAAAATGTGTCCCCAAAGCAACCTAAAAATCTCTCTCTCTCTCTCTTTATATACACAAACACATACACACTCTACATATGTATATATATATGTATGTATAACTTGTGATGGGGTTCTTCAAGAAAGTAGCTGGTTTTCTAGGGTTTGCTCACAAGGAGGAAGAAGAAGAAGAAGAAGTCAACACCAATCACGACGATGCTGACGTGGACACACATCATCATCTTCCCCGTAAAGGTTTCAGCGTTGCGGTCCCGGTACCTGTTGATCGGGCCCAGCCCGGACCTGTTCTCTTACCATGTCGAGTCGGTGCCGGTGGCATTCAGGTAATCATCTCATTTTTTTTATTTAATTTTTATCATTCTTTGTTTATTCAATTGGTGTTTGTACTTTATTTGTGCCGAATTTATATTAAGAATATAATGTAAAGTGGATTTTTTAAGGGGTTTTAAATCTGTATTTTCAACAAATTATAGTATAGATGACGAATAGTATTTACAATTATGGTATGGGGGATTGTCCACTTAGCTTCGTCTCCAGTAATAGGATGGCAATTTCTGAATTAAATATTGTAATTATCTTTCCGTTTGTTTTGATTATTTGTGATAAGACAGATTTACCAGTAGGAATATTAGTTATGTAGTTCTCGCTATTATTTGGCTGCAGTATTTAAGCCAATAGGTTAGCTAATTTGAGGCTAAAAAAAGTGGGGTTTAGCCAGATTAGATACTTTCTTTCTGCACGTTAAACCAATAACTTAGCTTTCCCGCCATCTTAGCAGCGAAAAGGCAATATCACTGAACTTAAAAAATGATATCAGACTAACACTGCCGTTTTATATGTGAATATGGTAGCTTTTAAATGTAGCTTGTTGTATTCAGTTGATAAATGTTTCCTTCTAATCACATTCAATATACAAACTGCAAAATGGTAGCTTGTACCTTTGGTTATTTCTGTTTATATTTGTTTTTGAATATTCAGTTGGTATTTGTATATTTAATGTGATTTATTTCCTTTTTGCTTGTTTTAGTGTAGAACGGGTTATTGTGTTCTCAGTAAGCAAATCTCTGTGTTGGATGGCAATTTCTGAACAAATTTTGTGATGTAATGCTGTTTGTTTGTGGGTTTTTCTATTCATAGTGTATTGATACAAGAGCAAACTTATTGGGATGGAAATGGGTTGCACTTTTTAAGCCTGTTTGCTAATTTGAGTTTATAAATTAAAAAGGAGTGGAATATATTCAGTTGGTATTTGTAAATTAGATGGAATGTGTTTCCTTTTGGTATGTTTTAGTGTAGAACTGACTATTGACTTGTTGTGCTCTTAGTTAGGGAATCTATTTATAGGATATTATATGCTAAATAAATTCTGTACTGTCTTTCTGTTTGTTTTGATTTCTTTTTGTAGAGTTCGCGATTCTTAGCGGGTTGATTTAAAAGCAGCCTTAATAAAAGATGGGAGCTTTAGTTCTCGAAGTGGAAGTAGGAATTGTTTGGTTGCATTGCAATATTTACGCCACTAAGTTGGCTTATTTGAGTTTCTAAACATAAAAAGACAGTTTAAGGTCCAAATTTTCAGTACAGTAAACTAAAATTTTACTAACTTTTAAGATGGTCCATCCAATAGAAGTTTGAACCGATCATATGAGCAAATATACCGAGCTTAAGAGATGCAAACAGACCGACCCACGGTTCTTTAATGTGCTAGTGCCTACTGGTAATGTGTATCTATAGAGCATAAACGGGTTATTATGTTCAAAGTAATGGAATTTATTTATGAAGGACAATCTTGAATTAATTTTGTGTTATCTTCCTGTTTGTCTTTATTTATCCGTGGGTGTTTCGATTCATAGTGGATTGGTAAGAAAGAAGCTTATTGGTATGGAAATGGGTGCTTTAGCTTTTGAAGTGGAATTGGGATCCTTTGCTGCAATATTTAGCCAATACGTTGGCTAGTTTGAGTCTCTAAACAAAAATAGACAGTGAAATTTGTCCTGATTTTCAGCATAGAAACCAAAGTCTCATGGGGTACTAATTTCTAAGATGGCCCGTGGAACCGATCTTATAAGCAAATATATTGAGCTTAAAAGATCTAAAACCGACCTACAGTTTTTTATGTGTGGTAATGTGTATCACTGTAGTCTGTATCTATAGAGCGGGTTAGTGTGTTAATGGACCCTATTTATTGAATGGCAATTCTTGAATAAATTTGTGTTATCTTGCTGTTTGTTTTGATCTATTTGTGGGTGTCTAGATTTATAGTTGATTGATAGAAAAGAAAGCTTATTGATAGGGAAATGGGTGCTTTAGCTTTTGAAGTTAAATTAGAGATTGTTTGGCTGCAATATTAAAGTCTGGGTTGGCTTATTTGAATCTGTAAAGAAAGCTTTTGAAGGTTGCAAACAGATCGATCCAGAGTTTTATATGTGCTAGTGTAATGTGTATCTACAGAACTGGTTATTGTGTTCTCGGTAATGGAGACTGGAGTCTATTTCAGGATGACAATTTTTGAATACGATTTATATTATCTTGCTGTTTGATTTGATTTATTTGTGGGTGATTCGGTGCACAGTTGATATATATAAATCAGGTTTATTGATAGAGAAATGGGTGCTGTAGCTTTTGAAGTGGAATTAGAATTGTTTGGTTGCAATATGAAAGACAATGGGTTGGCTTTTATGAGTCTCTGTGTTCACTTATTTGAGTCTGTAAATAAAATCCAATGGAATATGTTCCGTGTACAAGCCAATAGGTGGTTTTATTTGTAAAAAAACCCAGCGGAATACGTCCAGTATAGAAAGCTTATTGGAATTGAAATGGGTGCTTTAACTTTCGAACTGGAATTAGGATTGTTTGGATGCAGTATACAAGCCAATGGGTTGTTTTATTTGAGACGAAATAAAAAATAGGGCTATCTTGCTGAATAAATTCCTGAAGCAGGGCTTATTTGAGGCAATTTCTGATTATATATTTTGTTATTTTGCTGTTTGTTTTGATTATTTTGTGGGTGTTTCGATTCATAGACCATAGTGGATTGGTACGAAAGAAGGCCTATTGGTATGGAAATGGGTGTTGTAGCTTTTGAATTGAAATAAGGATTGTTGGGTTTCAATATATTGCTAATAAGTTTGCTTATTTGAGTCTCTTAAGTAAAAAAAAAACCCAGTGGAATTTGCCCGAATTTTAAGCATAGTAACCAAAATCTTACAGAAATTAATTTTTAAGATGGCCCATCAAATGGAAGTACAGACCCAATCTTATAAGCAAATATAGTGATTGTAGTGTGTATCTATAGTTTGTTGTGGACAGCTTAGTTGCTTTCTCAGTTAAAGAATCTATACTTGCAGAATGAAGATGTACAATAGATTTATACCAACTAAAGGTTACAGATTTTGCGTTCATTTTGTTGGTTATAATGATTTAGATAATGCAGAGTTGTACTCTGAATTTGTTATAGAAGGGACGCCGATACTTAATTGTTTGAAGCTAGTTTCATATTGTGCATCTTATAGTCTTCTAAGTAAAATTTAGTTCATTAAAAGAAGATTTTAATGTGAATCTGAATCATTTTTATAAGGAGTTTGTGAGTTATGATTAGTTGATGAAAACTCAAGCTGGAAAAGCACCCTTATTATGGGAAAATGGTTGATCTTCATTCTATTTATATTTAAGTTCACATGCTTGTTCATGTAGCAACCAAGTTGAGTCCTGTTAGAGTTTTGTTACCTTGCCACCAGCTTATGTATAAAAATTGAGAAATGAATTTTAAAAGAGGATAGGTAGAGAAAGTGATACAATTAGGGTAAGAAGCATAAATAACTCCTTTAGTCCTTTTGGAGAAGTTTTAAGTGATATCATCCTTGATATGAATAGTTACTAGAACTAGCGACTTGTACCTCTTAATTTCGCACATACTCATTAGTCTTGAACGTCTACTAAGTTTAGAAAACAGTGCAAGTATTATTTTAGTATGTATATGTGATGGCATTAAGATTCTGAGATGTTATTTTAGAGTTTGTTCCTGAGGCTGATATTAAATAGTGTATGGTGATAATTGGAACTTGGAATCTGTTAAAGTTTGTTAGTTGTTCAAATGCTTAAGGGACAGTATCTGAAATTCGTGATAAAATCTATTGGCGTTTTCACAAGTTTCTTTTCTACAATTAGTCTTGAATGCTCTCTAAATTTAGAATTGTGCATGTAATGATTTATATGAAGAAGATACCTATTTGAAGTTATTTGTAGTTGATGGAATGTCTGATTTCTCATGAAAAAATAATCATAGCTTCACCGATTCGTTGAACCTTGGGATGATTAATAGTACTAAAGTAACCACCACACTATGTCTATCATTTTACGATTTAGATATGCATATAAAAGTTTGAATGAGTAGTTTCTTATTCTTGTCTTTCATGGGTCACACAGTCTTCTTTTGCCTCATTTGCTAAATTCAATAAAGTTAGTTAAAAGTGTAAATTTCCTGTGCTTTTGTAGATAGAAGTGAACATGTCGTAGGTGCACAATGCGTTAATTAGGGAGATAACCACATTTCACGGCTTCTAAGAATTAAGATCCATCCTAGATTTTAGAGTCCAAAAAAGCCAACATAAACACATACAAATGGAATTTGATCTTCAACCACAATGCTAAATATATGAAAAAGATTTCAAAAAATAGTCTTGTTTGGAGGACTGCTATTTTATTTTTATTTTGTCAAAAAACATTGAAGCTGTATCCTGGAAACAGTTGATTTAGTGAAGTTCAAATTGCTGACACTTTCATAATTGGCAGTTGAAATTAGATAGGAAAATTTTACCATACAGTAGCTGGGATAACACTTAACACATTTGAAGTCATTTGCTTTTAATTTCAACGTGATAAAGTTTAGTAACCACACATGGAAAGAAAATATACACTTTAAAAGTCAACATGCCAAATCATCCTAAGAAAGCACCCTGGGTTAGGGTCACTGTCATGGAACTAAATATGCTTTTCTTGTTTGAGTATTGCACAGTATTCTTGCTAGTGCTGAGATGTTGGAATTCGACTTCATATACTAATTTATTTGGCTACCTCTTTTACTTATACATCTTCTTTTTCGTCATCTCAACAGCTTATCTCCCATAATCAAAGATTTAGTTTTGTTTTCAAAAATTTAACTCCTAGCTCCAGGCTATTGGTGTCGTTATCCCTTATATGTCATCATGATACTGATGACTTTCAGAAACTTACTATCCTTATTATTGTTTAGAGTATGAACATGCCATTTAACCAACCTGATTCTGCCTAGTTGACTATTTGTTCGGCTATATAGACAGTCTTCTTGAGCAAGCATGTGTTTATGTATAGGGCCTGAACGTCCTGTTTGTGTTCTACTGGTTTCTGATGGGTTGCATCGTTCCGATTTAACTTCTAGCTGTGATGTGTTGCAGAATTTTATTGGCATATTGATGCTTACATTTAATGTTTACTAGCAAAAATTTACCGAAATCCAACGATGCCCGATTTTGCAGATATGACATTTTGACCTCTTTTATGAATTTTATATTCACATGTATAAACTCTGTCTAGGCTTTTAATTATTCAAACATGATCATGAGGGTGGTGTGATATTAAGATCACTTTCCACGAAGCAAGAAAAATAACTGGGCCGAGTGTGATATTCCATGTCAGCGCGTGTGTATCTGTTCATTGGATAATTTCTTGAAAAGTAGTTCCCATTATTTAAAAAGTGGTCTTGATTTAACCGTCTTTTTAAAGAAAAAAGTATAAGTTTATCTTTGAGCCTCACAAATGCTCCTCTTGTGTTGTTACCAAGTTCCCCGTCGTGTGTGCTATACTGTGTTTGTTTGCTAGCTTGAACTTTGTTTTTGGTTATCGTACTTTGTTTTTGCTATATAGGGTTTGAGATGGTATGCAAAGAGTCTGAGAGTAGATGAAGATGGAGATGTTGCAGATGAATTTCTTAGTGAGACATTTGCGTCTCATTCAGAGACAACACTAGAACATGACAGGTTCCCAAGATTTGAAATAAAGTGCAATGCCGTTCCTGCTAAAGTGAGGACCCAAGTGCTCGGCCCTAACGGTAGGCTCCGTCAGAAAATTGAGTACAAAGGCAAATTGCAGTGGGTTTAAGGTTTACCTCCGTTTATTTAAAAATCATACTCTTGTAGTAGCCACAGTCTTGCAATGGCGTTTCTGTAATGGATATGAAGAGCTTGTACTTGTAGGTAATTTTAATTGGGTGATTATAAGAGCAGTTGGTCCACATATGAATACATGTCGAATTTGTGCAGGGATCTGTTACACATGTTAGGAAACAGTTTTTGGCAGTACCGACCTCGTAAAATCTATCTTTTTCGAAAGTTGTTCCCTTAGTTCACTGAACAAAGTTTAAATTAACTTGTTTTTATAAATTTGCATTAATATTATTGTTTTTTTTATAAATGTTTGTGGGTAAACGGTGTTGTAATTATTTGCAGTAGATGGTGGGCAGAAACTTACTTGTGATTAGTTGGCCAAAAAATCACTTTGAGCACTCGTACGTTTTGTAGCAATTACTAACCCTCACTTTGGTGGTGCGAAACATTTCTACAGATTTAGTTGCCAGCAGTTTTAGTATTTAGTTATATTCATAGTACGTGATTTTGGTGTGACCTTCACAAAATTCCGTTCCTATATGAACATGTACGTTTGTAAATAAATCCCACCATATATATTTTACTCTGTTTAATTGCAAAATGAATGATGCTACTTTTTCCATTTCCGATGCTTCCATTCTTTCCATTTATTGTTCGGTTCTTCCTTCAGCTAATCATTTAGAACATGTCGATATTTGCCAAGAGCCCACATTGGGAAAATATTCCCGTACGAGTAATTCAGGGTACAGTTTTTCATGAAAACACCAGTAATCTCCTGCAATAATACAAAATTTTATGCATTTATCTGTGATTACACGCTTCTTGAATTTATAGACCATGACAAAAACCTAGGATACCGGTTGAAAGTGACAGCGAACATGGAAAATTATTATAGTAGGTAATTTACCTGTTGAGGGAAATCGCCATCCTTCGGTAGCGAGTTAATTAATAATCTCATTCCACGGTGTATTGGCTCTGGGTCAACATGAGCCTAGGTTCAAGAACATAGTATATATTTACTAATAAATGTAAAAGGTGAGAGAATATTTGATTTTCAAAGTAGCTATCAGAACTAATCTGTACACCAAGAGTTCCGTTGTAGATGGTTTTTAATTTTACATCTTAATGCTTATGAAGGTTAGATTCAATACCTTATGTAAGATTTTCTTTCAAAAACTAGTTGCATTTGAACTTACGCATACATATATGCTAGTAGCAAGTTATCGTTAAAGAGTCTCTAGCTGAAAGAGAGTCGATTCAAGAGAAACTACTCATGGAAATGTCTTTAAAATGTAAACAATTCGGGGGGAGAAAAACTTAATACGAGTACTATGAAAGAGATTTGAGAGATATTTTTTCTGTTAAAAAACAGTGAAGATATTACTATTATCATGTCTCAGTATTACATATACATCCTTTGAAATTAACATTGTCTCGTTAGTTGTTACATGTATCATACTTAGAAATTTAAATGTATGTATCATGGTTACGAATTATTTTTTATCTATTTGTCCTTAAGTTATGTATTTGATTCCTAATTCTATCTGTGGTTTCCCGGTTTGTTCTCTGGTATGGCTCAGACCCAAGTTGAGTAAGCCTTGGCCTTTGGACAATTGGTTCGGAGAAAAATTTACGGGCAACACCCGACTATATTTTTAATATAATTGGTAGTTAAAATAAAAATATTAAACACTAATTTATTTAAGATGTGTTGCAATAACTCAAATGGTAGAGTAGTTTGTTATTTTAGATAGAAGATCATGAGTTCAAAACTCTTTAGTTACAATTTAATTTTGTTTTTATTGTGATTTGTATTTATCGAGCAACAAATAAAATTCAAGCCTTAGACATTCCGTGATACTGGCTCGCCAGGGTTTGTCCTTAATAATGTTACCCCATGTTTCCCGTTTCTAGTTTGCCCATTTTTTATTTTTCAATTTCCCAATCTAATCACTGTAGATTAGACAGTAAATAACCTGGCCAGCACTGATGAAGGCCAATAAAGCCCACGATGTTTGCACTAGATTTGATTTGTTGCCTGGTAAATTAGTATACACCTGTTGAAGAAGAAAATTCAAATGAAGGGGAAACAATATTCATCATGGATCCAACTGACATTTTCTTTTTTGCGGAATTTAGATGAAGTTGGATTCGTATGACTTGCCTTATTTCTTTCTCCCCATCCACCGTCAGGCAATTGCTTTGACAGTAAGAATTCGCAAGCTTTACGCAACACGAGACTGTTAAGGTAACTTTTTCCGCAACTTGCCAGCCCCGAAACAGCAAACCATGTGCCATAAGTAAAGCAAATCCCCCAACAACCGTACCTGTTGTTTGCAATAAGTTTTTTGAGATTTCACTTTTTCTATCATCACCATGGTTCATCAGGTATTTCAGTTTTTGTAGGAAACCAGATAAATAAAAACTACATTGACAAGCACCCACTCATCTTTCACTGATATATTCACAGTTTCTAATCTTTTTAATTGGTACTACTATACATGTATGCATATATATATCCAACATAGAAATTTTCACACTTTTCATACTCTCCTATTATAGAAACCTAGTGTTGAATCTGGTAAGTCGGTAGTAGTAACATTATGCAGTTAATGATCCGACCTTTAAATCGGAGTTGTCTTGCACATTTGTTAGTTGATGTGTTTATTTAAGTAATTAAGTTCTCTTCCTAAAATTTCAATTTGGGTCTGTGTTTTCTCAAGTAATTATTTTATGGCTGTCAAGTTCACATCGTTTGACAAAAAAGTCTATTGCCGAGAGTTTTTAAATCGAGGTAGTGATTAGTAGAGCAGAAAATAATAGAAATCTTACCATGAACCATCAGGATTCTGCGTTACTTGGATGTACTTTATTGATTTAGTAATACAAAGGTTTATTTCTTTGCTTCTGTCCAGGATGTACCTTTTTGAAGAGTACTAGACTTTGAACGGCCGATGATGTGCATTCCACATAGCTTAAAAGAACAAAAACCATATTCATTGTTAAAACAATTACCAATGGATTCTCGATGATAATCAAATGGAAGTATAATGGCAAAGCAAAGAAATAGCTTACTCTCGCTCGATTAAAACATCTTCAAAGAATTCCGTGGGATTAAATTTCTGAAATAATAGGATGGATTATTACTTTCGTCAGCCAGTAATATTTATGCCTAGGGTCGTTTTTTCTTTATAGAGATGTTACCTCTATAAACCGAAATGCTCTCTGAGGCTCCCAAGCCGGAAAACCTCCGTGTTTACTCTGTTCAATATGTGCAGATACATACTAATTAAACGCTATTACACAACAGATAGCATGTTAGGTTACAAAAAGAATATGCCGCAACAAGTGAAAAGTACAAATCTCTGAGATTCTTACTTGTAAAGATAGTATAACATTGACAGCGTCAGACAAATGCTGTGTTTCAATCTTTTCTCCAACAAATTCAGTTGACAGTTGAGATAATAGCAGAACCGCCTGCAGTAATACACGATTTATAAGTACAAAAAAGAAGACGTTATTTTTTTACAAAATTGAATCGGATAAACTCTTAGCATAAGTGCTTCTGCGGTACAATCAGAAACTTGCCAACCATGGCCTTGCATAGCGAATGTCCACGACCCCTTAGACGTGTGACGATACATTTTAGTGTAATCTCCTGACGGATTATCACGAACCTGTACACGTTATAAATAGCACACATTTTATTTAGGCATTTAATTAGATTTTAATTGAAAAAAATTAAAGAACAAAAGGAATGTACTTGTGAGGCTTTGAGAAACTTGTGTGCTTCGCCAAGGGTTAGTCCATACTCTTCCCCAAGATTACTAGATATAATTGCTTGAACTGAAATTGACAACCAAAACTCTGCACCAGAAAAACAAACAGGAACATAAAAAATCAATTCTGGAAGATGTTCTTGGATATCGTAAAAATTGCAAGACTATGTTAACCTGCATTTTCATGCCATCTTCGGCTACCCAAAGGTAGTCTGGAATTCGAGCTAGATGTCGCTTACAAACTTCTGATTCTGGATCTTCAACATGGCAAGCAACGAGGCATAACACCTTTAAACAAGAAAACCAAAGTTAGTATTTTCGTTTGTCATGTAATTGCAGTTTTAAAAAAAAATTGTACACGATACACATTTTCCCAATTTATATTTTATACATGAACCTATCGTGTTTTTATTAGTACTACACTAACCTATAGGTTCTTTTGTTTTCCTTTTTACGCACACTTTTGTTAATTTTTTAAAGTCGCCAAATTGTTAATTTTTTAAAGTCGCCAATCTGTTATCACTTTTGTACACTAATCTACATGTTTATATCAGTTTTATCGTTGTGTACGAAAAGAGATCAAACGAACAGTTATAAATAACATGGTAGAATATAGGCATACAATATCAGAACGTAGGTACAAATTTACAAAAGAATAAAATTACCCATAATTCGAATATATGAAAATGTAGTCATTTTACTTCTGTGCGCTGTTAGAGTAATTATCCCAATCTGGTAAAGATGGATATCTTTTTATAAGGGTCCTACGAACGGACATATTAAATGGGTGAAGGTGAGCCCAACATCGCTATGTTGGCTATGATAGCATATTAGAATTCATATTACTTACCATTAAAAGGTCTCGTAATGGTAAATATGAGTAACTCTTTATAAACCACAGGCTCGATCGTTATCTAATCGATGTGGGATAATATACTCTAACATACGCATCCTATACACATAAATCTACTATTCTCGTCTTCGTAGTGTACGTGTTCCATAGCAACACTTGGAGCCTTATTTCTCAACTTAGAAAAAGGCCATTTCGTTAGTATAGGCTCCGTAAGATGGTGAAGAAAACCCCAAACCATATCTTGCACTAAAGGATGTGGGTAGTACAAATCCTCCTGCAGTTTAAGTTTCAAATATTCAACCATAAAATATCTTTCTCATAAGTATGTTACACATTCATTTGATCTTGAATAAATTTCCGTCAATGTAGAAAACAAAATTGAAAATTCGTCTGGGAGAGGAAGAAAACTCAAGGAAAGCTTTCGAGTTCTAAATTTATACAGAAAAAAAAGGTGAGCTAACTTCTATGCAAGTAAGCTTCGAGTTTGATACTTGAATTAAAAGATGTGTAGATGAAATTAACTAACCTTAGCACACGTATTTCTGGCTTTATTCCAGTCAATCTCTTGATAATGCTCGGTGTAGAGCTCCTTTCGTAAAGATTGGACAAGTGCGGTAATCGGACCAACATACCTTCTTCCATACAAGTATGACGTAGGCATATACACCAAACGACAATAACACAATATTTTCCCTGTTTTATCGGAAAAATCAAAGGCGTCTATGAGAGCTATATTTATAAATTTAATTTGTTTTCCTTATGATGAAATGGAAATTAATGAAATTACCAGGATGAAAAGGGAAGAAATCGGGAAGCAGCCAAAACTCTGGGGGCATTGGGTTGCAACCTTCCTACTCATGTGCACCTAGTATCTACATTAGAAATAACATATAATTCATCCATCAATCTTTATTTTAAAGAACTCCCTTAAGCAAATCAAAACTCATTTTCACATGGAAAAAACTTGCCGAAAAGCTTAAAAAACTAATGTTTTTTTTCTCTTCATTTTAAGGTGTTATTCAAGCTCTCTAGTTATGCTTTATTGTGTTAGGACTCTGGTTTGTATATGCTTGAATTTAGTTAAGCCAATCTATTTACACTAAAAAGGCTATCTTAGAATCTAACAATCATAGAATTGAATGAGTATTCTCGTATTTCCTAAATTTAAAATCCAGATTGATATCATGATATCTCGGATGCTTATGTCTGAGTCAATGAATTACTTATGTACTAGCTGTCTAGCTCAATCCAGTATTTTTTTTTTGTTACAACTTTTCCTTAAGATTCGTTACTACTTCGCATATAAGTTTAAAACTACTGTTAACAATAAGATGAATATTGGGGAACTAGATCAGACCATAAGGAGGTTTAAAAATGAGTGATACCGTGAGCCAAAGCTTTCCCCAAGAGGGTATTCCAACTGCCCCGCCATTATTACGGATCCATCTGTTGGCTCTAGCAATAGCCCTATTTTCTCCATCACCGGGTCCTTGCCCAAGTAATCTTAGCGCAACGTAACTAAGGCATGAACCAAATATAGTGCTATGACCCTCTATATGTATTCCCCATCCTCCGTCTTCGTTCTTTTGCGTGTATAAAAAAATAAGCAATCAATAAATGTAGGAGAACATTCTTGATGTTGATACATTGGTTTTACTAGTTGTCTATATATGTTAGGTATCACTATCCATCTTTAATTAGTGTTAAACCAGGATTTTGAATATGGGAGTGATTAAGCTATATACAATCGAAAGATTATCAAAAAACTACACTATATGCGTTAATTATTTTTTTCTTATCATGCGAGGCTAAAAAGTTATAGTATAGCACGATTTATTCAAAATATATAGTAAAGTAAAACCAAATTTTCCGCATTGTATTACAGTCTACAGAGGCATGTATCTCAAGTCTCCACTTAGCTTCTCTGAGTGATTTCAACTTATAAAAGCCATGCATTTTGTTACTTGGGATATAAAATTATATGGTGGACGTTTTCTTCACAATCATCGACGTTATGGGCAATTAAAGAAATGAAAATTATTAGAATGGGAAATTTAAAGTCTGTCTCCGACATTAGAATGCACTTATTATTATTTGTAAACGCGTATAATATTGATCATAAACGTGGAGTTGAATGATATCATTTGCGCGATATATATAAACCGCCACACAAAATTCATACAAATGGGGAACTTGTACAATCTCAATATGACTTCCAAGCCACGAATAAATAATGATCGATTTCACATGCTAGCTACCTGGTGGTTATATATGTAACGAATGATCTCCTTTTGGTGTTCAGAAGATAACGTGTTTTCAACGGTTCCCATGACATATAATGCTATCACCTGACCATATTACAACTAAATTAAAACTACAGAAATGTTTGGAGATGTGATAATTTTAGAATAACGATATAAGAAATTAAAGAGCCTGTATTTTTACAGGCCTAATGTGCCTAAGTTCTATGTCACAAGTCGTGCTCCAAAATTCACGACATTGACCTTTTCCCTTTCAATTGGCTTTTTTGTTTTTTACAGATACAAAAAATATTAACAATTATAAACTGATTTTTTCATAATTACAAAATGAGTTTTACAGATCTAAAACTAAGTATTTTTTTTTTGTAATTTGGCATTTTTGGACTATAGTACTTACAATTAAAAGTACAAATATATGTGATTTTAAGGATGATGTGTATGGTGTATCAGTGGAGGAAGAAAGAATAGTGGGCCTGCAGATTCAGAGGGCCAATGACCATCATGACCCTGAATTTTTGAATAATAGTTAATGGCCCTTCTTAGTGTGATTGTCACAACTTCTTCACTTATTTCATCTTTTTCTTCCAACTTTATCGTATCTAAAGTTGTTCATCCCCTTGCGTTCTCCTTTGAAAGCTAGTTTATAAAAAATCATTGCATACTAATCAAATAGAATTTAATGCAATACCTTTTCATAGTAATCTTCAAATAGAAATTGAATGGTGAGCAGTTGAGAAAATAAAATGATATAAGTAGGATTAGCTACAAACAGAGCCAATACATTTTTTAATTTACTGTAAATGAGACTATAGTTTTAGTTTTTTTTTAATAGAGTGATCTTAAATGTTCTTATATAAGAGTTTTTTTCTTCTCATGTTAAGAAATTATTGCCAACTAGTTAATACTTAGAGGTCTCATGTGTTTATACATGAATTGCAATGATCCCACTAGCTATTTGATTGGTTGTGGTGAGATTATGGCAGTATGAGATTATAAATACCGTTAGGCCCACAAGTATCAAGTTTGCTACGAAAAACAGAGGCGAGACTATTAGTAACGTGAGATTATAAATAATGAGAAATAAATGGATTTGGAGCAATAAAAAGGTGTAGTATTGAGAAATGAGGATATTTGAAGTAAAATAGTGTATTATATATATATTAAAATCATATATATATCACACCACATTTACTCTAAATACCTCCATTTTTCAATACTACACTCCCCATATTAGTCCAAATACACTCGTTTCTCATCATTTCTAATCTCATGTTACTAATAGTCCCGCATTCAGTTTTCATACAAAACACGGTACTTGTGGACCCGACGGTATTTCTAATACCATACTACCATAATACCACTCTAATATCATACTACCAATAAAAAGCAAACAATTTCTAATACTTTTTATTAGGGTTGTTATCCCAATAAAAAACAAACAAACATATATTATTAATCACACGTTTATTTGTCATTCCGTCATATTTGGAAAGTATTAATAGTTTTGTTAAAACGAGTGACGATATACTATGATGGATGCATCCTAATGCTATTTCTTATGAAAGAGAACCCTATTGCGTTTTTGCATTGCCAAGCCATAAATTGTATCAGGGCTGGCGAATTTACATTAAAGTATGTCAAGTAAAAATAAATTATGAGTTGTGTCAAATCAGAATTTTTCCACATTACGATAAAACTGCATATCATAAATAAAATTGAAAATATCGAGGGTTCTGTTGGCCCCAATGATCACTTAGCTAGATTTACTGGTTAATGATTTTTTTTTTCATTCCAAAAGAGAAAGACAGATGAATAAAAAAATAAATTATAACCGATACTATAAGATTGACTTAATTACAGTTTGAATAGTCCCCCTTCTCTTTAGTCTCATTTCCAAAACAAAATGTGAGATATATTATAATAAAAATAAATAAATAAATAATTTTGTCTTCATCTTTTCTTATTAACCGTGTGACCATGTCAAAATGAGTAAACAAAAGGCTTTCTGCGTCTTTTTCTTATTAACCGAGTGATGGCCCTTTTAAAATGAACGATAACACAAACAATAAATGGCCATTTTTAAAAATGAACGATAACATAAATTAACAGTAGAAAGAGCACAAAAAACAGCCAATTTTAAAACAAAAGAAATATTTTCATTCCCCTAGTACGTAGATTCTCTTTACAACCGAGTCAAGAAGAAATACATACCTGCATACGCATTAGGAGATCGGCACTCTGTTTGAATTTGAAACGGTTATTCTTAAATTCCTCGCAAACACGTTCCACCTCAGTTCCTTCCTCTAATGTTCCAGCTTCGGGATCAAATTCCCAATGTTGTCTCCCAATATGATTGTTTGTGGTACTTAGCCACGGCCCATCTCCTTCGGCGATTTTTAATTTCCACATAGTTAGCCTGCGCTAAATACAAATCATATCGTCAATTTATGAAACTTTTTCGTGTATAAGAAATTAAGAATAAAAATAGGAATGTGCAGCACATAAAGCCGGTCTAGTGTTTTAAATGTTATTTTAAAATTTATAGGAACAGCGAAAAATTCAAAGTAAAAACTATTTCAGAGAGATACAAATTATCGATACATAAACTTTTTTCTTTACTTCAGAAAGAAAACTTTTATTTTTGAATTTTCTTGCTCTATGACAATGTTCTCACATCTGTGAGATATACGATTAGAAGAAAATTCTCCCTCCCAATACAACTACAACAATAGAAGGCTAAAAAGTAAGAAGTAATTAAGAAGTAATTACCTATTACTCCCTCCGTTCGTATTTAATTGTTCACTACGAAACTACGTGCAATTTTGACCGATCAATAATTTGTACCAAAATTGTCGGAATAAATTTTTTCAAAAGTTGATCATATAATTCAAATGTTAAATTTTATAATTAAATTTTAAAAAAAATTCATTTCGACAATTTTAATACAAGTTATAAGCCGGTTAAAATTGCACGTAGTTTCGTAGTTGACAATTAAATGGTAACGGAGGTAGTACCCATTTTCCAAAAAGTAGTCTCGGTCAATTAAAATGGTAGTTTTTTTTTTTTTTTAAGTTTGTTACCAAACTAACAATTTTCGAGGTTAGTTTCAATCTTGACGTAATTTTAAATTTTTAATAATTACATCTCCATTCATTTATGGGTTAGTTTTAATCTTACGTAGTTGTAATACCAAGTAGGTTTTGGTGTACCATTTAACCTGAAAACGAAAGAGAAAGTTACACCATCCTATAACAGACGAGTAGTCAATACACAAAGACCTTTTGGTTGGGTTACTTATAATACTTTTACTGTGTCGGGATTAGAAAATGGTCTTACACTTATAATTCGGGAACTATCAATACCATCCCAACATGACTTTTCAAATGCATCATTTTGATCATTTGGAGTTCGGATCGGATATATAGTCCAGGTATACAAATAGTCAAACACATTTTTTATCTTCCTTAACTCCTCATCTTCTCACCATTAAAATACACCTTTCGCATAAAATACACTAATATATACAATCTCAAATGGGTTAGTTCCTCTCTCCCCACAACATTTCTCAGGTTATTTGAGAGTAATCGAACATGGCGAATAACAAGGAAGACGAGATCTTAAAACCAAGCTACGTATCAATTGTTTCAGGTAAATCATCTACACTAAATGGATTAGAAAGTAAGGTGGATTTACGCACTATAGAAATCAATGATATCCAACTCCCACTTAGACAAAGTAATAGTAAAGGTTTAGAACCTGCTGTGATTTTTTCTCAATTAGAACTTCAAAGGTCGGAGGTGCCTTTACAATTAGCGCTTATAGCAAAATTCAGCAAGGGTAGACCAAAGATAGAGAATATTAGGGAACATATTGCCAAAAATTGGGGTTTGGATAAGATGGCAATTGTAGGGTTAATTGATTATAGACATGTTTTTATAAAAATGCTTAATATAAATGATTACAACAAAGCCTGGACTAGAACATCACATGAGATGGAGGGGGCTTTATATAGGCTTTTTAAGTGGACAAGTGACTTTTCACTTTTTAAGGAATCAGCTATTGCACCTGTTTGGGTAAGAATACCCCTCTTGCCACTAAATTTTTGCGTGCTTTCTTATCTTAAAGCCATTACACAATCCTTAGGGGGTTTTTTAGAGGCTGATATAGCTACTCTCACTCATGTAAGACCTATGTATGCTAGAGTTTGCATAGAAATGGATCTGTCAAAACCTAGGGTTTACAGAATATGGATTGGATCCTCTCTAGAGGAGGGTTATTGGCAAATGATTGATTATGAAAAATCCCCCAAATATTGTAGTGTGTGCTGTTTACAGGGACATGAACATTTTGAATGCAAAAGAGTTAGAAGTGGAATAAGCACCGTTAAGTAAGAAGAAAAAGTTAGCTCTGAAAACTTTAATAAACAGGGGGTTAACTCTGAAAATAGGGATAATCAAAAGAAAAAATTGGGTTTAAAACAGACTTACATAGTTAAGCAACCTGCTAAGGGTTTGGTTATGGATAAATTAGATCCAAAAAGAAAATTTCTCAGAAAAGAAAAAGGAAAATGGGTAGAGATAGATAGTGAAGAAGAAAGAGAGGACACAAGTAATATTTTTCTAGAAAAACAAAACAGTATTAAGGAAAAATTAGGTGAAAATGAAGAAGACAATAACCTTATTGTGGCTATTTTGAGCACAAAGGAAGACAACTCAGCTTTGGAAGTTTTAGGAGAAAATCAAGAAGTGGTACAAAAAGAAAAGGAAACTGGAGAAACTGGGGATACCATGGATAGTCAGACTTTCTCTGAACAAGTTTCAAATTTATCTAAAACAAACAAAGCAAAAAAAAAAGAGAGGAACAGGGCTAATAAGCAGGCAAAGCTGACCATGAGCACGTTGGAAGATGAGGACTCCAATACACAGGACATGGAAGAGGTAATGATACTGCAGTCTGCTGAGAAAATGATGGATTCCCTTCACTTAGACACTTGTGTAGGAAGGAGTAAACAGGATGAGGATGAGGGATATTACTCAGATGCACCAAGAGTGAAAAGAGGGGGTAAACCACCACAAAGATACTCACCTGAAGGTAAACTTACCAAAAAGGTACAAACTAATCTTTTAAATGTATAATTACATCATTTGGAATGTAAGGGGCATTGCTAATGCACTGTCACAGGCTCAACTGGTTAAATATATTAGGAAGTATAAACTAGATTTCTTTGCTCTTTTAGAACCTATGATCAATTTTGATAAGGCACCCCCTTTGGCTAACAAATTTAAAATGGATTTTGTTATCTCCAACACTAATGAAGGAGGGAAAATTTGGTTTTTTTATAAAAAGGAGTTGGATATTAATGTACTGCTCTCTACTTCTCAATCTATTACCATACACTTCAAGTCTCCTATTGAATCTTTCTTAACAGTTGTATATGCCAAGTGTAATTATATAGCTAGAAGGGAACTGTGGCATGACCTGACATGTTTGGATTTTAATAATAAACCATGGAAAGTGGTATGTGATTTCAACACTATTAGGTATGACCATGAGAAATTAGGTGGTAACACTAAAGCTAGTGCTGATAAAAATGACTTCCTTGACTTCATTAGTAACAATACTCTCATTACTATGCCTCATAATGGTTCCATTTTTACTTGGAGTAGGATTAATCTAGGTAAAGTAGTTTTTGAACAACTAGATAGGGCTTTGATTACTGCTGCTTGGGAAGCTAGTTACCCTAATACAAAGCTGTTTGTTGCTGAAAGAACTGTATCTGATCACTCTGCACTTATTTTTACTACTGATATAGCACCTTCCTTTGGACCCACTAATTTTAAGTTTTTCAGGATGTGGACTAAGCATGAGGGTTTTAATGAGATGGTGGCCAAAAATTGGGGTATCCCCTGTAACTTAGAGGGCCTGGACAACTTCTGTTTCAAGCTTAAAAGGCTTAAGTTTTGCATTAACAAGTGGAATAAATAGGTTTTTGGTAATATACATGGCAATCTAGCCAAGGCAAAAGATGAACTGATTTTTGCTGAAAACCAACTTGTTGATGTTGGGGACAATTATTGTGACCAATATCTTATAGCTCTCAAAAACTACAACACTTTAGTTTTACAGGAAGAAATTTTTTTCAAACAAAAAGCTAGAGTTAAATGGCTAAAAGAGGGTGACAGAAATTCTAAGTTTTTCCACCAAATGCTAAAACACAAAAGAGCTAAGAGTAAGATTTTGCAAATTAAATTGGATGATGGGACCTTTACTGAGGATTTAAAGGAAATTCAAAGCGAGGCTGGTAATTTTTTTGCTTCCCATTTTTCTTTTTCACCTGTTAATATTGATACTGACATGTTTCATGTTATACCTAAGTTGGTCAATGAGACTGATAATAGGGCCCTCAACACTATGCCTAGTGATGAGGAGATTAAAAAAGCCACTTTTGATATACCTAGTGATTCTGCCCCTGGTCCTGATGGTTTCTCTTCATCTTTTTATATTCATTGTTGGGATGTTATTAAAAATGATTTGATAAACGCAGTACACAGTTTTTTTAAAGGCAATACTTTATCCATGGCTGTTGTTTCCTCTCTTATTATACTTATTCCTAAAGTGGATTACCCCACTGATTTTACTCAATTTAGACCCATCAGTCTCTGTCAAGTTCTGTACAAAATTATATCCAAAATTCTTACTGCTAGATTGGCCAAGATTTTACCTAAAATTATATCCAATAATCAGAGTGGTTTTGTAGAAGGTAGGCTCATTACTGATGCTATCCTACTGGCTCAAGAGTTGTTTAAGCATTTGGGTGAGAATGTTAGGGGAGGTAATGTGGTTTTCAAACTTGATATGGCCAAGGCTTTTGATAGACTGAGCTGGTCTTTTCTGATAAAAGTGCTTGATTGTTTTGGTTTTGATAAAAAGTGGATAGATCTTATTATGAGATGTGTGGCTAATGCTAGATACTCTGTATGCTTAAATGGAGTATCAACTGGTTATTTTACTTCTGGAAAAGGTTTAAAACAGGGAGACCCTCTATCCCCCCTTCTTTTTATTATAGCTGAAGAGGTTTTAAGTAGAGGACTGAGGGAGCTAATGATTAAAGGCATTTTAATGCCTTATAAAACCTGCTTAAATGTAGAACCTGTATCTCATATCCTCTTTGCTGATGATGTTTTAATTTTTGCAAATGGTAGTAAAGCCAATCTAGAAGTGCTTATGTCTTTTATTAATAAGTATGAACAGGCTTCTGGTCAAATGCTAAACAAAGCTAAGAGTGTTTTCTTAACCTATAAACCTAAAAATGGTAGAAAAAGCATTATAACCAATACCACTGGCTTCAGTGAAGCGTCTTTACCTACTAAATATCTAGGAATACCTCTCCACAATTCTAAACTTACATCTACTATGTATGATCCTTTGGTTGATAAAATTGGCAAAAAAGTGGCTAGTTGGAAAGCAAATTTTCTCTCATCTGGGGCTAAGCTAACTCTTATTAAACATGTTTTATCATCTATGCCACTGTACATTCTTGCTGTGTTAAATCCCCCTAATCTAGTCATTGACAAGATTGAAACCAAATTTGCTAACTTTTTTTGGGGAGAGATAGAAGGTAAAAACAAGCATCACTGGTTGAGATGGGGGAAATTGTCTTGCCCTGTCAATGAAGGTGGTATAGGGGTGAGAAGTCTAAAAGAGTTTATGAATGCTCTTCATGCCAAGATGTGTTGGAGACTTATGGAAGTTGAGTCTCCATGGACTGTTTTTATGTTTCAAAAATACTGTAATAACAACCCTAATTGGGGTGAACATGTGGCCAATACCAACCAGTCGTGTGTTTGGAAAATGATTAATCCTCATTTTAAAATCCTGGTTGATAATAGTTTATGGGATATTAATGAAGGTTCAATTAGTTTCTGGTATGAAAACTAGACAGGAGATGGGCCCCTTTGCCAGTCTTTTGATGTTATGTTTCCTAATGTCCTTTTAAATCAGGTCATTACCACTAATGGCTGGGACACTAATTTGCTGTGGCAAATGGGGGGGAATGAGCTTTTACTTAAAGTCACTTGCAAAACTCTGTTTTTAAGAAAAGGTGATGATGTAAGATACTGACCTTTTACTTTCAATGGGGAATTTACTGCCAAAAAATCTTATAATTTCATAAGGGAAAAAAAACCTATTCTTAACGTAGCTAAATATATTTGGAATACTGTTTTACCCACTAAAATCAGTATTTTCTCGTGGAAGCTTTGGTACAATGCTGTCAAACTGGATGAGGACCTTAAGAAATTTGGGATATGCACAGTTACCATTTGCTCTTGTTGTAAGGATCACACTCTTGACACAGCTGCTCATCTGTTTGGATCTAGTGATATTTGTAAACAGGTTTGGAGCTATTTTGCAAATGTGTTTGGTTTCAATATTTGTCTTACAAACTGTTGGAAGCAAAACATGGTTAAATGGTGCAACTTATGCGACTCTTCTCAAACTGGTATGCTTGCTGTTTTAGTCCCTTTCATTGTTGTGTGGGAGATTTGGCTAAGTAAGAACAGTAATAGATTTGAAAATGAAAAAATGTGTGCTGAAACCATTATTAAAAAGGTGATTAAGTGGCTGCAAGATCTAAATTTTTTACTGAAACCCAAAAAACCAGCCAACAGTTTTCATTTTCTAGCACTCATGTCTTTAAAGTTGGAAACCATTCACTGTAAAAAGAAAAAGGCCAAGTTGGTTTGGTGGAAATGTCCACCCACTGGTAGATTAAAACTTAATTTGGATGGCTCTACTCTTAGTAATAATTCTAGTGGTTGTGGTGGCATATTAAGAGATCATAGAGGCATGCTTGTATTAGCTTTTTCTAATTATTTGGGAAAACAGTCCAATGTGTATGCTGAGATTTTGGCTCTTAAAAATGGTTTACTTATTTGCTATACTATGGGAGTAACAAATATTCTGGTGGAAACTGATTCTGAATTGATTGTTACTTGGTGGAAAACCAAGTCTTATCCAGGCTTAAAATTTGCTTCTATTTGGAGGGATATTATCACCCTTTTGGATTATGTTGGCCTCACACTAACACATGTTTTCAGAGAACAGAACCAAGCTGCAGATGGTTTGGCCAAAATGGGGTCAAATGGTACTAATTTCATAACAAGCAGAGCAATGGATTTACCAAATAATGTATATGCTGCTTTTTATTTGGATCAAAAAGGCACTCCCTGTCTGAGGGGTAGCTATTTTAAGACTTAGAAAAAGGTTAAAACTTTTGTTTTTCCTTGGACTAATGATGATATTTATCTGAAGTCATTTGAATTTGAATTACCAACAGCAAATTATCAATGAAGACTTTCAGTCTGAGAAAATGTTGCGTTCTGGGATTATAATACATTGGATAAGAACAGATTTCTAAAGCTTATGAGGATATTATTCTGAAGCTTTCTTTGCGCAGTTTTCTGGTTTACAAAGGCAACTTTACAATGAGGACCAAAACTGAGAAAAGTTGTGCTTTAGTCTGCTAATTAGTTTTTACAACATATTGCAGGTATACACAAGTTTGTCTAGAGTTTTTAATCTCTTTTGGTACTAACACTGATGTCAATTTCATTAGGTAGCTTCTTCGTGTACATTACTAGAAGGTCTTTGAATGCTTAAAAATCCAGCGCTCCTTTTGCTAATTGGAAAATTGAAAACCAAGAATCAGACGCTTTAGATCACGACTGATCTAGGAGATACAAGGTGGGAGGGGGTATAAGGAGAGGCGTTTGTCTTTTGGTGCTCATTTTCCGGTGAAACAAGAGGTCTAGCTGGCTGTTTGACATATTTTCACCTTTCTAGCAATTTTTTCCTATATGGTTTTTTAGCCAATGTTCAGAATAGTTCTCGATGTAATGACCACTATGGGGGTCTATCCCATAGATACCTTTTATTTATATAATTTCTGTTTGTTAAAAAAAAAAAATGGGACTCATTGTACTTCATATCCAATCACACATACCACATAATATACAACAAACAAGGCCTTAAAGTATGTCGAAATAACCACAATTTTGTGATTTGGAAAATAAATAAAAACCAAAATGCATCAATAAGGTGAACGACATAGGAAGGAACAACACATAAAGGATAAGTAGATTGTTACCTTCAAATAAATATGGCGGCAAAAATTAGAGTTATAATTTCGCAATTGCAGTGGCTAGACTAGAAGAGATAAATTACTTTGAACAATGAGCAATGCCAATAGACAAGAAGGGATATTTATATATTTGGATTTTTGCAGAAACGTTTTATTTATGTTTTTTTACAACTCCTCATTAGAATAAATTAAAGACCCAACCCGACCGAATGGGTGAGTAATAAACAGTAGCTTAGTTTAAACTAATTCAGCATCATACTTGGTAAAATCGGCGACAAGATTAATTTATTGCCACAAATGAGTTGGTAAGTTTCAGGTTAATTAATTATAATTCGAAGAGCACTTGGTTTGGATTATCGTGCAAACATTAATGTTTAGTTAGAAAACAATTGCGTCCTCTTTAATTATAATTAAATATCAATGAGCACTATATGACATATCTAAGATGAGCGAAAAACAATTAATATAGACGTTACATATGTGAAATTTATGACTTTTCGTTAGTGTCATATATGTCATCATCAATTTTTGTCAAAAATTTGGTCACTTATCATTAACTGTATTCATTTATATGTTTAACTTTTAATTCCTATCTCTTGTACATTTCACGGTGCTGGTCCTTGCAATGTTCCTAGCTAGGAATTGAGGTAAAAACAAACAGAAGAATGGTAAATAAAATAAAATGATATCTGCCATTTCCTAACCGATTTAGGGTTTTCGAAAGTATCCTCTATAACATTTTGCATACCATGCTCTTTCATGCTGGATGAGACCAAAAGCCTCTTAAATACTCCTAATACTAAGATAACTGTCCATATACTATAATTAAGATATCAGAAATTATTACACATTTAATCAAATTTTGAAGTTAATCTGACAGTAAAGTCCCCATTAAATTTAAGAAAAACGGAGTGTATAGAGGAATGTTTCTCTATCCTGTACTCTACAAAGATGTCAAAGAGAGATCTAGGAAAGTAATTTAATGGATCCGTCCTGGTAATACTTCATGTATAAATCCACGTTCTGGTGGATTATACGGTCAATATATTCGATATATTGACAGATATATATATGTATATATATACGTATGAAATCGCCTATATAGAGAGAGAGATAGAAAGATGAAACTGTGTATTTTTATTGATTATAATGTTCTGAAAATTTACAAATGAGTATAGGCAGTCCTTATATACTGCAAATTACAACTTTCATACTTTACAGAATTAATCCTTCAATTACAGAAAGTAACACATTATAACTTTCTGTTTTAACACAATTGATCCTTTAATAACAAATAATAACAAACTACCAATTACACAGTTTTACTAACTTATAGCTTCATTCATTTCAGTCCTGGTACTTCTGCAACAACACTAATTAGTCCAACATATAAATATATATTCAATATACCCCCCTCAAGTTGGGTTGTGTAATGATAAAACACCCAACTTGGACAATAAATTCGTAAAAATTGGTGCACCCAAAGCTTTTGTAAACATATCAGCCAAATTATTGGCAGTATAAACATGTAAAAGATGAACAATTTTCTTCTGTATTTGATCTCTTATAAAATGACAATCTACTTCTATATGCTTTGTTCTTTCATGATGAATTGGATTATGTGCTAAAGCTAATGCAGACTTACTGTCTGTATAAAGGATTGCAGCCTGTTTATGTTCTAAACCAAAATCTTTTATAAGTTGTAAAAGCCAAATTATCTCACATGATGTTGCTGCTAAAGCCCTATATTCAGCCTCTGCTGAACTTCTAGATATAGTGTGCTGTTTTTTACTCTTCCATGAGATCAAAGATTCACCTAAAAAGATGCAAAAACCTGTAATAGATTTCCTAGTATCTATACATGATGCCCAATCAGAATCACTAAATGCTTTTAAACTGAAATTACTAGAAGAAGAAAAAAATATACCTTGAGCTGGATTTTTCTTGACATACTTTAAAATTCTCATAGCTGCTGCAAAATGTTGCTTACTGGGAGATGCCAGAAATTGACTAAGTGTATGAACTGAAAAACTAATGTCAGGTCTAGTGATAGTTAAATATAATAGCCTACCAATTAACCTTCTATATTCAGTTATATCATCATGCAAATCTGTATTTTGTACTGTGAATTTTGTTTTTGTATCCATTGGAAAATCTATAGGTTTAACTGCTAACTGGCCAGTCTCAGCCAACAATTCTAAAGCATATTTTCTTTGACAAACATGGATACCATCCTTGTTTCTAGCTATTTCAAGACCCAGAAAATACTTAAGTTCACCTAAATCTTTTAGTTTGAACCTTTTATCTAAGAAAAGTTTAACTTGATTAATTAAAGTGGATGATGAACTCCCAAATCAATATGTCATCTACATAGACTAACAAAGCAAGAAAAACACCATTCTTATTATAAGTAAATAAAGAGTAATCAGCAATATACTAAACAAAACCAAAATCAATTAAAGCATTACTAAGTTTAGAAAACCATTGCCTTGAAGCTTGTTTCAAACCATATAAAGACTTCTGCAATTTACAAACCATATTGATATTATCTTGATGAAAACCAGGTGGTACAAGCATATAAACTTCTTCATCTAAATCCCCATGTAAGAAAGCATTATTAACATCTATTTGAGATAAAATCCAGTTTTTGGAAGCAGCTATAGCTAAAAAAACTCTAACAATAGTCATCTTTGCTACTGGTGAAAAAGTAGCTTCATAATCAATACCCTCTAGCTGTGTATAACCTTTGGCTACCAGCCTAGCTTTATATCTTTCTATACTACCATCAGCTTTATACTTAATTCTATACACCCATTTACAACCAATTGGTTATTTTCCTATAGGTAATGTAGTTAAAACCCAAGTGCTGTTTTCTTCTAAGGCCTTAATTTCTTTTTGCATTGCTTCTTGCCATAAAGGATTACTGTGCGCTTCTTTATAATTTCTAGGTTCAGTTTTAGCAGAAATGGCTAAGCAAAAAGACTTATACTTATGAGAAGTATTCTCATAGTTAACATAAGAAGACAAAGGATATAAAGTAGTAGCTAAAGAAGATACTTTATTAGAATCAATATGATAGTCTTGAAGATATGCATGAGCATTATGTGTCCTTTTTGGTCTATTACTAATACTATCTACAGAAAGAATAACATCAGAAGTGTTAATAACCTTAGGGTTGAGTGTATCAGAAAACAACTCAGTTGTTTTCTTAGCTGAAAGATCAGAATTATCAAAACTACTATCATTAAAAAACATTATATGTTCATAAAAAGTTACATCCCTAGAAAGAAAAAACTCTCGTGTTTCACAATCATATAATTTGTAACCTTTTGTACTAGTGCCATAACCTATTAAGACACATTTTCTTCCTCTTGGATCAAACTTAGTCCTATTTCTGGATAGTGTACTAGCAAAACATAGACAACCAAATACTCTAAGATGACTGTAAGAAACCTTTTTGTTATATAACATTTCATATGGAGACTTGTTTTTTAATAAAGGAGTAGGCATTCTATTAATTAAATAAACAGCAGTAAGTATACAATCACCCCAGAATTTTAATGGCAAACATGAATGAAATCTTAAAGCCCTTGCTACATTAAGGAGATGCTGATGTTTTCTTTCAACTATACCATTTTGTTGAGGTGTTTCTACACAGCTAGTCTGATGTAGAATACCATTATTCAAGTAAAAATTGTTTAGAAAAAACTCAGATCCATTATCTGACCTTAACACTTTAATAGACAAACCAAATTGAGTACTAACCATTTTAACAAAATGCGTAAGAACAGCAGCAGTATCAGACTTATTTTTAAGAAGAAAAACCCAAGTACATCTAGTGTAATCATCTACAATGGTTAAGAAAAATTGATGACCATCATGTGTTTCTACTGCATATGGTCCCCATAGATCACAATGTATTAACTCAAAAGCAAGAGTAGTAGAAGAAGTTCTTAAAGGAAAAGGAGATCTATTATGTTTAGCAAGATGACAAGAATCACAAACAACACCAGAATCACTATTTGCTTCATTAATAGCAAGTCTTAAAACTGAACTAATAGGATGACCTAACCTATAATGCCAAATAGATGGCTTATTCTGAGAAGAAGAATTACAAATAGGAAGCTTTTCACTAACTGTACTAAGAAGAACAGGATTCTGAAAGAAATACAGGCCATTTTTCTCTGCAGCACTACCAATCATCCTCATAGAGCCCTGGTCCTGAATATAACAAAAACTCTTCTCAAATTTGACAACACAAGAGACATCCCTAGTTAACTTACTAACTGAGATTAGATTAAAACTAAAAGAGGGAACACATAACACATTGTATAATACTAATCCAGACTTAAATTTTACTGTTCCAATCCAATTTACTTCAGCTTTATGACCATTAGGTAAATTTACATAAGGAATACTACTAGCTTTGTATGATAAAAAATTAGAAAAATCATTAATCATGTGTTCACTAGCTCCACTATCTAATATCCAAGTATTTTTATTATTATCAAATCCTAAGAGATCATAGTTAGAACAATTATAAACTGTAGGTGTACCTGTCATGTTAGTAAATGTGAGATTGGATATGGGTGTGTCAATAACAGCAGCTTGCTGTGAAGAACTAAGATCACCAATTTGAGAAGAATGAACAGTGGATAACTGAGTCTGACCTATTTGAGCCTGAGGAACTTGATTCTGATAAGAATCTTGATAAGAAATCTGATTCTGATAAGGCAAGAAATGAGGAGACTGAAGATTCTGCTGAAAAACTCCAGAAGGTTGAGAAGTAGAAGCTAAATAAGCTTGTGGTCTAGATTGAAAAGAAGGTTGAAAAGAAGATAGCCTAGGTCTAGGTCTCCAACCAGGTGGATACCCATGAACTTTATAACACTTATCCCTAGTGTGTCTATTAGAACCACAATGAGAACACTTCATACTATTGCTGCCTTTTCCAAAACTAGGCCTATAGCTACCCTGATTATACCCAACAGCCCTTTGATTACCCTGAATATTCTGAGATTGGACACTTAAAGCTAAATTCTGAGACTGTACCACATGATTATTATGAACATTGTTCTGCTTCTCATCATGACTAATCATTGAGTAAATGTTATTCATACTAGGCATAGGCTTCATAAGCAAAATCTGACCCCTTACCATAGAAAACCTTTCATTCAAACCCATCAAGAAAGTCATTTTGAACATTCTATTCTCTCTAGCAACAATAGCAGACATCACACTACAAGTACATCCAGCAATTGTACCACAACTACACCTAGGAATAGGATTAATAATAGACAAAGCAAAAAACAAAGAAGTAAGATTAAACCCTAATGTTCCAAGAAAGAACACAAAACAATCTTTTAACAAAAAACCCTTAATTCCTTTCAAAGAATTGGGGCAAATTTTACTTCTGTTTTGAAATTAATCAACAAAAAACTTTAAAACAACAAATTAGTCTTAATTGCAGTAAGCTATGTCAATACAAAGACCTATCACAGAAAACCCCTAATTTCTTTTAAAGAATTGGGGTAAATTGTACTTCTGTCTCAAAAAATTCAGGAATAACAACAATAAAGAAATATCAATAACCAAAAAAAACAAATTAACCTTGATTTGTAATAAACTCAACAATATATACACAAAAAACAGAAAACCCCTAATTCTTTTTAAAGAATTGGGGTAAGTTTTACTTCTGTGTGTTGATTAAAAGAAACCAATATATAAGATAATAAATCTATTATCTTTTAAGAAAGAAACCCCAAAAAAAACCTTAAAATCTAGAGTTTAAAGAATATCAAACCAGCTTTGATTGCAGGCGAATTTAACAGCGGAGATGAGCAATCTGCTCTGATACCATGTAGAAATCCACGTTCTGGTGGATTATACAGTCAATATATTCGATATATTGACAGATATATATATGTATATATATACGTATGAAATCGCCTATATAGAGAGAGAGATAGAAAGATGAAACTGTGTATTTTTATTGATTATAATGTTCTGAAAATTTACAAATGAGTATAGGCAGTCCTTATATACTGCAAATTACAACTTTCATACTTTACAGAATTAATCCTTCAATTACAGAAAGTAACACATTATAACTTTCTGTTTTAACACAATTGATCCTTTAATAACAAATAATAACAAACTACCAATTACACAGTTTTACTAACTTATAGCTTCATTCATTTCAGTCCTGGTACTTCTGCAACAACACTAATTAGTCCAACATATAAATATATATTCAATACTTCATATGTCCCAAAATATTGGGGTTTTATGTATTTACGTGAAATTTTGACCGATAAATATCTCGTGCTTAAATTGTTGAAATGTAAAATTTAAAAATTTGTTTATATAGTTTAACATTTGAACTATTTGATTAACTTTTGAAAAATCCGATTTCGACGATTTAGGTATGAGTTATTTGTCGGTTAAGATTGCACGTGATTTTGTATAGCCCCAGTAATTTAAGACGGGTGTAGTATATATTAATAGCACGTCTCTTATTAAGAATATATTAAGCTTTTTAATATTGATTTCCTTTATTGTATACAAGTGTGACGTAGCTAATTTAGAATGCCTTAGCTTTTTTAATAAAGGTTGCCGCCGGTTTTTTTTTTAATGAGATAAGTAGCCCGCACTTCTAAGCATCAGGAGTTTCAAATATTTGCTTGTCATTTTTTTAGTATCTATAATAGTGTTGCTATCTCTATTGTTAACTAAAATAATTAGCTAACAATGTATTTTTTTGTCTGCATTATTTATGTTAAATCATGTGTTATATTTATAAATGCTAAATTTTTTTATTAAAATTAACAATGTTTTTAATGTTGTTAATTGATAATGTGGTAAAATACCATTAATTTTAATGTGAACTCTATTTCAGCTACTCATATTCTGGTTCTTATTTTAGTGGGGTTTTACAAAATGACTACTTAATAAGATTTTAATTAATAATTAATTAATTAAATTTAGATAAATTTGTTAAGTTACTACACTAATGTGAATGTTAAATTTAAGTTACACATGTATCATTTAACATCTTAAAATTAATACAACTATTGTGTACGTTCTGAATGATTAATTGAATGGGGTTATCACTTTGTTTTGAAGTGGTCATGCAACGGATAAAAACTGGTTTGAGCAACTCAAGACCTTTTGAATATCAGATGAACTGAATTATGTGTATTTTTATTTATAAATATGAGGGGTGTTTAAAGCCTATAATCAGCAAACTTAACTGTAAAAATCAATATAAAAGTTTGGAATTATCTCAATATAGTGGGTGTTGTAGTTTCATTTAATTAGTTTACTCATAATCCCTCCTTATGGGAATAACCATTTAGTGATATAAAGGTCGTAGTCATGAATCATGATCCTCGTGTTGCCTAATAATTAAAAAGTTTTAACATATATTTTGTTCCATATTTACCTAGCTAGTTTACATATAAGTTCTTCTCCTATATATATATCCCGATCCAATCAATGGCGTCACACGTTCAATATGATACCAATCACAACACTGACATGGATGAGTATCATGACATTAATTGCAGGTACGGTACTGATTATGCATTGACATGATTACCATCCCACCCCGAAATTGGAGTATAATTTTGCTAAGGTGGCTCATGAAAAAGCTGTTAGCTTAAGTTTTGCTGATATGGTGTAATTTCGACCACTTGATCGCTTTTGAAAGAAAGAGAAAGATTGGTCATTAGCTTTTTAAGGGAAGAACATATTAACTTTAGCCTTATTTTTGTTTTGAAGATTGACAAAACCCTTTTGAAAGAAATAGTTATGTTTTGAAGAAGGTAGCGTCTTTACACGGTTAGCAAAATCCGAATACAGTTCGAGACTCGTAGTTTGAAAAACAAAGTCGTAGTTCTAAAGTCAAACTCGTAGTTCTGAAATCAAAGTCGTACTTTTGAAGTACGAGCCTTGACTTTTCTGAGTTGACTATTTAAATTATGATATTATGTGCTGAAATTACTCCAGTTACATAGACATTGAAATTAGTCCATATCTCTAAATTGTTGCTGAAAATATATATGCTATTATGTTACATATGCATGCTTTCTATATTGAGCAGAATCGATGACATAAACTTTGAAAAAATAGTTGTATTTTCACAAATTTGTTTGAACGTACACATTTGATGGTTTTGAAATTTTGATCTGAGAACTCGATCAAAATACAAGCTGACACTAAACACTTCTTTTTTAACTATTAAAACATGGCCATGACTTCTACAACTCTCTTGGATGTGAAGAGATCAACTGGAGATGGTCACACAAATTAGCTCGTAGGAAAATAGTGAGAAGAGCATACTGCATACATGAGTAGAAATTGTTGGAAAAACATGTAAAAAACATGGGTGTTTCCGAATGGTCACTGGACCAACTTTGAGGCATTATTTCATGTGACAACGCTGAATTGTTTATACCGTACTCAACGTGTTTGAGTAGCCCGTGTGACGAGTTTCGTAACGGTATATCGCATGACCTATTCGGAGAATGGGTGTGAATACAAATCGGCTTCAAAGTTGGGCTCTCGAAAGCTTAATTCTGGAAAAAAACGAAATGGTAATGGAAAACCATTTGGTATAATCCCATATTGAAAGATTGAGGGTCAATTTCACAATATATATAGCATACCAACCCATTTAGTTGTTAAACTAACATGTCCACATACACCTAAGAGTATTAGTGTGTACCACACATGCGCGCTCGCTCGTGTCTCGGGTCGCGGGCGCGGGCTTGGGCTTGGGCTTGGGCTTGGGATTTGGGATTTGGGATTTGAGATTTGGGGAATGTCTTGGGTCCAAATCCGAAATGTGAGTTTTGTATAAAATACAAAAGCAGTCCCTAGAGTTTTCAGCAACAGAAACGCCAGCAATAAATGAGATTAATTGCTGCGGTTTCAGAATTAAATTGAGCGGATTCTGAGGGTGTAACTCCCGGAATTAATGACCACAATTATGGCTGCGGTTTCTATAGAGCCTATAAAAGACAGCCCTCCCCCTCTCATTTCAGATATAACAACATTACACACAACTCACAGCATAACATAGCATTTAGAGAGAGAGAACCGCACCACCAACAGCTCGACCTGTGATTCGGTGCCGGTTTTCATACGAGCCACTCTGAGACAGAAGTTGTACCTTGGGAACAAAGTCCCGAAAGCAGAAACCTTTAAAGGTGGTTCGGGAAATATTGTTTAAGGGAAACTGCCCAGCAGTTGCATCTTCTTTTAATTTCCGCTATTTATTTTTCAGTCTTTTATTATTCTGTCCATTTCATTTCAGTACTGTTTCCTTTTGTATTTACATTTCAGTACTGTTTATTTTCAGTCTTTTTATTCTGTAATTTACTTTTCAGTTCTGTAATTTCCAGTATTTACAAAACAGTCCGGCAGTTTGTTTTATTTGTCAAAACAGTCCGGCAGTTTGTTTATTTGTCAAAACAGTCCGGCAGTTTGTTTAATTACAAAACAGTCCGGCAGTTTGTTTAATTGTCAAAAACAATCCGGCAGTTTGTTTAATTGTCAAAACAGTCCGGCAGTTTGTTTAATTGTCAAAACAGTCCAGCAGTTTAGTAATTATACTATTCTGTTTGGAAGTTTGTTTAATTGTCAAAACAGTCCAGCAGTTTAATAGTTTGTATTAAATCTGTCTGGAATTTAAATTAGTGTAATTTTAATTCTGTTGAGTCAGGAGATTGCTTGTAAAAAGTGTGTTCTAAATTATAAAAAATTCATTCTTGAGAGAATACACCGTGAGCTTTTAAATGAAAAATAATGGTGAGATGTCATTGATATTTTGAGTGATAGTTATAAGGTAGGAGCAATATAGAGATAGACAGAAAAATATAGAGGAGTCTGAGAGTTTTTCATTAAAAATTAAATCCTATATTGTAAGCTTTTATAATATCATAATATGGGTGAGTGTCCCGGAGACGTAGCCTAGTTGGGTGAACTCCGTTGTTAAATGTGCGTGTGATTTAATTCAAGTACATTTAACTTTACAAGTTCTGTTCATCATTATACTTAGATTTCAACCTGTGTTGCAACTGTATTTGGAACCTAATTGCAGAACAGCAACTAGAACGACGGATAGGAATTTCAGTTACATTATTGAATATTGGTTATTATGTGCGTACTTGATGTTTATTTGTACAGTAGTTCCCCTTTTATTTCTCATTTCGAGTTGGGGTCACTTTACTAATTATAAGCTATACACGTGGATCGAATTTCTGGCCTCCCTAAACAATGCCTCGTCTTTTTTTCTTTATTTTTTTTATATCTAACCTGTTGTTTGTGTTTTTTCCTAGCTAGTCCACTAATTTTCTATTTTTTTCCAGTTTATTTTATATACACAAGAACAAGTGTTATGTAATTGCTTAACACTGTCTCATTAATGCTTTATGGATGTACGCCTCCAAAGTGTAACAGTGTTGATCTTTATCTGTACCTATCTTGTTGCCTCGTTTAATTAATTTCATCTCTCTGTATCTTAAATTTTTATTGTACCGATCCCATGACTATTTTTTTTTTAAGCAAAGAGAATCAATTATTATTGAAACCAGAAACAAAACAAACTAAAACTTTTGAACCATTCAAGCTACAAAACGATCCCATGACTATTGACTATGAAAGAAAATGTCGTTTCTTGGGTGGTGCTTCTTTATGTTTAGTACTTCTGATAAATTATTGACTGATAGTATGTGTGCTGAATAAATTTTTTTTATTTTTTTTATACATATATTGTCGTAGAGCCTTGGAGCTGGTTGATGTTCAGAATGTTCATCTGTATCAATGCAGCATACATCATTTATTTATCATCGCTTTCTTCTTGTATGTTTCTGCATTTCATATCTCTGTGTATAGCACTACCATAAAATCAATATTGTGGTCCTTTTATGACCATATTTTAAACATAATCTATTATTCCTCTAAGTAAATCTAGAGATCAACGATCCTTGAATTTCATGATTTTCACAAAGGATTCCATAATTGAAGATTTAATCAATTGGGAAATAAAAGATTTGATAAACAACTAGCGGAGTTATTACTCTCTGTTCCCCTTCTTCCAAACCAACCGTTAATATGATTGAATCTCAGATTGACAAGTTTAATAACTGCGATTTGTAAGTTGGAGTACAGACCAATGTACGGATCCACCAGATTAAGTTACGAGCTATAATAAGGAAATTGTTAATAGAGCACGGAAACATCGGAAGTCACGGTGAATTAATTTGAATATGTTAAAATTCATTGTAATTTTGCAGCTTCAATAGTTTGTAGGGTATCTTTTTGGTAAATTAATTGGGTTTCGGTATGTTTTTGGTAATTGCCCGTATTTATTAATAACTAGTTTAAGTCTTGAGAATTGTTTAAAGATGACACTAATTATGAGAATGTGGTTCAAGATAGATGACATTAGTAAGAATATGGTCTAGTGGAAACTTTTAAGTTTTCGAGGCTACCGGAATGAATTTGAGGCTCTTAGACAACAATATTGTGTCGTGCTAGCATTATAATGATAACTTCTTTCCATTTAACTCTCCGAACTCTGCCTTACATTCGTCTCTTTTCTTATTTTGGTAGAAATTTGTACTTTCATTACTATATATTCCATGAAAGGCATTGGGTATTATATGTTTTTGCTTGTTTCCTTTGAACCTATGTTTATAATCAATAGTTCTTTAGTAACAAAATTGAATTCGACTACTTGATTTGTTGATAAGCATATTCCATGTACTAATCTAATTCCTCCGATTTCAGGTCAAATATGAACAAGAACGAAGAGCTAAAGCTTTAGCCTTAATCCAAGTTCAAAAAGAACATCATCTCCTAAGATCAGCCGATGTCAATAGCAGGATTACCCATAAACTTTGCAATCATGTTTCACTTTGCCTTTGGTTAGATTTTGATGGAAATAGATTTATAGAATATAGTTTCAGGATTTTAATGTAGCCAAAATGCAGCATTTCTCTGCTTTCAGTTTTTCTTACTCCTAATAGATACCCAAAGAATGCATTACAAATACCATCTGCAGACAAGGGTGAAGTGCAACTTGATGACGAAGTTTTGACGTGGAATTTAACAAACTATTAGATCAGAAGGCAAAGAACAGAAATGTAGAGGTAACAAAAGGGTGAAGTGGTTAAACGCAAGTGGCTGAAACTAATCAAGTCGCTTCTTCTCCGGCCATCTTCAAAAGACCTACAGATAATATATATTTTCCACTATCTCTTACAAATATTATGTGCTTTGGGGAAAACAGACAGTAAAATGAGATGATCATATTAAACAATTTTTCATGTTAATATGGTGAAATAGAATAGTCATGCTCAGACACTGTTAGTTCCGGAATTGTGAATCCTCACAACGGGACAACAATGTTATTGCCTATGTGTTACTCAGATTAAAAATTATCATTGTTCGACATTGTTGCTGATGAAAGACCATTTCCTTTTATGATTTTGGATATTACTGTATTTTAGACTTTTAGTTACCCGTTGGAACACCGATCCCTAGATTATGTGGGAAATGAGATGAAATGGAATAGGATTTTTTTCCCTTTATTTTTTTTGTGTAAAAGCAGGACACTATCGATATTGTTTTAGATATGGATCAATGTAAATATATTTTTGCAGGTTGTCTCAGGAAAAAATACATACTGGTTTTAGATTTAGTCGCTTAGGCTTCAGGCTGGTCTTTTTCACCTTTCGAGTGCGTTGAGTCCCATGTCAACAATTTAAAGGAGGACTAGAGTAATGGTCTTCACATTTTTGTTTGACAACAGCTAGACAATGACAATAGTTTCCAAATAGAGATTCCTGTAATTTTGTCACTGCCAGTGCGAGTGCATGTATTATAAATTTATAACTAGTGGCTTACAGATGAACATATCAGATTAAGATGGTCACGGCAATTTTGTGCTCTTTTTTCACCTTTTCAGGTGTAAACAATAAATTCATCGAGTAGCATGTGATTGCTCTTCTTTCCCTCCAAATACATCACAAAACAACTTATACAAATTTATCCATACATATTGCCAGCTGACAATTTTAAGTATTTAAAAGAATATATTGAACGTGCCCAATAGGTTACATATACATTTATATTATTTTGGTATGTTTTACAATATAAGTCCATTTTTTCAAAATAGAAAAGAATTTTATGTAATATTACATATTTGTCCATATTTTTAGTTTCTAAAAGAACGTGCATGAATAAAAATGAAAAAAATATGTAATAATAATGTTTCTATAATAAGTTGGGTTTCATCGTAATCAACTTGTATTTTAGAAGGTAGGAAGTATAAAATCAGTTAGTTTCCCTGTATTTAAAATATGTATAATAACGTTTCTATAATATGTATTTAAGGTTTAGAGCCAAATCTATCGGCATATATTACTCGTACAAGTGTATGTTATCTGACATCTGACAGGTAAGAATATGTTGGGTGGCACATGAGTGCTCAAATCTGGTCACCCATACTAATAAATAATTAAGTAAAATAAGATCCCGTTATATTGTATTTATACCAACCCTATAAATATAACTGCGTCACTAGAATTGCCACATTGTAGGAGTAAAATAAATCAACACAATTATTGAACACACACACACATTGACACACATATATAGTACCTTTGCTTGGGTTGATATGGCCATGGACAAGGTGATGACAGAAGAAAACCTGCAGGCAATTCCTGTAGAAACTTTTATTGAAAAAATTAAAAAGTTTTTGTTTTTGACATGGCGAACAATTTGGATAGTTGGTAGAAATGATCCACGAAAATTTATTCATGCTTTGAAAGTTGGTTTGTCTTTAACATTGGTTTCATTGTTATATCTAATGAAGCCATTGTTTGAAGGAATTGGAGAAAACACCATGTGGGCTGTGATGACTGTGGTAGTAGTTCTTGAATTTACTGCAGGTAGTAAATTATGTAATTTTTGTTACTTAATTATTTTAATTAGAAGTTGTAACCTTTCTTGATTGAGATTTAAGAATTTGATGTTTTCTAATTAAATTTACTTCTAGGAGCTACTCTATGCAAAGGGATGAATAGAGGATTAGGAACATTTCTAGCAGGATTGTTAGCTTTTGTGATTGAACGTATTTCAGATAAGTCCTCTGGAGTATTTCATGCTATATTTATTGGAGCTGCAGTTTTCGTGATCGGTAAGGCTTGGTTTGAAACACGAAAAATACATGAAAAGAAAATACAAGTAAAATATTGTAGCGGAGCTTGCAAATCGTCCTGTATTGTTGATTTCAGAATTAGTAAACTCTAATATAAAGTACATTAAGTAGCTAGATTTCTTGCAATTAATACAATATAATCTGACATTTTCATATGTTTTGCACATGATCTGCCCATGTTAACATCCCAAAAATCATTATAGACTACTTCTTTTCTATGCAGAAATCTGAATTTTATTTTTAGTGTAAGATTAATCAAGCAGGACTAAAAGAAAACCTTAATTCAAGTTATTTTTTTCTGAAAAAAGGGAGCAAGATGCTCAATTTCAGTTTAGTTCAGTTTTTTTTTCCTCAAAAGTAATATCCTATTATGACGAGTATCTTAATTTATACTCCTATTTGCTAACTTCTGTTCAATTTCATGAAATCATTTCACTTTCACAGGTACTGTATCAGCATACATAAGATTTATCCCTTACATAAAAAAGAACTATGATTATGGTGTTTTGATATTTCTTTTAACATTTAACTTGATAACTGTGTCAAGTTACCGAGTTGATAATGTGATGAAAATGGCTCAAGAGAGATTTTACACAATCGCCATCGGTTGCGGTGTTTGCCTTCTGATGAGCTTATTAGTATTCCCGTGTTGGTCTGGTGAAGAACTTCATTGTTCAATTGTAAACAAGATTGAAGGATTAGCTAAAGCAACTCAAGGTAATTTGTTCAGAAAAAAATGAGCTTGAAAAGGTCAGAGTTTTTATCCAATCCTATACACATCTGAGATGTTAATAAGAGCATGTTCCTTATTTAAAATAAATAAATAAATAAGAGCTTGTTCCTCTCCGTGTCTGTAAATCCATCTTTTGGGTGGGACTTTCAGGCTTTTCTAATCAAAGCAAAAGGCCATAAAAGCACAAATTAGTTATTTTATAAGCTACAACCTTAAAGCATACTAGCTGGGTAATTTGGTGCTGAAGAACCTCGGGTGCATTCTGTTGGATTTGAAAGATATATACGGATCTCAAAAACTATTAACAAAAAATGTTAGAAAAAACATAAGAAAAAGAATTTTTTTTATTTATTTATTATTTTGATGTGTTTTACAAAGGTAAAAACATCACTTATTTATACTAAACTCAACATAAATATAGTAAATGAAAGATTACATAATTTTAATCCTATAAACCGATGATCTCTAAAAACTTATAAAATGTAAATGTTAAATTCATGATATGTAAAAACCTATAAAATATAAATATTAAAGAATAATACCACAAAATTAATACCATACAAGTTAATTTTTTCAACACTCCTCCTTAATCTTGTTTGATAACTCCGAGCATAGTTCTCAATTTTCGAAAATCTTCGTACTTGAGAGCTTTCGTAAAAATATCCGTCAATTGATCTTGTAATTTCGTGTACTTTACTTCAACATCCTTATTTTCACTACACTCGCGAATAAAATGATAACGCGTGCCGATATTCTTACTTCGGTCATGAAACACTGGATTTTTGGCATGTGCAATCGTGAACTTATTATCAACAAACACTTTCACAGCTTCATTTTGTGGCATACCCAATTCCTTCAACAAATTTTGTAACCAAATCGCATGACAAATACAAGAATTATTCGGCTTTACATGTAAATAGTGTCACAATTGGTTGATTTTTCGAACTCTAAGTAAAAGCTGTAACTCTCATATAAAAAACAAAGTTAATTAAACTTTTACGATTATCAATATCGCCTCTCCAATCGCTATCACTATAGCCAATCAACTCAAAATTATAAGAAAACGAGTAATTTAATCCAAAATCAATTGTACCTTTTATATAACGGATGATTCGTTTCGCGGCCTTCCAATGCGACCAGTGGCGGAACCATAGTATGACCATGGGTTTCCACCGCAACCCCACAATTTTCAATAATTTGATTTTTTTCTATAGTGTTTTTTCGATTAATTAGTAGATAGAGCATTCTGGCAACCCCTTCAATTTTATTTTCAGCAACCCCTTTCAAAATTATATATTATTTTTGTAATTACATACTACTATATTTCGTACAGATCACTATATAAAAAGTAACAATTATAAATTAATATCAAAGCCCTATTTTTTAAATTAGTCAAATCATTGTTACAAAAATTAGTCAAATTATTGTTACAAAATTTACAAAAAGAAAATTAAGATCAAGTATTTTTGTATTTATTCCAACAATTATTTAGGTAACAAAATCATGTATTTTTAATTTAGAGAAAATGATAAAGTTAAAAAAATCTAAAAAAAAAAACTAATTTTGATAAGTATGTTGTTCATACACTATGAAATTTGTCAAGAATAATTTATCAAATTCCGTAAACATTTCTTTAAAATATTTACAATTTAATAGAATATAGACAAATAATAATAATATTGTAACTTTATGTACATGATATTTTAAAATTTAAGTATTAAATACTACTAAGTTTGACTCTTAACGTTCTCTTTATTAATTATATTTTTGACCTCGTTTTTTTTCTAGTTTATCAACAAAGAAAATAGGCTATTCTTTTTGGCGGAACCGACTCGTTAGCTAACCAAAAAACTCGGTCATATAGGTGACGGTCTAAAAATATATTTATTTGGAAAAAAAAAACACTACAAAAAATGGTGATTTCGTTTTTGTAAGAGTACGAATTTTCAACCGACCCTAAATTGAGAAAATTTGGATTAACTTTTTTTTTTCAACTCAAAATTATTTTTCTGACTCAGCCCCTGAATGCTACAAAATTGGAGCTTCCATATAACGGCTAATAAGACCAACTCCATATAAAATATCCGGTCGAGTAATAGTTAAATATCGTAACATTTCAACAAGACTCTTAAAAAACGTCGGTTCCACACTTTCATTTTCAAAATATTTTGATAATTTTGTAGCACAATCTATCGGAGTATTTATCGGCTTACATCTATCCATTTTAAACTTTTAAAGGATATTTTTTATATACCCTCTTGCGAAATAAAATTTTCATTTTTATTTTATTTCAACTCAATTCCAAGATAATACGACATAAGACCAATATACGTTATTTCAAATTCACGACTTATTAATCTTTTAAAATTCCCAAATAACTTCAAATTATTTCCCGTAAAAATCAAATCATCAACATATAGGCAAACAATCAACACATCACCACTTTTATCCACTTTCACATAAAGAGAATGTTCATGGGGACAGCTTATAAAATTATTTTCTTGGAAATACTTACCAATTCTAGTATTCCAAGCTCTCGGGGCTTGTTTCAAATCGTAAAGCGTTTTTTTCAATTTTAAAACTTTATTTTCAAACCCCTTAATCTCATAACCCGGTAGTTGTTGCAAATAAACTTCTTATTCTAAATTTCCATTTAAAAACGCCGATTTCAGATCCATTTGTTTTATTTTCCAATTATTTTGGACGGTCAAAGAAATTAAAATTCTAATAGTTTATAGACGAGCTACGGGAGCAAATATTTCATCAAAATCGATGTCCGCCCTTTGCTTGTATCTTTTTGTTACCAACCTTACTTTATATTTTTTGATTTCTCTTTTTGCATTCTTTTTCTCTTTATAAACCCATTTAACACCAATAGCTTTGTGCACTTTCGTTAAATCCGTCAACTCGCACGTATCATTTTTTATTATCGAGTCCATTTTCTCATCCATACATTTTCTCCTATTTTTATTTTTCATCGCCTCTCCATAACCTATCGGTTCACAACCCACAAAAATACAAAAGAAAGTAACATTATCAACATTTTTCGTTATTTCATATAATGCTTGCATAGTGTGAAAACATGGCGTTCTTTCAGTAGAACTTTTGTCAATTGGGGATTGTGGTTGAACTTGTGATTGATGTGATGGAAGTGGAGTAGCAATCTCTTCTTTTATTTCGATTTGCTCTTCTTCTTCAGTGTTATAATAAGGGGAAAAATTGTACTCGTATTACTTTTTGTCTTTGTCCCAATCACATGTTCACTCTTCACCGAACTCAACATCTCGGCTAATAACAAATTTTTTATTTTCAGGATTATATAATTTATATCTTTTTACCCTTGAGTCGTGACCGATAAATATAAACCTTTCGCTTTTGTCGTCTAGTTTGAACATTTTTTGATCTGAAACATGAGCATACGCAATACTTCCGAAAACTCGTAAGTGAGAAATAACCAGTTTTATTTTGCTTCATGCTTCCTCGGGGTTTTACCCCCAAACACATCGTGATGGAGAACGGTTCGATAAATAAACCGCACTATCCATGGCCTCGGCCCAAAACTCTTTTGGAACATTTTTACTTTTAAGCATGCTACGGACCATATTTAAAAGAGATCGGTTTTTCTTTCAACAACCCCATTTTCTTTTGGGGTATAAGGAACCATCAAATGACAAAAAATTATATTTTCTTCGTAATATTTTTCAAAATCATTTGAGAGAAATTTTTTCCCTCGATCCGATCTCATAAATTTATTTTGTGTCCACTCTCATTTTCAACACGAGGTTTAAAGTTTTTGAAAGAATCAAAGACATCGGATTTTTGTTTCAAAAAATAAACCGAAGTCTTTCGACTAAAATCATCAATAAAAAAAAGCAAAATAATTGCTTTTTCCAAGAAAATTTGGTTTAATAGGAACACAAATATCCGTATGAACGAGTTTCAATGGTTTTTAGCTATTGTAGTCGCTTGTTTCGGAAAACTTTTCATCGTTTGTTTTCCAAACAAACATGCGAAGCTTATCAACATGATCAATATGAGTTAAACCTTTCACCATATTTTTACTACTCAACAATTTTAATCCATCAAAATTAAAGTGACCAAATATCAAATATCAAAGTCACAATTTTTCTTTAAAACACGTTTTCAAACATTTAGCCCCACCATTTTGAATATGAAAAAAAAAACATTATATTTTCTGATATCGGGACTTTTACAACCAAATTCCCATTTTTATCACTTTATAAAATATTAAGATTTTTTGAATAAATATGATAGCCATTTTCCAAAATTTGTCCCAAACTCAAAATATTAGACTTAATATTTGACACATAATAAACGTTCATATAAAATCTTTTTCTCAATTTTTCAATTTGATTAAAAGTTTTCCCTTCCGTTTCATCGGAATTTTACATTCATCATCAAAATAAATATCTCCATTTACCGTTTCATCAATTTCGGTAAACATATTTTAATTACCACACATATGGTTGCTAGCCCGCATATCTAAATATCACATAGTATTTTCTTTGATTTTATTTTTATTATGCGTAAATAAAAGTGTAAAACGTTCTTTATTTTCTCTAGGAAAATTAGCCATTTACTCAAATTTATTATTACTCAGTCTATACTCGGAAGCGTAATTCCCAAATTTTTGACAATTATAACATTTAATTTGGGACTTATCATACCTCGGTTTTTCAATATAATTTCCTCCTCTTCCACGGCCTCTCGTCGGATAAGAGTTTTGTCTCCTCTCTTTCTTTTCAAAAGAGTTGTAACCACCACGAACATAATTTTGACATCGACCTCTTACACGTTAGCTTTTCGGTTTGCCAAAATTCTTCTCGTTCATAGTAAACTTTGTTTGCAGAGCTTGTTCAAGCGACTCTTCTTTGACAACTCTTTTATTGAGTTTGTTTTCATGAGTTTGAAGCGATCACAATAGTTGATCCACCATCATAAATTCTAGGTCTTTAGATTTCTCTATATCCACAAAAATATAATCTCATTTGCAATCTAAAAATGGTATAATTTTTTCGACAACACGAGTGAGTGTCGTCTAAATTTTCACCGCATGATTTTATTTGATTTGCAACTGTTTCAACATGTGAAACATAATCATCAATTGATTCGGAAACTTTCATATGTAAACCCTCACAATCACCACGCAAGTTTTGGAGCCGAACTTTTTTCACATTGTCAACTCCTTTAAATTTAAAGAGTTTCCTAAGATATCTCACGCTTCCTTACTCGTGGTTGCATACGCCATATTTTTAAACATAGTTTCATCCAACGCTTGATAGATAATAGTGAGAGCCTTCCGATCCTTTTTCTTCAAATCTTTCACCGCATCCCGTTGAGCTTGGATTAGAGCGGCACCTTTCGCGGGTCATTATACCCGGTTTCGATGGTTTTTCACACGTCTTGGGAACCAAGCAACACTTTCATTCTAATGCTCCAATTATCGTAAAATCTATTCTTAAGTATGGGGATAAATTGGGTCATTTCACCTTCCATTTTTTTGACCGTTGGCTCTGGTACCACTGTTGGATTTGAAAGAAGATAAAACACTACAACACAACAGCAATACAGCGACGGATTTTTCCGTCGCTAAAACGTGAAATCCGTCGCAGATTGGCTCTTTGTGACGAAAATTTCCGTCTCTGATTTCCGTAGCTAAAGTGCTTGTGGCTAAATGTTTGCTACGGAAATCTTATTCCGTAGCTATTTAGTGACATTATAGCGACGGATTTTCCGTCTCTAAATTTTGTATTTAGTGACATTATAGCGACGGATTTTCCGTCTCTAAATTTTGTATTTAGTGACATTATAGCGACGGATTTTCCGTCTCTAAGTTTTGTATTTAGTGACATTATAGCGACGGATTTTCCGTCTCTAAGTTTTGATGTTGCTACAAAATTCCGTAGCAAAAGTCTCACAAAACCAATTATATAGAATAAATTACAATATAAATATAGTGTAACAATGAATAGTTACCCACGAATATACGTGGCTATTCCGTCGCAATTTTTTTTATTATAATATATTTTTTATTTTGATATTTAATTTAATATATATTAGAAATTTATCAATATGACAAACCCGTGCCAATTCCGTCACACTAGTGTGATTATTTAAATAAAAAAATATTTTAATACAATTAACAGAATTAATTTTATTAATTAAATAAAAAATAAATTTATTAAGTAAACATTAATAGATATAAATAAAACTAATCCACAAGCCAAATAACATGCTATAATGATAAACAAAATTTAACTAAATTCATATTACATAACAGTACCGATACTAGCAAATATTACATGCCCAAAATATTAAAATGTCATAAAAGGTTCACATACTTCCATGACCCACTAAACATCAACGGTTCTTATGCAAGTAAGATTACATGCCCAAAATACTAAAGTCATAACCTACTCAGATGTTTCGCATACTACCATGACCAATTAAATATCAACACTACCGATACTTACAAGATGTATGCACAAAACATTAGTCATAACCTACTAGGATAAGTTCTCATACTACAATAACATAATAGATACTAAGCATCGTCATAAACACCAACATTACGCTCGCCACCGCTTTCAACACTTTCCCCCGCACCATTCTCACCTCCGCGGTTACCGAAATCGGATTGATCTGCTGGCGCATCTCGCGACGGTTGTGTGTTTTGACTGATACGTTGCAACAATGATTGGACCACAACTGGCATTTTCTCAGAAAATGCCTGATTAACTAGGCGTGTCACTAGCTCCATCATTTGGTCTGGCGTCATCGTAGTCGGAACTGATGCAGCAGATGAGCAAATGGCCTCATCATTCAAAGCAGACACTACATTACCTATCCCATATACTCGACCCTTAGATACGCCTCCAAGCTTAGCCATAACTTCAAGAAAAACCCGGTTCTCGTCGATGACTACTGGCTCGCCTCTAGCCTCCATATCTGTCGCAAGTTCACCCATTCTAGCCTCAATTTTTTCCTGTATTGAAGATGTAAACCATATGCATAACAAAGAAACATCGAGCGAGTATAAAAAAAAAAAAAAAAGAACTAAGGGCAATCTAAAAGCACACTTTACTAGTGTCCTAATTTAAGCATTAACGTATAAATACCACTCCGAAAATCTAGACATAAATAAATCACTTGACAGTTTCATAAAAACATGTTAAATTCATAGCAAGAACACACTTTATTGTTTGGTTTAAATCATGGAAGAACACACTTTAAATACATAGAATGAAGTCAAATTCTTCACAAAACAATACACAGAACACACCATTAAAGTTAATTTGACTGCACCACTAAAGTAATAAAGTTGGGTAATCAATTAGTGACAAAAGTATGAAGCCAAGAATGAATATCGCAATAAAACCGCAATCAAGAACTACCGAACACGACCAGAACAGATGTTCACATGTTTATCATCACATCCTCAGAAAAAAATGAGATCTAATGTAACAAAAAATCACAAAAGAACTGACGATCATCGATTGTACATAATTGCATTTAGTAGTCCTCATTAAAGAAGTAAATGAAGAATCGTCCTAACACTGGAAAAATGAAACAGCAAGCAAGCACTACCGAACACGACCAAAACAGATGTTCACATGTTTATCATCACATCCTCAGAAAAAAACATCCCGGTTAGCAAACAAGAAAGGAAAAGCAAGCAATTTCTATGTAGCTCCATTTCTTCACAAAAAAAGCAGAACTACGAAAAACGAAAAAATGAAATCAAAAGCAAGTAGTGCCTGACCCGCTGTACATTAAAAGAACACACCAATGAGCTGCATTATAATTCCAGAAACTGAAATTGAGTGAAATGTTGTTTCATTAAAAACAAAACCTCTCACACAACGTATGTTTCCGGCTTATAAAACCAATTCACGTATAATTACTCAATGATAACCCACAGAAGAACAAAAATATTGAGCACACACCAAGATGAAAATATTTCCAGAATGCATGCATGGTTCTCAACTTCTAGCTTTAAACATATTTAAAAATTTAAGAAAACTAACATTGATTCGGGCGGACTTTGGGTCACAGAACACTTTGTTACCATCTTTGTCCTTTCTCTGGTGCATATCTCTAAAATGCTGCCAAAGATTTGTCATCTTTCCTGTAGCTTTAAAAGCATCCCTCAAATGCTCCAAATGAGATTTCGACCCGCCAACATGTATAGATGGCGTGGTGCCTTCTTTACCACGCCTGTTAGCTGCTTTTATCATACTCATTTCCTTCACTGTTTCCTTTTCCCAATGAGCTTTCCATATATTCCAGACAACGGGGTCGCAAAATGTTGGACACTCTGTACGCAATCGGAGCTTACTAAACCAGTCTGAATAACGAGTAGAAGCTATATGCTCCCAGCAAGCACGAACGATGGCAGTGGGCTGATCCCAACAAAACTATTTGCATATAATGAGTTGGAGCCATATTAAACCATTCGCAGTTAAACAAAACTACTTTTTTTATTGGCCACATAGGATACTCCAACTCAACAACCTCCGCTAGAATACCGTAGTAGTCGTCGAATGATACTTGATCAGTGTAGTCTGATGTAGCCTTTATACAAACTCCACTATTAGCGGCCGACTTATTGAAGTCATTTAAATCAATTGAAATAGCTATGAAATAGCGAGTAAATAGCTACGGATCTTGTGGACCCAATGACCCCTTGTTGAAGTCATTTAAATCAATTTAAATATATTTTTTTAAAAAATAATATGCAAAAAGAATAGCTACGAAATAGCTTGAGAAATACGAATTATTTTCAACTCCCACCGACACTCGGTCAACTCTTTTTTTTTCATAGTTAATCCGTCGCAAATTTGTATTAAAATTTCACAAATCAAAATCCATCGGAAATCCGTAGCAATTCCATCGTTATATACTGTGACGGAATTTCCGTAGCTAATTTCCGTCTTCGTTTAGCTGTTTTTTTGTAGTGAAATAAGGTCGAAAAACTAGTAACAAAAAATACTATAAAAATACAAGAAAAGAAAAATGACTTTTTATTATTTTGGTGTGTTTTACAAAGATAAAAAATCACTTATTTATACTAAATTCAACATAAATGTAGTAAATAAAAATTTACATAGTTTTAATATTGAACCCATGATATCTAAAAACTTATAAAATATAAATTTTAAATCCATAATCTCTAAAAACTTATAAAATGTAAATGTTAAATTAAAGTTATTTTTTTTCAACACATTCAGCTTGAAGTTCAAAATTTTCATGTTTAAAAAAGCCAAGAAACAAAAACTAGTCGACTCCAAAAAACTATAAAAGGTAATTGAGGATCCCAATGTGTCACACTTTAAGCTTAAAAGCTATGACTTCGAATTCAATACTTGCAAAGTTGCATACTCTTGCCAATAAACATATTGTCACACTTGATCATCTAATTTGAAAAGCCCAAAAATCATAATAAAAGAACCTTCAGATTTTGTAAGATGAGGAGTTTCTTTTTAATTTTAAATTCTCAACACTTTTACAGTTACTCCCTTTAAAAGTTTGATGACCTATTCTTTTTTGTAGCTTCTGTCAGTGAATACTTTGAGGATGACGCCGAAGAAACGAAAGAGGAAACATCTAAAAATCACATTTACAAATGCTACAGGGCGGTTTTGGATTCCAAATATAATGAGGAGGCAATGGCAAGTTTTTCATTTTCCTTTGAGAAACTTTTAATTGCCTGGCTTTTAGGCTAAATTCATTTTATTATCCATTTATCTTAAATTTGACTGGTTATGTTCAATGACTGTAGGCATTGCATGCAAGTTGGGAACCGAGGTACTTGCGGAATTGCAAATTCCCATGGCAGCAATATGTAAAACTGGGATCGGCTCTTCGCCATTTTGGATATACGATTGTAGCTATACATGGATGTTTGCAGTCTGAGATTCAGGTAAGAATTGTTTGTAATTATTATTTCTTCGGTGAAAATATGACAAGGAATATAAGCACAAGCTGCCAATCTCGCCCCTTTGAAAGAGTATATGCATATAAAAGGAAATAATGATTTGATGAAAAGCTAGAAAGGCTTAAGTTACTTGTGCTCTAATGCTTACGCTTCAGTGAATCTCTTGACAAATCAATTCAGCTATACTTTAACGTTGTAATACACTCATTTTTATTATTATTTTTGGAGGGTAACTAATTATTAATTTTAATAGTTCAAATTTTCACTTCCAAATTAATTTCAAACTGTTTTTTTTTTTATGTAATACACTAATACTATGTTAGTTAGTGGATTGAATAAGCTTAGTAACAACAAAATTCTTAAATCTTTTCAGACACCAAAGACTACTCGTGTCCTTTTCAAAGATCCATGTACTCAACTTGCGACAGAAGTTTCCAAAGCACTTATTCAACTCGCAGAAAGTATAAGAAACCGCCACCAGTGCTCTCAAGAAGAAATTTCTGATCGTCTTCAAGAAGCATTAGAAGATTTAAACACTGCGTTAAATTCTCAGCCGAAACTTTTTCTCAATCCGAACAACTCATTATCTCGAGAAAAAACCGAAAAAGACTCTGTGGTTGGGAAAAAGACTGTTGATCAGTTGGCACGTAAAGTGTTTAGGCCATCATTTAACGAGATTGCGAATACAAGCCTTGAATTTTCTGAAGCACTTCCATTTGCTGCTTTTGCATCTCTGCTTGTAGAGGCTGTGGCAAGGCTTGATCTTGTCATTGAGCAAGTTGAAGAATTGAGTAGAATTGCTAGTTTCAAGGAGTTCGGAGATGAGCAGGAATTTGTGAGTTTTGGAACGGAAAATAAGGGGAATTTACGGGATTTAGAGAGCCATATGCCTTCCCAGGGAGCTGAGTGAATGTACCAATGATTTCTAATAATGATTATAATTGTTTAGAGAAGTATTATTGAAAAGAGGTTTTTTTTGTATGCTAGATATTTATAAGAGAGACGTTTGCAACTCTTATTATATTCGTATGTCGATAGTCGAACGACTCCTGTAGAGGTTAAGGTGTCAAATTTTACGAGGTTAAGTTGCTTTATACTTCTGCTTTGTCATACAAACCAAACAGTTACTTGTGTAGAAATAAAGTGATCGTAATTCCGATGCAAATTGGTAGAATTAGTGTGTTAAGTAACTTTGAACTTTCTGTGGCTATTGGCAACACGTCAAAACACTTGTGAGCATAAAACGATTATGACACGAGATATATTGTAGAAATGATGTGGCGACATCTTACAGTGTTTGGTCAATTTCTTGTAGTGTATGTGTATTAGTATTAAAAACTCGTAAAAAAATGAAAGATTTAAAAGTCAATTTCTTATTCTTTCCGTATCTCTCGCCGAACTCATGTATGAATGAAGTTAAACGACTCAAGTAGAAATGGAGCAATAGTATCCCGACAGGACGACTGTTAAGATAAACTCTTTACATTCAAATTGTATGGAGTACTTAAAAGACACAATAAGATTCGGAAACAACGAACCAGAAAAAGGGAAATATAGATAGCATAATTGACGGCAAGGAAACCAAAGCATGAAGAAGTACTAAAATTGCAAATGAGATGAGGGGAAACGAGAAGCGGGAAATGAGCTCGCCGGTAACAATGATAGGAACCAGAAGGGAAGAAAAGACCGGAGAAGCAGGAGAATAAGTTCATTAATGGGGAAAATAGAAGGAAAAAAAGGGGCCTAGTTGCCGACAACAGGGAGTACTTAAGAGACACATTAAGATTCGTAAACTATGAACTAGAAAGGGCAGAAATATAGAAACCATAGTTTTCGGCAAGGAATAATAACCCATACACATATTGCTACCTGAAAATTTGAAGTATTCAAAAGAATATATTTTTCTACCTTCTGTCAAAATAATTTTACTTTTGTAGTTATAAGATGCAACTGGACGAGCCCGATACGTTACATATATGTTTCTTTATATAAATTTGTTTACTTTTCTTGCAATCTTTTGAGGTTCACCGCTATCAAAAGAATCTGCATACTGATTTATATAGATCCATCAGCATAAGACTTTCTATTTTTTCATTTCTCTTTTGTATTTTCAGTTTGTTACACATTTGTTCTTTTTCTTCATTTATTTCCCTTTGTGGGAATAATTAACTCCTTATTTATGGGGGTTTTTCATCCACATCTTTATTTTTATCACTAATAAAATAAAAAAAATGTGGGTTTTTTACTGGCATTTATAAATAAAAAATCCATTAGCATATATAATTATATAGTTCTTGTACAGGTGTATGTATCTGACACCTGACAGGTAATACGTTAGGCGACACATGAGTGCTCAAATGTGGTCACCTCTCTCCCAAAAATCTTTATAATAATTAAGTTAAATCCTTAGAAAAAAAATCTAGATAGCAACGTTTTAGTAACAGTTTCTCTGATACTATAAGTTTTGTTGAAATTTAGCAACAGTATATCAACATAAATTGTTGCTAATTATTGATATATTGTTGCTGAATTTTCTATTCGTATATTAACATACAAGTTATTGATATCCTGACTGTTATTTTATTGTAGTGAATTTGTATTTTATACCAACCCTATTAATATAACTGTGTCACTAGAATTGCCACATTATAAGAGTAAAATAATCCAACACCATTATTGAACACAAACACATGTCACTAGAATTTGTATGTAGCACCTCTGCTTGAGTTGCTAACTATGGCAATGGACAAGGTGATGACAGAAGAAAACCAGGCCATTCCTGTAAAAACTTTTATCCAAAATTTTAAAAAGTTTTTGTTTTTGACATGGCAAACAGTTTGGATAGTGGGTCGAAATGATCCGCGGAAAATTATTCATGCTTTGAAAGTTGGTTTTTCTTTAACTTTGGTTTCATTGTTATATCTAATGGAGCCATTGTTTAAAATAGTTGGAGAAAACACCATGTGGGCTGTGATGACTGTGGTAGTAGTTCTTGAATTTACTGCAGGTAGTAAATTATGTAATTTTTGTTACTTAATTATTTTAATTAGAAGTTGTAATCTTTCTTGATTGAGATTTAAGAATTTGATGTTTTCTAATTAAATTTGCTTCTAGGAGCTACTCTATGCAAAGGGATGAATAGAGGATTAGGAACATTTCTAGCAGGATTGTTAGCTTTTGTGATTGAACGTATTTCAGATAAGTCCTCTGGAGTATTTCATGCTATTTTCATTGGAGCTGCAGTTTTCGTAATCGGTAAGACTTGATTTTTTTCGCGTAAAATACATGAAAAGAAAATACAAATGATTTATTGTAAACTTTTAAAGATTGGAACTTGCAAATCATCGTGTACTGTTGATTTCTAAATTAGTTTACTCTAAAATAAAGTGCAATGAGTTCGAAGATAACTTTCTTGCAAATAATCCTGTTCAATCAGCCTCGTTATCACTCTCAGAGTTAAAATCATCTGACATTTGCATATGTTTTGCACTTGATCTGCACATGTTTATGATCCCATTAATCATTATAGACTACTTTTTTTCTATGCAGATATCTGAATTTAATTTTTTTTTTTTTGAAAGATAAGCTTTGTATTCACCAGTTGCAGTAACCCGACCTATTCCACAAATCGGATTAGACCTTAAAAATATTCAGTACGACTTGAATCAGTTAGCTTCAAGACAATTGTAACAGTGTAATCTATTTTTACAGTCATACACAAGCAAAATTAAATGTAACACTTCAAAGTGCCATTTTTTCTAGCAGAGAAGGAAATAACACCTTTTTTATTATAACATAACAATGAAAAATTCAAAAGTGATTTTTGCGAGCCACCAGATCCTATGCTTGTTTATTTCCATAGCTGTCTTAAACTGGCCATTTCTTTTCCTGTAGCATCCACTTCTTCTCCATTTTAAGTGGCTTAAGAGCCACTTATTCCTGAAAAAAAGTCTTAACACACAAAGCACCGGGAGTTCTTGTGTCTCCAAGTTTTATACCCTTCAAAAACATAAGTTGTAGCAGCTAAACTTAGTTTGATCCCATAAGCCGTAGCAGCTAAACTTGGTTTCTTAGTCCTGATCTGCTCCAATAGATGTTCGATTTCTCTAAATCTTCACCGGTTTGGCGCATTGCATAATCAACATCACATCCAATTTTAGCCACTCTCTGATCGGCTTTTGCGTACATGTTATGTTTAAATAGACCAGAAATCAAATCTGTATAGCAATACACATTAGGTAAAACACCACTAACACTCATTTCATCAAACACTCTCAAAGCAGCATCCATTTCCCCCGCCTTACAATGCATACGTATCATCGTATCGTAAGTGATTGCATCGGGCTTTTCCACCATATTTTCCAAAAAAGATCCAACCTTTTTCATGCAAACCTTTGTTAAAATACCCGTTTACCAACGTGTTGTAAGTATAGCAATCGGGCTCACACCCAGTTTTCATCATCTTGAAAAAGAGAGCATCATGGCCGTTTTCATTTTCTTGCCTGTGCCTATCTATAACATTCACCGGCTGCATACTATACAAAAATTGTACTACAAAACTCATTTATTATAATACTCAAGAGTTCTTCCAGCGTCTTAAAATGGCCATGTTCCTTCTAGTATGAGGAATGTGTTTCAAAGCATTCACCTTGGTGTTAATAAGAAAATTCATTTGGGTCAATAATGTGCTCATATCAGAATTTCTCTTATCGTGATTTCTAGCATTCCGTTCAGACCAAACAAGATAGACACCACTTGAGAAGATTAGTTTACCAATTATAGCAGCAAATTTGCTATCTTTGAACATATCATTAGCCCAAACAATCCATTCAGCCCATGAACTACAATTGCTCACATAACCAGCTTTCAAAAGAGGGATTTTGATAATTCTTTTGGAGTAGTCGCAGTTAAAGAATAAGTGATTGAAATTCTCAGGGTGAGTGTTACAATGGGGGCAAATAGGATTAGTATTATTATTCCATTTCAAAATTCTATTAGCAGTAGGAAGTCTCATTTTAATAGCTTGCCACAAAATTAGACTGCACTTAGGGATATTACACTTGAACCAAACTAAATTGTGCCATTTGTTCCTGCTCTTTTTGGTCCAAAGATTATCCCACGTGTACTTCACAGAAAAAGTACTACTAGGCAAAATCCACTTGAGCTCATCTACACCGTGATCATTAATAGAAGGGTGTTGAGAATTTTTTAAAAAGTTAATCTCAGCGGACCTAGTTCTTGGCCAATTCCAATCACCCTTTTTAACAATAGCCGCAAGCTTAACTTGAGGGCCTAGACCAGCAGCTAAGAACAAAGGTCTATCCAAATTTCTAGGTAATATGGGCTCCGTAGGGAGCCAAGGGTTGTACCAAAGAAAAACTTAACTATATGAAGGGACACAGTCACACACAGGAACTTCCCTTATCAAACTCAGTTTGAGCTATATGAAGATCTTCTCTAGCCTTATCAACAGTAGCTCTTAAATTGATGCCATTTGTAACCGCCAGTTTTTGCAAAGAAATTTTAGTAGCTTGGAGTTTTTTATAGACAATAAATATCTTAGTGCCTTTAACAGTAGAATTCCAAGCTTGAGCAACAATATTATAAAAATCCTCATACTCAGTCCAATAATTAAAAAATCTAAAAGGTTTCGGACCAGAATTTAATTTACTATCAGTAGTAACTATCATTGGAGCATGGTCGGAGACGTCATAAGGAAGGAATTCAGCATCAGAAAATCTAAAGTTAGAAATCCAGCTATCATTAACTAACACTCTATCTATTTTCCTCTGGTTAAGCAAAATATTACCGTTATTACACCAGGTGTGAAATATACCCTTGAATCTTAAGTCATCTAACATTACATTATTAATACAATCCGGGAAGTCATTATAATGATCAGGCCATTTTTTACAGCCACCTTTATTATCATCAGGGTATCTAAGAGCATTGAAATCATAAGATTAATCAAGCAATACTATTCAGTATTCACTATATTTCAGTAAATAATTTAATTTAACAGTTTTTCTTAAGAAAAGAATGATCAAACTAGTTTGATTTTCAAATCGTTTGTCATAATTAACTTCTTACCATGCTGAGAATCTTAATTTACTGGATTTAACTTCTTTTCCAAATTTCATAATTCATTTGAGAGTATTGCATAAAAATAATCTAATAAGCCATAGTCATCTGACATTTTCCAACTTTTGTATCTCATACGCATACATGTATGAAGAATTTCTTAATTATACGAACATTATAATTATCAGGATATTCCCCTTAATAACAACTTAAAAAGATAACTTTAATTCAAGTTGTTGTTTTTCTTGAATTCAATTCACAGGTACCACATCAGCATACATAAGATTTATTCCTTACATAAAAAAGAACTATGACTATGGTGTTTTGGTATTTCTCTTAACATTTAACTTGATAACTGTGTCGAGTTACCGAGTTGATAATGTGATGAAAATGGCTCAAGAGAGATTTTACACAATTGCCATCGGTTGCGGTGTTTGCCTTGTGATGAGCTTATTAGTATTCCCCAGTTGGTCTGGTGAAGAACTTCATTGTTCAATTGTAAACAAGATTGAAGGATTAGCTGAAGCAACTCAAGGTAAAAAGTTATGCAATTTGTTCAGAAAAAATTGAGCTTGCAAAGGTCAGATTTTTCATCTAATCCTATACACTTTTGATATTTTAATAAGAGCTGTTCCAACGTGTCTGTAAATCCATCTTTTGGGTATGACTTTCAGGCTTTTCTAATTAAAGCAAAAGGCCATAAAAGCACAAAATAGTTCTTTTATGAGATACAACCTTGAAACATTAAGTTAGATGAGAAACATGTTTTAAAGCATATAAGCTGGATAATTTGGTGCTGATGAACCTCTGGTGCATTCAGCCTGAAGTTCAAGATTTTCATGTTTGAAAAAGGCAGGAAACAAAATTTAGTCTTTAAGCTTATCAAGTAACTGGACTGCAACTTCCAATAATAATATAAGGTAATTGGAGCTTTGAAATCAAACTCGGATCCCAATGTAACACACTTTAAGCTTAAAAGCTATGACTTGGTTAGGTATGACTTCGATTTCAATACTTGCATACTCTTGTCAATATGTTGTCTCAGTTGATCAACGAATTTAAAAACCGCAAAATTCACGACAAAAAAAAGTATCCAGATATTGTATGATGATGAGTTTCTTTTTATTTTCAAATTCTCAATACTTCTACAGTTGCTCTTTCAAAAGTTTGTTGACCTATATTGTCTTTTGTAGTTTCTGTCAGTGAATACTTTGTGGATAACGCTGAGGAAACCGAAGAGGAATCATCTAAAAATCACATTTACAAATGCTACAGGGCGGTTTTGGATTCCAAATCTAACGAGGAGGCATTGGCAAGTTCTTTATTTTCCTTTGAAAAACTTACAACTGCCTGCATTTTAGGCTAAATTCTTTTTATTCTCCATTTAATTTAAATTTGATTGGTTATTTCAATGACTGTAGGCATTACATGCAAGTTGGGAGCCAAGGTACTTGCGGAATTGCAAATTCCCATGGCAGCAATATGTAAAAGTAGGATCGGCTCTTCGCCATTTTGGATATACAATTGTAGCTATACATGGATGTTTGCAATCTGAAATTCAGGTAAGAATAGCTTATCTTTTCATTTCTTTGGTGAAAATATGACAAGGAACATAAGCACAAGCTGCCGATCTCGCCCATTTAAAAGAGTATACACATATAAAGGAATGAGATAACAAAAATGATTTGCTAGTTTTATCTAGAATGAGAAGGTATAAATATCAGGCGTTCCCACTTGAGCGATTTTGGGCATGTTTCTTCAACCGAGCACATGATTATTGAATCAATTTCCAAAATCTCACTTCAAAGCTTAGAAAGTTAATATTAGCTCGTACAGGAAACAATGCATTGATGAAAATTCAAAAGGCTTAAGTTACACGTGCTCTAATGCTAACGTTTCAGTGAATCTCTTGACAAATCACTTCAGATATACTTTAATGTTGTAATACACTAATTATTAGTACAAAGTGTTATGTTAGTTAGTGGATTATATAAGCTTCAGTAACAAATAAATCTTAAATCTTTTTCAGACACCAAGGACTACTCGTGTCCTTTTCAAAGATCCATGTACTCGACTTGCGGCAGAAGTTTCAAAAGCACTTATTCAACTCGCAGAAAGTATAAGAAACCGCCACCAATGCTCTCAAGAAGAAATTTCTGATCGTCTTCAAGAAGCATTAGAAGACTTAAATACTGCATTAAATTCTCAACCAAAACTTTTTCTCAATCCGAACAACTCATTTCCTCGAGAAAAATCCAAAAAAGACTTTGCGGTTGGGAAAAAGGCTGTTGATCAGTTGGCACGGAAAGTGCTTCGGCCGTCGCATAGCAAGATTGCGATTACAAGCCTTAAATTTTCCGAAGCACTTCCATTTGCTGCTTTTGCTTCTCTGCTTGTAGAGGCTGTGGCAAGGCTTGATCTTGTCATTGAACAAGTTGAAGAATTAAGTAGAATTGCTAGTTTCAAGGAGTTCAAAAATGAGCATGAATTTGTGAGTTTTGGAAGGGATAAAAAGGGTTATTTACGGGATTTAGAGAGCCATATGCCTTCCCAAGGAGCTGAGTGAGTGTATTAGATTTCTAATATAATTATAAATGTTTAGATAAGTATTACTGGAAAGAGGCTTTTTTTTTGTATGAAAGATATTTATAAGAGAAAAAAGTTTGTAACTCTTATTTTATTTTCGTCTATAGTCGAACGACTCCTGTAGAGGTTAAGGAATTACGAGATTTCTATTACAAGAAAAGGTGTCAAGTTGCTTTATACTTCTGCCTTACCGTATAAACCAAACAATTACTTGTGTAGTAGTAATAAAGTAATGGCAGTCCGGGCCAAAATGGGTAGAATTAGCGTACTGTTAATTAACTTCGATCTTTCTGTGGCTATTGGCAACACGTCAAAACTCTGGTGACTGAGCCTAAAACTATTATGAAAGAAGATATATCGTAGAAATGAAGTTGCGACATCTTATATAGTTTTCTATGTCTATTAGTAGTAAAAACTCGTAAAATAACAAAAGATGTAATAGAACTATTCAAAATTTTCCATATCTCTCGCCAAACTCATGTATGAATGAAATTAAACCACTCAAGTAGAATAGAAATGGAGTAGTATCCCGACAGGCTGTCTTTTAAGAGAAATTCTTTTCATGCAATTTTATGGAGTATTTAAAAGACAAAATTAGATTCGGAAACTATGAAGAAGAAAGGGGAAATATATATAGCATAATTGCTGGCAAGGAAACCAAAGCATGAAAAAGTACTAAAATTACAAATGAGATGAGGGGAAACGGGAAGCGGAAGGGGGAAATGAGCTCACCGGTAACTATGATAGGAACCAGAAGGGAAGAAAAACCCGGAGAAGCAGGAGAATAAGTACATTAATGGGGAAAATAGAAAGAAAAAAGGGCCCTAGTTTCCGGCAATTATGTGGAGTATTAATTAAGAGACACATCAAGGTTCGGAAACTATAAACTATAAACTATAAAGAGGAAAAATATAGAAACCATGGTTGGCCGCAACTGGCTAGGAAAGCAAAGCATGAAAAACTACTAAAATTTACAAATGTGATGACGGAAAACGGGAAGAGGGAAATGACTTTGCATGTAACTATGTTAGAAATTCAGTGCTTTGAAAATCAAAATCTTAATTAAAGCATTTTTGCAAGAGCTACGCTACAAGTCTACAAGTGTAAAAAGCATATACTTTTAGCTACTTCAAAATCGGAAGAATTAACTTTTTAAGCTTTTATCGAACTTTGAATCGAGCTTTTTGTACTATGAAGCACGTTTTTAAAAAACAGTGATAGAAACCGGAAGAGAAAAAAAGACCAAAGAAACCGGAAAAGAAAAAAAGACCAAAGAAACCGGAAGCGGAAAAAAAGACCGAAAAATCAAGGATGGAAAAATGAAAAAATGGAAAAATGAAAAAATGGAAAAATGGAAAAATGAAAAAAGGAAAAAATGAAAAAAGGAAAAGGAGGAAAAGGGCCCAACCGGGTTCGAACCGGTGACCTCTTGATCTGCAGTCAAATGCTCTACCACTGAGCTATGGACCCCCTCTTGCTTACAATATAAAAAAAATATATATATATATATTTATTATTACTCAAAAACTGCTCCTGCTCTACCATTAATAGTAAATAATAAGAAGTAATACTCCCTTAAGAAGATAAGGTTTCCAAAACCCATCACAAACCCCATCTTAAACCCCTCATCTCCTCTCTCTCTCTCTCTCTCTCTCTCTCTCCATGGCTACCACTCTCTCCTCCACACCTCTACAAATCCACCACCAAACTCCACCAAAAAAACCCATCTCAAGAAAACTCACTAACACTATATTATGTAATTCATCTTCATCTTCATCACCACCAATTGATTTAACTTCTCAAAACCAAAACCCACAATCATTATCACAACAACTCAAACCCATCTCCACAAACACCCTCCCAAACACTCCCCCAAAAACCCACCTCAAATCCAAGCCTAGATCCACTTGGGTCAACCCGACTCGTCCGAGACCCTCGGTTCTCACCCTCCAAAGACAAAAAAAGAACAATCAGTACACTTATAACCCACAAATTAGGGACTTAAAGCAGTTTGCGCGTAAGTTAAATGAGTCTGAACCGAACGAGTCCGTGTACGACCAAATCCCGCACCCTCTTAGTAGAGGAAACACTCTCTTGTTGCTTAATAATATAAGGCCTTGGCAAAAGACTGTGTCTTTTTTTAATTGGGTCAAGACCCACGATTCATTTCCTATGGAGACTATTTTTTACAATGTTGTTATGAAGTCTTTGAGGTTTGGTAGGGAGTTTGGGATTATCGAGGAGCTTGCAAATGAGATGGTTGAGAATGGGGTAGAGCTTGATAACATTACTTACTCGACGATTATTACTTGTGCGAAAAGGTGTGGTCTTTTCGATAAGGCGGTGGAGTGGTTCGAGAGGATGTATAAGACCGGAGTTATGCCTGATGAGGTGACTTATTCGGCTGTTTTGGATGTTTATGCGAATTTAGGGAAAGTCGAGGAGGTGATGAGTTTGTATGAGAGAGGGAGGGCTAGCGGATGGAACCCCGACCCCATTGCCTTTTCAGTTTTAGCGAAAATGTTTGGCGAAGTGGGTGATTATGATGGGATTAGGTTTGTTTTAGAGGAAATGAAGTCGATTGATGTTGCCCCTAACTTGGTCGTGTATAACACGTTGTTGGAGGCGATGGGGAAGACGGGTAAGCCCGGTTTGGCTAGGAGTTTGTTTGAGGAAATGGTTGATTCGGGTATTACCCCTAATGAGAAGACGCTAACCTCGCTTGTGAAGATTTATGGAAAGGCTAGGTGGGGAAGGGATGCATTGGATTTGTGGGGGAAAATGAAATTGAATAATTGGCCTATGGATTTCTTTTTGTACAACACATTGTTGAGTATGTGTGCGGATCTCGGGTTGGAAGAGGATGGTGAGAAGTTATTCGAGGATATGAAGGTTTCGGGGAAGTCTAAGCCCGATACTTGGAGCTATACGGCTATGCTGAATATATACGGAAGTGGTGGAAATGTGGATAAGGCAATGGGTTTATTCGAGGAAATGTCGAAGTTTGGCGTTGATATAAACATAATGGGTTATACTTGTTTGATTCAATGTTTGGGTAGGGCAAAGAGAATCGACGATTTAGTGAGGGTTTTCGATGATTCTGTTAAGAGAGGTATAAAGCCCGACGACAGGCTTTCTGGATGTTTATTATCTGTTGTTTCCTACTGTGAGAAAAAAGAAGATGAGAAAAAGGTTATGTCTTGTTTAGAAAAAGCAAATCCTGGGCTTGTTTCGTTTATAAATTTACTCGAGGACGATAAAGTTGATTTCGAAAATGTAAAAGAGGAGTTTAAACGTGTACTTAGTGTCGCTATGGTCGATTCTAGGAGGCCATTTTGTAATTGTTTGATAGATATATGCCGAAATAGGAAACAATACGAGAGAGCTCACGAGCTTCTATACGTAGGTACCGTGTATGGTTTATATCCTGGTTTGCATACGAAGACAAATGAAGAGTGGCGACTGAATGTTAGATCTCTTTCTATAGGGGCTGCCTTTACAGCATTAGAAGAATGGATGAGTTCTGTGATGAAACTAATTGAGAAAAAAGAAGAATTACCAGAGTTATTTTCGGCGACTACTGGGGCAGGTACCCATAAGTATTCTCAAGGACTAGCGAGTGCTTTTGAAAATCGTGCAAAGGAACTTGAAGTGCCATTTATTCAAAGTGAAGATAAAGCTGGTTTATTTGTGGCTAGTAGAGACGATTTGGTTTCCTGGGCTGAGTCGAAGTTGTACTCCCTTACGCCGGCGATTTAATTCATGTAACAATATTAGGAATTGTTTGGTTGCAGCTTTTTAAGATCAGCTCTGTTGCTCTTTGTTTATTAGCGAATCTGCATTTGGTTAACCAGCTTAAAGACATGAGCTTTTCAAGATTATTGGCAGTAAGAGCTACAATTAAGCTAGATGAACCCTGGCTTTCTTCTGAATCTCAAAAAACCCAACTTATTTGGTTAAGAATTCGACTGAACAAACCTTCAAAGATTTCCTTTGGTTTTCCTTTCGTAGGAAGTTTCCACAGTAAGGCTATTTAGAAACAACAGCAGCTTCTTTGAAATTATTATAACTAGCATCGAGGTTAATCATTGGGTGTGTACCGTATGTTACAAAGGCAAAGATTTCGCCCAAAGTCCGCTTTAAGTATTCAACTCTTGTAATACTTTTCGATTATAGTAGAATATTTTGAGTTTGATTTGCTTGTGAATTTGTATACAGTCTTAATCAAGCCTCATAGTTAAATTTCAAGAGATCCTTTTTTCTTAGGAACTCGGTGTTAAAAGCCTGCAACAGTTTCTTGTTGTAATTGGAACATGATAGTAATAGGTTTCCTAAGCATGGTCAAATCGAAACCAACAATAAATTTTTCAGAATTTGATTTGCTAAGAAATTTCAGCTGTTGTAAACCGCCTTGGTGAATTTACCAATGAAGTTACAGATGCTCACCTTTTGGAGAAAAAGGGAAAATGCAGTTCATGTTCTGTAGAAAATTTTGAATTCCCCACCTAATTACAACACCCTTCTATGCTATTGAAAAAAAAGGTAGAGACAAATGAATGATGAAAAGAGCCTCCATCTATGTAAAGCGTAGAAAAGAAAAATGGGATCTCTTCTACTAAATGGTCGATTTTCTGTCAATCCCACCTACAAAATTCCTTTTTCTTTTTTCTTTTTTCTTTTTTCTCAACGATCTAAAACCTTCATCTACGACTCTCAGGTTTCGCCTCTGTTTTGATAATATTTAACTCTGACCACCACATTGTCTTCAGGAGAACTTTATCTATGAAAGTTTTGGACCTCTTTATTGATGACTAGAGGGTCAGGCCGCATCGGGTTTGGATCTTATAATTTGTTGGCGATTATAATCATCTTGGGGGTAGAGCTCTCGATAGCTGTTACAACTTTTAAGGATTTGTGGATTTTAAAGGTATTTTCCAGAGGACTTCCAAATTCTTCCTTCAAGAGAGACGACCATCACAGTAACATCATCATGATACTTTCTCCGATCACCTTGAGGGATATCCAATAGTTCTTGTAAATCCATTCCTGCAAAATAATATATTTGCATTAAGTAATGAAAGTTGTGAAAATGCATCAATTTCGAAAATTAATCGAATTAAATTTCAACACGGAAATTTAATCCACTTTGGTCTGTAACCTCATAGCTTCAGTAGTTAAATCATTCAGTTGTCTAAGAGAGTAAAGTAAGCAAAGTATTATTGCATATTACGGAGTAAATCTCAATGGATACAGACATTACTCAAAGAGACATAACGAAATCCTTTCAAAAAAGTTTCAACTAGGGGTGGAAAACAGATTATTTAAATAATTAGGAGTTTTGAGTGCCAGGGACCAAAGCCATTTTGGTAAAATTCACGTAAACTGTTTACTATGAAACATGTTTGCTTTAACAGCTTTGATTTTTTACACATGTTTAACAAATTTCTCAATGATAATAATCAGGAAAGTGACATAAAAGATAAGCACTAAGCAATTGTTTACTGCTAAACATGAAAAAAATGAAGGTAAAGGACTTGGTGTTTTAAATCTACAGCCCTTAATTTGTCCTAGTAAATTTCAATTGGTTCCAGACTTCTAATAATGCTCTTCGTGTGCTAACTTCTTAAGCTCACAACGCACTTAACTGCAAACTTCATAAAAATTAGCCAAGTATTTTGTTTGCTAGTTATGAATCCTCAGATGTTCTATTCAAAATTTAAAGAAGTGATTGTTTTTACTTGTTGATGCAATTTTCGACATTCCAAATGCCTCCCCTTAAGCCCACTTGGCAGCAGTGGAACACACGTTATCATAGATTTCAACACAATTGCAGCAAAAGGAAGCAAACCAGTGATTTCTAAACAGGTATGCAAGTAGTTGCACCTCCCAAAGCATATATAGTAATCAACACAGAAGGTAGACAAAAACCGAAATTCAGCATAATCTTCATATAAGCATGTAGTCGAGATAAAATTAGTAAAAGTACTCTCAGCATAAGCAGAAGAGTCTGCTTCCATACCATGGACTTATATCCGAAAAAACTAGATGAAGGATATTTCTCCAAAAAAGAATCTTATACCAAAGTAGCATGTTTTTTTTCAACTAGTTTGGCTCATTTAGAGAGTATGATAACATTACCAGCTTTTTTGGCTGCACGCAGAAGCAACTCCTCAATAAGGTGTTGTGCAGGGTCTCCATCGGGAAATCTTTCCATAAAATTTTCAACTTCAGAAACTACTTCCTGATTGCTAAAATACTGATATAAACCATCAGATGATAGTACCAAAAACTGATCACTTGGGCAGAGCTTATGGTGGCAAAGAGAAGGTGAACACGATAGATATGGAGCAGTGCCTATATACTCATACCGAAACATTTCCAGTAATGCGTCATTCCACTTGGGCTGCACGAACAAAAAATCCAACAACATGATTTGAGTCTTGATATCCGCATAATATTTAAACATGCTATGCAAATCAATGGAAAAATCTTAGACCGTGAAATGGTACATCTGCTAAATTAGGGGACATAAGACAAGAAACTCAAATAGATAAGAATAGGACTAAAAAAATTGTTAACTCCAAACATGAACAGACCTGCTTAAGAAATCCAGCTCCAAATGCGCGGGTAACTTTAAGTTTTCCTTTTACTCTATCATTCACAATACAATGACTGTCTTCAGGGTGCTCATTCTTTATTCTGATAATTTCCTGAATACAAAATGAGAAGAAACAAAATGTTTAGCAAATATGAAATCCACGGCTTAAGTACAAAGAAAGCAGACATAAACGAGGTGTGTAGCAGACTACAGACAATTGCTAAACATTTCAATTTAGCAAAATATCATTATGTTAGTAATATGCCGAGTTAGTAATAGCTTTCAGCATGAGATACATCGAGACAGCAAAGGACCAAAAAGAAAACTAGAATTTCAACAAATCAGTAATTTGTAAGATAAAGGCTAAATGGATTCATTTCCCACATGAAATATACATTTCCTACTGAGTAAATATGAAGATATCAAAAATATACATTTCCTGTCAATGCACATCAACAATCCCATACCATTGCCACTTAAGATTTTCTGGCAGACGCTAACAAATTGTCCATAAACAAAATTATAAAATACTCCCAGTTGTCATAGAATCCATTTCAGCCAAGTGATGTTAGTATTTATGTAAAGTGAAGTATACAAGTGATGGCAACAGTCAGCTGTATAAATGTAGAACTATGTGGAGCTTTTAGATGCAAAAAGGTTGTATCCTTGATAGATAAAAGGAAGGAAAAATTGAGCAAGTATTTGATGGAACTGCACCCGAGCCACACATGCTACTAGGAGCGACGACAGTCGAGTCATCCGTAGGCTAGGCCTACCTATTATTTGATAGAGTATTGCTATTTTATTATTTGTTAGGCATTGGACCTAATTGTTATCTTTTATTATTGTTGGACTTATTGGTATTTGCAGATAGGGCCCTCGGGTGTTTCCTATTCGCAAAGAGGCCCCTCTCATATTTATGAGTAGGGTTGTGCCTCCTTCTCTTTCATGAAGCAGAATAATCATATTGGGTTCATCTCTCTCTTTCTTCACTTTGCATAAAAGTAAAAGTTAATGGCTTGATAACCAACGTTTGAGTTATCTTGGTTGTCTAGCACCGTTCGAGCTAAGTCTAGGTGGGTTTGATCCATCAGTATTGTGAATAAAAGTTTTGAAACACATATTAAAAGGGAGATTGTCCTAATTATCTCTTTGAAGGAAAATGAGGACCGATCAGGTCAAAACATGTTCAGCCTGGATGAAGGGCCCCTAAGGCACAGGCCACAAGGTGCATATAATCTTTTTGAAGATTGCCACAAGGTACATTATGGGATCAGAACATGTATTGTTTCTGCAGAACTATAATTTTCACAATAACTGGTGTTCAATAATACTACAGGAGAAGGCATATAGCTGAAACAGGACCACTTTTTAGCTAGGAAATGTCGCATTACAGATTTGAAATAATTATAGACTTTAATGTTACCTTAGTTCTTACTTCTACCACATGGAAATTCTACTCTATTTTGGGATTACCAGGACCACTCTTTCTCTATCAAGGTTCTACTATGATTAAGGTCAAAAGGTCCAGATCATGGTCATGTGGAAGATGCTTGAGAAGTCAATATATATATATATTTTTTGTTTTTGCTCTTTTACATGTACTAATACTCTCTTCTAATAAGCCATGAATTATCCACGTGCGACTCACCGTAAGTTATGAAATATATAATTGATGGAACTTTTAAGCAAATTGGAGATCAAATAACATGATACGGAAGTTGGCCGATACACACAACTTGTAGAAAGCAAATATATTAGCTTCCTCAATTCATTTTCAGTCCCTTCTATTGGAAAATTGACAAACTAGGCATATGAATAAATGACAGAGGAGGCTACTTAATGAATGTGGACCTTGTTGAGAAAGGGAAGATGACAATAAACACTAAATAATCACAATAGGTATGGTATATTCCAAATCAAGTTTTGTTACAATCATACTAAGAAACTTTGTCAAGATGAAGAATCATCTACTCTTTCACAGTTTTGGAAATTGATGACTACAAGTTGGTATGACGGTCACAAGATTTGGCAATTTTAGGACATTAAAAAGTCAAAAGGAAAGTAGGGAAACAGTTGAGGAATAGAAAAGTTAGCCAACAAAAATGATAACGCAATGCAAGCACTTGTTTTCCAACCACTAAATACAAGAATCAAACTCCCTACCAACTTCACTATAAAGTATTCATAGAGCAGTAGCTTACCAGCTGCTGGTAAACAATCAATTTAAGATTAAAAAGAATAATCTCTTCTCTCTCCTCAATTGAATGAGCCAACAAGTTCACAAATTCAACCATTTTTCTCAACATGGTCTCTTTCAGGGATAGGAAATTTTAAAAGGAAGACTTTTTAAGAACACGTGAAAAAGATATACAAGCAGACCATATTGAAAAATCCTCCGAGGTAAAATTCATCACAATATAAAGACTGTAATATCCTTAACTGTTCCAGTTCTCAATGCCCTAAGCATAGTTAAGAGACCCTAACAAATATTGAACAAAAAGTTATTTAGCTTTTCCGTGTTCCATGAGATAATTCAGGTTGATATTTTATAAAACGAACAAGAGGTTAACAAACAATGGGAAAGCCAAACATTAGCATTAACTCCTTTATGGTCATCTAACGCACACGAGTGTCAAATCAATCCCGATTTCTTTGAAATTACCAAACTTAGCAAACAGGCGATGCCTAATTACTATGCTGAATTCTTCCTAAAATCAACATGAATGAGCCCAAGAGTTCCCAAACTTGAATACTCACTTGTTTAATGATCGCGCTATGATCACACTTTGCTCCAATTAATATATATCTAGTAATACATCCATTGGCTATCATTTGTAATAATAATCCACAAGCAATTCAGACTAAAAACGGACATAATCGAGTATAAAATATACCAAACAAAAGAAGCACTTACTTCTTCAATGCTCGTGCTATGATCCGTTGACAATTGCAATGCACTCAACCGCACATATTGAGGCGGAGCCTCTCTCTCCACCACCACCTCCTCTCTCTCCCCTCCATGCATCTTTTCCCTCTCTTCAACTATATCCTCCCCCGAATTCGCCTCATCAATCAAAACCCCTTTCAACCTTCTACTAGTACTAATCTCTTCTTGCGGAAATTGCGCCACAATAGCCCTACTATCACCCACATTCATTACATAAACATCTTCTTCCCTCATCAAAACAACTAACAAGCACGAACCCATCAAAGCAAGCTCCGGATTCTGATCAAGAAACTTATCTGTCATTTCCAAATACGCCACCTCGGTCGCCTCCAACGCCCTCGACATTGCCCTTAAAACCTCAGAATGATCAACGGGACCCACTTTCCTTTTCCTCCCAACCCTCTCCTCCTCCCTTTCCTCCACCTCGGCCCGACTCCCCACCTCCTCCCTCTTCTCCTTAAACCGCCACGCAAACAACTTCCCACTCTCTTTACGCCTAACCAAACCGTGCTTCAATCTAGACAACAACAACGAGCTCCTACTCACCGCGGACCCCTCCTTTCCCACACTCATCGCGTCATCCACAGAAAACGCAAATCTTTCAGAACCCGACAAATCAAGCCCCTCTTCTCTATCGTCCTCGGCCAAATACTCCCACAATCTCCTCCTCCTAACTCTAACTTCCTCATTTTGAAACGTAACCCTCTTCCGATCCACACCCACATCCTCATTTCCCACTTTCTCTCGTGGGCAATCACCGTTTTCTTCAATCTCATTACTATTTCTATCATTATCCCAAAACAAACCCTCTAATTGACAATACAAAGACTTATAAAGATTACTCATAAGAAACTCGGGCCCATCAGGCCCATTAAACCCATCATAAATCCCGACAAACAACCATCCGAGCTCCTCGGACACCACCACGTGCACCCGATCCTCCCCCGCGGCCCCCAGCGCCCACTGCACATTCTCCCCCTCATCCCCCTCTCTACTCTCCCTCTCCTCCTCGGCCTTCCGAAAGTTCCTCACCGGCACCACCCACGGCCTCTTCTTCTCCGAAAAGCTCCTCGATACCGCCCTCCTAATCCCCGAAACCCCCCTCCTCTTCTTCTTCTTACTATTTACATAAATACCCCCAAGCCCTAAAGGAGCCGAAAACGGCACATGTTGGGTCTGATCCAAGGGGCCCGATAGAGCTCCCCGCTCTATCGGGCCTGACATGAAGTAAGGCTCCCCGGGTCCTGAACGGGGGAGAGGCTGTAGAGGGAGGGAGGAGAACGACGAACTGCTCTCAAACAAACTCCTATTATTATTATTATTACTATTATTATTATTATTATTATTATTACCACCACCAATACTATTATAATTATAATCATTACTATTAGTGTAACTATTGGCGGAGACAGAGGCGCCTGATATGGACTTGAAGCAATTGGGGTCGGGCTTAGAATCGGGTTTAGAGGGGGAGAATCGTAAGGAGGAGGAGGGAGAGAGGAACCGGTCCGAAGGAGAGGGAGAGAGAAACCGGTTGGACGACCTCGGGACGTAGCAGAAAGAGTGGCCTAACGCCTCGTCTAAAGGTGGGTCGGGTGAGGTAATATTCGGGTCGGGTCGGGTGTTCGGATTGAGGCAAGGGAATAAATGGGATAACCCGTTGCCCATCACCGGAAAACAACAACCAGCATTGATGAGTTTTAGAGAGAGAGAGATTTGGGGGAGTTTTTTTTTTTAGAGAGAGAGAGTGTGTGAAGGTGAAGTGAGTGAGACTTTGGGTTTTCTTTGTCTTTGAATTTTGGTTGATTTTTGTTTACTTTCTCTATTTAAAATTTTTGTTGGTGATGTGGTGTTTGTTGTTAGTTTTTGGTTGATAGCTACACCTGTGATGGATTTAAGTCAAAATAGAGAATTACGAGTATAAAAGTATTAATGCGCCTTTAATCACATTCAAAAGTAATTAAGTATGGTCTAAGTCTTTATTTGGGATTTTTTTATGCTAAGAATTATTTGGTCTTTATTGGGGATTTTTTCATACTAAGAATTAGTTATAGTCTTATTGACGATTTTTTTCATACTAAGAATTCATTATAGTCTTTATTGAGGATTTTTTTCATCCTACGAATTCGCTTTATTTTGTTTGTTTTATAGGTGTGGACCTGTGGTGTGAGGATTTTTTTTCTATATCAAGAATTCGTTGTATTTTGTTTGTTTTATAGGTGCGGTGTCAAACACAAGGGCAGACCCAGGGGTGGCTGTGAATGGTCATAGCCACCCTACCCCACGGCGATTTTTATTTTATTTTTATTTTATTTATAAGTGTAATTTAAATTTTTTTAAGATATATACATTGATGGTCCCTCCTAATTAAACAAAATAGTTGTTGGTGTAGTGGTAAAATTAGATTTAAGGTAGTGGAATGTTATGAGTTAAAATCATGTTAGTTGTTTTTTTTTTTTAAATTTCTGTTTTCTACCTTGAAATTATCAAATTTCGTAAATGACCATTTTATTTTCCCAAACAAAGATTACTAAAAAAAATATTTTATTATCCAATACGGGTTTTAACTTAATATTTATTTTATGTTATGTTAAACATAGAAAAAATTATTTATTTTTGTATTAGATCTTATTTATTTTGTTACACTACGGCCCTCCAAAAAAAATCATCCTGGTTCCGTCCCTCGTCAAACACATTGACAACGTATTCGACACCTTCTAGTCATGCGTTATTTGTAACGGGAAAGAAATTTGACCGGACGTGCTCTTTTGGTTTTTATTAAAAGATTTTGTCGATAATGATAATTAATTTATTTTTATTTTTATTCTAGATGTGTGGTGCCAAAAAATAAAAACTATTCCACCGTATATCTTCTACCTTGTTAAGTCAAACTAGATGGTAGCAACTAGTAACTAGTAAGAATTAGTGTAAAACTATTACTGCGTCTTGGGATGCAGCGTATCTGATTCTGACTTAAGCTGACTCAGAATCCACAGCCATTGAATATTACTAAAGTTAAAATATGAAATGTACTGTAGCAATATCCAATAACTGTGGATTCTGAGTCAATTTGACTCAGAGTCAGATACGTTGCTTCCTCTTTAAAGACATTCAAAAGGATTTAATTATGGTGCAAGTCTTTATTGGGGATTTTTTTTTCCATACCGAAGGGTTTGTTTTTATTTTGTTTATTTCAAAGGTGTTGTGTAAACACATGACAACGTATTCTAGACTTCTGGTCACACGTATTCTAAAATTATACACGCATCAGTTTCATTATTCATTATCTTAAATATATATAAACTCAGATATATATCAAATATAAGGGATCAATATGTTAGGTTATAATTAAAATAATAATTTATTTCTCTTAATTTTCTCTTATTCTCTCTCATTTATTTATACTTTTCACGTATAAATTAATAAAATAACAAAAATATGAGTTGTATAGCTGTGATAGAGAAATTGATAAAAAAAGATGATAATTTGTATAAATTAAAACGTTTCTTTATAAGTCGTAAAACTCTACCTTTTACTTTAAATATGAGGAAACGTTTAAAGTATGAGGAAGCTGAAAAAAATTAATTTGGGTTGAAAAAAATTGATAGAATTATATTAAAATATAGTAATATTTAGTTATGATAATAAATTTGATAGACAAGCTGAAAAATGTATAAAGTTAAGTTGTTACTCTAAAAATATAAAAATGATATTAATTATTTTAAATATGAAGAAAAATGTAAGAAAACTGGTACGGTTGCTATATATAACTATACTAGTTTATTCCGTCAAAGTAGATATAACGAAACTTTAAATACATTCAAAAGCAATTAATTATAGTTTTTATTGGGGATTTTTTTTGCATAAAGAATTAGTTTTATTTTGTATCTTTCTTAGGTGAGGTGTCAAACACATTGACAAAGTATTCGACACCTTCTACTCATACGTTGTTGACGAAACCTGAAAGAGATTTGATAGGATGTCCCCTTTTAGTTTCTATTTGGAGATTTTGTCGATAATTATAATTAATTTCATATTTTTCTTAATTCTAGATATGTAGTGTTAAGAAATAAAAAGATTCCACCATTTATTGTCATGCATTTCTATAGACGGAACGACACATAATGCAATCAAATATAAAACATGGTCGAAATATGATAAATGAAGGTGTCTTCTATGCTACATTTGTCAAAGCTATGTTGTTGCAGCGTATGTTGTTCCGTCTACTATCGGTCTACAGTATCTCATCGAAGATAGAAATTCTAATTGTCTTCACGTAGGCAATTGTAGACTAATTGCTGCATCAAAAGAAAAGTAAAAAAAAAAAAAAAAACAGGATTATCTGAATGAAGAATGTGAATCATGACAATTTGATGTATTTACGTTAAGCAGTTAACTTAGCTATTTTTGGAAATTGGGTTGAGATTGCAAATTTGACTTGTACCTAATATAAAAAAAAAAATGCGTATGATAAGAAGATAATTTTATACTCCTATCATATACAGTAGTATTATAGTATATCATAAAAGAATTCCCCATAATTTAATAAATCATCTAGAAATTATCATATTTATGTAGTGAATCTCGAGAAAACCTCTATTGTTGTGTTACAAACTAGAGTTGTAATTTTCACATCGCAATAGTGTCCACAACACCTGCACACATGTGTACTTTGGACCAAATGTGATGATTTTCTTGTAAATAAGATCTTGTTTAACATCAACAACTTGATTGGTAGCCATGCGCGTATCCGACTATACACTACAAAATAATATTTGATTTAGTGAGAGTCAAAAGCTGTCACAAGCCTGTCGCAAATTGACTAAACCGTCACAAAACCGTCACAAATTGACTAAACTGTCACAAAGCCGTCACAAAAACCGTCGTTAATAAGCTCGTAACAAAAAATACCGTCACTAATCCCGTCGCTATTTGAGTATTTTTTTGTAGTGATATCATGACCGTCAGGATTTGAACCCTGTCGCCTGCAAAGATTTGCGAGTTAAAAAAAAAAAAAAACTTGTTTAGCATATACATGAAGCATTTAATAAAGGTTGTATTTGAGGAGCTTTTACTTTTTAATACCTTAACAATTAAGTTTATCAAACGTAACATAGATATTGACTTGTAGTTTCGCGTGTAAATGCTACTAGGTTTTAACGAACCTTTACTATATATATATATATATATATATTGTATAAGTTAAATTGAATTTTGTTTTTGGCGAAAATTAGGAATGGGACCGATATTCGGGACTTTAAAGTGTAAAAGAAATAGGAGTCAACGAAAAGAAATAGAGTTGATAGTTGAAAGCGTAGTTATTGTCGTGAAGTGTTATTTTGTCCCTTTTGCTGTTTGTGTGCCCGCCCGTTGTCCACTTTTCTCTATAAATGTTAAATTTCCAATTTCACATCTCCATTTACCACTCTACCCTCATTATATATATATATATATATATTTAACATCTTTTCCCTCACTTAGACATCCCGATAAATCCATTACAACATTCTTAAATCACTTTCATGACTATTTTCTATAAGCCTCGAGAAAAAACTTATTGAAGTGATGTGTATTATTAAACTAGCTACTTTAATCTTGGGTGCAGATAGTTATTAAAGTGGAAATTGTATTTGAATATGAGTATATAAGTTTAAGATCAAATATTACACTTGAAGATTGGTGCTTTTCTTCTAATTATTTGTATGAGTGTAATATGAATCACACAAGAGCATTTGGCTTAGGAAATAAATAAATAAAACATAGAAACATGCAATATTTATTAAGGGTGTGACGGATTGTGTCGGATTGACTTCAATTCTAATTCAATCTGCAAAATAAATGGTAGAACGGATTGGTAAAATTTAAATCTCAACCCAGCACGTTATAATTAAAACTCCAATTACGTGTTGGATTTATATTGATTCTTAATTTTTCATTTTGGTATTTTATTTTTTATAGTTTGCATAATTAACCTAAATTTTAAAATAAATATATAAATTAAAACCAATTAAAATACGTTTAAAACATTCGTAAACAAGTAACAAAACTAAAATATAACAAGAACGGAAAGTTGGTATCGTAAAATACACACAATGTATATATATGTATATTGCGGGTTGAAATAGGTTGGAGCAGATTAACCCGCGGTTTGAAAACATTAACCATAAACCAACCCGTAAAATATATAGCGGATTGGAACGAAACGGATTGATTTTTTTTTAACACTCAACCCACTCCAATCCGTGCGAGTTAGGTTACGGGTTGGATTTACGGATTTTTTACCAACCCCTAATATTTATCAATTTATATGTAAGATATATGGTAAAAAAAAATTCCAAAACATGAGAGTGATAGTAATTCGTATCAGCCCACTCATAGCTCCCCCATAAAACTAATTCTACATGAAAAACTAGTTTGAAAATTTATATATAGTTCCAAACTTAAAATATAAATAGTTCAAAACAGAAATAGCAACATGGTCCAAAAACAAATAACGAAAGAATATAGGAGCCTCTCTCTAACAAAAAGGCTCGGCTATGCATCAAGTTTATCTTTCCCTTCTTCTTCGAGACGAACCTTAAACTTTCGATTTCGTCCATTTCTTCCTCTTACTCCTTCCTTTGTCTCGAACCCCGCTTGTGCACAATATCATAGTCAAATCCCACCAACTTTGTGACGTTGCTCTGGTGTCGTAACACGTTGCTCAAGCAGATGACGTAAACTTTATTGATGAGTAAGAATTAGGAAACACTTACCGACCAAATAAGACCACCACAACTAAATTGCTTCCAAGATAGTAACAAATCCTTCGCATACGTAGATCATGTAAGCTTAACCGGCCGAAGGCATTGCTATGACAAAACTGCACCGATTTTCATACTTGAAGCATTTGTATCGCTAATAAAATGGTCAGAAAAATAAGGTAAAATCAAAACACACGTATATGGTACCACCCGTTTAATTGTATCAAATACGTCATCTGTTTCAGGGTCCACGTAAAATTTTCCTTATTCAATAACTGAGTCAAAGGCCGAACAACTTTCTCTTAACGTTTTCATCCATTTGCATGTGCAGTTTAATTAGTCACTATACATACTTAATTTTCTAGAACTATTGTATTAAGGTGATAAATATAAAGTTTTCTGTAAGTAACATTTTGCTATTATGTACAACATGACTAGATTTACATAATAATTTTTTTCCCATTTTAAAATATAAGATTTCTAACAGACGATAATATACACACAATCTACATTTGAGGCCGTTTTCGTAAAATAACCCTATTATATACTAAATCAAAACTAAATAAAGTTGATGATATTAAATTATAAAAAAAATGATAATTTGAGTATTTGAGATACAAAATCCAAAAAAAATCAATAGTTAAGGATACAAAAAAAGTACATTCAAACTCTTACATATCCGAGTTCTAACAATATTACCCCTCTAAGGAGTTTGTCCGTAAAAATAAAAAAATTAGAAGCGCGGCTATGAAGTCACACGATTAAATTTCTCTATCAACGGAACGTCAACGGGGAAATACCAAAACGTGACTATTGACTTACATATTATTCATTTATTCCATACTTTTCAGTGATTCCAAAGAGGATCAGATATTAATTGTAGCTCAAACTGTAAGGGTTGACTTTTCCAGACAACTCTCTTTAAAGCTACTCATATTAATGTGTTAAAGGACACACAACTAGACAAGTACAGTAAATAATGCTTAATACTCAAACTTGGCAGAAGTAGATAAACTAATTTATTCCAATAAGTAGTTCCTCAAACTTACACATTGGACAAATGTTGTACAATACTTCTTGGTAACTGTGGTTATTTTTTTGCATTGTAAACTTTACTACTCCAGTATGCTAGTAAAGGTTATTAGCGACCAATTTTTCTTCAAACGAAATAAATTACAATATGAATAATTATGATAAAACATTAGCATGTTGTGGATAAGTGGCAACCATCGACTGATATAAATTAACCTATTCGTAAGAATGTGCAATGTGCCAATGTATCATGATCAATCTAACTTTTTTTGAGTGATATACTTCCTTATATAATTCCTTGTTCCAGCTAGATTCTTATTAATATAGATAGTAAAACAAAAACTTTGGTATGTGAAAGAATATATTCCACCACTGAAAAAAAGAGCCACTCCTTGGTTTGGAGGATTGATAAGTCACATAGGTGGCAGGAGAAAGACCAAACAAGAAATACACTAATGGGTTCATAAGAAAAGTAGAAAACACTTGGAAATTTTGAATAGTATATCGCGATCAATGGTGGGCATTTTAGTCATTCAGTAAAAGATATTTAACATGAGTTGGACCACCTAAATACATATTTTTGACAAAAGTAGAGTATCTAGTAAAGTAGTAAATACATATTTTTGAATGAAAACTGTTTGACAGAGCGTTGTTTAGTTAACTATATGTCCAAAATGTGAAATTTTGTTCTGAATTCATAGGCAAACAGAATTTATAAATGAAGGGTACTGTCAAAAATTATACATCGAAAATGATCTTAGGAGTGAGTGATTTTCATTTGTATGAGGCGTGACAGGCACTATTTTTTGCAGATTAAATTAGTCAAATACATGGTAAATTTTTAATGTTGAACGATTATGTGCCGATAGTCACCTCTTAGCTTTTTATAGGCATCGTCTTTATAACTAAAAGTAAGAAAATTTGATTTTTAGAAACTTTCACACGCACACTTGCAGGAAAAATTGGGACGTAGCCGCAGACCTGAAAATCCGAAATGATGGGAACATTTCTTGTAATAATATGATGGTGTATATGATAATGGACGAACGAAACATATGTACTGGATGGTTTTTTTTCTTGTATGGCATTGGTAAGCGTCCAAAAACCTTACCAATGCCCCAATTTGTAATTTGATAGTATGATTTACAAAAAGATTATAGATGGGGATGTCTTGTGTTGACGCACCACAATAATTAAATTACTACATATAGTTTCTTTATGTGAAAAGAAAATAATGAATAACATTATGAATTAAATAAGTTAAGGGACAGAGGGGCATATATACATCTATGTATATAGGTGTACTAGCAAATAATTGTTCGAGAGTTGGTCCATTACTCCATATAATAATGCAACAGTGGACAGATGGTCAACGAACTCACATGACGGAGTTGGGAGTCCTAATTGTATATTTGAAAAATAAAATATTTTATTGAGGATAATCAACTATTCATCTGATTTAAGATTACACAGAAACTCTCTTTTAAACAAGAAAAAGAAAATCCGTAAATCAAATTTTATCTTGAACTTAGAAAATTTATTTTCTAAGAGAACAATGGGGATCAAGCAAAAAATGCAAAAAAAAAACAGAATTACAAAAGAGCTGCAAGTGACTCATGTAACTTATAGTAAATGTTAGTCCTGCTACTAAAATTATTGTAATTCTAAAAGATACAAAGTAACAAAAGCTAAAAAGACGTATTGGTCAAATAATTATACGTGTTAAAGTTGAAACTAATACCCATACATTAGCTCACGGGTGAAGAAGTAGACAAATACCAGGTATTCAGTTTTACATGCTGGGAAGGATATCTTGCTTTTAATGGATTAAATTGAAGAATGTTTTTTTAGGTGTTTATTTTGAACTGAATTTGGTGGCAGACAATGGAAAAAATAAGGGGCTGATGGTTTAATTATGCCATCTAAGGACATGAGTGCTTTACGGGCAAATATGCTAACTTTTCTAGATAATTAATGGCTATTTAATTTCAGAAGTTGATTTATCGAAAAAACGAGTCACCGTCGATACACACAGCCAAATCTCCGAGAGTTTGGCTGTTCACTCGTAATAATGAAATTTTGTGGATAATTATTTGATCGAAATGGTCGATGAAGAAGAATTTAAGAATGATTTTACAGTTGTACAATTGTTATTTACAAGTTTCCAATGGGTTAGACATCCATCTTTATTTAATTGCTTGAATTTCTTGTTTTTATTAAACATTATATTGATTGACTAGTGGCTTAAAATTGTGTTTACATTTCAGATGAGAACTTTTAAATTTCGAGGAGATAGATAAACTGTGAACCTGTCCACTGCAAAATCAAGGGCCCAATGCGAATTGAGAAATTAAATTTGAATTTGAAATAAAGGGAGCTAACAAACAAAACAATACGAGGTAAGATGGAAAGTTCACTACTCAACTCATGATTTACTCTAAAAAATTATGCTATAAACAGGCAGTAACCCACTACATCAGACCCATAACTTTTTATTGTTTTTGACTTGTGTCATCTTTGTTGTAATTATAAAAATACAAATGAGTAGATACTGCTACCCCACTATTCAAAAGCAACTCACTTTAATAAATTAACTTATTTTGTTGATTTGTTATTTTAGCGTATGCAGCAACTGTTGGCACAAAGGGAAAACCACTGTTCTCGAGTACTTTAATGTACTCATACTCTTCTGTAAACGATTAGAACAGTGATCATCGTCCTTCAAAACACGTTGCTTACAAACTTAAAAAAAGTGGTTCACATCCCTGAGCGTTTGTTCGATTGAACAACTTAAAAAAAAGTGTCAAAGTTGAGTCAACCATTTCAAAGTTTTGCACAACTTTACTGGTTAATACTGGCGAGTCTGATTTTCTTCCCAAGCTCGCCTTAATCAATTCGCGTCGGCTCCGATCTTCCGAGTTGTCCGAAGTGGATATGTCTCCTTCAATGGCGAGGTGTTCTTCTATCCTGCACAAGGAACAAACAGGGGCCCGGGGTTGGTGCCAAGTTTTCCCTCTCCAACGATCAAGTCAGTATCGGTATAGACTGAAGGTAGGAATATAGTTAAGGGTGAGGGATCGGGCCGATTACGAGTCGTGGTGTCAGGTGTCACGATTGAAATTCTAGTTGTCCGGGTTGTTTAAGCTTTATCTCTCATCTCTGTCTTTTTCTGTCCGTCCCCTTCTAATTGATATTAGTGGGGGTATTTATAGTGTGATCAGATGTGTATTAGCCCTTGGATCACTGCACTGTCTAATGTTGATCCAACGGCTCCAGGTCATTTATGACTCTGACAAGGGTACTGTTCTTTCCCGGGGCCCACATGGGCTGGCCTGTGATTGGGCCACGTCGATGAAACACATAAAGGGTCTCCCAAGGGAGCAGCAGCATTAATTGGGGAAGTGTACTCGACAAGATTCTCCGGGCCGGCCTAGACACGGTCCGGCCCCTCAAGATCCGGGGTGACGCGTTACCCATGGTTGACAGGCCCGGATCGCCTGCTGTGGAGTTGATATCGGTCCGGACGAGGGGGTGCCGACATCCCCTCGCCAACAGCTCACTGTCCGGAGTCGTCGTTAAGGACGGGGTCTCCAGGGATTTTTAGTCGTTACGGGGGCTCCGGTCATCATGTTCTTATGCTTGACGGTGTGGAGACGTCTCGGCGTAGTCCGACACGTGTTCTTGTATTCTGGAATTTTTGACACGTGGAGCACGCCCATCATGCATTTATGAGGCGCCACCTCTGTCTCTTCGATTCCATCAATGCCATCAATGCTAAAACGGCTGATGGATGACACTTGGCAGATGACCTATGTCTGTTGTACACGTGGAATGCGTCGATTGAGTGGCAGCGGTTATTGTGGGAGTTCGTGTAATGAACCGTCGCTGTCTTTTCACCTTCTGGTAAATGTCTTTTCATCTTCTGGTTGGGATCTATAAATACCCTCAGTGAAATTTCATTTTCACTTTCCCACTCTCTTTCTAAAATTTTCTCTGCAACTCACTTTCTCTCGCTTCCTTCCCACACTTAACAAATTTACAAATACCCAACCGCAATGGTTGTTCACTGAGCTGGCAAAGGCCCGATGCTTGCCCCGAAACCACGGCTCCTGGATGTAATGACCCATGCTCTCCCATTCCGGGCCATGGTGCTAGACCCGGCACTTACTGTGGATGTTAATGGTAACAGTATCATGGTCAGGCAGCATGGGTCCGACCTAGACGAGTTTCGTCAACTCTGCGGGATAGGCGAGGAGTTTCGACTTCGAACTTGTGCCTCCTCGGACGAGGTGAATGGGATAGTGGTTGATCCTAGAAACATGGTAACACTCTCCCTCTCGACTCTTATGTTCGGGGGTACTGACCTCCCCATCCCGGAGCTGCTGGCAGAGTTATGCGCCTGGACGCAAACTCTCCCATGCCAGTGGCCACTGCAGGCGCACCGTATCTGCACCGGGATGGAGGCCCTAAATGTTCTGTTGGGCCCGGACCTTCCGGAACCATTGGGGCTTAGGGAGCTCTTGGCCTGCTATGAATTTCTGCAGACCGAGCCAAGCTCCCAATCCAAGAGCAGGCAACCCTACCTGAGGTGCCGGGCTCATAATCAGCTGATCACGGGTAACTCCGATTCGAATCGGGGTTACACACAAGACGTGGTCATGGTGGAGGGCCGCTGGCTCAATCGTGACGACCTAATTCTTCCGCCCAGGCCGGGGAGGGTGCTGAGCACTAAGGAAAACAAATTCACAATGACCTCTAAGCTTAGGGGCCTTGGCGAACCCAACATAGAGGCGTTGGAGGTGGCTCTAAACTGGTGGGGTCGAGATGGGACCGACGTGAGGACGCGTGATGCGGAGCGCCTGCTAACCTGTGGTTCCCCCACCACATGCAAGGGGAACAACTTTAAATGGCCCCGCAGGACCTTCTGTCCTGTGGGATACTCCAGGGAAAGGTGGGAGAAGGAGAAAGGTCTGGAGTCGACGCTCCCTCCTAAGGTGGTTGAAGAAACCGATGTCGTAGTGGGGCCGGTGGCGAAGGTGGCGAAGAAGGCGTCGAAGGTGGCGACGGTACCGTCCTCCACTACAGGGTGGGGCCGGACGGTACCCGTACCTATATAGACCAACATGGAAAACCTCTGCCAGAGGTTCTTCCCCTGAGGTCTAGGGAGCCTGAGGCAGTGAGCCATCTTCGGTTAGAGGACAGCTCTCCCGAGGTACGCCAGATCGGGCCGACTCCAGGCACATCACGGACCTGGGTAAGCCACTTCTTGTTTTCCTTAGATTCTCGTTTTTATGCTTAGCTAGATTTTGCTAATTTTTCTAACTCCTTTCTTGTATGGCCTGTGTAGGTGGTCCGTTCTGACGAGGAGGAGGCGGATGAAGAGGCTGAGGAGGAGGTGGGATTGGATGGCGAGGAGGGGGCTGACGATGAGGTTGTCGAGGCGGTCAATGGCGGGGATGTGGTCATTCAGCCCGAGGCTGTGGAGGAGGGGGTGAAGGAAGCTAGGGATGAGGTGGCGGTTGTGGCGGGGGAAAAGGAGGTTGAGGCGGGGGAGAAGGAGGTTGTCGTACCTCTACCCGGCGCCGATGCTGCGGATGAGATGGCAGCTAAGGCCAGGCTTGATCGGGCCGCCCGCAAGGCCCAGCTTGGGAAGAGGAAGGTGGAGGGGACGAAGCCCCTTCGTGATGGGAAGAAGGCCAAGGTTGGGGGGAGCCCCCCGCCTGAGGTTGTGGTGGAGGAGAGGCCGAAGGTGACGTTGGGCCGTACTCAAAGCTCGGGGTCCTCTTCCGCTTCTCCGTCCCATAGGATGCCTGTGCAAACACCCGAGGAGGTGAAGGCAACCACGGGGGTGAAGAGCATAATGGAGGCTCACCCGTCCGCCGGACTCCTGGCTTTGGTTGCGCTGCAGCAGCAAAGCGTCGAGGCTGACCACCGGGGACGTGACCTTGCCTCCTCCATGGCATCAACCATGGCCATGATACCTCAGGTACAAAACTCCTCATAGTGTTTATTTGTATGTTTTCATGTTCTTTCCAAATATTTTGCTAAGTGTTTGCTCCTTTCCTTGTAGGCCTATCTGATGATGAACCAATACGTTTATCACCAAGGCCAGCTGGTGAGATCATGGGCCGCGAAGGCCGAGGCTAACGCCAGGCTTATGGAGGAGGCCCAGCAAAGGGCGGAGGAGGCCCAGACTAGGGCGGAGAAGGCCGAGGACCTGAATGCCTCGATCGAGGCTCAAAGGGTTGAAGCCGTGAAGGCTAGGGTGAAGGCCGAGGAACGCGCCCAGGCTGCAGAGGCGGCTCTGAAAGAGGCAGAGACTGGGGTGGCTGACAAGCTGAAAACCGCGGTCCAGACTGCCCAAGCTAAGCTGAACGCCAACTGGGTCCAAAAGACACAGAAGGAATTCAATTCCTTCTATGTCGAAGGGTGGACCGAGGCGGCTGCCTTTTTGAGGGCGGGACCGGACCATCCGGTATGGAATGTGGACAATATCATCGTCCCTGTTCCCTCAGCTCCCGTTCCCGAGGTGGTTCCCCTCACTCCTCGAGCTCTCTCCGACGAAGAGGGTGAGGAAGATGACGACGGGGCTACCTAGGATAGTTTTATTTTCTGTTCTCTGGTGTAATCTCTTTTTTGTACTTAGCTTGTAATAGCTTCTTATTGAATGAAATGAAAAAACAATTTTGGACTTGTCTTTTATTCCTCTGTTTTTTACTTCCGATGCGTGTTCACGTATGTGCTCCCAAATGAGTGGGCCTTTATGCTTCGGCGAGGGGGCACTCATTTAATATGACTCGCACTTCGAGTTAATACTTAGAAAATAAATATAAGCCGGGGTGCCGTATAGGCTCGTGTGTTCTGAAACACTTGTGAAATCTAAATGAACTGAAAAATTCAAATAAATATAATCCGGGATGCCGTATAGGCTCGTGTGTTCTGAAACACTTGTAAGATTTAAATGAACTGAAAAATCCAAATAAATATAAACCGGGGTGTCGTATAGGCTCGGGTGTTCTGAAACACTTGTAGAATTTAAATGAACTGAAAAATTCAAATAAATATAATCCGGGATGCCGTATAGGCTCGTGTGTTCTGAAACACTTGTAAAATTTAAATGAACTGAAAAATCCAAATAAATATAAACCGGGGTGCCGTATAGGCTCGGGTGTTCTGAAACACTTGTAGAATTTAAATGAACTGAAAAATTCAAATAAATATAATCCGGGATGCCGTATAGGCTCGTGTGTTCTGAAACACTTGTAAAATTTAAATGAACTGAAAAATCCAAATAAATATAAACCGGGGTGCCGTATAGGCTCGGGTGTTCTGAAACACTTGTAGAATTTAAATGAACTGAAAAATTCAAATAAATATAAGCCGGGGTGATTTCGAAATAACAACAGTTTTATTCATAAAGCCCTCAGGCACATTTACATCATATTCTTATTTACATCAAAACGCAAAGGTCGAGCCCTATTGATAGTACTTCCTTAGGTTGTTGACGTTCCAAGGTCGATCCATCGGGACGTCGTTGGGGAGGCGACCCAACAGGTAGGCCCCGTTGCCCGCCGCACCGATGATTCGATAGGGGCCTTCCCAGTTGGGGCCTAACTTTCCGTCGGACTGTACCCTAGTGTTGTTGTTTACTCTTCGTAGCACGAGGTCTTCGTCTTGGAAGCGTCTGGCGTTCACTCTTTTGTTATAGGAACGCCCCAGCTCGTTCTTGTATTCGGCGTTACGGATGGCCGCGACTTCCCTTCGTTCTTCAGCATATTCGAATTCGAGGCCCATCATCTTTTCGTTCAGGCCGTTCTCCACCATGTCGGTTCTGAGAGAGGGGAGTCCGATTTCTAATGGGATAACAGCTTCCATCCCGTAGGTAAGGCTATAGGGCGTTTGCTGGGTGCCCCGTCTTCTCGTCGTTCGGTAGGCCCAGAGGACGTGCTGCAGTTCGTCAGCCCATCGTCCTTTGGACTCGTCTAGCCTCTTTTTTATTCCGTCGAGGACGGTCTTATTCGACACTTCAGCTTGGCCGTTGCTTTGGAGATACAAAGGGGTGGAATAATAGCTTCTGATGCGGTACTTCGCATACATCGCTTTTAACTTGGCTCCGGTGAACTGGCCCCCATTATCTGCCACTATCGAGTAGGGGATTCCGAATCTCGTGATTACATCCCTCCAGAGGAACCTGATCACCTCGGCCTCCGTTATCTTTGCTAATGCCACGGCTTCTACCCACTTCGAGAAGTAGTCGGTGACCATGAGGAGGAACTTTTTGCCTCCCGGGGCCCGAGGGAATGGTCCGACGATGTCCATACCCCATTGGGGAAAGGGCCAAGGCGAAGTCACGCTGCTCATCTTTTGGGCCGGGGCTCTAGGTATGGGGGCGTATTTTTGGCACTTCTCACATTTGAGCACGAATGCTTTAGAATCTTTTTGCATGAGGGGCCACCAATATCCGTGAGTTAAGGCACGGTTGGCTAGCGACCTGCCCCCGGTGTGGCTCCCACACGTTCCTTCGTGAATCTCCTCCATGACCCTCACTGCCATATCGGGATGGACGCAGAGCAAGTAGGGCCCGGAGAACGACCTTTTATAAAGTTGATCGCTGGGAGCCAACCAGAACTCCAGTGCTTTTCTTCTTATTTTCTCAGCCTCTTTCTTATCATCGGGGAGGTCACCGGAGCGGTAGTACTCGATTATGGGGCCCATCCAGCTCGTCTCCGACGGGAGGTCAGTCACTACGTTAACCCTTGCCTTAGCTTCGATGCTAGGCGAAGGGACGTATTCTACGGTGATGACTCGCTCCTTTTTATCACTCATGGCCGAGGCTAGGGTCGCCAGTGCATCGGCGTGCGTGAGTGTTCTCATTTCTGTTGATGTTGACGATTTCCCGATACTCGAAGCTTTGGAGTATTCCGGAGGCGATGGCCACGTAGTTTGCCATCCTTTCGTCTTTCGTCTGAAACTCGCCACTGATCTGGCTACTGACTAACTAGGAATCAGTGTGCACCAGTATCTTCTTGATGCCGAGGCTTCGGGCCATTTTCAGGCCTGCGATCACGGCTTCGTACTCCGCCTCGTTATTGGTGGCTCGGAAGCCAAGCTGGATTGACTTCTCGATTACATCACCCTGTGGGGATTGGAGTACCACCCCGAGGCCAGATCCCTTTTTATTGGCAGCTCTGTCGGCGTGCAAGGTCCACGTTCCTTGGGCACGTTCCTCGATGCCGGGGGATGCGGTCGTTCCGGTGAATTCTGCCACAAAGTCGGCCAGGGCCTGCCCCTTGACGGACGTTCGCGGCTCGTACCGGATGTCGTACGCGTTCAGGTGGCAAGCCCACTTCGTCATACGCCGAGACAGGTCTCCCTTCTGGAGTATTTCCCGAATGGGCTGATCCGTATACACCACGATACTGTGTGCCGAGAAGTAATGGGCCAGTTTTCGCGATGCCATAACGAGTGCCAGGACGAGCTTTTCTAGGGGCATATACCTAGCCTCGGCGTCGAGGAGGGTTTTGCTCACGTAATAGATTGGCCTTTGCTCCATGCCGACCTCCTTGATGAGAACGACGCTAACGGCTATCTCAGACACGGCAAGGTACAGGGCAAGGACGTCGCCGGTGTCCGGCTTGGCCAGAAGAGGCGTGCTTCCGAGGTAGTTTGCCAGCTCCGTGAATGCATTCCGGCATTCGTCATTCCATTCGAACTTCTTCTGAGCCTTTAGAGCGGTAAAGAATGGCTTGCATCGATCTCCGAACCGGGCTATAAACCGGTTGAGGGAAGCGGCCATTCCGGCTAACTTTTGTACGTCCTTCCTCTTTTCAGGGGTTCTCAAGTTCTTCAAGGCAGAGATTTGGACCGGGTTCGCCTCTATACCGCGATGGGTTACCATGAACCCTAGGAACTTCCCGGCACCAACTCCGAAGGCGCACTTAGAGGTGTTCAGCTTCAGGTCATGCTTTCGTATTGTTTCGAACACCTCTCTTAGGTCGGACAGGTGGTCGTCCTCCTGGGTGCTTTTTACAACCATGTCATCGATATAGACCTCTATGCTCCGGCCTATGCTCTTAGCGAATATCTTGGTGACCATTCTCTGATACGTCGCCCCGGCGTTCTTAAGCCCAAATGGCATCATCTTGTAACAGTAATTCCCCCTTGGGGTTATAAAGGCGGTTTTTTCTTGGTCAGCCTCCGTCATGGGTATTTGGTGATAGCCGGAGCAGGCGTCCAGGAAACTCATTCTGGCGGCTCCGGCGGTGGAGTCCACTATCTGATCAATTTTAGGCAAAGGGAAGGGATCCTTTGGACAGGCCCGGTTAAGGCTCATGTAATCGATGAACACACGCAGCTTTCCGTTCTTTTTAGGGACCACCACGGGGTTAGCGAGCCATCTAGGGTAAAAGATTTCCCTGATGGCTCCAGCTAGCAGAAGTTTTTGCACTTCCTCGTTTATGGCATCGGCATGCTCCGGACTAACGCGGCGCCCCTTTTGCATCACAGGCTTCGCATCCGGGTTGACGTTCAATTTATGACAGGCGAGGTCGGGACTGATACCCGACATTTCGCATGGAGACCACGTGAAGTTGTCGAGGTATTCAAGCAGTAGCTTGACGAGATCTGAAATCTCGGGCTCGCTCAGCCTCGCGCCCACCATGAAAAAGTGGTCCTCGTCGTACCCCGGAATCTGGACCTTCAGCAACCCTCATTCTACATTTTCTTCAGCTTCCGGACCCATCTTCTTGTTCAGTTCCCGTAGCAGCTTAGGATCCTCAGCTTCTATGTTCATAGCACTCTGGGCCGGAATCGGTTTATTGCCGGAGTATACGGCCATGCCACAGCTTCTCGAGACCTTTTGGTTTCCCGATATGGTCTCGACTCCATTCACAGTGGGGTACTTGACCTTTTGGTGTAGAGCGGAGGAGACGCCTTCTATCTTATGAAGCCACGCACGCCCTAGTATGACGTTGTAAACGGAGGGGACGTCCACCACTGTGAACTCCACGCTCATAACCTTGGTTCCTGTCTTAACAGGCAAGGTTATGTTCCCTCTGGGCTGAACAGACTCAGAGTTGAATCCGTACAGAGGAGGGGCGTTGGTATCTAACTGCCCCTCCGTCAGCCCCATCTTTTGGTAGAGGTCACCAAAGAGAATATTCACCGACGCCCTCTGATCGACGAGGATTCGTCCAACTGAGCAATGGCCCACTTGGGCCGTGATAACAAGGGCGTCATAGTGGGGCAGGTCTACCCCCACTAGGTCGAAGTCAGTAAAGCTTAGATCTGGCTTGGTTCCCTGCTTGCATCTCTTTCGGGGTTTCGGGCTTTCGGCGAGGCAAATGCGCTCCTTCATTATTGCCTCGCGGGCCTCGGTTCTCTCCACCCCATTTGGCTTCGACTTCTTTGGCCCGGAATGGATAACCTGGCAAGTCATCACCGGTGGGGGGAGGTCTGGTTGCCTTTCGTCGTCTCCTTCTCGGTCTCGATCGGGGTCCCTTCGTGTCTTGACGTATCTATCCATCAAGCCATCTCGGACCCATCCTTCCAGCCTTGCCTTCAGCCCATGACACTCATTGGTACTATGGCCACGACCTCTGTGATAGTCGCAAAACTTGTCGTTGGTCCCACGGGCAGGCTCGTTCCTGAGTGGGAGAGGCCAGGAGAAGAACAGTTCGTTCTCAATTTCGCTTAGCAGGCCAGTCAACGGGAGGCGAAAGGTGGTGGAGTAAGCAGTTTTCGAATTCGAAGGGTCGGTCCGACGGGCCTCTTCTCTTCTTCTTTTGGGGGCCGGTTGCGGATTCCTCCCCGTTCGGGGATGTTCCATTCTTTCGCTTATGGGCCGGTTTCTTTGGGGGCTCATTACGACGGACCTATCAATCTGTTGGTCGATGATGGCCACTGAACGTGATGCCCCAGCAGACCTCATGTCCTTCTCTATGTCAATATGCTGCTTTATGAGGGACCTGAGATGAGGGACGGAGCCGGGAGGGGTCGCTATCATCTCGTTACGGATCCTGCTGCCCACGACCATATTTTGTCTGAAGGCAGCTATGGCGGTGGAATCGGGGCAGTCCGCGCACTCCGCGTGTTTCAGCCAGAACCGATTATCGTAGTTCTCGAGGGTCTCTTTGGATTGGACCCTCACTTGATAGAGTTGCTCCGGCTGAGTAACCCTCTCCTTCAAGTTTATGAACCGATGAGAAAAGTCGTAGGCTAGATCGTCCCAACAATGGACGGAGTTGGTAGGCAGGGACTGGAACCATTTACTAGCAAGCCTTCCCAGGCTGGCGGGAAAGCACCTACACATTAATTGGTCGAGATGGGACCAATGGTTCATTTGGTATTGATAGTGGTGAAGATGAGCCTCCGGATCAGAGTCTGCGTTGAAGGTCTGGAGGACAGGGGCGATGAAATTCCTGGGGGGAGCGCTATACTCAATTTCGTCCAAGAACGGGGTACTTCGGGTCGAAGCCACGATCTTCAGCGCTGCCTCGCCGGCTGCGTCGTGTCGTCCACGGCGTCCACGCCTTCGCGTCCGGGGAGACCTGTCAGTTCGGGCATGACTCGATTCCGGTTGAGAGTTTCGGCCGTCCTCATGCCTACGGAGTCGGGAAGGTATACTCCGCTCATCGGTTTGACGGGAATTCCCTTCGTGGGAGTGCTCCGACTCCTCACCCCTAGTTGGCTCTCTGGGAGTTTCTAGGGGGGATCGTCGGCGGGGTCCCAGCCGGGACATCACGCTCTTAGTGGGTCTGAGGACCGGTTCGCCTTGGCTTGCGCCTTGGAGAACGAGTTCGGGCTCTGGTTCCATCAGCGTGGCTATCAATGCCTTCTGGGCCGCGAGCGCGACGAGTTCCTTTTGGTGGATATCGAGCATCATTTCAGTCAGTTCAGCTCGTGTTTGGGGTGTCCCAGCTATTGCCGTTAAGGGGGCGGGACCACTTGTAGACGCGGTTCTCGGGGTCTCATTAAAAGAGAGTGTCTTTGCATTTCGAGAACGGGAGTGGGTCGGGACGACGGAGTATCGAAGCGGTTGTTGCCAGACATGTTTTCTTCGAGGACATAGAGTCAGAGCTAACGCGTTCTTCACAATTTCCCACAGACGGCGCCAATTGGCGAGCCTGATTTTCTTCCCAAGCTCGGCTTAATCAATTCGCGTCGGCTCCGATCTTCCGAGGTGTCCGAAGTGGATATGTCTCCTTCAATGGCGAGGTGTTCTTCTATCCTGCACAAGGAACAAACAGGGGCCCGGGGTTGGTGCCAGGTTTTCCCTCTCCAACGATCAAGTCAGTATCGGTATAGACTGAAGGTAGGAATATAGTTAAGGGTGAGGGATCGGGCCGGTTACGAGTCGTGGTGTCAGGTGTCACGATTGGAATTCTAGTTGCCCTGGTTGTTTAAGCTTTATCTCTCCTCTCTGTCTTTTTCTGTCCGTCCCCTTCTAATTGGTATTAGTGGGGGTATTTATAGTGTGATCAGAGGTGTATTAGCCCTTGGATCACTGCACTGTCTAATGTTGATCCAACGGCTCCAGGTCATTTATGACTCTGACAAGGGTACTGTCCTTTCCCGGGGACCACAGGGGCTGGCCTGTGATTGGGCAACGTCGATGAAACACATAAAGGGTCCCCCAAGGGAGCAGCAACATTAATTGGAGAAGTGTACTCGACAAGCTTCTCCGGGCCGGCCTAGACACGGTCCGGCCCCTCAAGATCTGGGGTGACGCGTTACCCATGGTTGACAGGCCCGGATCGCATGCTGTGGAGTTGATATCGGTCCGGACGAGGGGGTGCCGACATCCCCTCGCCAAATACTCCTTCTGTTTTTGTCATATATTACTCATTTCGTACCAATTTATATGTTATATACAAAAACACGTGCAACTTTGATCGCCTTTAAATATGTAACTAAATTGTCGAAACGAATTTTTTTAATTTTTTTTATATAGTTTAAATGTTAAACTATATGATAGAATTTTTTTAAAAATTATTTCGGCAATTTAGTTACATGTTCAAAGCCGGTTAAAGTTACACGTGGTTTCGTATAACACATCTAAATTGATACCGATGGAGTATTGATATCATGTGTACTTTTCATTCTATTTCCAATGGACAACTTGGTTCCTAGAAGATTCGCACAATTTTGAACATGAATTATGTATTCGATCACGGTTCATTATTCCGTAGACAAAAATCTGATGCAAGTGTCTGAATTCCTATTTTGGAGTCACAAAAAAAATGCACCAAAGCGATTAATCTTGTTGTTTTTTCTTGAAGGAAAAAAAGGATGACATCGTAGGAAGCCAGTTTGACGTTTTTATATGGGACATTTTCACTGGGGGCGGTTGATATGTACACAACATTATGTAATACCGGTCCATTATTCATTTGTAAACTTACATCCATATTAAAAGTTTAACTCAATAGTTATTGGTGCATATTAATGTCCATCATTGTTTTTTCATATCATTTCGATGTGTGCTCATCATGTGCAATTATACATTTTCCGTTGTAGAAAATACAGAAGATTCACCTATTTTCCGTTGTACATGCCTATTGACTCACAGGTTTGGTTAGACTGGGAATTTGACAGGGATGCTGATTATCAGTGAAGCTTATTATGAATCTACGATGGTGTCCTAGCTAGTTACAATATGGACAAATATATCTGTAGCTATTTTTCTTCTACTTGACCGGTTAACTTGGAATGGTTTTGTTTGTTACGAAAAATTTAATACAGTCTGTCTTTATTTTTCAGGATAGCAAAAACCAATCCGTTTTGGATCCATTTAGTGTATTTTTCGGATCATTAATAGATGTTAGATTTTTATTATGTGACGGCATCTAAAATAATAGTGTACTATATTCACGATAGTGTCAATCGTTCGGTGTTTATTCCAAAATGCACTATTATTTAAGGTGTGTCAACCAATAATAATTTTAGTTTTAATTTTAGGGTAGATATTTTTGGGTTTATTAACATGTGTTATATTTTTAGTATTTTTTAGTTTTAATTTTGAATTAATTTTAGAATAAATATTATTGTATTCATTAATATGTGTTATGCTTTTAGTACGTGACACAGCATAAATAATAATTGACTAGATTCACGGTAATGTTAATTGTTTGATGCGGATTTTAAAACATTAAAACAAAAATATAACATATAAAATTACATATTTTTGCTCATCAAAAATTTAATATGTCTTCAACATAATTTCTGTACTGATTACCCCCCCCCCCCACCCAAGATGCTTGGTGTTTCTGTGGGGCTGGACCACATCTATAGAAGGGGATCCATTTTTGTTATGTATTATAAAAAGGCGCATGGCAACCTTTACGAAAGCATACTTCATACAGAATTATTTCATCACAGTTTTTATTTTTTCATTTTTACTGTGAGAGGAAGATAAGAGGAGTGGTTTTAACTCTTCTCGGCTGGTTTTAACTCTATCAGTGAAAGGTTTGGTTGTCCTCTTGTTTTTCGTTTCAGGTCGGATGATTAGAATTTTCTTGTACGGACAGTCTGGTTTTTGCATTGTATAAACTAGTTATTCTTTGTCCCTTGGAACCACGAGAGAGTTTATGCAAAAGACGTTACCTTGCTAGAAACATATAGTGCTGATATTTTTCCAGATTCGTTTTACATATGCTCCATATGCAAATTACAAGTACTTAACATGGAGCCTAAATGTTTGGTCACCGGTGATATTTTGCATCCGAATTCATCCTTTTTAGCTCCAACTTTGTTGTTAATCCAATCACATTTGAATAGCAAAAACCGAAGGTCATTTGAATATCTAAGATTAATAATATCGGTTAAAATCCCATAAAATCAACATCACCAATGGCAGGACGAGAATCTTTTGAACTTGCAAAGCTATTAGTTTTTCTAGTTAATAAAACACTGCTATTTTGGGTATTCAATCTTTTTTCTCTTTTCTTAGTCCGAAACTTGAGCCCGTTTATGATATATCTAGTATATCTTCTGGCCCACTTATCAGGTTGAAGAGCTAACAATTTCACTTTATCAGGCAAAGCAACATTGGTATTTTGTTGTAACTTAAGCACCTAAATCAATAAAAAGAAATTAGATACTTAACAGGCAACACTTTAATACCAAAGTTGAGCAAGATATTTAGGCGTGATGACTTACATGTTCCTTAAACCAATTTGAAAAGTTTTCATTGTGCTTCTTCAAAATGTCACGTTCACTGGCACGGCAATTTTCGAGCTTAAGAATTTTTATGTGCTCCCTACAAGTCAAAGAATTTTAATAACTATCTATAGACAAAGCTATCAAATATAAAATATGCTTGTTATAAGTTAGATTCTTACTGCATGAATATGGAGACCTCATCCGAGTTGCAGAGTATATATCTATATGCCTACTCCCATGCAATATTATCAAGACGGAGCTGTTTCCCCTTTCTTGCAAGAACACCTCCTTTACCCCTCGTAATTTCTTAGTGGTCTATTTAATTACCCAATTACAAAGGTTTTTGGGCAGTCTCAATTATATTGCTGACTATTATAAAAATCTTGCTATAGACAGCTCTCCTTTATATGAGAGATTAAAAAAAGATCCTCCTGTATGGACTGAGATTCATACGAATGCTGTTAGACTCATTAAGTCGAAAGTTAAAAGTTTACCCTGTTTAGCATTAATTTCTCCTACCAGTTTTAAAATTGTAGAAACTGATGCATCAGATATTGGTTATGGTGGAATATTAAAACAAAAGTTTCCTTCCAAAAATAAAGAGATATTATCTCGTTATACTTCTGGCAAGTGGAATTCTGCCCAAATCAATTATTCCACAATAAAGAAAGAAATTCTTTCTATAGTCAATTGTATTACTAAATTTCAAGATGATTTATTAAATCAAAAATTCCTCCTGCGAATTGATTGTAAAGCAGCTAAAGAAGTTTTAGAAAAAGATGTCAAAAATTTGGCATCCAAGCAAATATTTGCTCGATGGCAATCTATTTTGTCTATTTTTGATTTTGATATTGAATATATAAAAGGAGAACATAATTCTCTTCCTGATTTTCTCACCAGGGAATATATTCTTGGCCCTATTAGCTCCTCATGAGTCAGGCTAGTCGTGGGCGTAGAGGTTTATCCTCTGCGCGTGAGCGCCATGAATTCGATAAACAGAGATATTCCTCTGCCCAATCTGACTCCGGCTCGTCTAGGGGACCGGCTGTGCACTCGAAAAAAGAGCCTGCTAATTATGAGGATTATTTATCCTCCGGTAAAACCCAAGAAAGCTTCTTAGAAGCACTCAAGGAACCAGTTATTCCTGGCAAACAAAAGATGAATGACGAAATTATTATTCTTTTGAATAAAGGAGATGAGAGGTTATTTACCTCACCCAATACTTTGGCTAAAAGGTATTTCGAGACTGAGGAACATTTTCCTCTTATTGATAATAAGAATTTGAAATATTTTCAGTCGATTCTTATTGAAACTGGTTCCGTGGTGATCAATCACATGAATCAGCATAAAAATACTGGGGATATTTCCTTTAGCAAAGCCTTCATTAGAAAGGTCATTCATATTACTGAATGGGGATTAAACCCTAATAAGCCTATGCAGCTTAAATTTTCCCACCAACACTATAATTATTGGGATTATATGTCTGCTTGGCGCTATGCCTTTTGTGTGCATAAAAAATGAATCATATTAACTTGGTCAATTCGAAAAGACATCAAGTAGATCCAATAGTTTTAATGACATCAAATGCTTCCTTTCATCTACACATAAAGAAGGACAAATATGCCATTTATGTCATTTTAGTTGGTTTTTTCTGATGAAAAAAAACTAATTTAAGCGAAAACGTCATGATAGTTAATTATGGTCCCTCCCCGGTTGACTTTAGGAAAGTGAATGTAGTTTGTTACAAAAGTATAAAAATTGAATCAAAGGCTTTTGTAAGAGTAACTTATAATTTCAACAACTAATATTATACTAATCGAATGATACTCAGAGCAACTTATTGATATCATGAACAAAAGGAGAAAAACTTAATTAATTAATTAAGAGTTGTTAATATTACACATTTCATTATAAATCGAAACATTTAGATGGCCCGCATATCAAGAAACCATGGCAGCGAATTGCCGAGGCATCTTAGTCAAGTTTTTTGAAGAGATGGTGATGATAGTCAAGTTTTTTGAAAATATAGTGATGATAGTTAAGTTTTTTGAAGAGAGAGTGATGAAACATAAAACTTGACGGTGTTAATTGTTTTTATTTAAGAAAAAAGGGTCCGTCGAGATATTAGCGGTGACAGTGTATGATCGGTCAAGCGATACTACGGTCACCCATCTTGGTGATTCGTAAAGTTCAGGTATAATTCATATGTTTTATGCCCATAATAATAGTTATAAGTACTCGATAATTATAAGTAAAGTAGGGTAATCTATAAGGCGGGTTAAGTCATATATCTTTAAATATAAATTATAGTGTCAATAATTAGTAGGAAGAGTTTAGCCAAACTGAGACCCAATCGGGTAAGAGAGGGGCAAACAACTGATATACGAGGCCCGGATGGTTTAGACGGGATGAAGCTCATCGTTGCTAACTCATGAGACGATCCCGTAACTTTACACATAATCATCTACACAACAGTAATTTTAACGCGTCGGAAGATGTATCAAAACAGATATAACCAACGATCCGACCGCACATATCAAAAACCATTGAATTAAGAAGCTATTGCACTATTAATTGCTCCGATCCAACGGTTGAAAATCTCGCACGAGCCGTTTCCGTGACAGACTACAGGCCTATCACAAATTCTTGTTTGAAAACTATGTATTTATCCTTTTTATGCATCTCTTATATGATATTCATGATATATATGTATATGTGAGGTTGTAAGTATGAATCATCTCTATTATTCGGAGTATATTTGTGTATCTAATGGAGTATATTGTATATCTAAAGTAGAGATAGAGTAGTCGAATTCAGCCCCATTTTTTACGATGTGATGATAGTATTTATATGATGAGAGATGTAGGTTTTGCCCTCTACATGAGCTTGTAAATGAGCTTATATTGTTAGCATTTGTAATTGGACCAAATGCTTTTTATGTCGTATCAAGTTCTCGCAGCTTCATGACCAAGTTTACTTGCGTTATGAACCTCTCTGCTCGGCGACTCCCTAATTGATAAATGTATCGTTTGATTTAGACTTCTTTTCAACAGACCGCTTGTATAGAAATTGAAAGCTCTCTTCATATCTCTTTCAGGATTCTTCGAATTCCCGAATTTTTATTTGTATGTTTATTTTATATGAGAAAATTGATCGATTGTAATAGTCTAAACATTCATTAAGTTTATCGCAGCTGCCCGAGAAATTATGTGGTAATTAGGACCGACTTATCGTTTTCCGAGCAAGCTGATTATGATATTTTAAAAACAGTTTGCTCGACTAGCGTGACCAATCTTCTTCTGTAAAGTGGTAATCGGATCTTGTTCGGCTTGGCTATCATTTTTACTCTATGGCTCAGGCCGAGCTGTTGTTTTAAGAAACATGCTTGTTACGGCCGAACTATTCTTCCCGGGAAAATATGTCTCGTAGAGATCACATGGCCCAAATTTATTTCTTAATTGCTCATTACTCGTGTGCAGTAATGATTTTTTTGACTTGTTTTATGTAGTTTGTTATATGTATGATTGAAAAGTTACTTGAACTTCTCCCAACTTGATAATAGAGATTTATCGTGAATTAGCTATTGTTTTGATGTGATAATGTGGTATACTCCTCTATTCCACAAGTCCATTATTCTCAGCAGCCTCTGTTGTGGATAGTGGTCTTATTTGCCAATATTGGTTTGCTTGGTTCTGTCTGACTTTCTCTTATTGGGTTAATTTTTCTCATCTTAGTGTTTGTAATTGCTCGGTTTATTCCTCGATTTGCTTCAAAAGAGGTATTTTTTGCTGAATAATTTTTGAAACGAAATCCCAATGGATTTGTTATCTAACTCGGGACACCGGGAGGTATTCCCCCTATTACCCCTAGACCGTTAGCTGAAGGCCTATCACGGTTTGTGATCTTCAGGTGATGGTCTACGACTGAGTAGCTCGACGACCATAATTGGTGAAAACGCATCCCTTGTACACGAAAATCATGAGTGATTTGTTGTACGCGGGTAGGAGTGTCCCCCCATACTCCCACAATCCATTGTTCTCAGTAGTTTCTACTGAGTATAGTGGACTTATTAATCTCGTTTATTTCTCATTACCCGTGGGCAATTGAGTCTTTGTTTTGCCTCTCTTTGTAGTTATTGAATTTTTTCTTTTATGCCTTTCATTTTGTCGGAATTTGCCTAATATGCCTTTTATCTTAGGTTTTTTTGTTTGTTTGTTTGTTTCCTTTTTTTTTACTTTTGCGTTTTTACTTTTTATTTAGGATTTTCCCGATCTATCTCGTTTATGAGAATTTTAGTTTTTTGCTTGTTGTTTTGCTTGTTGTTTTGCCTTGAATATAAAGGCTTTGGAATTTAACACATGTCGTTCAGGATTTAGCCGAAGTGCCTCCAATTTTTGGAGGACTAGTAAATTGCTTTTAGCTTGTTCGTGATTTACCCGGTCTGTCTCTTATTTTGGAGAATTTTTTATTTTTGCTTTTTCTATTTTTAATTTACCCGAGGTGCCTCACTTTAGTTTTTGCGTATTCATCTGTCTTATATTAAAGGAATTTCTCATAACTTTGCATATGCTGTTCGGGTGGGATTTACTTGAGGTGCCACACTTTTGAGGACTTTAGTTGTTGATTTTTGCTATGCCTCGTTTCCAACGACTTGTCTTCTTTCTCTTCGGGATTTACCCGAGTTGCCTATGATATTTAGGACTGTAGAATTTTCTTTTCTCTACTTTGTTCTTTAAGAGTTTTTTCTTTCTTTCTTCGGGGATACACCCGAGTTGCCTCTAATTGAGAGAGGTTTAGGTGTTACTTCCTGCCTTGCTCTCAAGGGTTTTTTATTTTTCTATTTCGGGATTTCGTCCGAGGTGCCTCTAATTTAGAGGGCTTTGGTATTTTTTTTTAATTTTTTGGGGATACACCCGAGTTGCCTCTAATTGAGAGGGGTTTAGGTGTTTCTTTCTGCCTTGCTCTCAAGGCCATTTTATTTTTGTCTTTCGGAATTTTGTCCGAGGTGCCTCTTATTTAGAGAGCTTTGGTATTTTTTTATTTTTGCTTTTTTGCTTGAGGCCGAACTCTTTTGATTGGCTTCTTCCGTTCCTTTTTTACTTTTTCGGGATTTACCCTTGTGTGCCTCTATTATTGAGGACTTTTGTGCCTCCATTTCGGAAGACTTTGGTGCCTCTCTTCGGAGGACTTTGGTGCCTCTATTAGAAGGACTTTCGTGCCTCTCTTTCGTAGGACTTTTGTTACGATCTCTCATAGGACTTTTGTTCTTATCTCTCATAGGACTTTTGTGCATCTCTTTCGGAAGACTTTAGTGTTGCTACTTCTTTTGCATTGTCCTCAAGTCATTTTTATATTTGTGTTTCGGGATTTCACCCGAGTTGCCTCTAATTTAGAGGGCTTTAGTTCCTATCTCTCATCGGACTTTTGTGCCTCTCTTTCAAAGGACTTTATTGTCTATCTCTCGTAGAACTTTTGTGCCTCTCTTTCAGAGTAGTTTAGTGCCTATCTCTTGTAGGACTTTTGTACCTATCTCTCATAGGACCTTTGTACCGCTCTTTCGGAGGACTTTTCCATTTGATGAAGCATAAATCTTCACGGGGGTTATTATTTTTATATGAGTAAGAAGTGTCAGTCTAGATATTAGCGGTGACCGTGTATGATCGGCCAAGCGATACTACGGCCACACATCTTGGTGATTCCCAAATTTCAAGTATAATTCATATGTTTTATGCCCATAGTAATAGTTATAAGTCTTGCTTGGTAATATAAATAAAATCGGGTAATTACGGGTTAAGTCATATATTTTTAAATATAAATCATAGTGTCAATAATTAGTAGGAATGATTTAGCCAAACTGAGAACCAATCGGGTAAAAGAGAGGGGCAAACGACTGATATACCAAGCCCAAATGATTTAGATGGGATGCGGCTCATCGTTGCGCAACCGAGGAGACGATCCCGTAACTTTATACATAATCATCTACACAGCAGTAACTTTAACGCCACAGAAGATGTATTAAAATTCATATAACTAATGATCCGACCGCACATATAAAAGATCATTGAATTAAGAAGCTGCTGCACCATGAATTTTCTCGATCCAACGGTTGAAACTCTCGCACGATACGTTTCCGTAACAGACTGCAGGGCTGTCACGAATTTTGGTTTGGAAGCTGTTGAACCATGGGGTTCAATAATTGATTTTGATTATAACTTTGATTATGTTTTTAATGATTTTACGATTTCTCTATTTCGATGATATAATGCTTGATTTTTCCAAAAAGAGAATTTGTAAATTGCAGAACGCCAGAAAGATAGAGCTCGGAAAAACGAAGCCACAGGTTCAAGCGGAACCAGAATCGGAGCTAAAACGAAGAAGTTATGGGCTTTCGAAGAAGACCGAAAAACTGCCAGAAGAACAGTCGACCGATCGACTGTACAAAAACGACCGATCGTTTTTGTACAGAATTCTTCCAGTGAGCAGGTCGAGAATTCGACCGATCGTTTTTCTGATAACGACCGATCGTTTTCTGAAAACGATCGATAGACTGTAGAAAACGACCGATCGTTTTCTACAGAATTCAAAAACAGCTTTTCAGCTTTTTCTGGAAAATTGCTTAAAACAACCTCAACTGCCTCCAACGGTCACAACCCAGAAAAACAGACTTTGCTGTTATATAAACCACCTCAAATCTCTCTTTCTATACTCACCAAGCTTACCAATCAATCATCCAAATACCTCTTTCAATAAAAACCCAATTTATCACCATTTTGGTGAAAATATTCGAAAAAGAGGAAATCAAAGAAGAAAGCGACTCAAGCTCGATCAACAACCAAGACTCACCAATTAGCTTATTTAGAAGCAAATAGAATAGTGAGTGTAGTTACATTTTTGTAACAAAATTGTATCGAGTGTTTTATAAACTCATTTTTGTGAGCGAGTGATCGGGTAGAGGCTTTGTAAGCGAGTTGCTTAAAAGCTCTAGGTCTTTTCATTTCGGGACACTCATAAAGTGAGGGGGAGCTTAATCGGTCGATTAGCTCGTTAGGATTGTAATATCCGGGAAAATTATTTATAGTGAAATACTCGGTAGTACCGAGGAGAGGACGTAGGCCGTTTGCCGAACCTCTATAAACTACGGTGTCATTTTCTTTCCCTTTACTTTTACTTTCCGCAACCTTTACAATTGCTTATTTTCTTGCTTGCGTTTATGAATTATAGCTTGTCATTAATATTATCAAACGCCTAAGCTTAGAATAGCTAAAAAGTTGGGTTGCTAGTTGCACTTAGTTTAATTAGGCGAAAAGCGCCAAAACCTTATTCACCCCCCCTCTAAGGTTAGCCGCACTCGGGCCAACAGAAGCTATGTATTTATCCTTTTTATGTATCTCTTATATGATATTCATGATAGATATATATGTATATGTGAGGTTGTAAGTAGATATTCGGTATATATTTGTGTATGTAATGAAGTATATTTTGTATCTAAAGTAGAGAGAGTGTGGTCGAATTCAGCCCTTTTTGGTGATGTGATGATAGTATTTATACGATGAGAGAGCTAGGTTTTGCCGAGGGGCTTATAGATGAGCTCATAGTCTTAGCATTTGTAATTGTGACAGATACTTTTATGTGAACTATTTATAAGAACTATTGTATTTGCATGTGATTTGTGAATTCTCACTATCTTTGCAACATCACTCTTTTATTTTTGTTTGTGGGGTTTTTCCCCCACTTTTTTATCTCTCAATTATCAATAAATAAAAAGTGGGTTTTCCTCACCATAAATATAAAAAAAATCATATTCAGTATACTCAATAGATATTTTATATAAAGGACTATAAATGATAGTTCTGTAACTTACAGGACTAGTTAGAAACTTGTAAATAACTATATATGTTTTCAGTTGTAGTTCGTTATATTTTAATTCATTAATAAAAAAACGTTTTTTTCACCGCTCTCTCTCTCTCTCCTCTACGTATATCGTACTCTGATCGATCTCCGATCAGTTATAAATCCATCAGAATGTGGATGGATTGATCATTTCTACATAAAATGATGTCAGACTGTTTTTAAATGACCATATACTGTTTTAAAATGACTTATAGTGTTTTAAAATGACCCAAATTCTTTTCAAAAGACCATACATTGTTTTCAAATGACCCTACACTGTTTTCAAAGGATTTGGATTTATTTTAAATTGACCATACTATTTTCAAAATATCATAGATTGTTTCCAAATGACTTGAATTATTTTTAAATTGACCATAATGCTTTCAAATGACTCGGATTGTATTTAAATTGACTCGAATTCTTTTTTTTAAAAAATAGAGTACATTGAAATGATCATAGTCAGTTTTTAAAATGACTATAGACTGTTACAAATGACTATAGTTTACGACGTGTTATCACATATGTCCACGAGATATACTATCGAGGGCCATCGACACTGAGAATCCGGTCCGAAATCCCCAGGATCAAGTTATTAACATAGGGAACTATGTTGTGAAGCGTCTAGCTGTAACGACCCGGATTTCCATAAGGAAATACCGTGGTAAAGAGAAGTGTTAAATGTCCCTTCAAACTTATAATTTAAACCGTCAAACTATTGTTTTCACAAAAAGAAAATATAAGATACTCCATCCGTCCCTTAAAAATATTCACAAATGTTTGTTGAAGTTAGTTGGAGTAATAAATATGAGTATCAATTCTCAAATATACTCTTAAAATAACAATTTTCCATGACTTGAAAATAATAATACTCATTAATGTTTTATTTGAGAGTCGATGTAGATCTTATTGATCTTTTAGAACTTTACAACAACATATCACTTTGGAAAGAAAACAATCACCAATATTAGAGGGTTTTCTTCTTCTAAAATAAACGTGTCTCCTATGTTTAGATTAATAAAAACAAATCATTTCAATTATATTTATTGCAATTATTAGTTTTACTTTTTATGAGAGTATCATTTATTGTCAAATAAAATGATACATACATAAAAGAGAGAAGAAAAAGCTCTCCCTCAAATATAGGGAGAGCCCTTAATCACGTTGGGTTTCCAAAACAGGTGCATAATTGTTAATGAGTGTAATTTTTTCAACGTAGTCGTACTAACTGCTGGTTAGACAGTTACCGAGAGAAGAGAAAGAAAAACTCTTTCTTTTAAGAGCATCTTTAACGAATGGTCTTTTCAGTACTGGAACCGCGTGAGGAGAGAAAATGCATGCTTAACGGACGAGAAAGGAAGATGGGGAGGCTATGACGTGAGGAGGAGGGAGGAGGGATGAGGAAGAAAGGGGAGGAGATCGGAGTTTTTTGCCAAAATGGTCCACTGGACCACACAAATTCCCAGAATGGGCTATCTGTCTGTAATATTCCCAAAATGGTCTACTTTCGAAAAACGACCGATCGAAATGATAAAAACGACCGGTCGTTTTTATCATGAACTCTCTGGAACAATTTGGACCAAAAACGATCGGTCGTTCTGTACATTACGATCGGTCGTTTTTCAGACAAAAAACGACCGATCGTTTTTAACAATTCGATCGGTCGTTTTTATTGTGAACTCTCTGGAAGAAATCATACCTAAAACGATCGGTCGTTTCTGAAAAACGATCGGTCGTTTTTCTTGTGGACTCTCTGGAAGAAATGTGATCTGAAACGATCGGTCGTTTTTTAGAACGATCGGTCATCTGTTGAAAAACGATCGGTCGTTTTTCACAGTCGACCGATCGACTGTAAACAATTTACAGAAGAAGAATTTTTTGCACTTTTCGACACTGATTTGGCAAAAAATATATAAAAACATATCCCCTTTTTGAACATGATCTCTTAAAAAATGATGTCGTAAATAGAAAAGAAAAGGACGAATATATAATTGGAAAGGACCGTTTTTTTTTTTTTAGAATAATAAGTATATTTTGAATGATCAGCTAGTATATAGCTCTTCACATAATTGATCAGATGTATGACATTATTTTTACATTTGTGCTAAAATTTAACTGATAGATATGTTTAGTACGAGTGTTGGATCGGATTTTTCGAAAGATTTATAGCACTAGTATTATCATATAAAATGATGTCGTAAATTAATATGTTTAGTACAAGATGTGTAGGTGACGTTTTACTAAACATCCGATTTAAAACAAGTAAATGTCAGAACATCCGATTTAAAACGAAGTTAAACAAAGCTAAACGATTAAGGAAAACGAACGATCAAATGCAAGCGAAAAATTGGCCATAGTTTTGCCTAAAAACCGTCAATCGCCACAAATGAAAAACAACACAAATAAACCAATCAACTAGATATATATGCGCACAAGTTATAATAACATCAAAATCGCATTTTTAGAATTATAAATACGCAATCTCACAACGTCATACAATTTAACACGTAATGATAAATAGCAACATAAAAAAGATTCATAACATAAATGCAAAGCGTTTGCTACTTATTACATCAAAAACAACGCAGTTCGAAAGAAAATGAAAAACAAAGGAAATACAACGCAAAATAAAAGAGGGTATTTCTCCCCCTTTGACATCATCAAAAACATAAAAAAAATAACCGCCTAGTCGCGGTGGGAGGTCGCGTCGTCCTCTTCATCGGCGTCATCGGTGGGACCGGCTAGATCGGGAAAATACCCGTAGAACTTTGCCCGTTGCTCGGCGCTTATCCTATCAATTTCGTCCAAGTCTTCTTGACTTGTGTTCATGCTGCGAAACATGCGTCGGTGGAGTCGCGTATTTTGATATTGGTCGATGTATATATCGTCGTAAAATTGTTCGGTGCACGGAGGACGGTTGGAAGATCCGACTTGAGTTTTTCCTCGACCTCGAGTGGGACGAGAAGAGGAAGGAATGTGAGACGGGGGAAGGGACTCGGAGGAAATAGGCACGTCCTCACGAGCGGCTTGCGGTGTGGCCTTAGGGCCGACATACTCTTCCTCTTCGGGGGAAAGAGTAGTGTAGTCGGGGCCGGACACCCGTTTACCGAACCAAGTAATGGTCTTGGCGGTAGTGTTGAATTTTATTGACATTTGGGCAAGATAAGAGGTGTCCCAAATGTGTTTATCCTTGTTCTTGAAAAGGGTTCCACCGGGAACAAGGTTTAGGTCTTTTAAGATGGCCGAAATCAAGGCACCCATTCTTAGATTTCGTTTTGAGCGAATCCATCTTAAAGAATATGAGCGTCGCGAAGTCAAGCTTGACTCGGCGATGGATGCACCCTAGAAGGAAGATGTACTCATTGGTAACATCTGTGAAATTTGAAGTATGAGGGAGGACGATATGGGAGAGGATGTGGTAGGCTAATTTATTTCTAAAGAGAAGGTCGTGGGCTTTGTTAGACTGATTGTTGTGGGTGGGATGAAATAGCTCATCTTTGAAATCGGTAAAATTAACGATATCGAGCATATCGCAAAGTTCGTCACTTTGCTCGTACACCCCCGCAGCATCGAGGTGTAGAAGATTTCGTAAACGGTCTATACCGTAAACGAAGGTTTGGCCATTAAACGATGAACGCAAGCGGAGTGCGTCATCAGGACCCCTATCAAGAACTAGGTTATGGTAAAATTCATATATATTTTCAATGAAGAAAGGCTCTTTTAGAGTAAGAATTACGTTGAGTTTTTGGAAGTTTAAATCTTGCATGAGAAGAGGAAAACGTTCAAGAAATAAAGGCATGTCTAATGTAAAGTTAGTCAATATAGCTCTTTTACCCATTGCAGGTGGATAGAGAGGAGGAAGAGAGCCGGAAGAGGCACCGGGGCCCGATGGTGGAGCGGTGGAGGAGCCGGTTCGTCGAGCGCGAGGAACACGGGGGGAGTCGGTTCGTCAACGAGGTGTGGTTGAGCTTGAGCTTTCTTGGTGCGAACCATGGTTGGATTTTTAAAAAAATTAGGGTTTTTGAAGAATTGGTATTTTGAAAAAAAAAAAGGGTTTTCAAGAAACGGAATCAATCGATTATTGATTATAAGGATTAATAAGAGAATTGGGTTATATATATATAGATATTTGAGATTTTTAGAAAATTTTAAGGAGAGGGGGCGAATTTTTTGATAAAGAGAGATGAAAGGTTTTGAAAAGTGAAAGAGAATTAGGGTTGAAAGAGGTTTAAAAACTGGAAAACCGAAAAACGATCGGTCGTATTTGAATTACGATCGGTCGTTTTTGGACAAAATTCTTCCAGTGAGCACACCGAAAAAATGATCGGTCGTTTTTTCAGAACGATCGGTCGTCTGTGTAAAAACGATCGGTCGTTTTTCACAGAGATCGGTCGTTTTTGGACAGAATTCTTCCAGTGAGCACACCGAAAAAACGATCGGTCGTTTTTTCATAATGATCGGTCGTCTGTGTAAAAACGATCGGTCGTTTTTCACAGAGATCGGTCGTTTTTGGACAGAATTCTTCCAGTGAGCACACCGAAAAAACGATCGGTCGTTTTTTCAGAACGATCGGTCGTTTTTTCAGAACGATCGGTCGTCTGTAACATTTAGACATAACAAATAATTTTTTGCACTTTTCGACACTGATTTGGCAACAAAAATATATAAAATTACTAAAATATATATAAAATCAATCAAATATATATATTTATGTTAATTGCACTTATTTATTTATGTTGTTCATTCTACTTTTTATGTTAATTGCATTTATTTATTTACTCTCATACTTAACAAACCAGTTTATCTTCTCAAAAAACAGTATGAAAAAACACTGAGAATAAATATAGATATTTCATCTTAAAAAATACAATTACAAGCGGAAAATTAAAATAGTACAAGATACATATTGTCTCGTTTAAGCTACAACTAAAATCATAAGCGTCGAGCACGTATTGGATACGGACACTTACGACAATCATGTCCTCGCCCTTGACAACTAGAACATCTCATACGTGCTCGTCTCTCCGACTGATCCATACCATTATGAATACGAGTAGATCTTGGACGACCCCTTTCTCTTATAAGAGTAACATCCGGAAGAAATAATCTATCACATGAATCCCAATAGTCTTGATGCCGAAGAGGACAAAATTGCGCCGAGTACGTACCTTCGTATGATTCAAGACTGTAATATTTTACTATGTAAGCTTCCCAATCAAGACGGTTTGCAGCGCATACGGAAAACACATGTGAACAAGGGATTCCATCACTCTGCCACTTACCGCAATCGCATTGCCAAAGTGAAAAGTCGACAACTTGAGTATTGCCTCCCCTGGAATTTCTTGAACTTGTACACACGGAATAAACCCCTCTTTCATAATCGAAAGTAACATTGGTATGACCAATGTCCGACCTACGTTTCTCTAAAATTTTAAGGATATTGGGACCATATCTTGTGCCGCTGTTTCTCATCCCGATTACTATCTTTTTCCGCTCGCAAAAATAGTGTACCAACTTATAGAAAATAAGCTGCACAGCAGCAGTGATTGGTAAATTACGAGCAGCTTTTAAAACATTATTGAAAATTTCAGCCATGTTTGTGGTCATGTTACCATGTCGCCTCCCTTTATCATGAAAATATGACCATTTTTCCGCAGGCTCTCTTATCAACCATTGATATGCTTGAGGATTCATGACTTTTATTGCTTCCATGATTCTTTTCAATTTTCTTTCTTGTAATTCCCAAATGGCGTTCTCCGCTAACTTGTGTAAGTCAGGATCTCCTTTGAAAGCTTTCTTAAAATTATCCAAAAAATGATTTGAACAATATCGATGAACAAAACCTTGACCACGCCAAACTCCTCTCACTGCACTTAGAATACCAGCATGTCTATCCGAAATTAGACAAATATTCACGCGCTCTTTAATCACATGTCGCATAATGTTAGAAAGAAAATAGCTCCACGAAATTGTACTCTCCTCAGCAACAAATGCACAACCAATGGGAAAAACATGATTATCTGCATCCGATGTCATGGCCAACAAAATCTTACCTTTATACTTCCCATATAAGTGAGTAGCATCAATAGCGATAACTGGCCTACAATACTGAAATGCATCAATAACGGCCTTAAATGTGAAGAAAAATCTGTTCAATACCTCACCCACTGGATTTCCTACCACATCGTAAACTGGCATGGTCTCATAAGAAGCAACGGTACCGGGATTATACTTTTGAAGCGCTTTCATAAATTTAGGTAAAACCTTATACGAGTCTTCCCAATTACCAAATATCTCTGCGATTGCTTTTTGTTTACCCAAATAAGCTTTTTTGTATGAAACTGACATTTCAAAGCGGGCATTCACAATCTCTTTAACTAATGAAATCTTCATCATAGGATTAGTTGTGATGGCATTTCGAATGGTTTGGGCAACAAGATTGGAATCTAACTGTGGATGATCAGTTGTAAGCTCGGCATGAATGCATGTATGAGGACCGTTGTACACCGACACTTCAAAAAATCCATGTTTCTTTCTTAGTGAAGCTCGTAGTTTCCATTTGCATTGTTGAGTTTCGGCCAGTTTACAACGAATTTCCCAAAATTTTGCCTTCGAACTTTTAGTGGAAAAATGGATGTACGTTTGATTGACCAAAGTTTTATTCCCTTTTTCAACATTTCTTTATCCCTAAATAAAAGACCAATAAAAGGATCATTAACTTGAGGATCCCAAAATCCAGGATACATCATATAATTTCGTCTCTGGTTACTATAATTTTCTTGAGTGTCGAACGGTTCATTAAACAAACTTGACATTGGTTGATGCATAGGAATTTCATCGGGGATAGTATTATTCGCCAATTGTGACCCACTTGATTGGTCGTTTTCATCCTCATCCATATACAAGCCCATTTCAGATGATAATTCTTCGTACTCAACTTCTTCTACATTTTCTTCGTCATCGTCAGACTCGTTTTCGCTAATATTGAAGTCCGGATCTTCATCCTCTGGTTCATCCCCAAGTTCTATCGACCAACCAATATTATCTGCCAATCGACACACTGCATCCAAATGTGTCAAATCTGGTTCGTTGTTCTCAGAATATACCTCTAGCATTGGCTCTTGTCGAATGGGTGTTCTACTTGATGTACCGATTTCATGCATTGACTCTTGTCGAATGGGTGTTCCACTTGATGTACCGATTTCATTAGTGGAAAGAATATTATAATACAACCCGTAATCTTGATCAGAAGAGTAAACTTGCTCAATTTCAACATATAACTCTATAAACGTTCTTCCATTTTCTTCTATTAACTCAAGCATGGTTTCCAACGAATCATTATCATCAATAGCCAATCGCATATATTTAAACTCAGTAAGTGTAGTCAGATATGGATAACGACATGTTAAACTCAAACGATTTGAAGTCGATGATACATCAAGTACCTTAAACAATTTTTCCAAAAATTGGTCGTATGTCGTGTTTCTAGATACCTTAAAAAAATTTTTATAAGAAATATCATAAGATAACCCCTCGCTAATAGTTTCCATTATCGTACCTCCCCAATAACACATAATTGTAGGATTTTTCATTTCGATAACCACACGGTAAAACTATCAATTTTACTCAAATAATACTCCAACAACACAAAATATTGAGCTTTTACCTGTTTTGGAAGAGATCTGAGATTTGCCCTCCTAAAATGATCTAAGAGCTCTGTTTTTTTATTTTCACAGTGCTCTGGGAAATGAGATGAGTTTTTTTAAATAGGAAGTAATTCAGACCAAAAACGACCGATCGAAATGTACACAACGACCGATCGTTTTTGGTCTGAAAAACGACCGATCGTAATGTACAGAACGACCGATCGGTGTGGAACGAAAATGTTCCAGTGAGCAAACCTTAAATACGACCGATCGCTACTATAAAACGACCGATCGTTTTAAGTAGAAATTCTTCCAATGAGCACAACACAAAAAACGACCGATCGCTAGGATAAAACGATCGGTCGTTTTTGGTCTGAAAAACGACCGATCGTAATGTACAGAACGACCGATCGTTTTTTGTCCAAATTGTTCCACAGAGTTAATGATAAAAACGACCGGTCGTTTTATTCATTTCGATCGGTCGTTTTTCGAAAGTAGACCATTTTGAGAATATTACAGACAGGTAGCCCATTCTGGGAATTTGTGTGGTCCACTGGACCATTTCAGAAAAAAACTCAGGAGATCGCGCCATAGGAGAGTGAAATAAAATAGATCCCTTTTACATAACAAAATGGTCCCTGAATTTTATTACATTGACATTTCTAGTCTCTGTAGTTTTAAAGACAGATATGTTTAGTCAATTAAGAAATAAGTTTCAGTTTCTCCTTCCAATATGGTATCCGAAGTTCAAGAAATTTTTACGTTTTTGTAATACATAGTAACTTCCTTTTAGGTCCCTAAATATTAAGTAAGTGTTTGAATGAATAAATTTGCTTTGTATGAGTAAATGTATATTGTACCATGTTTGCAGTTATTTACTAATAAATGTATAAATTTTATTTAGTGTTATTATATATTATTAAATAAAAAATAGTTTACTGTCCTACCCTCCCTTTGATCTGCACATTATTATCCCAATAAACGAAATTGTTATTCTTACAAAAAAAATTGTTCCCAGCCAAAGCAGTCATATTTTTTTTGTTTAATTAAAGATATTGCATTTTTCGAATATAAAAAATATTTTTTCACGTCAAAACCGTAATTACAAAGTACAAAACCGTAATTTACAATTACGGTTTACTTTTTCTTTATTTGAAAAATAAATTAAAAAGTTCAAATATAAATCGAAATTACGGTTTGTAATTACTATTACGATTTTGAAGCGAGGACTTTTTTTTTTGAGATGGAAAAATACAAAGTCTGAGTTAAAACCGAGTTAAGTAAGTTAATGGGTAGCTGCACCATGAAAGAAGAGAGGGAAATATACAGATTCATAACACAGACAAATAGATAGAGACAGAGATATATATAGAGAGAGAAAATGAAGGTGTCCTTAAAACTCCAAAAAGAAGAAGAAGAAAAAAAGGGTTCAATCCTCATCCACACAAAGCTCCCAATCTCCATCTTCAACCTCCCTTTCCTCTCCTCTCTTTCTCTCTCCTCATCATCTCCCTCCTCCCCTACTCTCTCTCTAAAAACCCACTTCCCTAATGGCCCTTCTCTTAAACTCTCTTACTCACCTTCTTCACCTCTCTCTCTCTCCCTCTCTTCTGGTGTCTCTCTCTCTGCCTCCCCTCTCCACTCTCCCCTCACCTTCTCTGCCCACTTCTCTCTCCTTCATTCCCATTCCCCTTCCTTCTCCCTCCTCATCAATCCTCGTTTCGGCGACTTTTCCATCAAAAAACCCTTCTTTTCCCCTAAAAGCCACCATTCTTCCCTCGATTCTCGTCCCGGGTCGGATATAAATGGTTTTGAGGTTAAAGGACCTCTTGGGTCTTGGAAAGATTCGGCCTTGGACATGACCCGAGAGAGGTCGGGTGTGTCGGAGTTTTCCGTTTGGGCTAGGACGGTTTTACCGGTGACTAGGAGGGTGAATGTGAGGTTTCGGTGGGGGGTTAGTTTTCCAAGTGATGTGAGGAAGGGGGGATTGCCTTTTTTGAGTTTGGATAAGGTGGGAATTGAGAGGGTCGAGGAGGAGGAGGGAGGGAGGGAGGACGGGGGGAAGAAAGGTGTGGAGGAGATTGAGGGTTTGAGAGGGATGTGTGCGTCGATTGGGAGGGAGGTGGAGGATTTGAGGAGGGAGAATCAGAAGATGAGGCGGTGTTTTGAAGAAATTATGAGAAAGGAGAATTCGAGTTATGGCTGTAGAGATTGTGTTTCGAATAGGGTGGCGAATCCGTTGATGGTGAGTGAGGATATGGGCGAGATCGCGGGGTGGAATAAGGTGAAAAAGAAAGGGGTTAGTAAAGAGATCAAGAGCAATTCGAACGGGGATTTCGGCGAGATTGAGGGGTTGAATAAGGTGAAAAGGAAAGGGGTTAATAAGGAGATTAAGAGCAATTCGAACGGGGATTTGGGTGAGATTGAGGGGTGGAATAAGGTGAAAACGAAGGGGGTTGGTAAAGAGGTGAAGAGCAGTATAAACGGGGCGAATGAGTTGGAGAGTGAGTTTCAGAGAGCAATTATGGCGGCTTCAGCGTCTCGATAAGGTTTGATGTTTATTTGGGATAAATAGTTAAATACTACTATCTTGTTTGAGGCGCAATCATTACTTTAGTCTTTTATGACAATATGTTGTTAGTTGTAAGAAGGAAACTCGATTTGTAAATATTGGAAACTTGCCACGGATGCATCGTTTGTTATAGTTACATCTTTTGGTGAGATTACCTTCCGACGTCTGTGTTGTATATACATTCGGGTTCTTATTATGATTTTGTAGTAATAAACACGTTGGTTGGTTTAAGCTGTATGAGATAATGATTTTGAGTTATGGCTGTGCGTAAGTTATTTCGATTGTTTGCTCGTCTAAAGCTCAATATTTAAACCAACACGCTTGCATCTTTAATCTCGACAGACGTATTAGTAGTCCTTATACTTATGATTTCAAGACTTGGCATTTATTCTTAATGGATTAGACTGTTGACTGTTAGGTTGATATTAAATCAGAATGGGGTATGGATTTCCTAGTTCCTTTTTCTCTGGTTTACAAATGCACCATGTTGTAGGTTGATGAATGATGATGGCTCGTCATTTCATTGCCAATTGTGAAAATCGGGTTGTAAGAACTTAATCCTCAGTTCCTACAATCCTACCTTCAAAATGTCTACTGTATTACGATCCCACCATGAGTAAAACACAAATGGTATTTAAACAGCCAGAGGCTTTAGCACCTAATCCAAACTTGGTAGAGTCGTCATCTTCTCAGTGAGCCTGTTTTGCTCATCTATGGTTGTCGAATATTGAAGTCTTAGTAAATTTTGCTCTTCTGCTTCGGTTGGCAACCAGAGTTACTTTTAAGTCGTATATTTGAAACCCTGAATTCAAGTGATTGTTTTTATCAGTATGACTGTATGAGCCAAAGTGAGAATGATGGTTCATAGTGAATTAAGAATGATAAGATCGTAGGAAGGAACTGACGATTTAGTTCATTAAACAGCTGCATTTCGCTAGTCTACCATAATTTCGACACACCCAATATATTCACACTAATTCTAAACCTTGTGTAGTTGCCTGACTTTTTCTGATGATGGTTTTCCAAGCATTGCTACATGACATACAATTGTAAAGATTTTGTAACACTTTGACCATAGCATCAACCAGCAACCAGAGTTTGATAAGGAGTGCACAGTGATTATTGAAGGTTTACTCTCAGATAAACGTTTTTATTTCAGAGGTAGAATAGCAGCGAAGCGTCAGGTATATAGTGAGACTAAAAGGATATATTAGCTATCAAATTAATCGTAAAACGAAGCTCCTAGTCGCCATACTCAAAACTTAGCTACATGCCTACACACACTTGGAGTTGTAAGTCACTTGTATTTGCTCTATCAATGACTGTCAATGCATGCCATGTTGATATAGAACGGAAGATTTTTTCACCTCATACTAGCGCAGTGGAGAATGAGTGCAGCGGTTGATCAAGTCTGCTTTATCATTGCAATGATGTTCAAGTTTGTCTATTTATTCATCTTCATCGCTCTTTCTCTGGATTTAACTTGGTTACGGTGTAGTATTACACTATTACTCTTCTATCTTGTGTTTTACCGTATGCGCACCAGTTTATCATGTTATGTTCCATTGGCCGCTTGCAAATCTAGCATCACATAATAAAATTTCATCAGATTTTCTAACATCTTTCTCGCTCTAGTTCCGTAATTTTCTCGTTATAGACCCCAATACATAAACAAATGTCTGAAGCTTCTTCAGCACATGATTCTAGACACGATATGGCCAAAGGTTTCATTTTTGCTTGTCCCTCAGTATGCTAAAGATGTAAAGTATAAAACAGTTGAAAGTAATGAAAACTCAGTATACATTATGCGATCTTTAAAAGTTCAGCATTGCTTATATGAACGCATAGAAGACCCAAAGGACCCAATTTTGAAATAAACTGCTAGTCTGCGATTCCTGTCAAACTCTCAAAATTGGAAGAGGGACAATACTCATGACAAACCATTAAACGAGAGAACATCTCTGGATTTAAGAATTTCTAGTTCAGACAGCAGTAATTTATGAAAAAAGAAACACTAGAATCGAACCATCAAAATTATACGACTTGAAGAACACTATTGAGAACCATAAAAATTATATAACTAAATAACAAAATGCAACAATTTTACCCTTTTATATTGCTTGAAATATCCATAAAAATGTTGTACGTGTACTTTACAGCGATTGTCAAGACTAATGTCTAAAAGAATAGCTTTCAGCTAACACCAATGCAAGCACTAGCAGCATTAAGGAAGAATGGTTCCTAAAAACTAAAAGAAGTTTGATACTTCAATTGGATTTTGTATAATCTTTGGGAACAAATCGGAATTTTTCGTCTTCTTCACTGGAAAATGCTACTGAGAGAGCAGTCGTCATGAACACGCCAAATTGTTTCGCCAAGTAAGTTTGCAACTGAAAGAACCGTCAGTTGTGGGAAATAGTTCTCTTCCATCACAGGTATCGTATTTGTAACAATCACCTCTTGAAATAGTCCGCTAGACAACCTCTCAATTGCAGGAGGGCTTTAAAAAGAAAAAAAAAAGTTCACCATGGATATAAATGAAAAGGAGTTTTAGGCTGTTAACTATTAACAAGAAATTCAAGGATGAAAAAAAAATTCCTTTATCGTTGAAAAACTTGCGTTGATCTTGTTTACATATTAGCAGTGTGTAATTAGCAAATTTCAAGCATGAATTTGAAAATGACAACAAGAATTGAAGTTTCTTCATTACAACAAATTTATTACCTAAAGACAGCATGAGTACAGCAAGCATAAACTTCCCTGGCTCCCTCTTCATGTAGCAAAGCTGCACCTTTTGCGATAGTACCTATCAAGTATCCACCAACCAGAAAATCAAGTTCAGTCAATAAGAAATTGTCACAGGAAACAAGAAGTTAATCGATACATCTTTCGATCCAAACAATCAACAAAGGTAATTCCAGCAGGTTTATAATATCCGAAAAAGCCTAGGATCCATAGATGACAGATATATCGAAAAGGAAAATCAACGGAAGGAACTGATTACAGTAAAACCTCTCTATAAGAATACTCCATATAGGAATAACCTCTCTATAGTAATAAAAAATCTCGGTCCCAACTCGGGCCGGTTCAAAATAAGAATAAACTCTCTATTGTCATATTCCGTAATTTTTTATGGTCCCGTTAGTTATAAATCCACCTTCTTATAGGAATACAATACATTTCATTACAATAAATTTATGATGATATAAAATACTTATGTAAGGTTGTTTGCGATGATAACTTAATTTTTTGTGTTGCTACCACATCTTTTAATTTGTGCGTCCATACTAGCTCGTCGACATGAATACCATCTTGTTGAAGCCAAAACATTTCTAACTTGTCAATCATTTTAAAAGCTTCTTGACATGAAACATTTTGTATTTCTATACTATCATCCTCCGAGTTATCTTCTTCTGCATTTTGCCTAATTCCAGCAACGATTTCTTCATCGGTTAAAGTATGCACAACTTGTTGTTCATTTGAATGATTGAGAAAAACATCCATATCTATTTGGTCATTATAGTGAAGATGTGTGATTTGATTACTCAATTGTGTAGCTACTCTTTGATTATGTTCATCCATTTCATTTGTAGCTTGTATTTCAATGATATTAGAAGTACGGATTTTACAATGTTTAAAGCAATTTTCAATTGTGCGTGGCTTCACATCTATTGTCCATGAAGCAACTGCGTTTACGATTCCGTCAAGGAGAGAAATCTTTGATGGCTTCAAAACACGGTCTTCAATTCGTTTCAAAAGTAAACGATTAAACCGATGACGATAATAACCTTTAAAATTTCTAATAATGCCTGCATCACATGGTTGGTGTGACGACCCAGATTTTCAGGAAGGAATTTCTGTGATGCGGTGTTGTGCGTCAGTCCCACATCGCCTAGATATGAGAGTACTCGTGTGATATATGAGATTAAAAGATCCATTTCCTATCAACAAGGTCTTTTAAAGCCGTGCGGCACAAAAGCGATGACGGAACTCCATAGTTAAGCGTGCTTAGCTTGGAGTAGTACCAGGATGAGTGACCCCTCTGGGAAGTTGTGCCAAAGAGGACAATATTGTTGATACGGACGTGACGGTTCGGTCCGTGGGGCCGGGTCGTTACAGCTGGATTTTCGAAGTACTATTTGGTGGTAAAAACATAACACTTGTGTGGCGAATAGGAGGAAGATTCTTCTTTTTTCCATTAGCAGTACAATTGTCCATGATAAGCAATACATTTCTGTTTAAACGACTATCAAACTACTTCAACCATTCCAAAAAGAATAATGATGTCATCTATGCATTTGAATTTGCTCGATAGGTACAGTTGAGAGTAGCACGGTTAATATTTTTAAAGTATCTAGGATTCAGAAATTTACCAATGACCAAAATAGGAAGTTTATCAGAGCCATCACCGTTGCAACAAATGACAACCGTAATTCTCTCTTTGTTTTGCTTTCGTCCCTCGAGCTGCTTCGTTACAAGAGAATTATCGGCTTGCATTCGATAAAATAGACCAGTTTCATCCATGTTACAGATGTCCTTCCAATCCCATTTGTCAAATTCTTCTCTTATTGACGGTAAAATAGCATCAATTTTCTTCATATCAACTGAGCCACTCTCACCAAAACGGCGAAAAGACTGAATTGCATGTCTTTATTTAAACTTTTCTAACCACCCATTAGAAAATTCAAATGAAATGGCCTCTGGATAAATTTGTTTTAAGAATATGTTACCCTTTTCTTTTAGTAATTCACCACTAATATTCACGTGCTCCTGCTTGCATACAAACCATTCATAAAGGGCAGACTCCATTAATGGGTATTTTACTTGTTTTGAACGTTTTATAGTTGGGTTCAAAAGTTTGTCTTCTTGATGGTCGATTGACCGCTTAATGGTTTTAGATATTGTTGATTGTGGTAACTTTAGACCGTGCGTATTCTCCAACCATATCGCAATGTCTTTTTGTTTCCAATCGGGGTTGGATTATTTCATTTTGCACAACTCGACGTGAATCTTTTCAGTTATTTGGGTTCTTTTCTCAACCTTTGGTGCCATTGTTTTAAAAATTAGAAGAAGTATAACTCAAAATGATTGATATGTTTACTTTAATATACTTAGTATTTATACATGTAAAGAAGGTATATGAAAAATTGTATTTGACTTTACAAATTTCAAAATACATGTATTTGTTTTTAAAATACATGTATTTGTTTAACTAAACTTTTGATAGATTCATTTGATTGTTTTAACTTATAATGAACCATGTATATGTATCTAATATTATGTAAATACATTTATTTTTTTATTTTTTTAATATGTAAACTCTATATAGGAATAAGCTCACTATAGTAATATTTTTTCCTGGTCGCCACAATATGACTGTATAGAGGTTTTAGTGCGGTAATAATCACAATCATTGACAACTGAGACGTAAAAGTACAAAGAAACTGAATTATTGGGATTTATTTCAAAAAAAAAAATACATCAGACTTTCATGTGTAACAGACTTGACATACCAGCAGTATCGATCATGTCATCCACCATAACTGCAACTTTGCCCTTAACGTCGCCGATGAGATTCATCACCTGAACAATAAGATTTGTAATGTAGTACTTGAACAATAAGATTTGTCATCATCCACCATAGAATCAAGTACTGATTTATCACAATAACTGTCCTCAGAAATTTAAATAACTTGTTCGGCGAACGAGGTAAGAATTACACATTCTCATGCAGGTAATTCCCAATCATTTTCAATAAAACCAAATTTATGACACTACACTTCTCTTACAAATATAATAAGTTAACAAGGCAACTTGGCTCTAAACGATAATGTATGGAAAATTGTAATAGCAAAAGTATCTTCTCTATGGAGCGGTAACTACATTCAATGTCCTGTCAGAATATTGGAAACAAGCTTCTCCTATTGCACCATAGTGAAATCAACTTAATGAAGAAATGAAAAGAACTCGAACACAAAATTCCAGAGGAACAAGGAACCAGCACTAAAAAAGTTGGGAAAAATGCATACAAACAAAATTACTTCCAACAACCGACAGCTTTTAAAACAAAACCGTGGCTAGAGAATGTAACATAATTTACAATATTATTTGTAAAATTAGGGAACTGAGATTACCTCCGCAAGATTGTGTCCATAGCGCCTTTTATCGACAATGGCTAAAGGTGCATCAGATAAATTTTTAGCAAAAGCGCGAGCCCTAGCAACTCCTCCAACATCAGGTGACACCACAACCAGATCATTAGAGCCTATTGTCTTACTCGCAAGGTAATCAAGGATTACAGGCTAGCATATTGAAAAAATAAGAAATGAACCAACAAGAAGGTAAATAACTCGGGTAACATTACACCGGTAGGTACACATGAAAACCATCAAATAAAGGATGCAATGGAGGCCTCACCGCACCGTATACGTGATCCACCGGAATATCAAAATAACCCATTGATTGCCCAGAATGAAGATCACAAGCAAGAACACGATCTGCTCCTGCTTCTGTGATAAGGTTTGCCACAAGTTTAGCAGCAATAGATTCACGCCCTTGAGTCTGAAACACGTCGTCATAAATCAGGACTTCTATCTTACATAATAACCATCTTCCAAACATATGATGTACTAGTAGCTAATAAGAAGAATATCTATATGATATAGTTGCTAATCAGAAGAAAGTCTTAACTTATTCGGAACACTTTTTTTCTCAGAAATCTCAACAATTACAGAATACTACCATTCAATTACAGGAGTTAAACAATCAAATACTACTTTATCAGAAATAAACATTAATTATTAAGATATTTCAGTCTTTAAACATATGAAATGCTCCCTCCTTTTCTGTTAATTTACATATTAAACTCATTTTAAATAAGCATTATCTGATAAGAATAAATATTAATCATACATATTATGCAATAGGGGGATACTAGTAAAACTGGAAGTGGTGAAAAGCCAATATGACTGTCTTTTTCGGACGGAGGGAGTAGTTGTTAACTAGGAAAAAAAAATTACACTTGCCTTTCTATCAGCTCTAGCATAACCAAAATAAGGAATCACAGCAGTGATATTTTTGGCCGAGGCTCTTCGACAAGCATCAATCATTACTAAAAGCTCCATCAGATTTTCATTTGCTGGAGGGCAAGTGGGTTGAACCAAGTACACGTCACATCCTCGTACACTTTCTTTCAACTGTACGTATATCTCACCATCAGCAAACCGCTTTATGTTTATTTCTCCCAAATCAAGTCCCATGTACCGAGCAATTTCCTGCATATTTCATGTATATACACATCATTTAAGAACATGCTAAGCAAGAGTTATCAAACTATTTTACATGCTACGAAGAATAACATCAAAATGGATCAACTTTGAAATCTTCCCCCCTTATAATGGACAAGCTGGTTAACTGTGACATGACATTGGAGTTTAGAATCATGCTCTGTATATAATCATAAGCGGTACAATTAAAGCAGAAAAACATAATAAATATCTGTTATATCTACTTGTAGAGTTGATGTTAAGAATGTTCAAGTACCCATCCTATAACTAATCAAATTATCAAAACATGTTTGATTTCCACCAAGATACCTTGTAACATGAAAATGCTGCAATTCATTTGTTGGCGTTAAATTCATTCAGAGTTTATAGTATTGATTGAAAATATAGCAGAGTTTATACCAACGAAAGGGAAGGATTTGCTGTGCCAGAAAATATCTTCAATCTAGCACCGTTTCTGTTTCTTGTGTTGCTTTCTATACGATTCGATGCGAGGAAGTTCAAATTGGAAAGTGTTGTCCCATCACTAAGTATAGGAACATATGGTTTTGCATTAAACACTTCTTTATGACGATCACACCTCTGCAAAACAGGATATAACACAAATACAAAATATTTTATCTGTTTGGCCGTGTTCTAACTTCTAAGAGTGATTTGTTTCTATTCTCGTACTTATTTCCGTGGTTAGGACTTAGGAGTGAAAATGAGTTAAATGAGAAAAGTTTTAAAACTCTGATGTTTAGTACTTTTTTTAGAATTTTGATTACCATACAAGAAAACTTTTTGAAATCAGGTGAAAGAATATTTCTATAGGTTTCTCCTCAAACTGTATCGTTTTATGAACAATCCAATGAAACAAGTATATTGCAAATACAAGTTGGGATTTCAGAAACAATTTCCTTTTTCCCTCCAGATAAAGACCGTGTAGAGAACATCTAGGGTAATTGGAACAAAAAATTAGAAGGTATTTTTCTAGGTTGGGTAAGCGAGCAGCTTAACTCATTTTGATTATGCCCGTCCTTCTGAAACCCGTACGTTTTTATTTTATTTTACCTTCACACATAATACTGTCGTTTAGCTTTAGAGTTGCTAACTAAACACTAAACAATGACCCCACAAACATAAGTATGATTTTTTTTTGTAAGCATCCTTAGAGTACTACTAAACCTTGCTTAATTTGTTATTTCCCATTTAAAATAGCTCCAAATTTCAAAGAAGATTTGTTTTGTGACAGTAATCGAGTAGAGCCTAAAAACTCGTCAGAGAAGGGAGTCGTCTACATAATGTATAATACGTGATTCGTGAAGAGTATAATATGCTAAATTACAAACTTATGTAACTTAAAAGTTATGCTCATTGTTTTATTTATACTTATCAGGTGTTCAAAGCAAGTTCATATACAATAACAACAAGTTGCCAAATTACTCCATACTCAGGAAGTAACTACATCGAGATAGTCGAGTTATTTCCCCTCACATTTTATTGAAAATTTAGTGACAATCTAACTATTCTAGGCTTTCTAGCTAAAATCTCTAAAAATTAGCGTTTCTATGCTTTTAAAAAAAATCGTATGGTATACCGCATCTTCCCATTTGAGTTGGTTCAGTTGTAAAAACTTCTATGTATGTTCATTGTTCAAGCATAGCTAGTACTTGAAAATTAATAAGAAAAGATATCTTATGCTATGTACTTTCAAGAACTAACTCAAACAAAAACAACAACATAAACTTACGATGACATGGTTTAATGGGGATACACGTGAGCGGGACTGGAAAGAGAGGGAGCAGCGGTGTCGAACGGAAGAGAAGAGAGAGGAAGACGACGTAGTTTGAGAGGGAGAAGGCACAACCAGAGAAGCAACTGCCATCAACTTGTCTAGCTAAAAGTCTTTCTATATATATATATATATATATATATATAAACAAAAGAAAAAAAATATATATATATAGACAGAGAAAGAGAGACAGAGAGATGGTTGGCTTTCTTGAGGGGTAGCCATTTGTATGGCGCTACGCTTCTGAGTTATAAACACGGATTGAGGACTAGGTAGAAGTCTGGTCCATACTATGGGCACCACTCGTGTACTTTTCCTCATTCTCGTTCATTTTTTGGGGTAAAATATTACATGTATTTTTCAAAAGCTACCGTTATTTAGCCTTTTACCTGAAATGCAGTAATAGTCACCGTATTTTAAACGTGATCAAGTTGGTCCTCACAGACAAGTAAAAATAATTATATGCTACAGCCCGTAAACGTATTTTTGAGGTGTTACTGTCGTCTATGAACTTTAGCCGATCAATTTGTATATAAGTTCGTGTAGCTTAACGTAAAAGATAGTTTCAAATTTCAATGAGCAAATGACATCTTGAATGATTAGACGTCATAAATGCTGATTCAGAGGTTCCCGACACCTTAGTGTGAACATATTATTTTAACCCGTACCTTTATTGGACAAATAAATAATCACAATTTTGTTTAGATATTTTTTCATCAAAAAAAAAATTCGAAACGTCACCCGAGCAGTTGTTTTGGCTAGACAAAAGGCCGGCTCCGGAAGTCGTATCAATTAATCCATATAGTTTTCCAAATAAGATTTTGACAGTGTAAGAAACTGAAATTTTGAGATGACAAAATTGATATGTATAAACAAATCTCTTATGTTTTCAACAGTATTGTAGGCTAAAGTTATCACTTTATTAAAAAAATTAAACTTAATCATGTTCGGATCGAAACAAGGAGTGCTAAATAAACTGTAGTCCTACAGAAGGCCGGCTCCGGAAGTCATATCAATTGACTCATATAGTTTTCCAAATAAGATTTTGACAGTGTAAGAAACTGAAATTTTGAGATGACAAAATTGATATGTATAAACAAATCTCTTATGTTTCCAACAGTATTGTAGGCTAAAGTTATCACTTTATTAAAAAAATTAAACTTAATCATGTTCGGATCGAAACAAGGAGTGCTAAATAAACTGTAGTCCTACAAAATGCCGGCTCCGGAAGTCATATCAATTAACTCATATAGTTTTCCAAATAAGATTTTGACAGTGTAAGAAACTGAAATTTTGAGATGACAAAATTGATACGTATAAACAAATCTCTTATGTTTTCAACAGTATTGTAGGCTAAAGTTATCACTTTATTAAAATATTAAACTTAATCATGTTCGGATTGAAACAAGGAGTGCTAAATAAACTGTAGTCCTACAAAAGGCCGGCTCCGAAAGTCGTATCAATTAACTCATATAGTTTTCCAAATAACATTTTGACAGTGTAAGAAACTGAAATTTTGAGATGACAAAATTGATATGTATAAACAAATCTCTTATGTTTTCGACAGTATTGTAGGCTAAAGTTATCACTTTATTAAAATATTAAACTTAATCATGTTCGGATCGAAACAAGGAGTGCTAAATAAACTGTAGTCCAATCTATGGTGGAAAATGAGTGCAGTTTACCTATTTTTGTTGTTATGCAATATGTCAAAACTTTTTTCTTCTATATTAGCTTGTGTATGTATTGTTGGACTCTATCCTACTTCCAAAAATCTTGTTTTTATCATACCTCTTGTCAATTTACAAAAAGGGGGGGGTACAATTTGATATTTTTATCTGTACTGAATAAATTCGAAAGTCCAATTTTGAGCAATAACCAATTATTAACTCTCCTCTTTCAATTTTCAAAAAAAAATTAAATCTCCTCTTTTGTGTTGTTACTTGTTAAACATCACATATAATCAGTTTTTATAAAAATAAAATTGTTAAACCAATTTTTTTTTCCAAATTCAAGCTCAAATTATCGGTTAAATTGCCAATGATAGTCAAGGGCGTGCTCTTTCTTGGCACACACGAACTAAAAATCTTTTACAAATGTTAAAAAAAAACACGGGTACAGGTTTTCAGAAGGATGACAACAAGTGTTAAAAACCGAAGGAGCCAAGCTGTTAATCACGAAATCAAGATCAATCTGAATGACCAGTGATACATGAGAAATTGACATCTAATTTTCTTACTATATTCTCAACTGATCCAGCAAACTTTTGCCATCAAGCTTGTTGCTTACTACTAATTTTACAAATTCATCAGAGCTTACAGTCTTGTATTTAGCTCCTTCGCCCTTCTTCAAAAGATCAGAAATGGGTCCCACCATGGCTTTCATATTAGTCGAATGAAATCTAGCAATAGAAAGTCTCTCTTTGTCGGGGTTCACAACAGCCCTATGCTCAATGCTTTTATATATGCCGTTGCTCAATATCTGCATCACCAGTATTCTTCAAATCTAATTTTTGTTATGTTTACTAAACTTATATTGATAATGTGCTATACTCTGTGAGGATATATATTTCATGTAGTTCTGGTGCGATTAATTAAAATATGAATACGAAATGAAGAAAGAAATCACAAGTGCAAAAGTTGTTAAAAATGAAATTGTAGTTGATAAATAATTATTTGTCTTGTGTTCTATTCTCGTAATTTATCAAAAGTTTTTGGTGCTACGACTCAACAATAATAATAAGTTGGTCAACTTGAGGTAAAAGAGTTCGTGGCTGTAGGTAATTTGTTAGTGATGTATATCAAACCTATTTTATAAAAAAATCATATTTTCGCAAGCATGAGTCCTATAGTTTGTGATTAATTACCTCGACAATGTCACCAATGTTTACAATAATAGCACCGGGAAGTGGCTTGATAGGTACCCATTTGTCATTTTTCTTAATCTGCAGGCCCTGAACTTCATTTATCTGAACTAGAAGCGTCAGTCCTGTAGCATCGGAGTGAGGCGAGATGCCAATGACTTTATCAGCATGTTGACATGGCGGATAATAATTCATCCTTATTCCTTGTACTCCGTTCTTGAACAAGGCTAAGAAATTCTCCTGGTCCAGATTAAGATTCTTGGCCATCACCCTCAGAAGTTTGATTTCAACTCTCAGTAGCTCAAATGAGTATTCATTCAAAGTTGATCTAGTCACATGACATTTTAATAATATTAATATACTTTTTTTGGCTTGTTTGGCCACAACTTTTAAGAATATATGCTATCTTATCGTAATTGGGAAGAAAACTGAGTTTATTCAGAAAGTTCTCAAGGTCAAGAAACCTTTAATTGAACCCTATGCACTAGATCTTGCAAACAGAACAAAGAAAGAGTTGGTTCTTAAAGTTAAAACCAAATGAGTTCTCATAAGAGAATTTAATTTAATTTATTTTTCTTTTTTGTTTGTTTTACTTTTACCTGAATGCAGTGGGGGAGGTAGGCCAAAATATCATGTCCCTTATGGCGATAGGTTGTGCGAGAATGAAGAGCATGTCACCCCAATCGAGCTTTTGATCTTCAGAAACAACAAATGCTTGACCATATCCTTCTATATTATTCGGTAGCTGTGCAAAAACCATCTTCTCATCTAGAGTAAGCTTAAAGAATTCTTCTGATATCTTCTTTATTTTCCCTATCGACTCCACTATCTCATGATTTATCAACTGCATTTACCAAGTGATCAGTACTTTCACAAACTCGTCCATTTCTCTAATCGTGATAATACAGTTTAAGATGTTACATCTCATGATATAAATAACTTACTGCAATATTAATATCACACTCACAGATGGTAGATAACTAATACCTGGAAGAAGCCCCAATCCCTACACGCTTGATGGAGTTTTATTGGTTCATCTATATCATCAAGTTTGCTCATATCAATAATTGGAATTTGCTGAGATTTATCTATGGAAATTTCATCAAACTTGAGCTCTGGTCGGATATAACGAGAAGGTATGGTTTTTAAGGTATTTGATGCAAGTGCCTGTACATTATCAACAGGGATTGAACCCCCTAGGTCCAAAATCTTCACCATCTCACCTTCCATTTTTTTTCTTTTTCACTTTTCTCTATTTTTTGACAATGGCCAGTTTTTTCATACAGACTTTTCTTTGTTATATAGTACAAAATATCTTGTTTGTTTACCATTTTGTCTTTTATGTCTAATCTGTGTGAAGCCGATCTTTTTTTTTCTGGTTTCAAATCTAAAGGCATTTTTTTTTCTCTTCATCCAGAAACAATACAATCCTTATTCCTTCTTAATAAGACAAATTGAATGACAAAGCAAGTATCTTTCGGCAAAATTTTGCTTCCCCTTGTCTTTTATAACTAAATCTTGAGACTGTTAATATTTGTGGTCATCTCAAGAATTACGTCATCAAGGCAGAATGGGTACGCATGTGAAAGTATCTATCTAAAATATTCTTCTATACATGATGAAAAAGTCATGATTTCAACATGTTATCAATGTAGCCCTGCTATGTCTCGTATTATTTTTTCTGGCATAAGCTGTAGGTACGCAGTGTCCGTCCAAACGTTCATGGCCCCTTAATTAGTCCGGACTGATAACTTTCATCCTTACACATTTATTGGACAAAAAATCCACCCTTTGTTCTCAAATCAGTCCGTCATCCGTGCCGGTTGGTTGGCTTGGCTGACCCAAGTTCTGCTCTGCGACTACGACATTTTAAGTACCGCCCAGTACGGAAAATGCTACACAAGATTAGCATTTAAAACAGAATTTTCTAAAAATAGCACTCCATTTTAAAATTTTGAAATTTCTTCCTATGAGTTTTAATCTACTGCAGCAACAATGGCTGCCTCATCTTCATCAATTTGACTTTACTCGGTAGCTACAGGAACATGACCACTTAAGGAAATATCAGATCTCACCATGTCCAAATTATTCAGCTCATTAAAGAGGACTGTTTTTGATGTTTCACTTTTGTAAACCTTAATTGCAGACTCATCCTCATTATACTTAAAAGCAGACATAATCTTTGAGGAACTTGTAGAATTTTTTGGTGTCAATTTAGTGCCATTTTATTCACTTTTTGCTCTAGTCTCCATAGCTGAATATTAGCTATTCTGATAAGAAAAAGATTTTCAACCAAAGATAGTCGGAATGGTAACAAATAAAGTTTTAAGTGTTCAGGAAACAATGACAGTAGATAGTCACTGCTAGATAAGAAGAGAATGAAAATCAGAAGTAAAGATAGGGAGAAGAGAATAATTGCCTTTCTCTCGCTCATTACTAACTTCAAGCTCAAGTCATACTACAATTCTTGTGCCGCATGGCTATAAAATGCATTTTTGATAGAAAATAGATCTTTAAGCTCATATATCACACGAGTACTCTCATATCTGCGCGATATGGGACTGACGCACAACACCGCACCACAGAAATTCCTTCCAGGCACGACGTACTCGTCGGGCACGTTGTCCTACAGGGGCCCACACACACGTGCTAGTCTCCACATTTCCGGCCAGATAGAGGCTCTGATACCATCTGTAACGACCCGGCCCCACGGACCGAACCGTCACGCCCCTATCAACAATATTATCCGCTTTGGCACAACTTTCCAGGAGGTCACCCATCCTGATACTACTCTAAGTTAAGCATGCTTAACTGTGGAGTTCCGTCATTGCTATTGTGCCGCATGGTTTTAAAAGGACTTGTTGATAGGAAATGGATCTTTAAGCTCATATAGCACATGAGTACTCTCATATCTGGGCGATGTGGGACTGACGCACAACACCGCACCACAGAAATTCTTTCCTGAAAATCTGGGTCGTCACACAAATGGACAACAATTTTCACACATACAAGATACATGCGTAGTATAATTTATAAATACAATAAAAGTGCAATATCTAAAATCATTATTAATACACGAGAGATAAGCAGTTGTTCTCTAATTGATCCTCAAGTGATCCAACAGACCTTTTCCGTCAAGTTTTCTATTAAATGCTAACTTCATGAAATCCTGAAAGCTGACAGTTTTGAATTTTGCTCCTTTGCCCTCCTCAAAAAGATTACGGATGGGACCCACAAAGCCTTTCACGTCTGTCGTATGGAATGCAGCGATTGAGAGCCTCTTTTTCTCAGGGTGAACCACAGCCCTATGCTCGATGCTTTTGTATTCCCCATTAGTCAATATCTAAACGAACAAAGCATGTAAAATTTAATAATCCGAATTTCACTTGCTATGTCCCTTTTCTATCATGTAAGGGATTCGTCAATCTTGTTTTTGAGATGATCAAAATTACACAAACTACAAAACTTCCTGATGTCAAAAGTTATCGGGTTTAAAAAAAACAACAAAAATATACTCATAGCCTATAGCAAATGAGACTTATCGGCAACAATATTAACGACATATGCAAACCGTATACAAGACACATTGTGATTTTTTTAAAAATATTTTTAAAGGGGATCAAGAGATTTTAAACTTACTCCATTAACAAGACTCAAACCATGCACCTCCTATTTAATAGTGCGGGCTCTAGCCCAATAGGAATGTTAGACACATTGTGATTTATTACCTCAATCATGTCACCAATGTTAACAATAATAGCACCGGGGAGGGGATTTATAGGGATCCATTTGTCACTTTTCTTAATTTGCAGACCCTGCACTTCATTGGCTTGAACTAACAAGGTCAGTCCAGAACCATCGGAGTGGGGCGATAGGCCAATGACCTTCTTAGCATGCTGACATGGCGGATAATAGTTCATCCTTATTCCTTGAAGTCCATTCTCGAACAACGGTACAAAGTCATCCTGGTCTAGTCCAAGGTTTTTGGCCATAACCCTCAGGAGATTGATCTGAACCCTCCAAAGGTCAAATGAGTACGCATCTAATGCTGATCTATTCAAATCGTTGTGTTCACGTCATAAAAACAAAACACATAATTAGAATCTGTTTGGATGTAGCTTTAAAGCAAATTACTGTCTTATATTATGAACAAGTTTGAGTTCAATCAAATAATTTCTTTTCTCAATTTAAGGCTGAAAACTAAAGAGATCAAACAAATATGCTTCGGCTTATGAACAGATAAAAGCTAGTAAAGAATTATCCATCATTAGTAGTACATGTTTTATTCGTACATAAAAAAACTTATTTTGATTTTTACCTGAATGCGGCAGGGGAAGTAGGCCAAAATCTCATATCTCTTTGAGAGACGGGTAGCGTATTAATCACAAGCATGTCAGCCCAATCGAGCTTTTGATCTTCTGAAACAACAAAACTTTGACCATATCCTTCAATATTATTTGATAGTTGTTTATAAACCATCTTCTCCTCTAGTGGCAGCTTAAAAAATTCTTCTGAGACCTGCTTCACATTCTTCATCGACTCTGATATCTCATGATTTGTTAACTGCACTTATCATTATCACTCAGCCCAATTATTATTAAGGAAAGCAAAACCGAAGGAGCTGAAATTCATGTGTGAAATTTGGTTTTTATATTTACATAATGGAGAAAAGGTGTTGTATTATTAATATTTTAACTGAAATACATTATTAATATTTTAACTGAAATACATAGGCAATAATATAATTCTCTTCTTTTTTGGTTGTCTATAGGGGGGAGTTACCAACTATTCAGTCTCACACAAAATCAAAATTTAAAATTGCGTCGTATAGAAAGAGAAAGAGTGCCACCCCTCGACCTGAGTCACCTGACTTATTAAGGTCCTTAGGTGAGCTCGCGAAATCGTAAGTAAGTTAGCGAAAACAAATTAGTTGCTCTTAGTACATGCGAAAAAGAAGGAATCTATACACCTAAGAATTACCTCATGTGAAATTTGTTTAATAATTTCTAATTAGTTGCTTGGCATTTCTTTAACTGTATTCTTAACAATTTTGTAATTTGGAAAATAACCAAGTCCTTTTCTGTAAGTACCTGAAAGAAACCCCAATCTTTACAAGCTTGATGAAACTTTGTTGATTCTTCAATGGAATCAAGTTTGCTCATGTCAATAACCGGAACTTGTTGAGACTCGTCAATGGAAATTTCATCAAGTTCGAGTTCCGGTCGAATATATCGAGGTGGTATTGTCTCCAAGGTTTTTGTAGCAAGTTCTTGGACATTATCAACAGGGATTGAACCTCCTACATCTAGAATTTTTGCCATCTCACTCTCTCAAGTCTCTATATACTTTATTTTACACTTCCTTCAATTTTTTGGACAATGCCAAAGTTTGCTAAAAAATTCTTCCTCATTACATAATACAAAAATCCTTATCCGTGTGCAATATGTGTATATGGTCGAAATTGTCTAGGTCCTTAAACCGACACATCGTGGGTCCAGAACCTTCTATTATTTTACTACAGTTTTTCTTACTAATAAAATTGAAATCGTATGTGGTGGTGACCATCTCCACATGGTGGGAATACCAATACTAAAGATCAACCTCGCAATAAATGAAATTGCCATCTAGGTCCGGGCTTCGTTGAAGAATTTATGTTTTACCCATTATTTGTTGTAAAATATGAATATAGTTTTTATAAACGTGACAGGCAAAATATTGAGAAAATATAACAGAAAGACAATATCATGATACATATCAAACAGTTTGTATGTTTGTGAGATTTTCCCTTTTAGATTAAAAAACATTATTTCTTAGCAACTAAATCACTATAATAATCTAATATTGATAAATGATAAACTAGCTAGGTTTTTTTATGTATAAGATGGCGTCGCATTATGATGCACATGTTCAGTTAGACCAATATTATGGCGTCGCATTATGTATAAGGGAAAATAAAAAATCTTAACCCTTTTTTCCAAGAACGTACTGATTCAAATGACCATTAGAAATATTATTGCTAGTTACGGGAGCTTCTCTCATACACGCATAAAGCATAATACTAGGGCGGGAACTAGAGTTTTTTATTTTTTATTACTCAATATCCAGTCTATTTTACTAGTAAAATAGTAAAAATATTCTTTTATGAGTCACGTACTCATGATAACGTTTCCGATTAAAATAGTAACTGGAAATGATGGCATTACAACCTACAATCAAAACGTAACTAGTGCTAATGAATTTATTTTACTAAGTACATGGCAAAAAACAACAAAATTAACATTTTTAATCTCCACTTTTCAAAACAAAAATAATCTACGATGACTTGCTATTTACTCCTTATGTCCCCTATGCTTATATCTCCTATACATCACTGTGATCAAAGTGATCTAAACAACAAGTTCAAGAGCAAATTTTTTGCTTAAAAAGAAAATTAGGCATGTTATTTTAGTGCAAAAATCAGTCCAAGGTATGCAACATCAACTGAGTCACCAGTTTAGTACGAATTAAGGAGAAAGCTAAAAAAAACTCTCATCTCACTTAGACAAACTTGTTGAAAAAAAAATTTCATACTGGTACATCTTGAATTTTGTATGTACTTCCTCTAACACAAGAGGTTTCGCTCTGGTCCAAAACATATGCAGCATGAGTGAGCTTTGTGAACTCAATGAGTGAGAAAAAGGTCTTGTTGGAGCCGTGCGCTCCTTATTTTGCTAAATCATTTGCCAGCTGATTCTGTTCCCTATATATATGGCATAAATCACAACTCATAAGACCTATTAGTTCAACTAAATCCAACCATAAAGTATCAAATTTAGGCCCTGGTTTGATGCCTTTTCCCCACCAATTGGTAATAAGTTCAGAGTCCGTTTCTATACAAATATTTCTAATATTTAGCATGTAACATATAATTAAGTCATCTCTAATAGCCATGAATTCTGCATAAGTGTTACCTTGATTGTCAAAATAACTACTAAATACAAAGATTAAGCAACTCTTGTCATCTCTTAGAATATCCCCACAACCACTATTACATGGGTTACCATATGCAGAACCTTCATGGAAACGAGACCTATTTTGTGTATATATATTTAATTTTATTTAATAATAAAATAAAATAAATACAAAAATGTTACTGTAAGGATTGAACCCACATTCTATAAGAATGATAGCAAAATATAACTAAATTTCAAGAAACTAACATATTGTACACACACTTGCATGTGTCAAAACAATAATTTATATATTTTATATAAATTAATTAAACATATATTTTTTTTAAACGGAGGCCTTTAAATTTCGTTAATTTTCGAAGGCCATGGGTCTGGGGCCATGTGGCCCACCCATAAAACCGGGCCTGACATGAATTTACGCTGGATTGTATTGTAATTTTAAACTACTGACTGGGCATATATGAATCTATGAACCTGAAAAAATCCCCAATCTTTACATGCTTGATGGAGCTTTTTTTTATTCCTCTATGGAGTCAAGTATACTCATGTCAACAACCGGAATTTGTTGACAGTCATCAACAGAAATTTCATCAAATTTGAGCTCTGGTCGGATATAGCGAGGGGGTATGGTCTTCAAGGTTTTTGATGCAAGAGCTTGTACATTAGCAACAGGCATTGAACCACCTAAATCTAAACTTTTCACCATCTGACATTCCATTTTTAAATTTTGCAATTTCCGCAATAATAATTTGTTGTAATGCCTCATCTTGCTCACACCCCTCCCCAACTTATACCACAGCAAATTTCTTTATTCTTTGCCATTTGGACCATTTGATCATGTCTAAGCACGTTTGTTTAATACCTTAGACATGGTCTTCTTCCCAATCAGAAATATCGATCTTGTAAGACAAAACTCTACTAGCTTAGTAGGACACGAAGACTGTTTGATCACTTATTAGTTTACTATATATTATAGTTTACATTTACTACAAAATGCCCAGTGTTTCCATATAACTTTTTCTTCGTTATATACTACAAAATTCCTTGTTAGTTTACCATCTTGTCTTTTATGTCTAATTTGTGTGAAGCCGGTGTTTGTTTTTATTCAAATCTTAATGCATGTTTTCTTTTTTTTCATCCAGAAACAAAACAGTTTCTTTCTCAAATTGTATTAGAGAATACTTGATCTTTTCCATAATAAGTTTTGGTAGTACACCGATTATATGTGATTGACCATAATTAAATCATATGTCACATAAATTAGAGATTGAATAATTAGCATATATCATGCCACACATTGGTATTAGTGGGGGTATTTATAGTCTGATCAGAGGCGTATTAGCCCTTGGATCATTGCACTGTCTAATAAAGATCCAACGGCTCCAGGTCATTTATGACTCTGACAATGATACTGTTCATGGGCCGGGGCCCACAGGGCTGGCCTGTGATTGGGTCACGTCGATGAAACCCGCAAAGGGTCTCCCAAGGGAGCAGCAACATTAATTGGGGAAGTGTGTTCGACAAGTTTCTCCGGGCCGGCCTAGGCACGGTCCGGCCCTCAAGATCCGGGGTGACGCGTTACCCATGGTTGACAAGCCCGGATCGCCAGCTGTGGGGTTGGTATCGGTCCGGATGAGGGGGTGCCGACATCCCCTCGCCAACAGCTCCCTGTCCGGAGTCGTCGTTAAGGACGAGGTCTTCAGGGATTTTTAGTCGTTACGGGGGCTCCGGTCATTGTATTCCTATGCTTGACGGTGTGGAGAAGTCTCGGCGTAGTCCGACACGTGTCCTTGTATTCTAGAATTTTTGACACGTGGAGTACGCCCATCATGCATTTATGAGGCGCCGCCTCTGTCTCTTCGATTCCATCAGTGCCATCAATGCTAAAACGGCTGATGGATGACACTTGGCAGATGACCTATGTCTGTTGTACACGTGGAATGTGTCGATTGAGTGGCGGCGGTAATTTGTGGGAGTTCGTGTAATGAACCGTCGCTGTCTTTTCACCTTCTGGTAAATGTCTTTTCATCTTCTGGTTGGGGTCTATAAATACCCTCAGTGAAATTTCATTTTCACTTTCCCACTCTCTTTCTAAAATTTTCACACATCAGACCATTCTCTCTCTTCCTTCATACTTAGCAAATTTCATCAAACATCCAGCCGTCATGGTTATCAAACACGGAGCCGGAAAAGGCCCGATGGTTGCCCCAAAACCACGGCGCCTTGAGGTAATGGCAAACGCCTTGCCATTCCGGGCGATGGTCATCGATCCGGCCATATCCGTGGCGGTAAATGACAACAACAATATGGTCAGGCAGCACGGGGCTGACCTGGACGAGTTTCGTCAACTATGCGGCATAGGGGAGGAGTTCCGACTTCGGACCTGTGCGACCGCTGACGAGGTGAACGGGATCGTGGCTGATCCCAAGAGTATGGTAACCCTCTCCCTTTCTACTCTTCTATACGGGGGCACCCACCTCCCCATTCCGGAGCTATTGGCGGAGCTCTGTGCCTGGACGCAGACTATTCCGTGCCAGTGGCCTCTGCAGGCGCATCGCATCTGCGCCGGAATAGAGGCACTAAGTGTCGCATTGGGCCCGGACATCCCGGAGCCATTGGGGCTTAAAGAGCTCTTGGTCTGCTACGAATTTTTGCAGACCGAGCCAACCTCTCAATCCAAGAGCCGGCAGCCCTACCTGAGGTGCCGGTCCCACAATCAGCTGATCACGGGTAACTCCGATTCGAATCGGGGTTACACACAAGACGTGGTCGTGGTGGAGGGCCGTTGGCTCAACCGTGACGACCTGATCCTTCCGCCCAGGCCGGGGAGGGTGCTGAGCAACAAGGAAAACAAATTCACTGTGGCCTCTAAGCTCAGGGGCCTTGGTGAACCCAACGTAGAGGCGTTGGAGGTGGCCCTAAATTGGTGGGGTCGAGACGGGACCGACGTAGGGTCCCGGGATGCGGAGCATCTTTTGATCTGTGGCTCCCCCACCTCCTGCAAGGGGAACAGCTTCAAATGGCCCCACAGGACCTTCTGTCCCGTGGGGTACTCCAGGGAAAGGTGGGAGAAGGAGAAGGGTCTGGAGTCGACCCTCCCTCCCAAGGTAGTTGAGGATACCGAGGCCACTGTGGAGCCTGCGGCTAAAAAGGCATCGAAGCCAAAACTGAAGACAGGCAGCAAGGCGAAGGCAGCGACAGTGGCCTCCGTCACTCCTGTATCGGCCGAGGCCTCCTTCGCGCCTGCATCGGCCGGGGTTCATACTGAGACCCTGTCGGATGGTACCGTCCTCCATTTCAGGGTGGGGCCAGACGGTACCCGTGCTTACATAGACCAACATGGGAAACCTCTACCAGAGGTTCTTCCCCTGAGGTCTAGGGAGCCTGAGGTAGTGAGCCCTCTTCCCTTGAAAGATAGCCCTGCTGAGGCCGAACCCACCGGCCCGGGCTTGGGCACCTCGCGGACCAGGGTAAGTTGCCTTTTTCTGTTTTAATGACACTTCAGCTTTACACTTAGCTAAATTTTTGCGAATTTTTCTAACTTCTCTCTTATTTGGTCTTTGCAGGTGGTCCTTTCTGATGAAGAGGAGGTGGTGGAGGAAAATGCTGCCGATACGGGGGGCGATGGTGAGGAAGAGGAGGGGGCAGAAGAGGAAGGGGCAGTCGATAGGGTTGCCGGGGTGGAGGATGGAGAGAAGGAGGTGGTGGAGGTGGAGGTTGAGGCCGGAGAGAATGAGATGGAGGTGGCTGAGAAGGAGCTGGCCGTCGTGCCTCAACCTGGCGCCAATGCTGCGGATGAAGTGGCGGCTAAGGCTAGGCTCGATTGGGCCGCCCGCAAGGCCCATCTTGGGAAGAGAAAGGTGGAGGGGACGAAGTCCCTTCGTGGTGAGAAGAAGGCCAAGGTCGGGGGGAGTGGCCCGCCCGAAGTCGCAGTCGTGGAAACGCCTAGGGTGACGTCGGGCCTTTCTCAAGGCTCGAGCTCCTGCTCTGCCTCCCCGATTCATACGATGCCCGTGCAAACACCCGAGGAGGTGAAGGCGGCGACGGGGGTAAAGAGCATAATGGAAGCTCACCCATCCGTCGGGTTACTGACTTTGGCTGCGCTTCAGCAGCAAAGCGTAGAGGCTGACCACCGAGGTCGCGATCTCGCCACCTCCATGGCGTCGGCCATGGCCATGATCCCTCAGGCAAGTAACCTCTCATAGTGTTCATTCGTATGTTTTCATGTTCTTTCCGAATATTTTGCTAAGTGTTTGCTCCTTTCCTCGCAGGCATATCTGATGATGAATCAATATGTATATCACCAAGGCCAGGTGTTGAGGGATCGGACCGCGAAGGCCGAGGCTAATGCCAAGTCAATGGAGGAGGCCCAAAAAAGGGCAGAGGAGGCCCAGAGCAGGGCTGAGAAGGCCGAGGGCCTGAATGCCTCGGTTGAGGCTCGGAGGGTTGAAGTCGCGAAGGCTAGGGCCGATGTTGAGGAGCGAGCTCGAGCTGCGGAGGCGGCTCTAAAGGAGGCCGAAGCTGGAATAGCTGACAAGCTAAAGGCTGCAGTCCAGGCCGCTCAAGCCGAGCTGAATGCCGCCTGGACTGGGAAGACACAGAAGGAGTTCAACTCCTTCTATGTCGAAGGGTGGTCTGAGGCGGCTGCCTTTATGAGGGCGGGACCGGACCATCCGGTATGGAACGTGGAAAACATCATCGTTCCGGTCCCTTCAGCCCCCATTCCTGAGGTGCTTCCCCTCACTCCTCGAGCTCTCTCCGACGAAGAGGGTGAGGAAGATGACGACGGGGCTACTTAGGATAGTTTTATTTTCTGTTCTTTGGTGTAATCTCTTTTTTGTACTTAGCTTGTAATAGCTTCTTGTTGAATGAAATGAAAAAACAATTCTGGACTTGTCTTTTATTCTTCTGTTTTTTATTTCCGATGCATGTACGTTTCTGTGTGTACGTGCCCCCAATGAGGGGGTCGGTATGCTTCGGCATAGGGCCACTCATTTTATATAGCTCGCAGGCTCGTGTATTCTGAAACACTTGCGAAATCTTAATGAACTGAAAAATTCAAATAAATATAATCCGGGATGCCATATAGGCTCGTGTTCTGAAACACTTGTGAAATAAACTGAAAATGTAAGACGGGGTGCCGTATAGGCTCGTGTTCTGAAACACTTGTGAAATAAACTGAAAATGTAAGACGGGGTGCCGTATAGGCTCGTGTTCTGAAATACTTGTGAAATAAACTGAAAATGTAAGACGGGGTGCCGTATAGGCTCGTGTTCTGAAACACTTGTGAAATAAACTGAAAATGTAAGACGGGGTGCCGTATAGGCTCGTGTTCTGAAACACTTGTGAAATAAACTGAAAATGTAAGACTGGGTGCCGTATAGGCTCGTGTTCTGAAACACTTGTGAAATAAACTGAAAATGTAAGACGGGGTGCCGTATAGGCTCGTGTTCTGAAACACTTGTGAAATAAACTGAAAATGTAAGACGGGGTGATTTCGAAATAACAACAGTTTTATTCATAAAGCCCTTGGGCACATTTACATCATATTTTTATTTACATCAAAACGCAAAAGTCGAGCCCTATTGATAGTACTTCCTCAGGTTATTGACGTTCCAAGGTCGATCCATCGGGACGTCGTCGGGGAGGTGACCTAACAGGTAGGCCCCGTTGCCCGCCGCACCGAGGATTCGGTAGGGGTCTTCCCAGTTGGGGCCTAGCTTGCCGTCGGACTGTACCCTTGTGTTGTTGTTTACTTTCCGTAGCATGAGGTCTTCGTCTTGGAAGCGTCTGGCGTTCACTCTTTTGTTATAGGAACGCCCCAGCTCGTTCTTGTATTTGGCGTTACGGATGGCCGCGACTTCCCTTCGTTCTTCAGCATATTCGAGTTCGAGGCCCATCATTTTTTCGTTCAGGCCGTTCTCCACCATGTCGGTTCTGAGAGAGGGGAGTCCGATTTCTAATGGGATGACAGCTTCCATCCCGTAGGTAAGGCTATAGGGCGTTTGCTGGGTGCCCCATCTTCTCGTCGTTCGGTAGGCCCAAAGGACGTGCTGCAGCTCATCAGCCCATCGTCCTTTGGACTCGTCTAGCCTCTTTTTTATTCCGTCGAGGACGGTTTTATTCGACACTTCAGCTTGGCCGTTGCTTTGAGGATACGAAGGGGTGGAATAATAGCTTCTGATGCGGTACTTCGCATACATCGCTTTTAACTTGGTTCCGGTGAACTGGCACCCATTATCTGCCACTATCGAGTAGGGGATTCCGAATCTCATGATTACATCCCTCCAGAGGAACCTGATCACCTCGGCCTCCGTTATCTTTGCTAATGCCACGGCTTCGACCCACTTCGAGAAGTAGTCGGTGACCATGAAGAGGAACTTTTTGCCTCCCGGGGCCCGAGGGAAGGGTCCGACGATGTCCATGCCCCATTGGGCAAAGGGCCAAGGCGAAGTCACGCTGCTCATCTTTTGGGCCGGGGCTCTAGGTATGGGGGCGTATTTCTGGCACTTCTCACATTTGAGCACGAATGTTTTAGAATCCTTTTGCATGAGGGGCCACCAATATCCGTGAGTTAAGGCATGGTTGGCTAGCGACCTGCCCCCGGTGTGGCTCCCACACGTTCCTTCGTGAATCTCCTCCATGACCCTCACTACCATATCGGGATGGATGCAGAGCAAGTAGGGCCCGAAGAATGACCTTTTATAAAGTTTATCGCAGGGAGCCAACTAGAACCCCAGTGCCTTTCTTCTTATCTTTTCAGCATCTTTCTTATCTTTGGGGAGGTTTCCGGTGCGGTGGTATTCGATGATGGGATCCATCCAGCTCGGTTCCGACGGAAGGTCAGTCACTACGTTAACTCGTGCCTTAGCTTCGATGCTAGGCGAAGGGACGTATTCTACGGTGATGACTCGCTCCTTTTTGTCACTCATGGCCGAGGCTAGGGTCACTAGTGCATCGGCGTGGGTGTTTTCATTTCTGTTTATGTTGATGATTTCCTGATACTCGAAGCTTTGGAGTATTCCGGAGGCGATGGCCACGTAGCTTGCCATCCTTTCGTCCTTTGTCTGAAACTCGCCACTGATCTGGCTACTGACTAATTGGGAATCAGTATGCACCAGTATCTTCTTGATGCCGAGGCTTCGGGCCATTTTCAGGCCTGCGATCACGGCTTCGTACTCCGCCTCGTTATTGGTGGCTCGGAAGCCAAGCTAGATTGACTTCTCGGTTACATCACCCTGTGGGGATTGGAGTACCACCCCGAGGCCTGACCACTTTTTATTGGCAGCTCCGTCGACGTGCAGGGTCCACGTTCTTTGGGCACGTTCCTCGATGCTGGGGGACGTAGTCGTTCTGGTGAATTCTGCCACGAAGTCAGCCAAGGCCTGCCCCTTGACGGACGTTCGCGGCTCGTACCGAATATCGTACGCATTCAGGTGGCAAGCCCACTTCGTCATACGCCGAGACATGTCTCCCTTCTGGAGTATTTCCCGAACGGGCTGATCCGTATACACCACGATACTGTGTGCCGAGAAGTAATGGGCCAGTTTTCGCGATGCCATGACGAGCTTTTCTAGGGGCATATACCTAGCCTCGGCGTCGAGGAGGGTTTTGCTCACGTAATAGATTGGCCTTTGCTCCCTGCCGACCTCTTTTATGAGGACGACGCTAACGGCTATCTCGGACACGGCGAGGTACAGGGCAAGGACGTCGCCGGTGTCCGGCTTGGCCAGAAGAGGCGCGCTTCCGAGGTAGTTCGCCAGCTCTGCGAACGCATTCCGGCATTCGTCATTCCATTCGAACTTCTTCTGAGCCTTCAAAGCCGTAAAGAATGGCTTGCATCGATCTCCGAACCGGGCAATAAACCGGTTGAGGGCAGCGGCCATTCCGGCTAACTTTTGTACATCCTTCCTCTTTTCAGGGGTTCTCAAGTTCTTTAAGGCAGAGATTTGGACCGGGTTTGCCTCTATACCGCGATGGGTTACCATGAACCCTAGGAACTTTCCGGCACCAACTCCGAAGGCGCACTTAGAGGCGTTCAGCTTCAGATCATGCCTTCGTATAGTTTCGAACACCTCTCTTAGGTCGGACAGGTGGTCGTCCTCCTGCGCGCTTTTTACTACCATGTCGTCGATATAGACCTCCATGCTCCGGCCTATGCTCTTAGAGAATATCTTGGTGACCATTCTATGATACGTCGCCCCAGCATTCTTAAGCCCAAATGGCATCACCTTGTAACAGTAATTCCCCCTGGGGGTTATGAAGGCGGTTTTTTCTTGGTCAGCCTCCGACATGGGTATTTGGTGATATCCGGAGCAGGCGTCCAGGAAGCTCATTCTGGCGGCTCCGGCGGTGGAGTCCACTATATGATCAATTTTAGGCAGAGGGAAGGGATCCTTGGGACAGGCCCAGTTAAGGCTCGTGTAATCGATGCATACACGCAGCTTTTCGTTCTTTTTAGGGACCACCACGGGGTTAGCGAGCCATCTAGGATAAAATATTTCCCTGATGGCTCCAGCTAGCAGAAGCTTTTGTACTTCCTCGTTTATGGCATCGGCATGATCCGGACTAACGCGACGCCCCTTTTGCATCACAGGCTTCGCATCCGGGTTGACGTTCAACTTATGGCAGGCGAGGTCGGGACTGATACCCGGCATTTCGCATGGAGACCAAGCGAAGTTATCGAGGTATTCGAGCAGTAACTTAACGAGGTCTGAAACCTCGGGCTCGCTCAGCCCTGCGCCCACCATAAAAAAGTGGTCCTCGTCGTACCCCGGGATCTGGACCTTCAGCAATCCTCCTTCTACCTTTTCTTCGGCTTCCGGACCCATCTTCTTGTTCAGTTCCCGCAGCAGCTTGGGGTCCTCAGCTTCTATGTTCATAGCACTCTGGGCCAGAACCGGTTTATTACCGGAGTATACGGCCATGGCACAGCTTCTCGAGACCTTCTGGTTTCCCGATATGGTCTCGACTCCATTCGCAGTGGGGTACTTGACCTTTTGGTGTAGAGTGGAGGAGACGCCTTCTATCTCATGAAGCCACGCGCGCCCCAGAATGACGTTGTAAACGGAGGGGACGTCCACCACCGTGAACTCCACGCTCATAACCTTGGTTCCTGTCTTAACAGGCAAGGTTATGTTCCCTCTGGGCTGAACAGCCTCAGAGTTGAATCGGTACAGAGGGGGGGGGGGGCGTTGGTATCTAACTGCCCCTCCGTCAGCCCCATCTTTTGGTAGAGGTCTCCAAAGAGAATATTCACCGACGCCCCCTGATCGACGAGGATGCGTCCTACTGAACAATGGCCCACTTGGGCCGTGATGACAAGGGCGTCATAGTGGGGCATGTCTACCCCCACTAGGTCGAAGTCGGTGAAGCTTAGATCCGGCTTGGTACCTCGTTTGCACCTCTTTCGGGGTTTCAAGCTTTCGGCGAGGCAGACGTGCTTTTTCATCGTGGCCTCACGGGCCTCGGTTCTCTCCGCCCCATTTGGCTTCGGCTTCTTTGGTCCAGAATGGATAACCTGGCAAGTCATCACCGGTGGGGGGAGGTCTGGTTGCCTTTCGTCGTCCCCTTCTCGGTCTCGATCGGGGTCCCTTCGCGTCTTGACGTATTTCTCCATCAAGCCGTCCCGGACCCATACTTCTAGCCTTGCCTTTAGACCATGACACTCATTGGTATAGTGGCCGCGGCCTCTGTGATATTCACAAAATTTGTCATTAGGCCCCCGGGCCGGCTCGTTCCTGAGCGGGGGAGGCCAGGAAAAGAATGGCTCGTTCTCGATCTCAAAGAGCAGGTCGGTCAGTGGTAGGCGAAATGTGGTGGAGTAGGCATTTCCTGGGTTCGAAGGGCCAGCCCGACGGGTATCCTCTCTTCTACGCTTACCGGCCGGTTGTGGGCTCTCCTTCGTTCGTGGTCTCTCCAACCTTTCCGTTATGGGGCGATCTCGCCGGGTGCTCCTTGAGACGGCTCCTCCCCGAGGCTGCTCGATGCTGGCGACTGAACGCGTTGCTCCAGCAGATCTCATGTCTTTCTCGATATCGACATGCTGTTTTATTAGTAACCGGAGCTGGGAGACTGAGCCAGGAGGGGTTGCTATCATTTCATTGCGGATCCTGCTTCCCACGATCATGTTCTGCCTGAAAGCAGCTATAGCCGTAGAATCGGGGCATTCGGCACACTCAGCGTGCTTCTGCCAGAACCGATTATCGTAACTCTCGAGGGTCTCTTTGGGTTGGGCCCTCACTTGGTATAGCTGCTCCGGTTGGGCAACCCTTTCCTTCAAGTTAATGAACCGGTGTGCAAAATCATAGGCCAGATCATCCCAACAGTGGATGGAGTTGGCAGGCAGAGACTGGAACCATTTACTTGCGAGCCTCCCCAGGCTGGCGGGGAAGCATTTACACATAAGGCGATCGAGGTGGGACCAGTGGTTCATTTGGTATCGATAGTGCCGGAGGTGGGCTTCCGGGTCAGAATCTGCGTTGAACACTTGGAGAACGGGGGCAGTAAAATTTCCGGGGGGCGTACTGTACTCTATCTCGTCTGAGAATGGGGTACTGCGGGTGGAGGCAACGATTTTTAGCGCTGCCTCGTCCGCGACTTCATCTCGGCCAGCGCGACGACCCCTCCTCCTCCTCCGGGGAGGCCTTTCAGTCCGAGCATGACTCGAAGCGGGCCGTGAATCGTGACTATCACCTGGTCGACTGATTCGCGAGTGTACGCTTTGGTCGTTTATACGACGCGAACTCCCCTCGTGGGAACGCCTTGACTCCTCTCCCCTAGCTGGCTCCTCAGGAACCTCTAGGGGGGGTCGTCTTGAGGGTCCCAACCGCGACATCACGCTCTTGGTGGGGATGCGAACGGGCTCTGGCTGCTCTACGCCACGAGAAACGGGTCCGGGCTCGGATGCCATCATAGAGGCTATCAACGCCTTTTGAGCCGCCAAGGCAACGAGTTCCTTCTCATGGATCTCTAACATCATGCGAGTCAGCTCGTCGCGCGACCGGGGCGTCCCCTGGACCGCATTGAGTGGAGTAGGCTGCCCTTCAGGCGCAGTTCCCGGCGTGCCAAAAGAGAGGGTCCTCGGCATTCCAAATACTGGGACATGTCGTGGGGGCGGGCTCTCGTACTGATCATTATCTGTCATTGTTCCTTGAAAACGGATTGTCGGAGCTAGCGCGCTACTTTCCCACAGACGGCGCCAATTGGCGAGCCTGTTTTTCTTCCCAAGCTCGGCTTATATATTTTATTCGCGTCGGCTCCGATCTTTCAAGGTAGCTACTTCGGTTGATGTCTCCTTTGATGGCGAGGCGTTCTACTATCCTGCACAAGAAACGAATAGGGGCCCGGGGTTGGTACCAGGTTTTCCCTCTCCAACGATCAAGTCAGTATCGGTATAGACTTAAGGTAGGAATGTAGTTAAGGATGAGGGATTGGTCCAGTTACAGGTCGTGGCGCCAGATGTCACAGTTGATATTCTAGTGGTCCGGGTTGTTTTAGCTTTATCTCTCCTCTCTGTCTTTTTGTGTCCCCCTCTAATTGGTATTAGTGGAGGTATTTATAGTCTGATCAGAGACGTATTAGCCCTTGGATCATTGCACTGTCTAATAAAGATCCAACGGCTCCAGGTCATTTATGACTCTGACAATGATACTGTTCATGGGCCGGGGCCCACAGGGCTGGCCTGTGATTGGGCCACGTCGATGAAACCCGCAAAGGGTCCCCCAAGGGAGCAGCAGCATTAATTGGGGAAGTGTGCTCGACAAGCTTCTCCGGGCCGGCCTAGGCACGGTCCGGCCCTCAAGATCCGGGGTGACGCGTTACCCATGGTTGACAAGCCCGGATCGCCAGCTGTGGAGTTGGTATCGGTCCGGACGAGGGGTGCCGACATCCCCTCGCCATCATATATCATAACTATTAGTATAACTTTACTTTGAAGTAAGTGACCAAAAAAGTATATGCCTACACAACAAGTTTGAAAAAATAAATAAATGGTTGCATGATTTGAAATGTAAAGTTGGATTTTATGTTCTAACTTTACATTTCAAAACATGCAACCATTTATTTATTTCTCTAACTTATTTCTTCAGCAGAACTACCTAACAAGCCTGGTTGTATACTCGTATATTTTGGAAGTACATAAACTTGAAATTTATGTATTTGATATTATAGTGTAAATAATGGTTTCTTAAGGATTATTAGAAACTCATGTTTCATTTACCTAATGAGATATCCATTGCTTTCCAACAATAATAAAAACCAAGTCACATGTTTAATTACCTAAAGATTTGGCATCCACTGCTTTAATTTAGACCATAATGGAAAACCAAATTAATCACATGAACGTGGACGGCCATTTTGTAATTCCAACTTTCTTTGAATAAATAATTTGTTTTCCAGAAATAAACGCCAAAAAGGTAAAACAATAACAAAAGAGTGCCAAACATGCATCTATACCAACATAATGTCACCAACATTAACGATAATAGCACCAGGATGAGACTTAACAGGGACCCATTTCTCATCTTTCTTGATTTGCAGCCCTGAAACGTCATTGACCTGAACTAACAAGGTCAGTCCCGAGGCATCTGAATGGGGCGTGAAACCAATAACTTCATCCGCTAGCTCGCATGGCGGGTAATAATTTAACCTTATTGCTTGAAATCCGTTCTCAAATGGTACTAAAATCTCACTTGGGCCGATACCAAGGTTCTTAGCTATAACCCTCAACAGCCTTATCTCAACTTTCTCCATCTTACAGGAGTATGCATCCATTGCGGACCTGGTTATTCATATATGAACATCACACGTTGTGATCAGCAATACTGTACATCAATTATATGATATGACTTGTAACTACTAATTACTACCTAATAAAAAAATATACATCAATAAATAATAGAATTAATAACTCATGTGTAACACTTTTGAACTTTAATTCTCACTAGATACCTATGATAATTTGCATTCCACTTAGATACAACTTTTTCATACTATATAAATTAAAAAAAATCTAATTTCATAAAAAAAACAGAAAATATCTCTCCCTCGTAAACGAAAAAAATTATAAAAAATTATAAAAAACACAAAAAATCATAAAAAATTATTAAAAAAATCACAAAAATCACAAAAAATTATAAAAATTATAAAAAATTATAAAAAATCACAAAAAATCATAAAAAATTATAAAATATCATAAAAAATGTCAATATACCACTTTTTACACCGAAAAAGCGTTTTTTCATAAAAAAACAATTTTTCATAAAAAAACACTTTTTCATAAAAAAAAAACATTTTTTCATCAAAAAGTGAATTTTATTTATTTAACTCTCGTTTGACTCATTTCAATGCTTATTAAAGTTTGAATTATCTTTTTAAAAACTAATTTTAGATCCGTAAGCTCAAATTGGTAAGAGTGTTTGCACCCAACACTAATGTTCAAGAGGTTGGTGGTTCGAATCCACCTGTTTTTTTTAACTTTAAAGTAAAATATATGCACATTTTGTGATGTATTATATGCACTATTATTGAACTGTATGCACTTTCAGCTGAACTATATGCACTTTCTGCTGAACCAGATGCACTTTTAGCTGAACCAGATGCATCTTTTATAGAACTATATGCATTTTTATTGAACTATATGTACTTTTGGCTGAACCACATGTACTTTCAGCTGAACCATATGCACTTTTAACTGAACCAGGTGCACTTTTAGCTGAATGATATGCATTTTTGACAGAACCATATGCACTTTTATTGAACTATATGCACTTTCGACTGAACTATATTCATTTTCGACTAGACTATATGCACTTTTGACTTAACTATATATACTTTCGACTAAATTAGATGCATTTTAAGCTGAACCAGATGTACTTTCAGCTGAACCAGATGCACTTTTAGCTGAACTATATGCATATTCACTTTTATTGAACTATATTTACTTTCGATCGAATTGTATCACTTTCAACGAAACTAGATGTACTTTTAGCTCAATTGAATGCGATTTTGACTCAATTTTATGCACTTTTGATTAACTATATGCACTTTCGACTGAACTATATGCACTTTTATTAAACTATATACGCTTTTGACTAAACTATACGTACTTTCGACTGAACTAGATGCACTTTCAGCTCATTTAGATTAAAAAAAAGGCACATTTTCATGTAAAAATCACTTTTTGTATAAAAAAATTCACTTTTTGATGGAAAAAGTGTTTTTTTATGAAAAAATAGATTTTTCGGTATAAAAAGTGTTATATTGACAAAAAAAATTATATATTTTTTTGTAATTTTTTAAAAAGTTGGTGATTTTTTTCATTTTTTATGATTTTTTTATTTTTTATAATTCTTTTTATTTTTTGCGATTTTTTGTGATTTTTATACTTTTTTGTGATTTTTTATGATTTTTTATAATTTTTTTGTGATTTTTTATAATTTTTTTGTGTTTTTTTTTTGTTGTAATTTAAAACTATTTTTTTGGGTTTGTAGAAAGATAAAATATGTCTATTATATTTTGGTTTGTAAATAAACTAAATAATTAAAAAGTGCTAGCTATGAGAAATGTGAATTTATCAAGATATTTAAGAGGAATATAAGTTGCTATGATGTACTTATATCGAATTCCCCCTAAATAATATCGAAATAAATTGGGTGAGTGACTCAAAGACGTGTACTAGGTTTAAGTCGAACTTAGTTACCATGTATTCAACGTTTGGTTAAATTCATTATATCCATCGGTTGCAGCTGTCAGTTACAACTGAACCTACACCTAAACCGCGTAACAATATCCAAAACTTCATGTTTAGAAATTTCATCCCCTATTAAGGTGACCAATGGAATTCAAAATCACCCAGCACATACATAATTAGGTTTCCCCCTTTCACAATGACATAATTGTCGGTCTGTGTTCTACTAGTCTTCAAAATAGATTTGGAGTTAAATGTAGAGTAAAATGACTTAGATACGGCTTATTTAAACTTGTTTCAGTTTGGTTCATTTGCAACTTATACCTGAATATTGGTGGGGAAGTAGGCCAAAATCTCATGTTCCTAATGGGAAGAGGTCGGGTCATGATGGCGAGCATGTCACTCCAATCAAGCTTTTGTTCCTCGGAGAGAACATTTGCTTGCCCATATCCTTCTATGTCACCAGGGACCTGTGCATATACCATCTTTTCCTCTTGGGGTAGCCTGAAAAAATCTTCTGCTACTCCCTTCATTTCATCTATGACGTCTGATATTCCATGGTTTATCAACTTTTATCACCAAATAAACAAAGATGGTTTAGTTTTGACATCAATGGTTGATATTTAATTCTAGTGGTGATGTTTCTTTAGGTTAGACAAAACTACGGATACATGACCGGAACACAGGAAACATTGAGATGACACGAGACAGAAAAAAAGAACTATTTATTTTGATCCAAAGACACACTATATGAAAATGATTCCAATTTTTTTTTTTTGCATAACACTTCTTTCAATATAAATGAATCCAGAAACTTACGCGGGCATTATAACTATGTTGGAAACACAGAGATAAACCTAATTGTGTATCAAAGATAAACATAACTATCTTTTTCCCCTGCCTCCACAATTTACAAAATATTCAGTTCCTTATTTCTTGTTGAATTTATATGTGTACTTGGGGAATTTGTCGGGGATTTCATGTCTGTACAATATCTTAAAATACAAAGCAAAATTTCTAACCTGAAAGAACCCCCAATTTTTACATGCATAATGAAGCTTTAAGGATTCATCGATATTCTCAAGCTTGCTCATGTCTATTATTGGTATACTTTGAGAATCGTTAACTGAATTTTTTTCTAATTTTAGATGGGGACGGATATACCGACGTGGGATATTATTCTTCACGCCCTTCGAAGCCAGTTCCTGAACACTCTCAACTTGGAGTGAACCCCCAAAATTATTTCTTCCCATTTTCTCACTCTCCATATTCATTTTCATATCACTCACTCCCCGTCTTCACTCCGTTTTATAATTTATAGACTCACTTAAGAGAGGAATTAGAAAGCGAAAAAAATAGGATTATAGCTAGTTCTCCCTCGTTTCCATATAATTTATTTGCCGAACTTTGATATTTTTCTCTTTTAACATGTATCATTAATACGGAAATTACATACATGAGTCTTAGCAGTATCGGTGATTTGTTCTAAGCTAAGGGAATCTATGGCTCATACATGTTTGTTCTATATATATATATATATATAGTAGTATTTTTGCTATTTGCATACTGGCCTTGGCTCTTATATTCGACGCATTACATAACCGCTGATATAGTGCACTAGACATTTGATGGGTAATGCAAAGTTTATTGCAAACTTTTTAACTTGTATCTCAAATAATAATAATATAAATCTTATGTAAAGACAACAATTGTTTTGCACTGTGTATACAAGACCGGGTCAATGATATTGTATACACAGTGCTGACGGGGTCCATTAAACCTGGTCTTATATAGTGTTGATTGAAATAGTATTTTTTTAGTTTCTATTTGTTTTACTTTTCAAACCAAACTCAAATGGCTAAATATTTTGTAGTTAGTGTTCTTTGTAATCCTTTCGTCCCAAAATATTGGGTCTCAATGATTTTACATACAACTTTAACCGGTAAATATTCTGTGATATAATTATTGAAATATAAATTTTTAAAATTTGTTCATATAGTTTAACATTCAAACTATGTGATTAATTTTTAAAAATTTTGATTTCGACAACACTTAGATATGAGTTATTTGTCGACCAAAATTGCACATATATACATAGACCCCAAATATTTTGGTAGGAGTATGTGCTTAGTGTCACGTTTATAATGTTATTCTACCATAGACTAGAGGGAAAAAAAAACAAATTGCTAGTTATAAAAAAACATAAGAGTACAAGCAGACGAGGAGCTATCCTCGTAAACAAATTGTTACCAAAGTTCTATTTCTTTATAAGGTTTAAATTCTCAACATCTTGATGCGCTAAGTCACGCACCAAACAACTATTACATTTATCTTAACTAGATTAGTCTCGGAAAGTTTATTTAAGATTTTTGTTACCAAAGTTCCATTTGATGTGCGCTAAGATCACGCACTCATACTTAATAAACGATCCGATATACCATTCATGTAGGATTTTTGGAGGTTTATCAAATGATGCATAGTTCTCATAATCGATAAGGACGCGTAATATTGTACATAGGCGTACGGTGTACCCAATATGTAAAATTTCTATCCATAGTGGGAAAAAAACACAATTACTTGTTCAGAAACCTGCAATTCTTCCTAATTTCTCCCTCCACTCCAGTTAAAACATTTATATTTCCCATTTTGGTCATGGAATTAGCAAAAGAAGCAAAAAAACGTTCTTGATTTTTAGCATACTTCCAGACACTTCTTCTTATCTCCCCTTCAATGTCTTGAGTTACCAACACATTGTCCGAAATTAACAAACCTTCTCCATTAATAATATTTTGGAAATAGTGATTATCAAACCTAGAAGGAGTTGACAAATCTAGCGGTGAAAATGCATTATCTCGTCCTGATTCTGGACATAGCGAACGTAAGGATCTTCGGAAAGTGGTCCCTCTTTTGTAATGGTGGTCATGGTTTTGTTCTTCAAGATTTTCATCGTAAATTCTTTGTCGAAAACTTAAACACCTTGCCTTACCAATCGTGTGACTACCTAAAATTTAAGAGCCCCCATTGTATCAAGTAAAGTTCGGATTATATGGATATATTTTGGCCATGATATTTGACATAACAGATCTCAGTTGTTGACAACATTTCAATCAATGTTTTGAGATCAAATCCAGCAACTGTCAAAACTTTCTGCCTTCAGTTAAAATGTTATGAATGACTGAGATTTGTTATGTCGAATATTATCTAACCGCCTCGATGAAAGAAATACACTAGTAGCAGCAGTACATGGCTGGTTTCGGTATTAACCTGTTTTTGTCGAAATAAAATAAAATTTGACTTTACATAACAAAAGTATGATGGAGAAAATAATTACCTGATAAAGCAACCAAGTCACTAATGCCAAGACCCTGCTGTTGGAAATTTGCAATAAGTGTGACAAGAGATGAATTTGGAGCTGGGATCAATTTATTTGCACCATCTAAGCTTGCCTTTAAAGAGTCTCTCCTACCTAGAAAAACTTCCCATCCTGGTCCACCCCTCTATTTCAAATAAACAAAAACAACAAATTATATGTTTGATGATTAGATAAGAAAAGAACAATTTGGGCCGCATTTTACACACATTAGTATATTTTTAGGTTACCAAGATTTTTAGAGAGAAATTCACTTAGTTGTCTCCGTTGTTTGCATGTGGAGACTAAATTTGAACATTACAAATTTAAACATACCAAAGCAACAGCGTCGCGAGCAGCGATGGCTAAGATATCCGCACATGAAACAGTGTATGGGCAAGCCTCTTCCAAACTGTACTTAATCCTATCAATAACCCTAAATCCTCGTAACGACCCCACATTAGGCACTGCTTGTTTTTCGCTAATTACGCCTTCTGAATCATCTAGCAGAACTGATGCATCACATCCCTGCCACACAAGAAATGTTTTCAAAACAAGTTCTTTTAAAGAAAAACAATAGAAATTAAAAGAAAAAAAAAATCCTATTAAATATGGTTAATCACATGAATGTTCCCTATAGTTCATACCAAATTTTGTTCGCTAACATTATAAGTAGCAGTATCTTCTCAAAGAAAGAATATTACGTTTTTTTTAAACTAATTAATAAGTCTTTAATTAACAATAAGTATATCATATTATTAAATTTCATTATTTTAGATAACAATCTAAACGAATCAAACCATTGGGACATTGTCATTAAATTTTAACTCCCTGGCCTCAATAAGCTACCTACTAATGTTTATTTTTAGGTAAGTAAGCGTATATTGACTAAAAAAGTGGCGCCTTACCTACTATTATTTGATGTGTTAATTTAGTAAATACTAGTCTACGCAATATCAAATGATCACTACATAAGATCAACACCATTAAGTTTCAAATCATTTGTGAATATGGATAATTAGCATGCCTAAACTGCATCCAGATTGTGATTTTTGACAGGCCTGTGTAATAATTGATCAGTTTTGTATAGATTGATAACTAAACTCTGAAACTCGATTATGTGATGTACAAATATTGTTTGACAACATGAATAGTTTCTAATATTGAAAAGAGATTTAGTTACCAAGACAAAACAGTCATGAAAGTGCAAGCGAAGTAGCGAGGCAGCCATTCGAGGGTCTTTGAGCACCGCTATTCTCACCTCGCGTCGTACAATCTCTTCCACCATTGGACATGTATCACCATAATAGTCAGCCACCAGAACCCCATCGTAGCTTAAACTTTCAATTCCGTGTAATATCGAAACTAGCATCATGAATGATAAAACCCATGAAGAACTTAGTTTGGAAAACGCTAACAAGTTCAACATTATCAAATTCATATTAATTAAGAGAGATTTTACTAGTATTAGATGACCAATGTTGCAGTTTGGTTTGTGTCTTTATAGTTAACTTGAGAATATAAATATGAGCCAATAGAGTGAGTTTTCTTGTAGAGAAACTAAAGTTTGTTTCTTGTTATTCGTACCAACTATTTTTCCTAATGAAGATATGCCCTCTAGGTCACTGTTAAGATTCAAGGCAGGTACAACTAACTGAATCCAATTTCTTTGCCACCAATATACTACCTCATTTGTAATTCAACTTTATGTTTGCTTGGAGGTCAAATTGACAATATTCTAATAAAAGTTTAGCTTAATAACACCTGAAAGCTCCATCATGTTGAATCACCCTCTTGCATCGAAAATACAAATCGGAGTTCGAACACTTCAACTTGTATGCAAGGGAAGACAAGCCATCTTATGATACACGTGAATTTGAAATTGTAACTTTTGGGTTGCAAAGAAATTGTAATTCTTTTGATAACAAGCAAATCAAATTAATCTGTTACCACTTTATGACCATGCCAGTATGTCCAAGGATCACAGATAGTACAACATTCATGTCATTTTTTTTATATACAATTTTCGCCAGATGTTAAGATAAGTACACACAAAGTAAACCCGCAACTCGAAAAGAGACGCGCCACTCTATCTCAATAACTGCATAGTCGGCTTATAGGTGTCACGCCCCGGATTTGGGTAAACCCGAATAGTGAATATTATTTAAAAGAAAAAGGTTTAAATATCAAAACATGCGGAAGAATTCGACAATACACTAAATAAAAATCAAACGGATCCTTCAGGACATGCCGATAGTCATATTTGAGCCATTATTGGCCTAAGAGTAGCCAACAATGCTCAAATGTGACGATACGAAAAGAAAGTTTTAATAAAATGATTTATAGAAATTTCGGCATGACCTTTACGTATCTATTTGTTTCCACAAAAAAATCAATATGTTCAAACAACATGATATAGATAATTAAAACTCGCCAATCGCGATATTTCTAAAACCAATCCAACAATAAAATGCCACATCCAACCCAGCTAACCATCAAGATCCAAAACATATAGTCAAAATAAATGAGGTATGAATAAAGTATTTGTATGCAAATAACTAACAAACTCGCGATAACACTTATTAGGCCAACATGGCTCAACTAAATGAATAGTTTCAACATGAATAAAAAGTCTAACATGCGTACGATCAAGTGTAATCCGATAACTGAGCCACTAGCAATCACTCTAAGCTTCGTCACGGCTTACGTCGGCACCTGTACGTCGATTGAAAACAAAACGTACAGAAAACAAAAAAAAGAGGTAAGAAAACAATCTCGCTTAAAAAGCGGCGCATGCTACTAACCACGCACAAACAATCCTAACATGACAAATATATTATCAGGATAAATAATAACAAGACAATTTTATGGGAAACGTAACCACCTCAGTAACTTACACATTCACAATAAATGAACAGATAAACAAGGTTTAAATAAATAGATTATGATAATAAAAATAAAACTCAACAAAAACAAAGTCGGGATTGCTCACATACGTACCCACGTTTAGAGCCACTGCTCAAGGACTCATAATACAATGGTACCCCCACCCACACGCTGACACTACCGTATGTGACTAGAGATATGGGGCCGGCTTTAAGGGCACTACCCCTATGGTACCGATACACATAATACTTGCGCAAGTTTTCGGGCTCTCACCGTAAGCCTCCGGGGCTCATCCTTAAATAAACAATGGTACAAATGTACCCACCTTTAGAGCCACTGCTCAGGGACCCATCATATAATGGTACCCCACGCACATTGGTACTACAATCCCATAATATATATATATATATATATATATATATATATATATATATATATATATATAAAAAGATCCAAAAGGGCGAAAAACAGTAAAATCCACACACCGAAAATAATGCACAACACTTTGATATGTTATAGTTAATTAGTTATCGAATGTCACTTGAAACACATCATTTTAATCACAATACCACCACATATGTATACACATTGTCACCACCTTCAGCAATTCTCAAAGGTTTAATTTATATTACATTTTCACAAATTGTGTTTTAAGTATAGTAAATATAAAATCACTGGTTACTATAATACACATGCATCACCATGTTTATTATAACGACTTATATCAATATTTGAACCTAAATTAATATGCAACAAATAACACACAAGTCCCGCTTTTAAAGCGAAATCATATTCCTCCCCCTTACAGAAACAAACAAGAGCTCGTTTGTCAAAATATCCCAAACTTGAGCCGAATATCCACCAAACGATATAACAAGATCTGGACAGCCTAATAACAGTCCATAAACAGCCCCTAAACGCAATTAAAATGAGATACCGATTAATAAAACTATTATAAATTCGGATTATTATTAAAATCCCAAAACTAGGTTTTTATAAAAGTTAAAATCAGATGAAACGGCTTACACGGATAGATAGCTCTCAAAAAATAGGCTAAGAAAACATATTTTTTCGGAAGAAACGGACACCCGATGACCTCGTAATCACCCCTCGAAGCCGCAGCCTTAAAACCCTAAACCGCACTCAATACCGCCACCTACCACCGCAGCCTGACCTGGTCTGGTCGCCGACCTCTCCTATCATCCTCACTTCGTCACAGGTGTCTCTCTTCTCTCGTATCTCATCTCTCGTTGTACGTGTCTATATATATATATATATATACACGACCGCTTATGTATACTGTGTATATATATATATATATATCTATGTAGGAAGGTTATGGGTTTATAATTAGGTTTTAGTTTTTATTTAAATAACCACATTAGCCCACATAATTATTACTAATTACAAATAGAACCCAACATTATTGTTACATATGAATTGTTACATTATTTAATTCACATATATACAATTACACAATACATTAATATCATTATAGAAAAATAATACAAATAAATAATAAATAACCAAAATTTCCGAGTCGTTACAATGGGAGTACGGAGATACCCGTTTTCCAATTTATACATATGCACAAGTGCATATACAATACCATGCCCAAAACATTTTCTTACATGTGATGTGAAAAAATGCCACATGATGACACTGATCAGCAATCTTGCTACATAATATTACTGTAAAGAGCAATTTCATACGCGTACATATATTTGTGAGATCACAGAAGGGTTCATACTTCATACAATATCGACAAATATTGTGTTTGCATTGTGTGCGTTCTACATTCGTGAAACAAGTTCAGGACTGTAATATATGTACAAAAAACAAGTGATGTACAAGAGAACTACGACTATCCACGGTTCGTTGACACAGGTTAGCTTCATTTTTATTACTAAATTCTCAAGTGATCCAACAGAATTCCACCATCAAGTTTGTTTTGTTCGACTAATTTTGTGAAGTCCATAAAGCCCATATTCTTGTATTTGGGTGCTTTGCCCTTCTTCAAAAGATTAAATATCGGACCCACCATGGCTTTCACATTTGTCAAATGGAAACCACCAATTGAGAGCCTCTCTTTGTCGGGTTCACAACAACCCTGTGCACAATACTTGTATATTCTCCGTTGCTTAAAATCTACATCAACAAAATATGTACAAATTTAATATCGTTTCGTTTTATTTACTATCCCTCTATTCTGTATTGCATAGAGTTCCGCACACTGCACCTTTATGGTGCATCTGCATATAATATAATATTCCAAGTAAGAAACAACATTGCCAAAGAGAAATTTGAAGTTGATTTTGAACTAACGAAATGATAGTTGCATGCAATTTTGTTGTCAGTTAGATCAGGTTAAGGGACTCATAGCCAATTAGACATATAGGAAACAATATTACCGGCATGATAAAACCGTGTAAAAGATACCATCCAATTGATTACCTCAATAGTGTCACCAATGTTTACGATTATAACACCAGGGAGGGTAATAGGGATCCACTTGTCATGTCTCTTAATTTACAAGCCATGCACCTCATTGATCTGAACAAGCAAAGTGAGTCCCCCATCGCATCAGAGTGGGGCGATATACCGATCTTATCATCATGCTGACATGGAGGCTAATTATTCATTCTTAATACTTGTATTCCATTCTCGAACAAGGCTACAAACTCATCCTGGCCTAGACCAAGGTTTTTTTCCACCGCCCTCAAGAGATTGAATTGAACTCTCAGGAGCTCGAATGAGTATGCGTCCAATGTTGATCTAGTCATATTGTATACATTACATCACATAAAATAAAAATGTTAATTCATGATTTTTGGTACCACTGAGAGGGAGAAACCAAGTGCAATTCCAACCCTCTCCTAATCGTAAAATTGAACTAATTAGTGATTCAAGGTTGGGTTGGAGAACTCATTCGTCCATTAGTGTGTTTACTTAGCATGTCTTTCTTATTAAATAATTCTATTTATTTCTCGAATTTTCGATTACCTGAAATTGGTTGGGGAGGTAGGCCAAAATCTCATGTCCCTTTGAGTGAGAGGTTGAGCAATAAGCAAAAGCATGTCATTCCAATCAAGCTTTTCATCTCGAGACACAACAAATGCTTGACCATATTCTTGAATATTATTTGGCTGCTTTTCATAAACCATTTTTCTTTCTAAAAAGAGCTTAAAGAATTCCTTCGCCACTTCTTCCATTTTTCCTATCGCCTCTGACATCCCATGATTTATTAACTTCATGGGTAAATCATAGCTCAGTTTATTAGATTACTGATTATAACATAATTAACTAAACATAGTAACATTGCAACTTAAAGTTACTACCACATTACATAAAACTATACCTGAAAGAAGCTCCAATCTCTACATGCTTGATGTAGCTTTGCTGATTCATCTAATGTATCCAGTTTACTCATGTCAATAACCGGAACTTGTAGAGATTTGGTTAAGGACATATTATTTAATTTGAGCTCTGGTCGGGTATGCCTTGTCGGTATGGTTTTTACTTTTTACGGTCTTGGAAGCAAGTGCTTGTATATTATCAGCAGAGATTAAATCTCTTAAATTTGAATTTCTCTCCAATCTCAGTTTACGATGGTATTCTTTTACACTTCTCTAGATAAGTATTTTTGTAATTCCCCTTCTTGCCCACATTTCTTCCCATATATACCATGAAAGTTCTTGGTTGCCATTTGGACCATATGTTTGAATTATCTAAAACATTTGTTCTTCGTTTGGAATCTTAAGGCCGGTTTCCTTTTCTAGACAATAAATCTTACATGTAACTTGTAAGGCGGAATTTTTTTATTACAATAGGGTCCAGCTGGTTGAATTATTTATGTCAGAGTCAGACCTTGATTTTGTTCAAGTCCAGTCATTATCGAAAAGATTATTGAGAAAAATAACCTGTTAGATTTGTTATCAACAGCATAGACAAGGATTACAAATATCAGATATCTGTCATCTTGTATACCAGAAAAACGAAATCTTTAGTTTCTACGCTATTTCCTATACGAATAATAAAAACTTTTTATTTCCACTACATTTTTCATGCACAAGTTTCTTCCAGAAAATTTACCAGAATAGACAAATCACAAACATATTTCAAGCATAAGAAGGCTCTGGAGAAAGCACCATATGGAAAGAGCTAATGAGCTTATGGAACGACTAAGGAGCTTCAATAGGAAGAATGCTCTTTTGCACAAGATTATCCAAGCTCTTATTGATTTAAAAATAGATACACAGTAAACAAACATGACTCACAATATTACACAACTTTTACAGTACCGTTAATTTAACCTTCATTAACAAAACTCTATCTAAACTCAAAAGGCTCCACACAAATTAATAGAAGGTAAGAAAAATAAAATAGAAATGATTTGTTTCTATTTCAATGAATCCGTAATGATGTACTGGTACATCATACACCTTAATATAGTAGAAAGAAACTTGGAGGAGGGAAAACCCTCTAATGTGTGATTTGCCAGTAATTACAAATCTAATGTTATCAATGTCATTTTGGCAAGGAAATCAACAAAATAATAAGCCTAATAACAAAATGAATGCTATCTTTATTACATTTCATCTTTTTATTGTAGTTATACATACTTCTTGGGTTCTTAATATTTTGTAAAGCTGGAAATTACATAACTTATCACAAATTACCAAAAATATTCGGCTGTAATAATATTTTTCTAGCTTAAAATTCTGAGAAGTTTAAAGCTGGATGAACCTAACATTATTTCTCAGGTTCAAGGATCTTGCTTTTAAGACCTCAGAAAAACAAGCCTTAAGTAGACAAGCTGCAAAATTCAAAAGTTTTATTTATCGAAACCATGAATCGGTATATCACATGATTTGTGAGGAAAAACACATAAACACGTATATTAATTATGCAAACAACTATAACGACATGTTAACTAATAATGTCTTGATTCTCTTTCTTTATCATCAACAAATGTGGGACGACAATCTGCAGTTGTGAAATTGAGAGCTCTTTCGAGCTTTCGTTGGTTAAAAACTTCAACTTCAACAACGAAAATCGAACTGATAGGCCGATGGTCTGAGAGCCTTAAGTCTGTATGTTTGTAAGAAATCTGTTTTATGCATTTCCCCGTCCACAATATACGGTCACACCTGCATACATAGGGCACGGTTATAAAATTATCACCTCGCACTTGCATTTTTTATTTACTAAAAAAGAAGGGTATGGATCAGATGAAGTTGGTTATTTCTAATACGCGACAAACAAATACGTTTATATGTTTATATGTTTATAAGACATATAAACATGTATAAACAAATACGTTTATGTCTTATATGTTTATAAGACATAAGACCTTAGCAATTGTAAGATACGTTCATATCCACCATGTATATCCTATGTCTTTAATTCAGATTTTATTTATTTATTTATTGGAACTAGTTCCAGATTGTTTGTTACTTCTATATCACTTCTTATAAATCAAGGAGTGTTATCCCCAGCAGTCCTTGTAATGGACTGATGTTGGTCAGTTCTTCAAAATGATGTAGCGATGAGTTATTTTGTGTTGCAGTCGAAGGAAAAAAGGACTTCAAATGATTTAAAATAAATCAAAAGTTGGTCATATTGAGGACTAATGAACTGCTGGACTGTGGACAACCATCTTCCATAAATCAACGCTTACCATGCAGGGGATCTTTTCTTCTCCCCTTCTTTCAGGTTTTCACCAACATATTTATCTGAATTAAATTCATACTTGTAAGTGGGTGGAAATGTAATATATCCCTCCTTCCATCCGTCAAACACACGCCCTTTCCGGAGTTCTTCATTCAGCTGCCACATTTAGAGGAAAAAAAGAGAGGAAATATATCACCATCATGAAGAAGAAAAAAACAATATATGGATTGTACGGGATTAATCGTTGTTCTATCACAAGAAAAAATGAAATACAGTTTTACTTTACCTGGTCACTAGCCAAGAGTTCATGCCACTGTCTCTCGGCCACAAGCTCTCTAACATCTGTGTCGATCATATTGAGACGATAATTTAAATCCCCAAACCAGAATATCTGGCTGTTACAAAGGATACTCAATTTCAGCTTCATGTTCAATAGAAATTCGTAAGAAACAACAAAAATAAAAATAACATGCATATTAGACACTAGATAATAAGCAACTTCTTTGTCACAAATGTACCTAAATTCAGAGAATTTTTTTATTGCAACATACAATTTAAAAAGAGAACTGAATGCTTACTCGTGAGATGGAATAGTCTGTGGTTCATCAATATCAACATTAGATGAGAAACAAGTGCGCTTTAAAATGTCATTTACATCAGAATTGCGCCTTTGTTCATCACCATATTTTTCGCCAGATGTTAAATGAGAACACACAAAGCAAAGCCGCGACTGGAAAAGAGACATGCTAACTGAAACAGAACCCTGCATCAGATCCCATGAATCTTACTCAATAACTGCATATATATGTAAATACAGACCGGACCGTATATCGACAACCCAGCAACCACTTTTTAAATTATGATCTCTACATTAATTTTTTATATGTGATGAGAGACATTGCAGCTATACCAATCTGGCTACCGGTCTAGTTTCAAAATATTACTGTAAAGTACAGTAATTTTTATGCATTTTTTTGTACACAGATTCGTGAGATGGCAGCAGAATGCACCCTCTATCGAGTAATCAATGTCGGACCCCCTTCAACCTCACGAATCTGTGTATCCATTTGTGCAAAGAGACTTTTCTTTTATTGTAAATGTATACCTTGTTCCCCATGTAGCCCATTAAGCCCACTCCAACAGGAGACACTTTGAGATTGTTTACATGTCTCCTCAGCCTTTTTCGCACCCAAATTGATATGTATATTCCAACCATCTGCTTACTAACAACACGGACATACTTTGGCTGATATTTCGGAACTCCGTGTTCTTTTTTCATCTTCGGTGTTTCATGACATAGTTCCCCTTCATCTTCAGAAAAATCATCAGACAGACTGCTAAAATCATCACCAACATCTTCCTTTTCCAAACAAGATAATCCGAGGTTCCCCGAGCTTTGGTGAGACTTTTTAAAATCATTATTTGGATAAGTTTCCTTCAACTCACAGCCAATTCTAGCTGAACTGCTAAATACTCTCCGTAATTGAGGTGTATTATCCAAAGATTGTTCGGGCCAATCAAGCGTACTCTCCCTATATATTCTTTTCAACTGTAGTTTCTTCCCCATCTTTTGAATTTCATTAAATTTATCTATGTTTGGATTAATGACATTGTCACCCGTGGTGACAATATCTTCCTCATCCAGAGTATTTAATACGGAATTATTTATTTCTTCAGTTATGCTATCAGCTGCCGAAGAAGTCCTTATCCCTGGAGAAGGTGGGGCGCTAAAACTCTTGTGTTTGGTCTTATGTTGTTTCAATGCCTTGTTTAAAGTTTTCCGAATAATGGATTCCCATTTTGGAATTGGCCTTCTAGTTTCTGCGCCCAAAACATTTCCAGCATTTAAAGGGACCACCTCTTGAAAGCTGATACAGACCCAAAGTTTCATCAAGTTGAAAATAATACTCCATAAAACCTTTTTATGAAAATAGTTCCTGATAATTGAATGCCTAATTATCTACATTCAAGCTTGCCGGGTTGCAGCTTTTAAGCATGTAAGTTGAGTTTTGTTAAGATCAGATTAAAATTTGGGTTCATCAAGCTCAAAACTTTTAGCTTATTCAGACCAAAAGAACCTAGAAAAGCTAAGATTTTAAGCTGGTCAACCAAAGGTTTCCAGATTAAAGAAAAAAAATGAAATACAAAATCTGAACTTAGAAGCTACAACCAGCCAAGACCGTAGTAATGGTTTGGTTGCTGTTTCTTAAGTTCGGGTTGATTATAAGTTGAAGTGCATTAGGCCTGATAAAGCTAGATATTTAAAGCTGGATTAATCAGATTTTTGGTCCTCATATAAGCCAGCTAATTTATTGGCAAGTTGCATCCAACCCATCCCCTAATTTTTTTCTCTTCTTCTTTTTTCTATTTCCTAATTATTATTCCCATCCCTGTAGATCAGTTCTCGAAGATTATCTATACAACGAATAAAAAGTAGATTCAACGAAGTACTAACCCAATAATGTAAACATCTGCTGGTTCATTCACGCAGAGCCACTCGTCTATCTCAAGATTAACATTTGGAATCCTTCCAGCAACATTCCAAGTCCCTATTGTCACCCTACATGAAAAAGAGAGATCATAAGCTAGATTTGCAAAAACAATACTGATTTTTAGTCTAAAGTAAAAAAGAAAATAAAAACAGATAAAAGATAGATTCTTTCTTATCGAACCTCACATCCTTTTTATTAATGTACTGCATGCGGAGAGTTTCTGATTTCCCTCTTTTGTGCCTCAAATTGTAGCCTTTTGAAGGTGTTCCTAGACAACCAAGAAAATATCTATGAAGGATTATAAAATCTCGCTTCAGGATTTCAACACACCCCCTGGGTTAACTAATTAAGTTGCAGAAATGAAGCTTTCAATTTGGTGGGTTAGTCGGTGATAAATGTTATCACCCCGCATTTCATAAGAAAAGAGTGACAGCTCATTGTAAGTTTGAGATCATATTAACCGTTCCGGTATGCAATTAAAGGTTACCTTTACAGGAAGACAATACGCTTTTCCACTAGATATAGAAACATGCAACCAAATTATTCCAATCATTAATGATATAAACTCGGGTTAGATTAATTCATTGAGCAACACACTTACAAAGCAAACAGGTTAAGCTTTGAAGTTAAATTAGGTTCCGGCTATTTTAGTTGGCTATTTTTAGCCGTGCTAATTACGTCAGCAACAGAAGTTAAATTAGGCCTCGTACTCAAAATTAGGGAATCGACAAAGTATATGTCATTACTCATTACGTAGCGCATAAAAAACTTGCAAACAAACGCTCATTCCCGAAATCCGTAGTTTACTCAAGTACAAGGCACAAGAAACAAGAAACAAGAAAAATACCATTAGGCATTTCTACTTCATATCACAAAGTTGTACAGAAAACATGATGAAAAAGTTGGTGGAAACAAAATTAAGTTTATTGTTGAACGCAATTAAAGAGAAACTTTATGTTACCTGAAGCTTGAGTTTCTGGAAAAGATTTGCTCATTCGTGAGCCATGGATGTTGCGCACGTCTATCCTTTCATCTTTCAGAGAGCAAGCTGTAGAGGCACCAAATGTTTAAAAATTAAGGAATATAAATCAGGAAGAAGAAGAGTCATGTTTACATACTGTATAAAACTTTATCATCATCTTCACTCTCAGTTTCAGTGTCAACTTCGTCTTCACTAAAATCATGAACCTTGGGTTGGATATTTAGCCACTTCTTCATCATAACGGAAGGCCAAAAGGACTGCAAGATTTCCACCATAACAAATAAACGAAACAAAGACGTTCAAATTTAATCACAAAGAACAAACTAGTTAAATGGACAAAATTCAAGCATACCTCAGAACGTTTCACTCTCCGGGTTTTCATTGCTCAAAGAAAATGAAAGAACACATAGCAAAGTAGTATGGAGAGACGAAAGTGAAAGCTTTAAATTGTCAAGCAATCACAGACGATGTATGTAAATATAAATGTGACAATGTTTCTAGAGGTTATTACCCTATTACTTATTAGCATTTGTATATGCAACTATGCAAGTTAGTCCACTAGAAAGGTAGACTTTTTTGGTTGGCAAATTCGAATAAGATTCGTACTATATAGGACCAACTAAAAAGTACAAAACAAAAGTCATGGTCGAGAAATTTCTTATGTCGACCCCTCACCGCGTTGCCCCTGATAAAACCAACAACTTATTACGAAATAAAAAATATCGCAAGAAATCGTAAATTCTTTTTTAACAAGGATGATTGTTATAGCGTGGTGTATTAGTCTAGTTATCCGTTATTATTCTTATATAACGCATTTCATTTGCATGGTGTATAAGTCTAAAGTTTTTTTTAACTGCGCAAACTTGTTTATATAGTTGATTAAGAGGTTCGAACATGTAATCAGGAGACACGATAGTGAATCGGTTCGGAAGAGTGAGTATTAATGTAGGAAACGGAAGAAAAGATTGAGATAGATATCATTAAAAACATGGATCCTGGTTTGAGAAAAAATGTGTTAAGGAGATATATAGATGAATTAGGAGCTTAAATGGGATGAGTAGAGAAAGAAAATTCACATATACGATATTGCGTGATTTTTCGTTAAGTTCCATATAGTTGACCCAACTCTTTGAGCTTAAGGCTTAATAGATAAATAATGATGATAAACTATCTTCATTTTTGTGTGTCATATAGTAAAAGACAAGAGAGCCCCACAAATCCACAACCTCAACTTTCAAGTAAATGGTCCACATCAAGATGCGATTTTTCACATTGGAAAATAAAGGCACCAAGCTCTAGAAAAATCATAAATACACAAGAACATAAGATAACAACAAACAAGATTGTCATTTTCACTTTTATCAAGCTATGGTTCTAAATTGATTGAGGAACACGCTCATAGTTACAAGTTATAACTAAGGTAGTGGTAATAAGACCATTTGACATAGACAGCTAAAAGACGTCTAAATAGGGAAAATAACGGTGGAAACTGAATAAAAAAATAAAAATCAAAACATCCAGAAATTTGGTTAGTTAAAGGAAATATTTCAGTTAGGTTATCTTAGCTTTTCGTTAGGCTAGAATTCAAATTAACATAACCTAGTAGAATTTACATAATTCTACATTCTATAAAAAAGGTATGGATATATGTATATACGTTCATATTGTGTAACATTACTTTTTAAAAAAAAGTTATACTGCATTTACATAATTCTACATTCTAGTATCAAAGTTATGGTCCTTATGGATTATATTTATACATTCATATTGTGTAACATTACTTTCGTAAACAAATTTTGTGTGTGTGTATTATGTTGGTTTTTGGTACTATTTCGAATACAATAATTGAAAGCCAGTAATATAAAAGACAAAGGACTGAATTAAAATAACAATTTTATTTCTCACAATTGAAATATAAATTACAATTCCTGACTCGTACAGAATTTAAATTACGCTAATTAAAAATCCAGACAGATTAATATAAATTATTAAACTGCTGGACTGTTTTAACAAATAAACAAACTGCCGGACTGTTTTGTAATAAAACAAACTGCCGGACTGGTTTTAACGAATAAACAAATTGTCGGACTGTTTTTCGTAATAAAACAAACTGCCGGACTGGTTTTAACCAAAAACAAACTGTCGGACTGTTTTTGTAATAAAACAAACTGCCGGACTGGTTTTAATAAAAAACAAACTGTCGGACTGGTTTTGTAATAAAAGAAACTGCCGGACTGGTTTTAACAAAAACAAACTGCCGGACTGGTTTTGTAAATACTGGAAATTACAGAACTGAAAAATAAATTACAGAATAGAAAGTAAACAGTACTGAAATGTAAGTACAGAAAAGTAAATTACAGAATTTAAAGGTACTGAAATGAAAGAACAGAATAAAAAAGAGAGACAACTGCTGGGCAATTTCCCTTAAACAATATTTCCCGAACCACCTTTAGAAGTTTCTGGTTTCGGGACTTTGTTCCCAAGGTACAACTCTTGTCACTGAGTGGCTCGTATGGAAACCGGCACCGAACCACAGGTCGAGCTGTTGGTGGTGCGGTTCTCTCTCTCTATATGTATGCTTATGCTGTGAGTTGTGTGTATTCTGGTGTGTTGAAATGAGAGGGAGAGGGCTGCCTTTTATAGCCTCTAATGAAACCGCAGCCATAAATGTTGGTCTTTAATTCTGGAAGTTACACCCCCAGAATCCGCTCAATCAATTCTGAAACCGCAACATTTAATCTCATTCATTGCTGGCGTTTCTGTTGCTGGAAACTCTAGGGACTGCTTTTATATTTTATACAAAACTCCCTATTCGGGTTTGGACCCAAGACCCAAGACCCGAGACATTCCCCAAATCCCAAATCCCAAGCCCAAGCCCAAGCCCAAGCCCGCGCCCGCACCCGCGCCCGCGACACGAGACACGAGCGAGCGAGCGTGTGTGGTACACACTAATACTCTTAGGTGTATGTGGACTTTGTTTGTTTAACAACTACATGGGTTGGCCTTCTATATATATTGTAAAATTGACCCTCAATCTTCCAATATGGGATTATTCTAAATGGTTTTCTCATTAACCATTTCGTTTTCCAGATTTGAGCTTTCGATAGCCCAACTTTGAAGCCACTTTGTATTCACACCCATTCTCCGAATAGGTCATGCGATATACCGTTACGAAGCTCGTCACACGGGCTACTCAAATACGTTGAGTACGGTATAAACAACTCAGAGTTGTCACATGAAAAAATGACTCGAAGTTGGTCCAGCGACCATTCAGAAACACCAATGTTTTTAACATGTTTTTCCAACAATCCCCCACATGAATGCAATTGGCTGAAAATAAAATGCTCCTAAATGCATACGAGAGAACCGCAAGAGTTCACTGCATAAGGACAGGTAGCGCGCGCCTTGAACCTGCCGTAGTGACGTAAAATCTGATATGCTACTATTGGGTAGCCTTTAAGCCTTGAACCCTTTAGCGTTTGTGCATACCAGGGTAATGCGCACACAGTGTCCTCTCGACACCACTTACTAAGCCCTTTGGTTGTTGTCGATATTTGGCCGTGGACTGCCTTGGCAAAATTCAACCGAGTGCTCTAGTGATTTAGCCCATGGCTCATCACATAGTATCGGCCATACACACTCGTCATAGGTGATTTCAAGTCAAGGGTGTCCTGACTCACCCCTCTCGACCTTCGAGATACTTGTTTTCATTAAGAGCCTCATGCTCACCCTTAAGATGGTCTAGAAATATCACTCTTTCATCCTAGAAATGGGTTGGGAACTTAAGTTCCCGAGTCCTTTGTTCGGTCACCCCCACAGTTCGGTTTTTCCATTGAACCCGACGCTGGAAAATCCAGTTCGGGTTGGGTTGCCTCTGAGGAAGTTTCCAGTTTGATGGGCTTCAACCTCATTCCCCTCGATGAAACTTCGACTCCTACCTAAGTCAAGCCTTTTGTAAATGGATCCGCTATATTGTCTTTAGATCTCACAAAATCTAATGACACCACACCGTTAGCTAACAATTCTCTTACGGATTTATGTCTTTGACGAATATGTCGGGACTTTCCATTATACATATGATCCTGCGCCCGCCCAATAGCCGACTGACTATCGCAGTGCATGCTTATTGCTGGGACAGGTTTCGGCCACATTGGAATTCCTTCCAGAAATTTTCTCAGCCAGTCAGCCTCTTCTGTTGCTAGATCCAATGCTATGAACTCGGATTCCATAGTTGATCTAGCTATGCAGGTCTGCTTGGATGATCTCCATGAGACAGCTGCTTCTCCCATCACAAACACATATCCGCTAGTGGATCATGTACTGTTGGAATACGAGATCCAGTTTGCATCAGAATACCCTTCCAGTACAGCTGGATATCTGGTATAATGCAACCCTTGGTCGGCTGTGTATCTCATGTATCTGAGAAGTCTCATGATGGCCTTCCAGTGTTCCTCATTGGGATTACTGGTGTACCTACTCAGTCTACTCACTGAGTTGGCTATGTCTGGTCTAGTACAGTTCATGACGTACATCAGACTGCCTATTATTCGAGAGTATTCCAATTATCTCACACTCTCCCCAAAATTCTTTTTCAGGGTGGTTGAGATCTCTATCGGAGTTCTGGATGTAGCTCTACTATCTTTATCAAATTTGTCAAGCATCTGCTTGACATAGTGAGTTTGAGATATCGCATATCCGTCTGATGTCTTGGTAATTTTCATACCAAGTATAACATCAGCGACACCCAAGTCTTTCATCTCGAATTTTTGTGACAACATTTTCTTAGTGGAGTTGATGTTATCAATACTCCCTATTATAATCATGTCATCTATGTAGAGGCAGACTACCACGTAGTCCTTTTTATTACCTTTTACGTAGACGCATTTGTCACATTCGTTTATTCGAAAACCGTTTGATAGCATCACTCTATCAAATTTTTCGTGCCATTGTTTAGGCGCTTGTTTAAGTCCATATAAGGACTTCACAAGTTTACACACCTTGTGCGCTTTACCTGGAACTACAAACCCTTCCGGTTGTTCCATGTAAATTTCCTCTTCCAGTACACCATTCAAGAACGCCGTTTTAACATCCATTTGATGTATTTCCAGATCGAACAGTGCCGCGAGGGCAATGACTATCTGGATTGACGTCTTCCTGGAGACAGGGGCATAGGTGTCGAAATAGTCGACACCTTCGGTTTGTCTAAAACCTTTTACTACAAGCCTCGCCTTGTATTTCTCGATTGTTCCATCGAGCTTTCTCTTCCTCTTGAAGATCCACTTGTGTCCTAGTGGCTTACACCCGGGTGGTAGATCCACTAGTTCCCAAGTGTGATTTTGTAATATCGATTCAACCTCATTGTTGATCGCTTCCTCCCAATATTGGGCTTCCGGGGATGACATTGCTTCTTTGAATGTCGCCGGTTCGCCTTCTATCATGAAGGTTACAAAATCTGGACCGAAAGACGTTTCCTTTCTATCCCTTTTACTTCGTCGAGGCTCTTCTTTTTCTTCCTCCAACGGTTCACTTGCCCCCACATTTTCCTCACTGTTTGACTCCTCAGTCTCTACAGTTATGGAAGACTTGCGGGGAAAGATCTCCTCGAAGAAAAAAGCTTCTCGAGCTTCGATGATAGTATCTACATGCACATCGGGATTATCCGACTTGTGCACGAGAAAACGATAAGCACTACTATTGTGTGCATATCCTATGAACACACAGTCTACCGTCTTTGGCCCTATTCTCGTTCTTTTCGGAAGCGAGACAAGGACCTTCGCAAGACAACCCCAAACCCTTAAGAATTTATAGCTCGGCTGATGGCCTTTCCATAGTTCATAAAGTGGTTTATCACGCTTCTTATGCGGCAGCTTGTTCAACACATAGTTGGCGGAAAGCAGCGCTTCCCCCCACATGTTCTGGGGTAACCCAGAACTTATTAACATAGCATTCATCATTTCCTTGAGCATTCTATTCTTACGCTCGGCAACCCCATTCTGCTCCGGAGAGTATAGGGCTGTGGTTTGATGTACAATGCCACTTTCTGTGCATATCTGCGCAAACGGTGCCTCGTATTCACCGCCTCTATCACTCCTCAACATTTTAATCTTTTTATTGAGTTGATTTTCTACTTCGGTCTTATAAAGAGCGAATTTCTCTACTGCTTCGTCTTTACTTCTCATTAAGTAGACATAGCAGTATCTAGTACAGTCATCTATAAACGTGATGAAATACTTTTTCCCTCCTCGCGTTTGTATAAACTTTAAGTCGCATAGATCCATGTGTATTAGACCGAGAGGTTCACTACTTCGTTCAATATGTTGATACGAAGACTTGGTTAATTTTGCTTCAACACAAACCTCACATTTATGTTGTTTATCAAATACAAAATTAGGTAGTAGATTCAGTGATATTAATTTCTTCATAGAATTAGCATTCACATGACCTAATCTACCATGCCATAAATTAAATGAATCGCAAGAATAAGCAAAGGAAGTTTTATTAGCCACTTGGGCAACATTAACGGTTACATTATTCTTGGTACTGGCCTCAGCCTTAGTACCCACAATAGCAGACTCGGCTTTAGGAGCCGGAGTACCAATATTTAATTTAAACATGTCGTTGGTCATATAGCCACGGCCTACATACATTCCATTTAAGGTGATTACAATTTTAGCAGATTCAAATACAAGTTTAAATTCTTTGTTCACCATAACAGACCCGGAAACCAGATTCTTGTGAATTTCCGACACATGGAGCACGCCATTCAGTATGAGCTCCTTTCTCGATGTCATCTTCAGCAGCACGGTTCCTTTTCCTTCCACCCTGAAAGAAGCCTTGGGCTCGAATACACTGAAGAGAGTGTTATCCAGAGCACACAGGATGTAGTTCCGGTATAGGTAGTCGCCGTGTTTCCACGCTTCCACCGCCGAAACCGTTTGCACGTCCTCATCGTCCTCGCTTAGGACGGGTGCAGACTCCTTAAGAAACCGGGTCAGATTAAGGGCAGTTAAAGAAACCAGCATCTTTTGCTGCCAACGTTTGAAGTTGTTGCCCCTAAACTTTTCCGGTCTCTCTAGTTGAGAGGTTGGCAACATTGGCATCGCCGGCGTTGCCGGAGCCTTGCCCTTTGCCCTGGCCGCAGCCACAAGCGCTGCCTTGGCCGCAGCCTTAGCAGCAGCCTATGTTGCGGCCGCGGCCTCTGCCGCAGCCATAGCATCGGCCTCTGCCGCAGCGGCGTCGGCCGTAGCCTTTGCCGCAGCAGCTTCGGCCTGAGCCTGAGCCCCCCACTCGCAGCGCTCGCATTGTTATGGCTACTGCCAATCACAAGTGCGCCCTGCACGTCTCCCGAAGGAACGATGGGTGTTTGATCCTCATTAGTCATCTGAAATGACAAAATTATCCCGTTTAGTTTCTCGCAAGAAAACTAAATTCTTAATCGCAAATACTAATTATAACTTAATTAGTTTGCTTCAAAAGAATAAAACAATAAAAAGATATTCTAGCGTGAAAATCAAATCACTTTTGATTTCACTAAGAATTCTTTATAGTATTCTAAAATAAAAAGATTAAAACCAATTCGGATTTATTCTATGTGCAAATTTCAATTTCTAGTAAACTAGCAATGATTTTGCGAGACTAAAAACCGAGACGTCAACAAAATAAAATAAAATAAAAAATCCTTTTCTTTTCGAAATTAGTAAAACCAAAAAATATTATTGTTTAAGATTGTTGGTTTTTGGTACTATTTCGAATATAATAATTGAAAGCCAATAATGTAAAAGACAAAGGACTGAATGGAAATAACAATTTTATTTCTCACAATTGGAATATAAATTACAATTCCTGACTCGTACAGAATTTAAATTACGCTAATTAAAAATCCAGACAGATTAATATAAATTATTAAACTGTTGGACTGTTTTAACAAATAAACAAACTGCCGGACTGTTTTGTAATAATACAAACTGCCGGACTGGTTTTAACGAATAAACAAATTGCCGGACTGGTTTGTAATAAAACAAACTGCCGGACTGGTTTTAACAAAAAACAAACTGTCGGACTGTTTTTCGTAATAAAACAAACTGCCGGACTGGTTTTAACAAAAAACAAACTGCCGGACTGTTTTTGTAATAAAACAAACTGCCGGACTGGTTTTAATAAAAGAAACTGCCGGACTGGTTTTGTAATAAAAGAAACTGCCGGACTGGTTTTAACAAAAACAAACTGCCGGACTGTTTTGTAATAAAATAAACTGCCGGACTGGTTTTGTAAATACTGGAAATTACAGAACTGAAAAATAAATTACAGAATAGAAAGTAAACAGTACTGAAATGTAAGTACAGAAAAGTAAATTACAGAATTTAAAGGTACTGAAATGAAAGAACAGAATAAAAAAGAGAGGCAACTGCTGGGCAGTTTTCCTTAAACAATATTTCCCGAACCACCTTTAGAAGTTTCTGGTTTCGGGACTTTGTTCCCAAGGTACAACTCTTGTCACTGAGTGGCTCGTATGGAAACCGGCACCGAACCACAGGTCGAGCTGTTGGTGGTGCGGTTCTCTCTCTCTATATGTATGCTTATGCTGTGAGTTGTGTGTATTCTGGTGTGTTGAAATGAGATGGAGAGGGCTGCCTTTTATAGCCTCTAATGAAACCGCAGCCATAAATGTTGGTCTTTAATTCTGTGAGTTACACCCCCAGAATCCGCTCAATCAATTCTGAAACCACAGCATTATCTCATTCATTGCTGGCGTTTCTGTTGCTGGAAACTCTAGGGACTGCTTTTGTATTTTATACAAAACTCCCTATTCGGGTTTGGACCCAAGACCCAAGACCCAAGACATTCCCCAAATCCCCAGCCCCAAGCCCAAGCCCAAGCCCCAGCCCGCGACCCGCACCCGCGACACGAGACACGAGCGAGCACACGTGTGGTACACACTAATACTGTTAGGTGTATGTGGACTTTGTTTGTTTATACATGGGTTGGCCTTCTATATATATTGTAAAATTGACCCTCAATCTTCCAATATGGGATTATTCTAAATGGTTTTCTCATTAACCAATTCGTTTTCCAGATTTGAGCTTTCGATAGCCCAACTTTGAAGCCACTTTGTATTCACACACATTCTCCGAATAGGTCATGCGATATACCGTGACGAAGCTCGTCACACGGGCTACTCAAATACATTGAGTACGGTATAAACAACTCAGCGTTGTCACATGAAAAAATGACTCGAAGTTGGTCCAACGACCATTCGGAAACATCCATGTTTTTAACATGTTTTTCCAACATATTATATAAAAAAACACAATTATATTGTTCCTCAACTAAGAGTGCAAAAAGCAATTATATATCTTTTTGAAATTCATGCAATTATATTGTTCCTCGACTAGGATTGCAAATAAGACCAGACGACCTCAGTTCTGTTTAAATTTGGCTAGTTTATTAAACGAGTCCTGAAATTTTGTTGGGACTCGACTCGTTATAACGAGACTGAGTCGAGCATGTTCATGAGTCCCGTCTTAACACATCGACTCATTTATTAATACTTTTTCGCTCACGAAATATCTTTTTTACTTAACTAAAATACTTACTAAGTTAATCAATACAAAGAAGTATCGTGATTTTTTTATTACAAAAATATAATAATGAAATATCATGAGTTTTAATATAAACGGATTATTATTTAAAAGTAAACAAATTTATTATATAAAGTGAAGATTATTTTATCGACCGTGTGCATTATATTTCGTAGTTATTAGGAGTACTTATTACATGCATAGTCCATAGACATGATTATATATAATAAAAGAAATATTAAAATAATCAAAGCCGGAATACGAGAGCCTCGTGATTTTGTTCAGGTCATTAGTAGATAAAGAACACTAGCCAAGTCTTTAACGAGTCGAACACAAACTTACGAGTCGAACACAAACTTACTTATGAACGGAAATCGGTTCATTTGCAGAACTATCAACAACCATGTTTCTTTATCAAAAAAACAACAACCATGTTTGAATAAGTTTGAACATAGTAATTTTTTTACATTAAAACACCTATTGGGGCAATAATTGAGTTAAAACTTGTGAATTAGCAGTTAGCACACAAACTGCAGTCACATTAATGTCCAACTCTTATCAGTTTTCGTCTACATATCTACTTATAATAAACCGGCAAAAAGGGCCAACATGTATAAAAGAGACCAATACCAAATTGAATAATTGAGAATAAGAGCAAGCACGGCAGCTTTTCTTAAATATTTTTTATATTTTAAATAAAAACTCTATTTTTTATATTTTAAATATTTTTTCATTTTTTTATATTTTACATATTTTCTTACCAATAGTGGTTGCTTTAATACGTGATTGTGTGTAAAAAGTGACCAGCGCCTAACGAATATTGTAATTAGTCTAACTTTAAGTCTAACAATCACTGTTGATTAATATTGTACTTCCCACCAAAATTTAGGTGCAATAATTAGGTACAATAGATTGGTACTTATTAGTTGAGTACGGACAGTTGATCTTATGCTTACCAAAAGTCATCCAAACAAGCCGACCCGACCTAACCGAGCCGATTAAAATCCGAACCTAACATATTACTAATTGGTTTGTTTGGTTTAAAATTTTAAAAACACATTTAATTGTTTGAGTTTGCGGTTTGAATTTTTTTAAAACCAAATTGAACCAATTATTTATGTCGATTTTATCTCTGTTTTAAAATTCACGCTACGTAGCGCGAAATAGCACTTTTTTGGTAAAAAACGCAACGAAAAATCACGATTTTGAGTGGAATTGCGCTAAAATCGCGCTATAGGGGACCAAAAGCGCAAAAAGCGCGAAATTCTGGACCAAAAGCATAAATAGCGAGTTAAAAAAAAACAGCGGATCTAAATAATTAATATATATTATGTAATTTTCATAAAAGTGTTTGCAGTTCAGATGGTTGAGACAATGCTGTGTTTTCCAGCAGACCCAGGTTCGAAACTCACCAACAACAATTTTTTTTTTTTTTTTTATTACTATCTAATATAACTATACATTTCTTTTTTTTTTGTTATATATTCTAAAGTTTAGTGCATATTTAGGCAAAAAAAAATACACCGCAAAGCGCTACATAGCAACGCTATTAGCGTTTTTAGCGTTTCTCTCGAAAAAACGTTACGATAGCGATAACGCTATTTAAAACACTGGATTTTATTACGTTTTGTATGTTTATTTTATGTAAAAAGGGTTTTATTTTTTTATGTTTTATGTACTAATTAGTTATGTTTCATCATGGCCGGTCCTGAGGGAATGCAGATAGTCCGAGTGGACTAGGCATCCATCCCATCGCAAGCGCAAATAATTTTCCGAAAAAATAAAATTTATACTATATTTTTTTTAGGTTTTTTTTAAATAAGCAAAAAAAAATAAATAAATAAACAAGGCAACCGACATAAAAATTATTTTTTGAGCCGGCTCTGTATTTCATTAAGATTTTTTTTGTTACATTATGATAATTGTTCATTATCATTAAAACATAGTTTGAGTTTATTATTATTTAAAGTTCACTAGGACAAAGTTGGATTTAAACCAAGCCGATTGATGTACGTAGTTTGGTCTGATTTGGTTTGATTTGGTTTTCGAGTATCAGTTTGATTCAAATTTGAACCGAAATGAAGCGATTGACTTTCGATTAGTTCGGTTTGAGTTTTCATCAAAAATAACCAACCGATTTCCGCTCACTCCTACCCAAATTCTTTTGGTTGGTACCATCGTATAAGATATGAGCCTAACCGGCTTAAATAGTTAAACCAGTATAAACTCAACTTTACATGGTAGTTTAACACACTACACAGTCACATAATTATTGTTCGTTCTTTTTTTAAGAAAAGCAAAGTTCATTAATAACTAAAAAGTGAATAAACCTATGAAATTTGATTACTACTACACTTGAGACACTTCTTGATTAACGGGAAAATGTCACTTTAGTGTATATTTATAAACTTATTTACAAAAAACTTAGTGGTTTTGAACTTGATGACTCTCTTACAAAAAAGTACATATTTTGTGAACTTATTTACAAATAGTTACATGTGCCATTAAAAAATTAAAAAAAATTTAAAAAAAATGTATTTTTTTATACAAAAAATATATGTGATCTTGTCTGATTCTGTTCAATCATGTATGTCTAATCCTGTTTGATCTTATCTAATCTTGTTCAATCATGTCTAATCTTGTATGTCTAATCCTATTTAATTCTATCATATCCAATACTTTCTACTCCTGTTTGATAGTATGTTCAATTTTTGAATTTTTTTTTTGAATTTTTTTGATTTTTTGATTTTAATTTTTTTTTATATTTGTTATTTTTTATGATATATGTAACTAAATGTAAAGAAGTACATATAGATGAGTTTTTTGTAATTAAGTTGATTGGTATGTATGTATTTCTAAATTTTTCTGGATTAACAACACTTGTTTCTAAATAATTGCAGTTTTCTACTTTAAGATACATTAACATTTTCACGGAGCATTCGTTTAAATAATTATTTTATTAAAATATACTGGTAATATATATATATATTTATTTGGGAAAAATACTGTAAAATATACTCCTGTAACAACAACAAAAAAACTATTGTATAAATGGGTCATAAAACGCAAAGTTAGTTTTAATGACCCGTATGGGTCATTCATAAAATATAGTAGTAGTTTGTTAATAAATTTTAATTGCTAGTAATTATATGTTGCAGGAGCAATTGTAAAAAGATCAATAGTTCATGGAGTTTTTTTACAATTTACCCTTTATAAAATGAAGTAAGATTATTATTAGGGTTATTTCATCATTTAGAATGACTTTAGATCCAGTGTACCATTTCTAAAGTCATTCTGAATTAGTGACAGAAATGGTACACAAACATGATTATTATTTCATCATTTAGAATGACTTTAGATCTAGTGTACCATTTCATTCAGAACTTGTCGATCACAAGCGTTCAATTGAGAGTACTTCCAGAATTTCCCAAAAAAATGTTACCCTTACACATGTAATTAATAAATTGATTATAAATTGCAAATTATATTGTCCATCAAAAGCTCAAAAAATAGGGGTCCATGCATATTGATAATTGATTAATTTGTAACAAGCACTATAAGCGGTGAAGGTTAGTCACAAGCTGTATAGATGTACCTGCTAGTTAGGAGCCAAAAGGGAAAATGATATAAGGAAATGTGCTTCATTTTTTAGCCATAGAAATGGAATGGGCATTAGAGATAAGTTTTTCCCACTTTTGGGTACTACTTTTAGTTAGCTTTGTGTTTTACAAAATGGTGATAGAAATCATAGAATACATGTATGTGCATAGCTAGGTAAGAAAGAGCCAACACCAATTGGAATTTATAGTTTGGTCTGGCTGTAAGGTTCAGTATGATAATGGTATCTAACTTATATTGTTTACTTTGGTTTATACTTTGTTCGATCGTAGTAAATTGTAATTACTCTTAGAGAATTAAACCCAAAATCTTTTTTTTTAAATCCAAAATCCTATTACTATGTTGTTTCCAAATAAATTAAGAGTATTCTCAAACACCATGATGTTTTAAGTGGAATAAGGAACACACACGTCTCAAATTCAATAAACTAGAGGTATGAAAAAACGTTATTGATACCCTCTAAAATTATTGGCTTCTTGCAAGTTTACATTTTCACCATGCATTTATATCTTCTTTTTTTCCTCATAGAATTTTAGATTAGGGAATAATATTAATGTGTTTTGAAATTTAAGTGGTTTACGTACGTATTTGATTAGACTTCTCAATCTTTACAAGTTCCTTTGTATTGTTAAAGTTGTATAAGTGAGACCAAAATGCTACTCAATTGCCTATATATATATGCTATGGCTTTTATACATATATCCACTTTTAGGATGGGCACATGGCGGATTTGTGTGGTTTATACTCAACCCAAATCGAAACCCGCCAAAAATATTCGGTACGAATTGATAAAATTTAAATTTCAATCCAACTCAATCATTTACAATTTAAAACTCAACTTAACCTGTTACAAACGTGTTTGGTTCGGGTTTGGTATAGATTGGGTTAGGGGGTCATTCTTGTTTTTTCCATTTTGATATCTGACTTGTTACAAATTGCATAATTCGTCCTAAAATAAAAATGACAACAACAAAGAAATTAAACTAAATGCAATCAAAAGACCCTTAAAACATTAGCAAGCAAGTACTAATTTTTATGACGTAACAGAGAGATTGTCGAGCATCAATGTAAAAAAATCATATGTTTACAACATGACGAATAATGTCAAAATCCAAAGGCCGTTCAAAAGACACTAGCTAGTCATTTGTTTTTGAAACCTATAATTTACTGGAATTGTGAGGAGAGGCATGTAATTTTGGATTGTTAGCTTATCTACAACTTAATTAGGTATTGGTCCATGAAACTGAAATTAATTAATTATTGGTCAATTTTCCCTAACTAATCAATAAAAATGAAAAAAATAAGAAAAAATGAAAAAAATAAAGAAAATAAAAATGGACAAATGAAAAAATAAAGGAAAAAAAAAACTTTAAAGATGCAAAACTCCGAAAAAACACGAATAAAATTTTAAAAATCCCAAAAATCTAAAATCAATAAAAATCCAAAAACGCAAAAAAAAAAAAAAAAAGTCCGAGTCGTCTTAATTCATTTTAAAAACAGTCTGAGTCATTTTAAATCATTTTAAAAACAATTTTAGTCGTTTTAACTCATTTTAAAAATACCCTGAATCATTTTAAAAGCAGTCAGGATCGTTTTAAATAATTTAAAAAACAGCCCGAGTCGTTTTAAGTCATTTTAAAAACGGTCCGAGTCGTTTCAAGTCATTTAAAAATAGTCTAAGTCATTTTGAGTCATTTTAAAAACAGTTTGACTAATTTTAAAAATAGTCTGAATCTTTTTAATTCTTTTTAAGTCTTTTTAACTCTTTTTAAAAATAGTCTGAATAATTTTAAAAACAACATGAGATTTTAAGTCATTTTAAAAACTATCTGGGTCGTTTTAAGTCATTTTAAAAGCAGTCTGAGTCGTTTTAAGTCATTTAAAAAATAGTCTGAATAATTTTAAAAATAATTTGAGTCATTTTAAGTCATTTTAAAAATAGTCTGAGTCGTTTTAAGTCATTTTAAAAACAGTCTGAGTCATTTTAAGTTATTTTAAAAACAATCCGAGTAAACTTAAAAACAGACTGAATCGTTTTAAATCATTTTAAAAACAGTCTGAGTCATTTTAATTCATTTTAAAAACAGTCTGAGTCATTTTCAGTCATTTTAAAAACAATCTGAGTCATTTTAAGTCATTTTAAAAGCAGGCTGAGTAATTTAGAAACAATGTGAGTAATATTAAAAACAGTCTAAGCCATTTTAAGTCGTTATAAAAACAGTCTAAGCCATTTTAAGTCATTATAAAAACAGTATGAGTTATTTCGAGTTATTTTAAAAAATAGTTTGAGTCATTTTAAAAACAGTCTAAGCCATTTTAAGTCATTATAAAAGCAGTCTGAGTCATTTTAATTAATTTTAAAAATAGTCCGAGTCATTTTAAAAACAATCTGAGTCATATTTAAATCATTTGAGAAGAAGTACGTTTCATTTTAGGTAAGTTTAAAAACAGTTTGAGTCATTTTAAAAAACAGCTCGAATAATTTTAAAAACAGTCTACGTCATTTGAAGTCATTTGAAAACAATTGCAAGTTATTTTAAAGTTTTTAACATTTTTTGGACTTTCCGGCTTTTTTAAAAAAAAATTCATTTTTTTGTGATTTTGGATTTTTTTGATTTTTCTTGGTTTTTTTAATTTCTTTTACCATTTTTCGGATTTTGTTCGGGTTACCGGCTTTTTTAACGTTTTTTCATATTTTTTTTTGTGATTTTGGATTTTTCTTTGTTTTTTTTAAAAACTTTTACCAAATTTCGGATTTTTTTCGGGTTCCCGACTTTTTTGAACGTTTTTTCATTGTTTTGTGATTTTGGATTTTTTTTATTTTTAGGGTTTTTTTTTTAACTTTTTACCAATTTTGGATTTTTTTGGGTTCTCGGTTTTTTTGAATTTTTTTTTGTTTTTTTGTGATTTTTGTTTTTTGGAATTTTTATCATTTTTTCGGGGTTTTTTCGGATTCCCGATTTTTTTAAAAGATTTTTTCAGTTTTTTTTTTATATTTTTAAAATTTTTTCTGATTTTTCTGATTTTATTTTTTATTTTTTGAGTTTTCCCTATTTTTTCCATTTTTTTATTGGGTAATTAGATGAGTGACAAATTCTTAATTAGTTGTACAAATAATTAACCAATTACTCCCTCTGTCCTTTTTTAAGTGTCTCCCTTATAAATTGCTACTTTTTAAGAATATTAAATTTTAATACATAAATTACCAATATTGCCCTTGTAAATATCATAATTAAAGTTAATGCGGATAACTTTTTTCCTAAAAATTGTTGTTGTTGTAGTTATAAATGGTAAATATATAAATGGTAAAAGAGTAAATTTGTTACATTAGAATTGCCATATTGAAAACGTTGACATTTATTTTGGTACAACCCAATATGAAATAGTGGACACTTAATTAGAGACGGGGAAAGTATTAATTAAATTTTATAGTGTGAACAATTATTAAATAGTTTTATTTTACTGTAATAATTATTAATTTCCCCACTTATTTAAAGCTTATCTTTTCAATTTCAATTTCAATGTTTGTACTTTCTACTCCCTAGTGTGTGTGATTGAAAATATTTCACAATTGTAGAACGTCAAACGTCAAACGTCAAACGTCACACCTTTATTTAATAGTGCGTGTAATACTTTTGCATCTTTCTCCATCTAATTAGGATCTCATCATGTCACTCTTGATGAGAATTGAGATGACATTTTATTTTTCTTGTATATGTAAAATGAATAACCAATTTTTTATTTTTTTTGAAATCATGAACAACCAATTAGATTTGTGTATGTTAGATAATTTTGAAAAGTTAAATTTCCTTTATTTGATGGATTTGTTGTACTAATCAAGAATAATGATTAATAAACTTAATTAGTTGTTGTGTCTTATACTTAGCTAGGTACAATTTATAAATCTGCGATGAGTGTGAAAAGGTCAAAAAACTATACTTATTTGGTTTGATTCATATGGCAAATACAGAAACAATATAAATAGTATACAATGTTAGAGGTGACTTGATCATGACTACGTTTGTTTGAAGTTTACTTTCAATGTTCGGACAGTAGTGAGTTCATTTTGAAAATTATGTAAATAAGTACTCGAGTTACATTATCCTTACCATTTACCAACGTATGTATCTTACATCGATACCAAACAATAAGCCTGTTATTCAATCTGTTTGGCTACTTATAGATGTTAATAATTGACTAATTTTTGATAAGCTACTTATCGGCTACTATGACTTATTAGCATGGTTGAAATGAAACCCTAAACAAACAAAAAATCATACAAGTGTAAACATCATGCTAATAATTAATTTTCATATATTGCTAATACTCCTATGTCGTAACCAAAGAAAGAAAAGAAACATAAAATAAAATGCAAAGAAGTTGGATCACCTCAATAGAAAGTTGGAAGAAATTCCAACTTGCTTTTTTTTCTCTCCAGGACCACAATATGTAGACTTTAATTGTATTTGATCAATTCGATCATATCACAGTACATATAGCCAAGCATACGTACATAAATATACAGTGACCTCCACTATCGGACCCTATGGATCTCGACGACATTGATGACGTCTCCCTGCCCTGGCCGACACTAGTTAAAGAAAAAATTATACACTATTTTTTCATAAAAAAATTCATCCAAATACAGAAGTTATAAATCTATGACACAGCAATGTCAGTTGCTTTGTTTTAGACCTTTAGTGATGTAATTGTTTATTAACAGCTCCGAGCATCCCCAAAGTTTTAATAAAATAAGCATGTTTTAGTCGAAACACTTGTAACTTACTTCAACAAATTAGCTCCCCGAAATTTAGAAAAAGGTGATGGTTTCTGGTTTTTTCCGTAAGACTATAGTTTCTTGATCTAGAAATTAAGAATGCACTAGTAGGAGCGGATGTAACCATTTGCAGTTACGTTTTGATTCACGAACGGTTGGTAAATTAGCTTATAATAATTAATAACCTGTCTGGATGTAATTTTCCCTAAAAAGTTCGAAGGCTACTAGATCTTCCATCTGCTAAAGAGAAAAAATGAGTGTAATGAGTCTCCACACAAATGAGGCTGGTGAAGACAGGTTTATTAATTACATATGAAAGTGGGCTTATATTATATAAGGTCTATCTTATATGATATGTTTAGTATCAACATATTTGCTAGTTTTGGTTGTATTGTTTTAGCCCACCAAAATTCATGAAGTTCATGCAACTGCAAATGCAAAAACCCACGTACGTAATGTTGCTAGACACCTTATGCATTATTTTGTAAACTCTTTTCACATGAGTGGAAATTAAGGAAAATAAAAACATACCGTTTTTTTATTTTCTATCTTTACACGACTCTTTCATTTCAAGTATGATCATTGATAACCATGAGTTTTTGATAATTAGCTCTCAAACTATGTACTAAATGATCATTTTTCCTATCTTCTTACCCTACATACTATCCATAAATGATAAAGCCATTGCGTTAGTAAATTATTTTTGTATGAAATAAAAATTACCAGAATTAAAGCTTGAAATATCTGTGTGCATTTTTTTACTACTATGGTTCTGTGGAGACATTTGTTCTTGGGTTCTCACAAGTCATACCTATGAGTGTAACTTATAAGTTACAACTCATATACAACTATATAATCCTTACTGAAATTCCTATCCGCTGTTCTAGATGCAGTTTTGCAGTAAGGTTCCAAGTGGGGTTGGAACTGCAGTTGGAACCAAGTGTATAAGGTTCTAAGTGAGGTTGGAACTGCAGTTGGAACCAAGTGTATTAATGGACAGAACTGTTTTAAAATTAAATGTACTTGAAAATAATTCACACGCACATTTAACAACGGAGTTCACCTAACTAGGCTACGTCTCCGGGGCACTTACCCAGATTATGATATTATAAAAAGCTTACAATATATGACTCAAGTCTTAATGAAAAACTTAGACTCCCTCTAGGTTTTTCTGCCTATCACTATATTGCTCCTACTCTATAACTATCAAATATAAATCAATGGCATCCCACCATTGTTTTCTTTTTGAAGCTCACGTGTATTCTCTCTAGAAAATAAGTTCTTTATAATTTAGAACACACACTTTTTACAAGCTAGGTTATCAACTATTTATAAGTAAAAACAATCTTCTTGCTTCAAGATCTTTTATGATTGCTTTTGACTTCTTTTGATTGGCTTCAATCTCTCCATATTGCACGTCTGCCTTTTGTAGGATTGACATCAATCTTCATAAGTTAATACCTGTTTAATAACAAGCTTGGAAATAGGAGTTAGTCTTTTCCTATAACTAGGAAACATATAAAGATAATATCTTTTAGAGATAATATCTTTCCATATATATATGAAACACCTAACTCCATATTACATTCAATCTTTAAACGAATTATACTGAATATAGATAAGGAACAAAAGATTGAAACAAGTGATAAAGATTTGCATAAGAATAGAGATATAGATTTAAAAGGAAACATATCTTTATAAACTAATCTCCTTATATCTTTTAGGAAATATCTTTCCTTACCACTTTGATATTCTCAATTTACGCATATTAAACCTTTAAGATCATATGAGAATATATCCTGCATACTGTAGAACAAATAATAATCAATAAAGAACAGTTATGCAGATTTACAGAACAAGACAGAATTCTGCAGAACAGCAGGTTGGAACTGTGGTTGCAACTGAGGTTGCAACTGGTACTTGAAACCACCAACGCTGTCTCAGCAGGTTGTAGAAACCTATCAACATAGGTTGTAACTGAGGTTGTAACATTGCTTGTAACCTAACAACAGTTGTCTCAGTAGCTTGTAACTGAGGTTGCAACATTGCTTGAAACCTAACAACTCTGTCTTAGTTCTTAATAACAGTTAGGATTTATCTAGTAAAAACCAATAGACAATAAACAATATTTAGACCAGAAATCTGGTCCTAACAATCTCCCCCTTTGTCATTGGTTTTGACAAATCAATTAAGTTTATAAATCATCCCAACCACCTGCAAATTCAATATCAACACAGTCTTAAATTGTATATCTCATAACAATACTTAAGAGTCATCTGTTTAAGCTCCCCCTGTATGTTAGAATTGCAGGCACTAAATAAGCACAGAATGTATCCATTCATAAATTCAACTTTAAAGACAGCAATATTAAGTCTTGAAATTAAAGCATTAAACTGAACAATAAACTCATCTCCCCCTATTTGTCATAAGCCAGACAAACTAGTCACGAGGTATGTCTAAAGACATGGTTTCAACTACGGTTGGAACTGCACTTAGAACTTCGCTGTGTGGGTTTCCAGAAAGCTTAGGGTTTCTTTGATAAGTAGAAAGAGAGAGAGAATAAATATGATAATTGTGATTGATTTGAAATAGTAAAAAGATTTTGTATAAATGGTAGTAAAGACCATATCTTTTTGTAATTGGAAAGAGATACATGCAAATCAATTATGAAACAGATTTAGCCAAAAAATAGGAAGTTTCTTATCAACAAGGCTTTTGAAAAATTAATAACTCTTAAATAACGAATAAAACAGTTGGCATTGAAGATAAATCAAGCAGTTAACACAGATAAACATTCCTTTGTAAACAGACTTATCCAAATTTGAAAATACAAGAGTTGAAGCTTTGAAGGAAATTTGAATTGATTCAAGATAAAGATAGCAATTAGAAAGATATTTAAGCTTTTGAAAATCAAAAATCTAGCAATTTACCTAAGAAAATATGTTTATCATTGAATAGCCTTAATAAAGATTAGATTTTAGGAGCTTATATTGAGCAAATCCGTTTTTATCTCTACACAAAAACTTGTTTGATGACCTCAGCAAGGAAAGAGTATAAGTGATGTCAAAAATAACAAGACTTTGTCTTGGCAGTTATAGAATAGACTGAGGTTTCAACTGATGTTGTAACTGAGCTTGCAACCAGTATTTTTAACACGAGGTTTCAACTGGAGTTGTAACTGAACTTCTAACCAGTTGTTGAGAGGATGAGGTTTCAACTGAACTTGCAACCAGCAAAAAAAATATTGCACTTTGTGCTTGCAACTCTATTACCAGAGAGGTTTTTTAAGGACAAGTTACCTCACATCTGTTTTTGAGACACCAAAAAGCGGCTTTTTCAAAACAAAAACATCATAGCTCAAAATAAGACTTTAACCTTAGAAATAAAAATTATTAAAGGTACTCAACACAGACATATTTAGCAAAAGTATTCAATTAGATTGATAATGACATACCCCTATGTCACTTCTTAATGATTCAAACTTGTTTGTATCAAGGGGCTTTGTGAAAATATCTGCTAATTGTCTTTCAGTTGAAACATGTTCTAAAATTAAGCTCTTTTCTTCAACTAGTTCTCTAATAAAATGATGCCTTAGATCAATGTGTTTGGTTCTGGAATGTTGAACTGGATTTTTAGCTAAATCTATAGCACTTTTGTTATCACAAAACAAAGTTAATATTTCTTGTTTGACATTATAATCAGTTAACATCTGTTTCATCCAAATAAGTTGAGTGCATCCACTTCCAGCTGCAACATATTCTGCCTCAGCAGTAGATAAAGATATGCAATTTTGCTTTTTACTGAACCAAGAAACAAGGTTGTTTCCAAAATAAAAACAACCACCAGAAGTACTCTTTCTATCATCTATGTTTCCTGCCCAATCTGCATCACAGTAGCCACTTAGAAAATGGTTTGTATCTTTAGAATACCATAGGCCTAGGTGAAGTGTTCCTTTTACATACCTTAGAATTCTTTTGACAGCTAGAAGATGAGGTTCTAAAGGATTTGCCTGATATCTGGCACATACTCCTACACTTAGGCAAAGGTCTGGTCTACTAGCAGTTAAATACAGCAAACTTCCAATCATGGATCTATAAAGACTTGGACAGACATTTTTACCTTTATCATTTTTGGACAGTTTAAGGGTAGTACTCATAGGGGTTCTCTTCTCTTTACTCTCACTCAGACCAAACTTTTTAACAAGATTGTCTGCATACTTACTTTGGTACAGAAAAATGTCTTTCTCATTCTGTTTAACTTGCAATCCTAGAAAGTAAGTTAGTTCACCTCCACCACTCATTTCAAATTCATTCTTCATATCAGAAATGAATTCTTCTATCCTTTTATTAGAAGTAGAGCCAAAGACAATGTCATCAACATAGATTTGAGCAATTATTATGTCCTTTGTGGTTTTCTTAGTAAACAAAGTTTTATCAACTCCTCCTCTGTTAAAGCCTTTTTCAATCAAGTACTTGGTTAATCTATCATACCAAGCTCTAGGAGCTTGTTTTAGGCCATACAATGCCTTTTTCAACAAATAGACATGTTCAGGAAAGTTAGGATCCTCAAATCCCTTAGGTTGACAGACATAAACTTCTTCATTAATCACACCATTTAGAAAAGCACTCTTTATGTCAAGTTGAAACAGTTTAAAATCATACAGACATGCAAGAGACAGTAGCATTCTAATGGATTCAATTCTAGCTACTGGAGCAAAGGTTTCATCAAAATCAATTCCCTCAATTTGTGTATAACCCTGAGCTACCAACCTAGCTTTATTTCTGATAATAACTCCATCCTCATCACTTTTATTTCTAAAAATCCATTTAGTCCCTATAACATTTTTATTAGAAGGTCTGGGTACTAAAGTCCATACATCATTTCTCTCAAATTGAGCCAATTCATCCTGCATAGCTAAAATCCATTCACTATCTTCTAGAGCTTCTTTTATATTCTTAGGTTCTAACTGAGAGATATAACAAGCAAAGTGAACAACATTATTTCTTTTACCTCTGGTTTTCATACCTGAAGCAACTTCTCCTATGACATTGTCAAGAGAGTGATTTTTCTGAGTCCTCACATAGCGTGGCTTGCTTGTTGTTGGCATAGCAGATCCATCTTCTTCTGATTCTGTTGAATTCTGAGTTTCAACTTCAGTTCCAACCTCAGTTCCAACCTCAGTTGTAACTTCAGTTGCAACTGGACTTCCAACCACTATGGGACTCCTAGTTTGTTGAGTTTCTTCTTTGTCTTTTTCTGCAATCTCAGGCTGTTCATTATCACCTGTAATCTCATCAACAGTTTTTAGGTCATCAAATAACACATTATAAGATTCCATAACACAGTTGGTTCTTTGATTGAAGACTCTGAATGCTCTACTATTTTGAGCATAACCAAGAAAAATCCCTTTATCACTTTTAGAGTCAAATTTACCAAGATGCTCTCTATCTCTGAGAATGTAACAGACACACCCAAAGACTTGAAAATACTTAACATTGGGTTTTCTACCTTTCCATATTTCATAAGCTGTCATGGAAGTGCCTTTAGTAATATAAACTCTATTAACTATATGACAGGCAGTATTAACAGCTTCAGCCCAAAATCTGTTGGCAAGTTTCTTAGAGTTAAGCATGACTCTAGCCATTTCCTGAATGGTTCTATTTTTCCTTTCAACTATGCCATTTTGCTGTGGAGTCTTAGGAGCAGAGAACTCATGACTAATACCTAAGGAGTTGCAGAACTCTCTAAACTTACTATTCTCAAATTCTGTTCCATGATCACTTCTAACCCTAGCAATATTACCACTGGTTGAACCTTTTTCAAGTTGAAGTTTTAAGCACAAAGTTTTGAACAGTTCAAAAGTTTCAGTCTTATCTTTTAAGAACACTACCCAAGAGTATCTGGAGAAGTCATCAACAACTACCAGAATGTACTTCTTACCACCTATACTAGCAGTTTGCATAGGCCCCATCAAGTCAATATGAAGAAGTTCTAGGACTCTCTTAGTGTAGATTTGACTTATACTTTTGTGAATACTTTTGGTTTGTTTACCTATAGCACAGTCACCACAGACACTTTGAGTTTTAGCACTCAGTTTAGGAATTCCTCTTATCAATTCATTTTTAACAAGCTTATCAAGAGTTTTGTAATTCACATGCCCAAGCCTTTTATGCCAAATATCCACATTATTAGTAATGGCTTGATTACACCTACTTTGAGGCAATTCTTTTTCAGCTTTTTCAAACACATAGCAGCTGTTGGTTGATCTAACTCCAGTCATGATTAAATCATTGTTAAGATTAGTAATTAGACACCTTTCTTTGTCAAATTTAACAATCATTTTGTTATCACAGAGTTGACTGATACTAATAAGATTAGCTTTTAGACCATCAACAAGAAAAACATCCTCAATATCAGGCATTCCAGGTTTGTTCAAGGTACCTTTACCAACAATTTTACCTGTATCTCCACCTCCAAACACAACAGTGTTTCCTGTAAGAGTGGTGACATTTTTAAGGAGACTAGCAGTACCTGTCATGTGCTTAGAGCAACCACTGTCAAAATACCAATCATTAGAAGTAACAGCATTCAAAGAGTTAATGACAGCTTTGTTGTTAGCAATTAAGATAGCTTTTTCTTTAACTTTCCAGACCCAGTTCAAATTTTTATTAATAGAAGCTAACCAGGTTTTCTGAGAAATATACCTTCTGTTTCTTTTCAAATAACACTGGATTTCAGAATGACCAGGTTTCTTGCAGAAATTACACAGCTTCAACCTAAAGTTACTTTTATTCTTAAAGCTATTCAGTTTATTCATGGTTGCAACTGAGGTTATAACTGAGCTTCCAACCTTCTTTACAAAAACCTGAGTTTTATTCCTGGTTGCAACTCTGGTTGCAACTGAGCTTCTAACCTTGTTTTCAAAATTATGAGTTTTAGCTTTAGCAACAGCTTCAATAAAGGTGGTTTTTCCTGTACTTTTACCACCATAGTAACCTAGACCACTGATATCTTTAGAACCTCTAGAATATGACAGCATGTAATCTAATTTTTCTGAAGCAGAAACATTCATCAGTTTTATTTTCTTTTTGGTTTCAGTAAGTTCAGCCAGTTGTAAGTTCATCTTCTCAGTAAGACTTTTAACCTCATCTTTTAGATTAACATTAAGTTTGCTTATGATCAAGGTTTGTTTACTCAGACATTTATACTTTTCATAAAGAACAAGATATTGCTGGGAAATGTCTTCATCAGAAGGTTCTTCCTCATCAGTGCTGTAGGTTTTAAGAGTGGTTGTAACTTCAGTTGAAACATGTTCACAGTCACTTTCATAAGTAGGTTCTTTTTCAGTGATTATTCCCATAAAGTTAACAAAATTAGACTCATCCTCTTCATCACTGTTGCTCTCAGAATCACTATCACTATGAGTGGATATATAGGCATTTTTGTTCCTTTTTAAAGTATTAGCACACTCAGCCTGAATATGACCAAAGCCTCTACATTCTCTACACTGAATCTCTTTAGGCTTATAATCTTTGTTATCCTTCTCTTTAGAATTCCACTTACCAGTAGAGTTATTATTGAACCTGGATTCTGTCTTAAATTGGTTATCCTTTTTCTGAAAGTTTTTAGAAGAACCAGTATCATCCTCTTTTCTCTTGTAAAACTTTTTGAAAACCTTTTTAGCAAAGAAAGCTAGCTGTTCTTCATCACTTATTTTATCACAGACATTAGGTTCAGATTTCTTAGCCTGAAATGCTATTCCCTTTTCTGGTCTTTTTGGTTTAAAAAATTTCAGCTCATGAGTGCTTAGATTTCCTATAAGTTCTTCAAGTTTAAGATTATCTAAGTCTGTAGATTCTTCAATAGCAGTAACTTTTATTTCAAACCTTTCTGGAAGTGATCTAAGAGTTTTTTTAACAAGTTTAGCATCACTGTATTTTTCACCTAAGGTTCCAGCTTGATGAGCAATGTGGCAGATTCTACCATTAAATTGTTCAATATTTTCATCTTCCTCCATTCTTAGGTTTTCAAATTGAGAAGTTAACTGTTGAAGTTTGAAAGCTTTTACTTTAGTAGTTCCTTCAAAAGTAACTTGCAAAATATCCCATGCCTCTTTAGCAGTTTCACATTGAGAAATATACCTGAATACACTGAGAGTTACACCAGCAAAAATCAAGTTTATGGCTGTTGAGTTGGCACTTGATTTCCTGTCTTCATCAGCAGACCATCTGTCTTCAGGTATAAAGACCAGTTCTCCTTCACTATCAATGGCAGTTGGAGCCTCCCATCCATACATCACAGTTTTCCATGCATGTTCATTCTGCTGTTTGATGAAGGACCTCATTCTGATCTTCCATACTCCATAGTTTACTCCTCCTTCAAGCAATGGAGGTTTGTTGAAGGCGTTTCCTTCCCTCATTAAGTCCATTTTTATTAGAACACAGGATCAACACTAAGTAAAGTCTAGTGTAAGGCTCTGATACCAATTGAAATTCCTATCCGCTGTTCTAGATGCAGTTTTGCAGTAAGGTTCCAAGTGGGGTTGGAACTGCAGTTGGAACCAAGTGTATAAGGTTCTAAGTGAGGTTGGAACTGCAGTTGGAACCAAGTGTATTAATGGACAGAACTGTTTTAAAATTAAATGTACTTGAAAATAATTCACACGCACATTTAACAACGGAGTTCACCTAACTAGGCTACGTCTCCGGGGCACTTACCCAGATTATGATATTATAAAAAGCTTACAATATATGACTCAAGTCTTAATGAAAAACTTAGACTCCCTCTAGGTTTTTCTGCCTATCACTATATTGCTCCTACTCTATAACTATCAAATATAAATCAATGGCATCCCACCATTGTTTTCTTTTTGAAGCTCACGTGTATTCTCTCTAGAAAATAAGTTCTTTATAATTTAGAACACACACTTTTTACAAGCTAGGTTATCAACTATTTATAAGTAAAAACAATCTTCTTGCTTCAAGATCTTTTATGATTGCTTTTGACTTCTTTTGATTGGCTTCAATCTCTCCATATTGCACGTCTGCCTTTTGTAGGATTGACATCAATCTTCATAAGTTAATACCTGTTTAATAACAAGCTTGGAAATAGGAGTTAGTCTTTTCCTATAACTAGGAAACATATAAAGATAATATCTTTTAGAGATAATATCTTTCCATATATATATGAAACACCTAACTCCATATTACATTCAATCTTTAAACGAATTATACTGAATATAGATAAGGAACAAAAGATTGAAACAAGTGATAAAGATTTGCATAAGAATAGAGATATAGATTTAAAAGGAAACATATCTTTATAAACTAATCTCCTTATATCTTTTAGGAAATATCTTTCCTTACCACTTTGATATTCTCAATTTACGCATATTAAACCTTTAAGATCATATGAGAATATATCCTGCATACTGTAGAACAAATAATAATCAATAAAGAACAGTTATGCAGATTTACAGAACAAGACAGAATTCTGCAGAACAGCAGGTTGGAACTGTGGTTGCAACTGAGGTTGCAACTGGTACTTGAAACCACCAACGCTGTCTCAGCAGGTTGTAGAAACCTATCAACATAGGTTGTAACTGAGGTTGTAACATTGCTTGTAACCTAACAACAGTTGTCTCAGTAGCTTGTAACTGAGGTTGCAACATTGCTTGAAACCTAACAACTCTGTCTTAGTTCTTAATAACAGTTAGGATTTATCTAGTAAAAACCAATAGACAATAAACAATATTTAGACCAGAAATCTGGTCCTAACACTTACACTACTAGATTCCATTTTGATTATTTTTGTCGACAGGATTTATAAGATATAGCATTTTCCGAAGCATAAATCTGACCAAAACTACAAATCGGAGAATCCCTCTTAACAACAAGGAGCGGTTATAAAAACTAATCAGTGGTTATCACCAGGGACGGAGGCAGGGGGTGCCAGGGGTGATCACCCCATAAATTTTTTATTTTATTTTTTATATAGAAAAATTTGACATTCAATGTTTTATATATTAATAGCACCAAAAAAACAAATTGTAATTTGGTTAATTTGGTAAACATAAAGTAACTGCATTAACAAGATCCTTGTTCTAGGCTCGTAGTTATTTTTTATTCTACATTTAATTAACATTTTTTTACTCTTTGAATTTTTCATTAATTGCATCTTTTAGGTACTATAACAAAATTTATGAGTCAATAAAAAAGGTTTAAATTATAGTAAATTCGTGTTCCTACTCAATTTTTATGTGTTGTTTATAAATTTTGAATTAATGGACAAGTCATTTGAGCTTTTAACCTCCGGGTTTCTTTGATTTTTTTTGTACGATTATTATACTAACAGGAAGAAGAAAAAAAACAGCCCCCAAAATATAATCCTAGTTCCGCCGGTGGTTATCACGCCATGATTTGAACACATGCATCCTGTTTTTCCGATATCGAATATAAAATTATTAAGGGAGAGGTTCAATTAATTGTGTATTCCCAGAGAAAGAAAAGCAAATTCCAACTTATCAAGTCCTCAAACTTGTCCCTCAACTACTTTTTTTTCCAATTGAAATATCGACATCATCAAGATTCAAGGCCATTACCACATATAGGTCCATAACCGGATTCTAAAACACATCACAAACATAAAAATAAAAACCTGACAATGATATAAAGCACTCAATAAAAAACTAGGAAAAAAAACATGAAAATTCTTATTTAAATCTTGGTAAAGTGTATCTAGCTAGCATTATTGTAACTTGACCAGACTAAAGGCCCACACCAACAACACACAAATATACTGATATAAACTCACAAGAGATAAGACTTGATTAGGACCCATCACTATCCCCCACATGAACACAACCAACTGCTAAAATTGTAACCCAAAATTAAACTCAAACCACAAGTTGATTCTCAATGCCTATGTGGCTCATTCATAGCCGTTTGGTAGAAAATGAGAAATACTTGTACTGACAATACACTCTTCCATTTGGTGTCTTTGTCATGTTATAATGGGACCTAATGAGGTGGTGCCACGTCAGAGGTGATGAATGGTATGGTCTATCCCTTGGTTGGAGAGCTCAGTTAGGACTGAGTCTGTTGAAGGTGGTTTGAGGCCTATGGGAAGTGGTAACCATGGCTTGCTTATTGCCTCTTTCACTACTCTTTCGATCTCTTCCTCGGCCTGCATCAGTCATCACACACGAACACACAAAATACAACAAAGAAATTACGTTTTATTGCGGAAATAGATACATATGATGGGATGAGTGACACATTACTAGTGCGTGAACTTGTTACAGACAACTTTTCTAAAGTACACAAGGACTTTACGTTCTGTAAATAGAGTCTGAAGTGATCCTAATTCCGTAGAATACTAATTTTAGACAAATCATATCGGCACTCGTTAAAAAGTAGTAGAATTTAGTAGGTACCTAATCAAAGTTAAGATGACTAATAGTACTTAATAAGACTGTTGGGTAAAATACTAGTTTATGCAAGTAGGAGGAGTGGCCCCTGGAGACCTCCCCCTCAAACAAGAGCATTGGAATAAAAGAAAAGTTAGTAAAATAACTTGCAACTTTTGAAGAAAGTAGATAGAATAATGGCTTTCCACAAAGAAATCATTAAGGAGACCAAATTTGAAAGCACTTTTAGCCATTTCAAGGACAACTACACCTAATTATAAAGTATCCTAGAAACAATTGATCACTAGCCAGCCATTATTGTCTATTGAGATTTGAAGCATTTAGGTTCTCTGTTACTACTCTTTAAACATTTATGGGATTTTCATTCTAAATGATTCAAATTACCGGAGAAATGTTGAAAGAGTCTTGCATAACATCGAAACTACAATGCACTGCATTCACAGTGGGGAATCCCTCGATATTCTGCATTTCACAAATAATAATTCATTAGTACAAACTTACCGTGATCTTATTCTGAAATTATTAACTTATACAGTTCAGAGTTACATACAAACCGAGTACTCACTTGAGGGGGCGGTTGAATATGCTCTTGTGGTGGCATCACAGGGCAACCCCATGCATCCGCATGCATCTGCAACACCGCAACGTTTCTCATATCATCAAGATGAACACAGAAACATAGATAGTTTGTGTAAAATACAGCAACTTCTTACTTACTCCGTATCATTTAATCGTATAATTAAGCACTATAGTCTCTCGACAACAACAACAAGAAAAGACGAATAAGCACATTGTCTTGTACGAAACGCATCTTGCAGCGCATAAAGCAAATATATTTATTACCTCTTCCGAGTAAATGCAATTAATGAAATTGCATATCAATCCGTCCTTGGTTAAAAAGAGAATAAAATATAATTTATTTATCATGAATATTTCAGTCCATAGTAGTGGCAAGATGTGGTGTCACATTATTATACCTCTTTAGATTTTAAGAGCGTTTCTGGATTATAAAGTAACAAGAATCTTTGTTCCTCAAGTAAAAGATAATCACAAAAGAAATTCAGTGGCAGAATCAGGAATATTATTCTTTTACTGATATTGATATGGGGGTGCCAAAGTAAAGTAATTGAGTATCTTAAGGAAAATAAGTGCTTGTCATTTTTTGTCAAAATGAAGGTCATGCATCTCTTAGGGCACCGCCTAGTTACTCATACCAAAACTAAAATAAGAGCGAACTTTACCCCTTGATACGGTTGCCAATGCCAACTTTCATTATTTTGCCATGGCGGGTAATAAGTCGGGGCCCACATCTGCACGCCTGAGGTGTAATTTCCGTGTGAGCCCCAATTGGGATAGACCGGAGCATTTGGCGAAGTGGTATTGTAATATGGAGGATACGCCATAACAGGCCTATGATGATGATAAGTGTTTTGAGTTAGTATTGGCCATCTCCTATCAGCTTCTTTTGGTAGAATAGGCCTATGCTGCATTCTGTATTTCTGATCAATCAAGTTGAAAATTGTCATTTACTTTAAAATATCAAACTTAGTTTTTTTAGCTCTACCTTAAGATTCACGAAAATAAAATGTTAAAGCCAACCTGAAGATGACTAGCTATGTTATGTCTCGTAAGTCCTTGTACTTTCATCAACTCAAGAATACGAGATGGAATGGCCTGATCCACTCCGAGTTTTTCCACGGCCTTCACGAACTTCTTGTGTAATTCAGGGGTCCAGTCTACCTGAAGATACATCAAATTAGATATTAGGGACACTGGACAGATAACATATACGGAGTATCATAACACACTGTATTAAAAGCGATATGTAAATAAAATAAGCGTTTGACTTGCTAGGTAGAATTTGCTTATAAAAAGGAATTTTCTGAACTTGATATAAAGACAAGTGCTTAGATATAGAGTACTTTACCTTCAATTTCTTCCGATTAGTTTTCTTTTCACTTGATTTATGTAGAACAGGTCTCTCATGACCATTTTTATTTTTTTGTTGAGGCAACGAATTATTCTCGCTTTGGCTAATATCATCTCCTTGATCTTGATTATCAATAATATTATGACTCGCCTTATCATCAACTACATCAGCTATATTGGAACTTGTAGTTTCGACAAATTTACAATTCCTGTCTTGATCCACATTATCTCTATCCGTAGATAAAATACTATGATCCATTAAATCTCCATCGTCCAATAATCTCTCTGCTTGCTTTAGTTGAGGGGTTGGAGGAGTGGGGCACTTATCACTTAACCTTGAGTTTTCCTGGTAGTCATTTTCTTCAGTTTTTACAGAAAGATTACCCTTTTGTCCTTCGACATTGGGCTGGGATTTAAACATAGACAAAACAGATTCTTTTATGGGATTTAAGGATTTGTGCAGCTCTTTTTCTCCAGAACTAAAGGCCTGCTCATAAAGGAAACAAATACCATTAATTTTGGGATTTAGGAAATGGAAATAAATATTGAAACTGTTCTTGGTTTGAAAACATTAACAATTGGGAATTGTGTTTGGAACAATTCTTAAAGACGGTTTTTGGATCATATTCGGTAGAAATCATATTTTGGGAACCAATGAAAGGTGTCTTTTGGATCATAATACTCTGAAATATGAAATAGCATGTATAACTAGACTTTTGAATAATTTCACTGTTCTTGTAATATTTGAAAGGAAAACATGATCAGCCTAAAAATGATGTGCATTTATAGTTTTTACTTTGAAGACCAAAACTTTTACGCTGAATGAACCTAAAATTCACTCAGTCTCAAACAAGCTAGTTTATTTGATATAAAGGTTGCAGACACACAAGCACTAGTAAGGCGGCTGATTGAGCCCGGGGCTAACCTTGTGAACTATATGCTGCCACAGATTTTTAAGCTTCTCGTCGGAAAGCGGCTTCAAAAGAAATTCGACTGCTCCGAGCTAAAAATACAAATTACATAGCAAAACGAAAAAAAATTAGTAAATGCATTCCAATTAACCAAAACTAACAAAAACATTAGAATCGTTAATGTGTTATGGGATTTTCAGAGAGCTCACTGCTATACACTTCATCATAGTATTAAGGCATTGCATGTTTGAGATCACTGTTTGAAATCAATAAAACATGTGTCATTTCTAAATTGTTTGCATGACCGAAAAAATGGTTAAAAACATAGAAGGAAAAACACTGAGAAATTTGAGAGCTTCCTTTTGTTTATTAAAAGACTCTCGACACTTACTTATTATGGGTAAGTCCTTTGCTGATTCAAGAAACTTGAATCTGGTATAGCTGTTCTCTGCACTTACCTGCAAATAGTTAATTAAACTATAAAAATTAACATACGATGGCTGCCATTAAGAGTATATATCTTGATTATACTAATTAGTTGAGTTTACCTCTACAATAGCAACATGGAAATCATCGGATCTATTCGAAATTGCCTGTAATGCATCCTCCTCATTGCTAAATGAAGAAACTATGGGAGGGAAATGCAATTAAATGATCCAATAATAAGAATATACAAAAGTGATATCATATGAGAATCTAAAAAGATGACAACATACTGAAGTGTTTGCATTTGTGAAAAATGACAAAACAACATAATTGTTTTACTTTTGGCTTGACTTAGCATTTTGGAGAAAATTGCATTCTCCAACACATCATTAGGAACTTCTCAATTACAAAATAATGGACAATCTCTACAATTAATCTGCTAATTTAGATTAACGTCCGCAGTGTCAGGATAGTAATCAGTATTCTCGAGTAATCGTATTTTCAAAGATTTGTACACATGCGTACAAAAATTGCTTACATTTTTTAAAGATCAAGTTAGTGTAAGGAAAATTGGAAACAATGTCTGCGACTCTGCCATCTACAACGACTTAAGCAATATGTGCACTGATGTGTAAATAGGACCACTTAGATTAACCATTTTTAATTGGGCTGATGCGCCTTAATTTTATAAGTGAATTAGTACTTTATGATTCCAAGAATATTAAATAGATTAAAGTTGCCAAATGAGTTTTCTTGCAACAAATTTGTAATCAAACAGACCCGAAATGTTTTAACCACTTCCCTTCCGCTCTATCTTCTTCGTTTATGTTCATCTCAGAGTTGGGAAAAGATCAAAGTGATAATCAACATTTTAAATCACTCCTAATTAAATTGAAGATAGAAATATAATTATGGGGGACAAAAAGAAACTTGTAGCTACTTATTTGAGCAGTACAAAGTGCAAAAAGTAAATTGTACGATAGAAATTTTCTAACCATTATAATCTAGCTTTTCCAGCTTCGATGTTATCTCAGCTGAAGAATCAGAGTCTTCATCAAAGAGAAGAACCTTGAGACCCTTTGGAAAATCACTCCATCCTACTAAATCAGTAGCAGTAACCATAGCTGGATTTGCATCGTTTTCAGCCCGATAATGGTATTTGAAAGATGGCCTTATTACTCGGCATAAAATAATTCTGCGTTTTAAGCCAAAAGACAAACTTGGAATTATAAATCCAACATAGTAGTTTGTCCTTTACAAAAAAATCATAAACATAGTTTAGTACAAACCCTTAGCTTGTCTGAGCACTAAATGAAATACATAATTTGCAGATATGAATGTGTAAATGCCTAAACGAGTGTATCTTTAGTAAAATTGTGCGGAAATTATTTCTCCATTGTTGGATCACAAGATCAGAGTTGTGATTTAAACATCCAAAACTATGCTTCATGTAATTCACTTATACACTGGAAAGCTAATTAAAAGTCTCTTGACCGATTAAAAACTGATTTAAATAACACAAAAATGGTTTTATTTTCGGGGACAAAGTGTTTCTAAATAAATACACATTTATAAGAACAGCTAAAAAACACATGACAGATCTCAAGAAAAAACAAAGGGAGAAACATCATTTACCAAAATTAGAGAAAAAACATGAAGAAAACAAATCATGGCTAGTAACAAAACAAAACATCACCTTTAGAAAATGAAAACTCTTATGAGATCACAAATTAATCCAAAGAATAAGAACTGAAAGTGACACTGTAATATGGGGTGATCATCAAGTTATAAGCACACGTGCAATACAACTTAAAAAATATATATAAAACAAATTATTGGCTGGAAAAAAAATATGATTTGATTACCTTGCTTGAATGCAGATTTTGTTCTTGAGAGTTTTTTATTTTATTTTATTTTATGATAGAAAGAGAGAGATTAATAATGTGCAGTTCATGAAGGTGGCCTGTGACTTTCTGTATAGTTACTATTGGTAAACCACGGGCCACAGAATGTGCATTTATAGTCTTTTCCTCGACTAGTCATAGTGTCCTTTCTAAACTTTCTTCATTTATAGTATTTCAAACAAAACCAAACAAAACAAAAAACTTTCTTCATTTATTTTTTTAAATCAAAATAACTAATATTAATTGGAATTAATATAATAATATCCTGATCTGTTGTTTGTAAATTTTATAATACTGTATTAGTGTATTACTACATGGTTGAATATAATGTTATCCAGAGAAATTTTCATTTAGTGCATGCTTTCCAGACTTGTCAAAATCTGGTAGTTAAAATCTTTTTTTTTTTAAATTTAGTTACATATGTTCAATGATGGTACTAATTTTTTACATTTGTTTTTAACTTTAATGTTTACTTATGCCGTGTTGATATGTAACAAATTCTAAACAAAAACCATAAATTGGGGAATTTAATAATTAAGTAAGAAAATATATAGCAAGTAAACAATAAATTTCACTTATCCAAAAGTACCTCTAATAAAGTCAATATACATGCATACAATTCTCCCTAAGCACGTAAAGATAGACTCTTAAGTTTTTCCATTGGTATCAAATAATAAGTTTGTATTTTTAAATGTCATTAATTGCTTAGCTTATCCACCTGCTTATATTTATAAGCAAAAACATGATCAAACTGTTAAATTAATTTAATTCATCTATGTGAAAATTATAACACACAGACTTGTTCTTGTAGTTGTAGTACGAAAGAGGAGTATTGTCCTGTATCATGTTCATTCACCTTTTCATTACCTGAAACTAAAGAATTAAAGAAGATTTAAATATATCTTCAACAATAAATTTCATCAAGTGTACACTCACTCACAAATTTCATCAATTTATTTACAATGTGTTACAATAGGTCAAATGATGAATCACTTTTTTATTTAACATATGATATCATGAGTTTGGAACTCTTCGCTTACAATTTAATTTTCTTTTTATTTGATTTGTATTTATCGATTAAAAAAAACCGAGCATTAGGCATTCCAACATACTGAGCCAGTTACGTAACCACATCCCAAAACAAAAATAATGGATAGTTAAAAACCAGTTATGTATAATGTTGCTCAAATAACAAACTTTATAACAAAAACTTTTAATATTGTTTCATTTTCTTTTAAGAGTTTTTCATTATTTATTTGGTACAACGCCTCTTTTTAGTAATGTACTATTATTTCTTAGCCGATGGTTGTAACTTGTGCAGAATAGCGTAATCATAAAAATTTACTTCTCGGGGCTAAATAGAGTAACAATATGAAGTACATAAGATGGAACAATTTAAAAAAATTCAAAAAAAAAACAAATTAAAGTGAATAAGATCAGAGAAAAATGTAGATGTGCGTATTTATCATTTAGGCAATAGGCATCATAGAAACGTCATGATCATAAACTATGGTAACTTTTTTTTTAAGCTTAGGCAATGAGAAAAAACATATCCATATTTGGCATAATTGTTTTTTCTTGTTGAAATAATTAATGTATTTAAGTTATAAGGTACGGAATTATATTTAAGTTGCAATTACTACAATTAAACGATGACATTGTATAGCTTCTATATATGTATGTATGTTGGGTGTAAATAAATGTTAATTAACTTTATTTATCAACCATATCTAGTCGATTTATTTCAGACTTGAAGATTTGATTAACTTTTTACAAATAGGCGAGCCATTAGGCGAAGGTACTTACATCTGCAGCATCAAATCTGATTAATTATTCAAACTAAGTTTAGAAAAATCCATAAGCATTAGTTTTATATGTACACAAGGACTATATTCAATGTTGTAACTTGTAAGAAACATTTAGGTTCAAGAGCAGCTTTATTTTAATCTGAATCGTCAAAATCGTGAGTAATATTCTTTCATTTTTACGACTTGCAACTCATTTCAGTTCGAATAATATCATTCATAAGCGAACAAATTAATGCTTTTATACCGGTGTATACCAGTAGAGTCGAACAATACCCATATATTATGAATAATATTTTTCCACTCAAATAGAGTGTGTGAAATTCCTCCAACTAAAGTGAGCCAACCAATGAAATGAATTATCAATCCTTGCAAGATATGTACTCCTACTAAATACTCTTGGTAATTAATTGGAGTTTATGGAATATATTTGTTGGTCGTTTTAACATAATAAGAACCACGTTACTCTTATCAGAAAAAACCCCGAAAAATATATACTCATCTATTGTATGGTTTTGCCCTGAATAACTAATATATTAGAATACAAGTGCTAGAGTAAATTTTCTGTACGACACATTAACATGTCATGTTTAATTAAAGTGGATATATATGTAGGCATAAGTCTACATTCACATGTCGTTCGTGACAGTCTCTTTATGCTGACGGGTCATACAAGTAACTGGGATACAGCATCTAGTAATCAAGAGATAAAGTTGTTGAAAATTTTAGTAGTCTCTCTCTATTTGTCCTAGCGAATTTGCTATTATAAATATGACTTTATATAAATGAAGTCGCTTGTGATTGTTTAGGACTAAGCTACAAGACAAAATAAACTTTTTTTTTCAAGCAACAAGATCCTTGCTTATTACTATCGTTGATAATAACGTGTGCTAGTATATAGTTCAATTTGCACCGAAAACAAGTTTCGATAGGCAATCGACAAATAAGATAAAAGATACAAACGTTCTACAACTCAAAACTCCTACCTAAATCATTCCAACTTGAGATAGACAAATCTAAGAAAACTCAAACAAGTAAAATACGTAAAGAGACTCGAATCAAAGGGAGGAAAGACGATGGTGATGGAACAAGTCACAATCTAATTGTCGAGTCCTGAAAAGGCCTAAGAGTCCACAATCCTGGTAAAACAAAAGCTTTTGGAGTGTCAACACACAAATAGACACTCTGTATAGAGACCTACGAGTACCATAACTCAAAAGCATCACTGTAAGTCCCAATAGTTCGAAGCTGTTGAACATAGAGTTCAATAATGATTTTGATTATAACTTTGATTATGTTTTAAATGATTCTACGATTTCAAGGATATAACGCTTGTCTTGTCCAAGAAAAGAAAAATGTATATTTCAGGTTTTCAGAGAGAAAGATCATTCGTTTACGAAGCCAACGGTTCAAGCGGAACCAAAATCGGAGCTAAAACGAAGAAGCTACAAGCTTTCGAAAAAGTCCGAAAAACTGCCAGAAGAACAGACGACCGATCGACTGGACAAAAACGACCGGTCGTTTTTAGTCCAAATTCTTCCAGTGAGCAGGTCGAAAAAATGACCGATCGTTTTTTCAGAAACGACCGATCGTTTTCTGGAAAACGACCGATCGACTGTAGAAAACGACCGATCGTTTTCTGCAGATTTCGAAAACAGCTTTTCAGCTTATTTTGAAAAATGGCTGTTAAAACCCCCAACCACTTCCAACGGTCATAAAACAGAAACACAGACCTTTGGTCTTTATAAACAAGCCCAATCTCTTTTCCAAACCACCAATTACAATAACAATCAATCCTTCAACCTCTCTCATATACAAAAACCCAAAATCACCATTTTCGTGAAATATTTCGGAAAGAGAGAAATTGAAGATAAAGAGATACAAGCTCCAACTAAGATCAAACATCATTTAAACCACATATTAGCTTATTTTAGAAGCAATCGATTGTGGGTGTTGTTTCAATTTTCGATAAAATTGTACCGAGTATTTTATAAACTCATTTTTGTGAGCGAGTGATCGGGTAGAGACTTTGTAAGCAAGTGAAGCTTAAAAGCTCTAGGTCTTTTCATTCGGGACACTCATAAAGTGTGGGGGAGCTTAATCGGTTGATTAGCTCATTAGGATTGTAATATCCGGGAAAAGAATTTTTAGTGAAATACTCGGTAGTACCGAGGAGAGGACGTAGGCGCGTTTTGCCGAACCTCTATAAATCACGGTGTCATCTTCTTCCCTTAAACTTTTATTTTCCGCAAATATTTATTCTTGCTTGCTTGCGTTTGAATTTATTAACGATTATTAACGCTTAAGCTTAGAATTGCGTAAGTTGGGGTGTTAGTTGCACTTAAGTTTTAATTAGGCGAAAATCGCCATAAATCTTATTCACCCCCCTCTAAGGTTTAGCCGCACACGGGCCAACAGAAGCAAAATAAACACTTTAATCGTCATGACATTTGCAAAATATAGTACGATCTTTTTATATAAGTGTTTAGGGTAAATTTTGGATTGGACCATGAAAACAAAAGTATTTAAGGATTGGTCCATCAAACTGAAACTATTTAATAATTGGTCCATTTCCCCTAACTATAAAAATGTAAAAAATCATAAAAAATAAAAAAATTCCAGAAAATAAAAATGAAAAAATAAAAAAATAAAAAAATAAAAAAAATATGAAAAAATCCAAAAAAAATAAAAGAGGCAAAACCCCGAAAAAACACGACTTTTTTTTAAAAAATCCCAAAAAATCAAAAAAAAATCCCAAAAAATCAACAAAAATCAAAAAACGCAAAAAAAAAACAGTCTGAACTATTTTAACTCATTTATAAAACAGTCTGAACCAAAAACAGTCTGAAACAAAAACAGTCTGAACTATTTTAAGTCGTTTTAAAAACAGTCTGAACTATTTTAAGTCATTTTAAAAACAGTCTGAACCATTTTAAAAACAATTAAAAAACAGTCTGAAAAATAAACAGTCTGAAAAATAGATTAAATAAAAAACAGTCTGAAAAATAAATTAATTAAAAAACAATCTGAAAAATAAACAGTATGCAAAATAAATTAATTAAAAAACAGTCTGAAAAAAAAACAGTCTGAAAAATAAATAGTCTGAAAAATAAAACTGGCTATATTTGTGATTCTCAGTGAATGTAAAAGATTAAACCCCAAATAAAAATAATGTTTAGGTTGTTATATATATGTATGTATTCTTATTGAGAGAAATATGTATGTATGTGTGTGTATATATATATATATATATATATACAAATATATACACATAGATATATATAAATATACACAGACGGAGGTGGAGCAGCAGCCCGCTGGCGACGACGAGAGGGATGAAGAGCGAACCTCCGACGGCAGCGGCGAAAGTGGAGGAAACGACGGAGGAGCGACAGCAAAATAGATATATACATATATATATATATATATATACATAGATATATACGAAGGTTTTTTATTTGAGAGGTTTTTTAGAGGGAGAGAGTGATAAATTAGATAAATAGAATTGTGATAGATTTTATATTTAATGACTAATGGACCAATCTTTAATTAATTTTAGAAATAATTGACCAATCCTTAATTAAATTTTATAGCCGGACCAATACTTAAATAGTTTTATTTTCATAGTTCAATTCTTAATTTTCTCAAAAATATAATGTAACTACCAAAATAGAAATGGAAGAAAGATAAAGTCAGGGCACGAGATAACCAAATGACTAAAGCTATCTAATTAAATATTAGGAAAGATCTCATATAATATATGAACAAATGTTTTGTATATATATATATATATATATGGGGGTTGCGGTGCGTACTTACTTGTGTAGCAAATTGACCAATTCAAGCTATCGATGAATAGATCAAATCAAGAGTGATCTAAACGTTTATTTTGATTTCGAATCACTTTTCCACAAGGTAAGTCTCAAGCAATATATTGCAATAATATAAAGCTCGTGACAATTTAAAAAACACCACAGTTTAGCATGGTCCGCCTCAAAAAAAATTACTAGTCCACCAGTTTAAACGGAGCTTTATCTTTTTATTGAATCTTCATTCAGAGCAGTGTAAATGTTCTTTATTTGGGACAGAGTTACACACAACAAGTGACAGTGAGACCTAAGACATAGCACATAGTCTTGGATCCCACTATTAGAGCACTTGTAGCATAGTCAATAAATGTGTATGTTATGTATTATTTACATATCCGACCCAAAAAAAATTGCTTCAGCAAGCAACCTACTAGTTATCAGGATGGGAAAAAAAATCCGTAAACCCAACTCGTAACACAATTCATATGGATTAGAGCAGGTTGAGTGTCCAAAAAAAATCAATTCGTTCCCGTCCCAATTCGCTATATATTTTGCGGGTTGAGTTAAGGTTGAGGTTTTCAAACCCCGGGTTAATCCGTCCCAACCCATTTCAAACCGTAATATATATTTATATATGTGTGTGTTTGTGTCTTTCAAGATACCAACATTCCATTATTGTTAAATTTTAGTTTTTTTATTTGTTCGCGAATGTTCGAAACATATTTTGATTAGTTTTAATTTATATTTTTCTTTGAAAAATTCAATTTATTTTAAAATTTAGGTTAATTATGCAAACTATGAAAAATAAATGACCAAAATGAAAATTTAAGAATCAATCACGTCCCAACCCGTAGTTTATTTAGCGAGTTGGGGTTTTAATTGTAACGGATTGGGTTGAGATGACATTTAAATTTTATTAATCCGTCTCAATTCGTCCCGCCATTTATTTTGCAAGTTGGGTTAGGATTAACCTCAATCCGTCATAATCCGCTCAGTACTCAACCCTACTAGTTATACTTAATTTTTGGTAAGGTGGCAAGCATAAACATCGCTATGTCATTTTAAAAGATGAATTTATCTCTCATTATTTCTTTTTTTCTCTTTTTCTCTCGATACAAATTATTTAGTTCTTTCAAATATATGTAGCAGAATCCATGCTTGATGTGATTTATCTTGTATTTATCATGGTTTACTCTAGAGATATCCTTTGGCTCTTTTTTTATTTATTAATTTGAATCTGAAATTATGGTGCCTTGTTCTTTCTTAATTGTTAAAATTTTATGACGCTTAAATGAATAGATAAATGACATTTCCTTTTAATGTGTTTTATCTTGTATCTATCATGATTTACTCTAGTGATATCCTTTGGCTCTTTTTTTATTTATTAATTTGAACCTGAAATTATGGTGTCTTGTTCTTTCCTGATTGTTAAAATTTTATGGCGTTTAAATGAATAGATAAATGACATTTCCTTTTAGCTTTTTTGCATGATATTTACTATTATTTTTTCCGAATATTTTTTTAGTTATAAGTTACAACTTATTGGCTAAATAAATTTAATATAAATATTTATAGAGAATCTGCAATTTTGAGTACATGTAAACTTGATAGCTAAAGTTAATAAAATGTGATTTTTGTGTTAAGTATGGAGAGCGTTATGCATAGCCTGATGTGGATGTTCTTTTCCAAATTAATGCATGGTTTGTAGTACGTAATTGTCCTTAAATGTAAATTATGAAAAAACTAATTAACTCGAGCACTCTTAATACAAAAGTTCTAGTAACAATCGACATTCAAGAAGATTATTTATATTGTTTATTAGGGAACATTTCGGTATTCGATCTTGTATCTCATCGATTTGGACAAGTCCGTCCTACTTGTGAGTTTGTGATACTCACCAAAAAGTATACGACAATTCGAACTTGATAACTTGTACTTCATGGATGCATGCCAACCTAAACGACATGCTACAATAATAATCCGCATGTTAAGTAGTTCGTTATATTGGCGAACTAAATCCACCTTTGATGTTACAAATTCTTTAAAAAAATCATTTTTTTAATATCGGAGAACAATTTCTATTTAGAGACTTAAAAACTAAGCAATCTAAGCTATAATAAATTAAATGATGCCTATCACGAATGCATGAAAAAGGTGGACCCATTACCAAATACAGTATGAGGCAATATATGTAAGGTCAATCGAGAAAGGTATTGTTTAATGTCTAATAAAAACATGCTCACAGGGTCACATTTACTAGCTCATGGTTTTGAAGTTTTCCACATCGTAATCTCATATACGTGAAAAAATAAAATGAAATAAATCAAGATATGTTTTGTTGAACCATGGGTTTAATAATTGATTTTGATTATACGTTTGATTATATATTAATGATTTTACGATTTCTCTATTATTTCGATGATATAACGCTTTGTCTTTTTCAAAAATAGAAAATATATATTTCAGGACTTCAAAATGATAAGAGTGCTCAAATACGAAGCCGAAGGTTCAAGCGGAACCAGAATCGGAGTTAAAACGAAGAAGTTACGAGCATTCGAATTATAGCGGGAAAACCGAAAATTGCCAGAAAACGACCGATCTTTTTTGGTCCAAAATGTTCCAGTGATGTCGTCTTAAAAATGACCGGTCGAAATGCAGAAAATGACTGATCATTTTTCTGCAGAATTCGAAAATAACTTTTTGACTTATTCTAAAAAATGGAAAATTACTTAAAACCAATGGTTAAAGACATAAACCATCATGCAAGTCCAATGGTCATTTTGCCTCTACAAAACACCCCAATCACTCTCAAACATGATCAATCAATCAATCCTTCAACCTCTCTCTATCTAAAAACACCCAAATTCTCCATTATTGAGAAAAAGCTCGAAAAGAGGGAATTGAAGAGAAAGCGATACAAGCTCAAATCAAGATCAAACATCATCAAATATCACAAATTAGCTTATTTAGAAGCAAACAAATTGTGAGTGTTGTTTTATTCTTGATAAATTTGTAAAAAGCAAATTATAAGCTCATTTGTGAGTGAGTGTTTGATTAGAAGTTTTTAAGCAAAAGTGTTGGTTAAAAGTTCTAGATTAAACACTTGGGTACTCATAGATTGAGGGGGAGTCGTTGACTCGTAAACGTGTTCGTTTGCACTTGTATCAAGCGTAGGAACCTCGAGTAGAGGGTGAGCAAATCGATTGATTAGCTCGGTAGGATTTGTAATATCGGAAAGAACATTATAGTGAAATATTCGGTAGCGTGAATACCGAGGAGAGGACGTATACGGGTTTGCCGAACCTCTATATATCGTGGTGTCAATTTCTTTCTCTAATCCTTACTTTACGCATTCCTTATTATTATTGCTTATTCTCTTGCTAGCGTTTAGTAATTCTAGCATTTCATTAACTTGCGTTAATCGCTTAAGCTTAGAATTGCGATAGTTGGGTTGTTAGTTGCACTTACTTTTAATTCCGCGAAAAACGCTTAAAAGCTTATTCACCCCTCTAAGGTTTAGCCGCACGGGTCAACATGTTTCTTAGTTAAAATAAGTTGTACCGTGTACGTTGTGAGTGAGCTAGTATAAGAGCATTAGAGCAACCACACTGATTGCTTTAAAATTCTTCTCTGATACGCTAATTTGCAATTTTAAATAAAATATGAACAATTTTCAATTACCAGTCTCTCTATATCATATTCCTGTCATAAAAAAACTATTGATTTATATTCATTTTTTCCCCTCCAATTTGGTTTACAAGTTTTAATATGGATGGCTTATTCATGTTTCATGAAAAAAATATTATTATCTTCTTTTTATTTATATGGAGAGCTCTTACCCTCCTTATATATAAGGGAAAGTTTAGGAGAAACATAATACAAGGATAATTAAGAGAGATTGATGCACCATTCTTTTTTATAAAAATTCCACAAAACAAGGAAATAATATATTTTAGAGATATTGATGTTGGTGCTCTCAAGGGTTTGTTGAACAATATACATTTATGTTTTGAAAGTTTGATTCAAACTTTGTCGAGTTGAGAGCTGCCACTGTTGCCACATGAGCCTTTTATGCATATTAACACTATTGTAGATCGGATATACTAAAAATATGGGTGTGACAACCTGTGACGACCCAAATTTACATGAAGTAAATTATGTGGTGCGGTTTTGTGCGTCAGTCCCACATCGCCCAGATATGAGAGTACTCGTGTGGTATATGAGCTTAAAGATCCAATTGCTATCAACAAGGCATTTTAAAGTCGTGCGGCACAATAGCGATGACGAAACTCCATATTTAAGCGTGCTTAGCTTGGAGTAGTATCAGAATGGGTGACCCTCCTGGGAAGTTGTGCCAGAGCGGATAATATTGTTGATACGGGCGTGGCGGTTCGGTCCGTGGGGCCGGGTCGTTACAGATGGTATCAGAGCCTCTATCTGGCCGGAAATGTGGGGACTAGTACGTGTGTGTGGACCCTGAAGGACGGCGTGCCCGACGAGGACGTCATGCCTAAAGGGGGGGTGATTGTGACGATCCAGATTTTTAGGAAGGAAATTCTGTGGTGCGGTGTTGTGTGTCAGTCCTATATCGTCTAGATATGAGAGTACTCGTGTGGTATATGAGCTTAAAGATCCATTTTCTATCAACAAGGCCTTTTAAAGCCGTGCGGCACAATAGCGAGGACGGAACTCCATAGTTAAACGTGCTTAGTTTGGAGTAGTACCAGGATGGGTGACCCCGTGGCGGTTCGGTCCGTGGAGCCGGGTCGTTACACAACCACTAAAAACCCAACACATATGTGAGAACCCAAAAATAAATATTCTAAATTTAATTTAAAATTCAAACTAATATATTTTATTAGTTGTCACACACTTAAATAGTGTAGACCGGATTTATACAAGTGTTTCTCATATTATGGGGATTCATATTCACTTTTAATAAAAAGTGATACTTTTATCTGTTCGTTTAACCAAATCTCAAATTATGAATAGCGGAAAATTTTAAAGAGAGTAACATAAAATAATTAAAAATAAAATATATGAAAGTGTATGGGATAGTTGTTTTTTTTGTGTGGGTGTAAAAATGATGTGTAAAATTGTAAAAAGAAAATAGTTTTCTCCTATATTTGAAAAATAAAATAAATAGGAACTTACAATGATTGCTCTGAGATAATCCACCGAAACTAAAATAAGTCGCACAACTCAGTCCCAATAAATAACTCAATAGCACTCACCTATTTAACTCTCTTTCTATCTACTCGTAATCTATGTATACACTGTATCCGACTTTCCATTGTTACATCAGACCTTGATACATCTCTGCGATCTCCTGCATCTCCAATTTGACGGGCAATTATCGTGTTATCTCTTCATAAAATCACATGATTTAGTGTTTACTTATTACTCACTGCGATGTTCTACTATTTAGGTTCAGATTTTAAATTGTAGAGAATAAACAAGATTTAAAAGGTTGAATTATTATCGAAAAATGGACTAATATATTTAGAAACCATGGAAAATAGTAAAATAATCTAGTTCACTAGTGTACAATTATCACATATTTTATCATAATTTGAAATCATCATGGATGGTGTCTTGTGTATATATGAGCAATTAATTTGTCTTTTTGAAAAATATGAGTTGTTAATCTACTTGGATAATATGAGCTAGATATTATTTCACGCCCCTTCACCTAATAAATTAGGTAAAGATAGGTTCATTTATTTTGTTCAATTACAAATGATAAAAGTTGACAACCCATCGTGAGTTATTTGTTTTGTAAAAGGTCTTCCATGACTTTCTTAGAAAGGAGGCTATTTCAAGAGGTCCTCATTTTGTACAATTATTAAGCTGTACTTAGGGATGGTAATTGGACCGGGTTTCTCGAAACCCGATCCGACCCGACCCGCACATCAATCCGCACATAACCCGACCCGACCCGTTTATACCCGATCCGACCCATTTGACCCGGAATTTTTTTGATAAGCCAAATAAGTGCAAATCATTATTAAGCATCTAACAATAACCATTTAATTAAATTAGAAAAGCCTAAAAATCTTATTTTTTTCAAATTTTTCATATTTACCTGGTAAAAATTTATAATAATCTAAATTATTCTTTACAACAATACCCAAAAAAAGAAAAGAAAAAAAACTGACAAAAAAAAGAAAATAATAAGCTAAAATAAAATAAGGATATATTTATATATAGAGAGAGAAAGCTAGTACACAAGAGAGATGACTAATTAATTTGGTGAATGAGTCTCTTTTAATATTTTATTGTTGATAATTAGCTTTCTATCATATTTTCATCACTAGGCACATATGTTTTATACAGTGTATCTATGTATGTATCTATGTATGTATCTGTGTATATGTTAGAGGGAGAGAGGATGTGTTATGTGTGTGTGTTGGATTGTGTTTTATTACGGGGTAATTCCCTATAAGTAACTCATAGCAACTTATATTACTCATAGATATCTTGATAAGTTCACATTACTCATAGGTAGCACTTTTTAATTATTTAGTTTATTTACTAAATTGTCATACAAACCAAAATATAATATATATATATATATTTTATCTTTCTACAAACCCAAAAAAATAGTTTTTAATTTTTTTGTAATTTTTTTAAAATTTTGTGATTTTGTGATTTTTTTTTTCATTTTTTGTGATTTTTTATAATTTTTTTTTTTTTTTTTGTAATTTTTTTAAAATTTTGTGATTATTTGTGATTTTTTCATTTTTTATAATTTTTTTGTGATTTTTTTATTTCTTTGTGATTTTTTTTATTTCTTTGTGATTTTTTTTTTATTTTTATTTTTTGTGATTTTTTGCATTTTATATAATTTTATGTGTTTTTTTTCCATTTTTTAGGAAATATGTGTATGACGTTTTGGTAAATAAAATAAATAATTAAAAAGTGATAGCTATAGGGAATATGAACTTATTTCTAACTTGCACAAAGTTGCACAAAAATGCAAAGTAACTCAATCCAACCCGACCCAAATAATCCTGCACTTTTATCCAACCCGTACCGGGTCGGGTCGGGTCGGGCCAAAACCCGAAATTCTGCCATCTCTAGCTGTACTGTACAATGTCCAATTAAGTCCTCATTTTGTGCCGTCATTCAGTTGTATTGTACAATGTCCAGTGAGGGTTAGATGATACATTTTTAATAACTAATTTAATTTTTCAATTTTTATTATATATTAGACAAATTAGGATTTAATAAATTAAAAACAAATTTTACAAAACAATAAAAACTCAAATAAAAATATAGAACTCTAGTAGATACTATCCTAAATTTAATTATTAATCAAATTTTTTTAAAAAAATAACAATTGAATATTTATTTTTGAAAACGAGAATTTGTGTCGTTCAATTGATCGACTGCACAAAAGAAAAACCTCTGTTTCAAGTGATCATGTTGATTGATTGTTGATCAACATTATCGACTTAGGCTTCAAACAACATGTTAGAGTTCATCCATTCACTCGTTATGACAATGGTGGGAACGGAAACGTTAAAATAACTATAGTTGATGTGTGCAAATAATTATTCATCTTTTTTGTAGAAGTGATTATTAAACCCATATTTTTTTCTAAAAGGTTATATACATTTATAAATGCTTAACCACCTAACTAAATATTCAACGTCCAAGATTATTTCTGAATCGAGTTTTGATCGGTAGAACAATTTATCATTTTTTCCAACTAGTTAACCAAAGATACGAGACCTGAGACATTAACCAAAATACGAGGCCTAAGGCATGGCGTAATACTCTACACAAATTCCAATAGATCAGTAGTAACGCGATTCGTTCCGTTTCTAAACTAAAATATTCCGACCAAAATAACTGTTTTTTTCTTAAAAGAAAAGGCACAAGGTAATCTTTGTGTCATAAAATTATAGAACGTAAGTAGCAGTATTTTACACAAATTTGGCACGAGTGACCATAAATTCTTTAGATAGATTATTTTAAGGGAAAACAACAATTTAGTATATATTTAGAAACTTATTAACAAAAAACTCAGTTGTTTTGAAATTAACGACCTTTTTTTACAAAAAGTACATATTTTGTGAACTTATTTATAAATAGGTACATATGTCATTAAAAAATCCAAAAAAATAAAATAAAAATAAATAAAATATTTAAAAATTAAAAACCAAAATTTTAAAAAATAATTTTTTTATTCAAAAATATATGTGATCATCTCTAATCATATTCAATCATGTAGGTCTAATCCTATTTGATCATGTCTAATCCTGTTCAATCTTGTATGCATAATCCTATTTAATCCTATCTAATTATGTACAATCATGTCTAATCGTGTTTGATACTATGTATAAATTTTTTGAATTTTTTAATAATTTTTTGAATTTTTTATTTTTTATTTTTTATTTATTTTTTTATTTTTTATATATTTTATAATTATAAATAAGTATATATAGCTAATTGTAAAAAAATACACATACATGAGTTTTTTATAATTAATTTGATTGGTATGTAACTATTTGTAATTATCCCTTGTTTTAATACTTTCGTAATTGTATGTGTATTAAAATAGAAATAGGTGTTTCGATAAGCAAAAGGTGAACTTATGAAGGAGTAAAATTGAAACTTTAAATAATATAATTTACCTAAATTAGTAGGTAAAGTAGTACTAGTTGTTACCGAATAAAATAAAATAAAATAAAATAAATAATCACCAAATCGAAATACAAAAACCAGAGATTCAATTGCAGTCTCAACTTCTCAGGTACATCCTAATTTTACCCTCTTTAGAATTTAGTTTAATTTCTTAGTCTATATAATATTTAAATTTATAACTACCCATTATGTATTATTATTGCGACACATCTTTTTTAAGGTTGTTAATTAGATAGTACTTTAATTACAGTGTTTAGGTTTTATTATTATTTGTCTGTTTGAATTTGGAATGTTTTCAAATGTTTTTAGTTTGTATTTTAAATTGTAGGAATAATTTGTTCATAGTTGTTTTTTGGGTTTGATGGTGTGTAACAACTGTTTTTTTAGATTTAATCTGTGTTTATTTTGTGCAGCTTTTAAGCAAACAAGCTGCTTTATTTCAGGGTTAGAAAAAATCTGGAGTTTTTTAGCCTAAAGTTTATTTATTTATCAGGTTTGAAAACCCAAAAAAAACATCTTTTTAGCTGACCAACAAATTCTCTAGTGCTTATAAGCAAAAATAGGTAAACAAGTTAACTGGATTTTTATATAAAAGAATCATGAGTTTTAATTGATAAATCCTCGATTGGTTTTTAAAATTTGTGATGAAAAAGATTCGGGTTTTCTGGATTTGGGTGGTTACTCAAGCCAGACGTTCTTTTCAATAATTGTTGTTCGATATGTGCCTGCATTGAGCTTAACTGTACTTATATAGGTGCCTGAGTGACTTTTATCATTCTGAGATTTATTATAGAACTAGAATATCATAGAGATGATTATTTTGTTTTAAAGATGTACTGAATTTAACAGTCCAGTTTTTTTTTTATGGTCTGAGAAAACATGTAAGTGTTCGTATTTGCTTAAAAGTTGCAATTGAACATATTCCCAAGTTTGTATATTTGCTCTTCTCCTTCACACTATTGACATATAATCTGAGATAATGACGGAAGGCTGTTTGATGGAAAAAGTTCTAGGTTGATTAAGTTTAGTATTAAAACACACTGCTTAGACCATCTCATTCCTATTATGCAACACAGATGTGTGGTCGAATAAGTGTCGATTTTATGTTCCTTGCCATTTTCAATTTTCTAGCATTGCTTTACAAATGACAATTGTTCATATTCACGGAATTTATTCATATCACTTTCATGCCACTCTCAATATTGTGTGGAGAATGGCCATAGACTAATCTGAAATTTGAAACCATTGCCAAGTGGTAGTATACATGGCTTTTCTATGATGTATTAGCTAAATGCAATTTAATCTCAAAGTGGGAGCACTGTGTATTTTTTTCAATAAGCTAAGACTAATTATCTCTTTAGTTGAGAATGTGGTCAGACTTAATGGAAAGGACCGAACTTCTCTTCTTGAGGTGTCTTTTCATTTATAGCTTAACTAGTTATGTGTCGTCTGATTGGTAAAAGCCTATTAATTCAATCTCCCTTTCATTTCCAAAGGCGAATCTTAGTTTTTCCGTGGCTACATACCTAGTTGAGTTGAATATATCTAATAAACTAAATTGTTCTTTCAGTCAGTCCCTCTATGAGTTTGTAAAACTCTTAAAATGTCAGACGTACCAAGATATGTTAGAGCCTGCTTACAAACCGGGGGACTTGCTTTGTTGGCAATTTTGGTCTCTGTAGGAATCGTACTTCAAATTTTGGTTTGTTGCATTCTTCTCCTTTTGTTTATTTATCTAATTTTCAAGCCTTGTGTTAGGCGCATCACAAATAAACTTTGTTTTTAATGGTTCTTTTATAGTAGCTAATTTTCGCTTAAATAATGTGGCAGGCATGTGCCTTGTACAACAATTGGTGGCCTATGCTAACAGGTAAGCAGTTAACAAGATTATGGCCTTTGAACACAACTTATAGTTATCTACTTGTAATAAATACGAAATTGGTTGATTTCTATTTCTTACGGTGAATAAAAAAGGATAGAGATATAGCTGTTTGATATGACTAGTTTATCTGCTTGTGTTTTAAAGTGCTTACAAAATGAGGCATTTCATGGTAGCGGTAATGCTCAAGATGAAATGAAGTCTTGTTTACTTAAACGACAAATCTACTGTTTCCAAATTAAATTAGTCATTTCAGTTTAACTGTGAAATCTGTTTAACATTTATTGTTGCACCACTTTGGTGGTCAAAGAATAGCGTACTAAAAAAATGTTATATATATTATCGTTCTTAAAGAGATCAAAAAAATAAACTCAAATGTACCAACAGGATACAAAACCTGCTTTTTTAATCTAATTTTCTAACCACAAGGTTTGCGATTAATGGTTTCTGGCGATGCGGTTTGATCAAGGTCTATATCTGTTAGTAATAAATTTTATAGCCGCGAATATGACGAGGTAACTAAAAAACTAACAGGTCTGTGGTTTACTTTATGCAGCAATTATGTACGTACTTCTTCCAATGCCTCTGATGTTTTTTGGGAACTCGGATAGCTCTTCTTACTATTCTGAGTCTTCAGATAGGTTGGCATCTTTTATCTTTAAAGAAAATAAAATAATTTCTCCTATGGGATCTTAGACACACCGGAATAAGAAATATTTATACTGTTGAAGGTTTTTGTATCTGTTTTTCATGTTCACACGGCTCAAAATTGGTACGTTGCCTCTTCAGATTAATTATTTGGATTTGGTGATTCCCCTGTTTAAACTTTTAAGCATTGAAGAAGTGCAATTGACAACTCAGTATAACTGTACTACTAGTATACAATATTTCACTGTTAAACTGGTTGGTCATGGAGCTGAAACAAGACCCTCATAGAAAATGGTACTTTGTTTTTAAATTTGATTTATAAGTCTTGTCCAACCGTTGGTGAAATATTGCAAACTTAATGACAAGATGTAAATTTTATTGAACATCATGGGCTAGAAAGATAATTGGGAGTTTGAGGTAGTTTCAACTTTCAAGACCAGACCTCTATTTTCCTTGTATATTTACTATTATACGGAATTATATGTTTCGGATTGTTGAGACTTTCAGCGGATCTTTTAATCAATGTATAATTGCTTAAATGCACAGCTGGGTTGACGCGTGTAAGTTCTTGACTGGTGCGTCATCCATTGGTAGCATTGCTATACCAACAATATTGAAACATGCCGGTGTCATTGGTTGGGGAGCTATGTCAATGCAGCTAGGATCTTATTTCATCTTCGTGTTAGCTCTTGTATGTTACATACGTATGAACAGTGAAGATGATGGATACAGTACATTCTGACACAATGGTTCTATAACTATCAGATACCTTCGTCAGCATTCGGGTTATACTATCTCATTCGCTGTAAAATTGATGGCTTGTCCGAAATCTATGTTTGTAATGTAAATCCAGATACAATTTGTGTTGTGTACATGCAAAATGTGAGTGATTATTTTCTTTATAGTTGGATGATTTTTTGTTTTTTCCCTGATTTTTATGACTGTTTTACCTGGGCTGTCACGTTTTTTTTTTTGGCTGAACTTCAAACGGGCGGAACCAACCCGAATACAATTGGTTAGATTCAGTTTTGATAATTATTTTGGTCAAAACCGAATCAAACTTATGATTCGTATTTTACTTAAACGTCAAATAAAAAATAACCAAACGAACACCTTTTAAAATCTGAACTGAAACTAAACAGTCTATACGTGACCCCCTCCCTCCCATTTTATTTAGCGAAAAATACAGTTTTTTTAGTTAAAATTTTGTAAAAAACTGGGTGCAACATTTCATCTATTAACCAAATTTCCCCAAAAATAACACTCTCTTCTCTTCTTATAAAACGACTGAAACTCTCTCTCTCTTTCCCCCCAGGTGGCAACGGTGAAAATCTCTCTCTCTTTTCCTTAACGTGAGAAAACCCCACAATTTTAATTAACCTATTCATTGATTTGGTCGATTGATGTTTGATCCGAATCAAAATGCTATTTTTTTTTTATGTTTTTTTTTTTTGCTGAACTTCAAACGGGCGGAACCAACCCGAATACAATTGGTTAGATTCAGTTTTGATAATTATTTTGGTCAAAACCGAATCAAACTTATGATTCGTATTTTACTTAAACGTCAAATAAAAAATAACCAAACGAACACCTTTTAAAATCTGAACTGAAACTAAACAGTCTATACGTGACCCCCTCCCTCCCATTTTATTTAGGGAAAAATACAGTTTTTTTAGTTAAAATTTTGTAAAAAACTAGGTGCAACATTTCATCTATTAACCAAATTTTCCCAAAAATAACACTTTCTTCTCTTCTTATAAAACGACTGAAACTCTCTCTCTCTCTCCCCCCAGGTGGCAACGGTGAAAATCTCTCTCTCTTTTCCTTAACGTGAGAAAACCCCACAATTTTAATTAACCTATTCATTGATTTGGTCGATTGATGTTTGATCCGAATCAAAATGCTATTTTTTTTTATGTTTTTTTTTTTTGGCTGAACTTCAAACGGGCGGAACCAACCCGAACACAATTGGTTAGATTCAGTTTTGATAATTATTTTGGTCAAAACCGAATCAAACTTATGATTCGTATTTTACTTAAACGTCAAATAAAAAATAACCAAATGAACACTTTTTAAAATCTGAACTGAAACTAAACAGTCTATACGTGACCCCCTCCCTCCCATTTTATTTAGGGAAAAATACAGTTTTTTTAGTTAAAATTTTGTAAAAAACTGGGTGCAACATTTCATCTATTAACCAAATTTCCCCAAAAATAACACTCTCTTCTCTTCTTATAAAACGACTGAAACTCTCTCTCTCTCTCCCCCCAGGTGGCAACGGTGAAAATCCCTCTCTCTTTTCCTTAACGTGAGAAAACCCCACAATTTTAATTAACCTATTCATTGATTTGGTCGATTGATGTTTGATCCGAATCAAAATGCTATTTTTTTTTTATGTTTTTTTTTTTGGCTGAACTTCAAACGGGCGGAACCAACCCGAATACAATTGGTTAGATTCAGTTTTGATAATTATTTTGGTCAAAACCGAATCAAACTTATGATTCGTATTTTACTTAAACGTCAAATAAAAAATAACCAAACGAACACCTTTTAAAATCTGAACTGAAACTAAACAGTCTATACGTGACCCCCTCCCTCCCATTTTATTTAGGGAAAAATACAGTTTTTTTAGTTAAAATTTTGTAAAAAACTGGGTGCAACATTTCATCTATTAACCAAATTTCCCCAAAAATAACACTCTCTTCTCTTCTTATAAAACGACTGAAACTCTCTCTCTCCCCCCCCCCCAGGTGGCAACGGTGAAAATCTCTCTCTCTTTTCCTTAACGTGAGAAAACCCCACAATTTTAATTAACTTATTCATTGATTTGGTCGATTGATGTTTGATCCGAATCAAAATGCTATTTTTTTTTATGTTTTTTTTTTTGGCTGAACTTCAAACGGGCGGAACCAACCCGAATACAATTGGTTAGATTCAGTTTTGATAATTATTTTGGTCAAAACCGAATCAAACTTATGATTCGTATTTTACTTAAACGTCAAATAAAAAATAACCAAATGAACACTTTTTAAAATCTGAACTGAAACTAAACAGTCTATACGTGACCCCCTCCCTCCCATTTTATTTAGGGAAAAATACAGTTTTTTTAGTTAAAATTTTGTAAAAAACTGGGTGCAACATTTCATCTATTAACCAAAATTTCCCAAAAATAACACTCTCTTCTCTTCTTATAAAACGACTGAAACTCTCTCTCTCTCCCCCCAGGTGGCAACGGTGAAAATCTCTCTCTCTTTTCCTTAACGTGAGAAAACCCCACAATTTTAATTAACCTATTCATTGATTTGGTCGATTGATGTTTGATCCGAATGAAAATGCTATTTTTTTTTATTTTTTTTTTTGGCTGAACTTCAAACGGGCGGAACCAACCCGAATACAATTGGTTAGATTCAGTTTTGATAATTATTTTGGTCAAAACCGAATCAAACTTATGATTCGTATTTTACTTAAACGTCAAATAAAAATAACCAAACGAACACCTTTTAAAATCTGAACTGAAACTAAACGGTCTATACGTGACCCCCTCCCTCCCATTTTATTTAGGGAAAAATACAGTTTTTTTAGTTAAAATTTTGTAAAAAACTGGGTGCAACATTTCATCTATTAACCAAATTTCCCCAAAAATAACACTCTCTTCTCTTCTTATAAAACGACTGAAACTCTCTCTCTCTCTCCCCCCAGGTGGCAACGGTGAAAATCCCTCTCTCTTTTCCTTAACGTGAGAAAACCCCACAATTTTAATTAACCTATTCATTGATTTGGTCGATTGATGTTTGATCCGAATCAAAATGCTATTTTTTTTTTATGTTTTTTTTTTTGGCTGAACTTCAAACGGGCGGAACCAACCCGAATACAATTGGTTAGATTCAGTTTTGATAATTATTTTGGTCAAAACCGAATCAAACTTATGATTCGTATTTTACTTAAACGTCAAATAAAAAATAACCAAACGAACACCTTTTAAAATCTGAACTGAAACTAAACAGTGTATACGTGACCCCCTCCCTCCCATTTTATTTAGGGAAAAATACAGTTTTTTTAGTTAAAATTTTGTAAAAAACTGGATGCAACATTTCATCTATTAACCAAATTTCCCCAAAAATAACACTCTCTTCTCTTCTTATAAAACGACTGAAACTCTCTCTCTCTCTCCCCCCATGTGGCAACGGTGAAAATCTCTCTCTATTTTCCTTAACGTGAGAAAACCCCACAATTTTAATTAACCTATTCGTTGATTTGGTCGATTGATGTTTGATCCGAATCAAAATGCTATTTTTTTTTTATGTTTTTTTTTGGCTGAACTTCAAACGAGCGGAACCAACCCGAATACAATTGGTTAGATTCAGTTTTGATAATTATTTTGGTCAAAACCGAATCAAACTTATGATTCGTATTTTACTTAAACGTTAAATAAAAAATAACCAAACGAACACCTTTTAAAATCTGAACTGAAACTAAACAGTCTATACGTGACCCCCTCCCTCCCATTTTATTTAGGGAAAAATACAGTTTTTTTAGTTAAAATTTTGTAAAAAACTGGGTGCAACATTTCATCTATTAACCAAATTTCCCCAAAAATAACACTCTCTTCTCTTCTTATAAAACGACTGAAACTCTCTCTCTCTCTCCCCCCAGATGGCAACGGTGAAAATCTCTCTCTCTTTTCCTTAACGTGACAAAACCCCACAATTTTAATTAACCTATTCATTGATTTGGTCGATTGATGTTTGATCCGAATCAAAATGCTATTTTTTTTTTATGTTTTTTTTTTGGCTGAAATTCAAACGGGCGGAACCAACCCGAATACAATTGGTTAGATTCAGTTTTGATAATTATTTTGGTCAAAACCGAATCAAACTTATGATTCGTATTTTACTTAAACGTCAAATAAAAAATAACCAAACGAACACCTTTTAAAATCTGAACTGAAACTAAACAGTCTATACCTGACCCCCTCCCTCCCATTTTATTTAGGGAAAAATACAGTTTTTTTAGTTAAAATTTTGTAAAAAACTGGTGCAACATTTCATCTATTAACCAAATGAGGATGGATTAATTAACTTCAATAATTCTGTTTAAACGCGTAAACCGTAGAAAAAATCTACGGTTTACAGTGATTAACTGTAAACCGTAGATTTAATCTACGGTTTGTATTAATAAATACAAACCGTAGATTAAATCTACGGTTTATAGTTCATCACTGTAAACCGTAGATTTTTTCTACGGTTTACAGCATTTTTTTGCTTTAAAAAAAAAAAACAAAAAACTGAGAATTAAAATTAAAAAACTGAATAATTTTTTCAAAATAAATATGATTTTTTTAATAAAAAAACTAAATGCCTTATTTTTAAAATTTTACATAAAATAAATTACCAATATTCTAACAATCTCTCAAAATAAACACAAAATTTACACAAATTTACACAAATAAAGTTGATTTGATAAATTTTGTGTTTGATATTTATTGTATAAGTTCAAAATTTTACATGTTATATTTTTGTCAAGTGTATAAGTTGATATTTATTGAATCATTAACTAAATCGTCAATTTTTGTGAAGTACCTTTGGTTTGTTTTTAACACTTGTATAACGTAATATGAAACATTAACTAAGTCGTTAATTTGGTGTCAATCATCAATTTTGTTGAATGAAACAATCATAAATTATATAAATTTTATAAAAAAAATTAACTAAATATGCAAACATGAATATGAAGTTATAAATTTCATAAAACAAATTTATTAAACAAAATTTACAACAAAATTTCATAGAACTAAATTTCATAAAACAAATTTATTAAACATTTGTTTACATCATATAAATTTACAACAACTTGGAAAAACTAGTAATTTACATCAAATTAAAAATAAAGAAATGATTATGGACTTAGGTCTATAGCTTCGTCTTCATTTGCTTTTTTCTTTCCCGATTGCTTTTCCAGCGCCATATATAACTTGAAATTTGGTCGAAAAAGTTCCTTCCATGGCGCAGCTGTCTCAGTGCGCGTTTGTTCCCACCGTGCTATAATTCCTGGCATTGGGAAGATCGCTTCTTCTTTAGGAATAACCTGAGCATAGTGACAACTGTTGACGAAGACCATTACAGTCGGGATGTAATTTGTCGTTCCCCGAGGCGGACCAGTATAAAGAGGTAAAAAAGTACTGTTCCACACGTTTACCCCTCCATCATTATTGTGCCATAAGGACAACAATACAATTGGAATATTGTAATGAGAAGCAATTAAAAACCCATAAGACGGAAATCTCATCCATTTGTCAAGAGGTGCGGGATTTGTAGCATGATAAAAAATTAAACTTGATAAAATATAATCATACCGGTAATCAAAGCCAAGATTCTCAAACAGCTCATAATAAACACCTTTCATTTGCTGCAGCTCTTGAAACAACTCACATCTTACCGCATACCAATCATCTTCCCCATGCTGTTTACCCGTCACATTTGCAAGTACCCGGAACCCACAGTTACCATCCCCACGCACATCATAAACCGTTTCGATGTAACTATGTAACATGAACCATATTTGGTCACTGTACAGGAAGGTTGGCCTATTGGGGGTGGGTTTAGGGTTCTGGTTTCGCGGCCTCCTAGTTGGGTTTACCCTTACCTCCGGTGTTTCATCAGCCTTGCCTTTGCCCTTGTCCCTACTAGCACCAGCACCATGTTCCTCCTCCACATACTCCCATCCCGACTTATCCCTCTTACTAGATTTGTCGCCTTTTCTAGGTCTCCCCCTATTTACTCTCACTTCGGGGTCACTGATGGATGTTCTGGCTGGTCGGTTATCTCTCGGAGTTGTGTTTTCATACGCCGTTTTTCAACATTACTTTTCCTAGCATAAACACTTTTAAACTCTTCTAGATCACCCTCTACCCCATAATCATCGGTGTTCCCATTATCATCAATTACGTCTAATTTTTTCCAGAATGGATGAATATATTCTAGAGGAAGAGGCTTCCCGAATAAAATATGTTCACTCATAATATGATGACAAGGTAAACCGTGAGACAATTTGAAACCGCAAGAACAATTCTCATCAGCCTGGCCACTACATTTTTTATGTTCTTGAAATAATAAATCAAAGGCATAGTGTGTGATATACGACCTAAGATTTATAAATAGAGGTGTTCGCTCAGAATGTGGAAAATAAGACTTGCATTTATCCAACTTCATCTTAATATCCTCAAACTGTTTTTCTAAAATTCTATTCACCTCTACCCAAACAGTTTCAAGCGTGCCAGTATTTGTGGAAAGGGATCTTTTCAGCTTAGCATGTTGTTGTTCGGCTCGATTGCTAGTTCTGTTACCTAGATGTGTTGTGTGGTTGGTATAGCATGCAACAAACTTTTCAGCATAATCATTTAAAAGCTTGTCTACATACTTAATCACAGCAGGGTACGATTTGTAAGAGGAATTGAAATAAGTTCGGTTATGATTGTACTCCTCTATCGACTCAGAATCAACCAATAAACCCCAATCATCTAGAAACGTTTGCCACTCCTCATCAGGGATCTTTTTACGGCAGTTTTTCAAAACATTTTTTGCAATATGAAAAGTGCACAAAATATGATGAGAATCGGGAAAAACAACGGACAAAGCATTTGATAAGGCCATTTCCCTGTCGGTTACAAAAACCCTAGGTAGTATACACCCCTCCAATGTAACTTTAAATTTTTCCAATGCCCATATATAACTTTCCTTTGTCTCGTCACTCATGAAAACAAAACCTAAACAATATGTTTGGTTCGTTGATGTCATTCCTACGACTTCTAGAAATGACATATTAAAACGGTTTGTTCTATATGTACAATCCATTAACAAGACATCAGGAAAAGCTTTGAACATCCTTATAGAATCGGGGTGTGCAAAAAACAAGTTCTCAAGGGAATGGGTTGATGGGTTCATATTATAGTAGAACGTGTAGCGATGGCTATCCAACAAATTAAACAGTTCCTGTATCGTGTTTCTGCCATCTCGTTCTTTAAATTTCAGTCCGGCCAAAAAATTATGTATCGTTTTAGCGTTTGATACATTGTCAGGATTTTTATTTTTTATGGCCTCTAATATTGCACCAACTTTAAAACTGCTTTGCCTTAAAGTTTTAACAATTTCTTTTTCATCTTGAGTTAAACGAGCACGTCGTGCTTGCCCTTGGAGGTAAGTTGGAGGTGGGTGGTTATGTTGTCCATTTTCTACGTGACACATCCATTCACCATTAACTACGTAACCTTTAATGAAAAATGGACAATCTTTTTTCTTTGTACCTGATTTTACGGCAGATGGTTTCTTTTTTTCGTAAACCCCCGATTTATCACATACAATATCAACATACGGTGTTCTGCTCCCATCACCCCCTCCAGACCTACGAATCGTAAGAATGAAACCCCAATTTCCAGCCACATCAGCAAGATCAGCAAGCATTTCATCCCTTGTTTCCCAAGTCAATTCATCGACTTCAAAGTGCTCTGAATAATCAGTTAGCTCATCGTTTGAGCCACTGGATGAATTCGCATTGTTGTTGTTATTCCATTGGTTGTTGTCATAACCATAGTTGTAATTCATTTTCGAAAAGTGTTTGTTTGTATATTTTATTGGGGAGAAATGAGGATTTTTTTAGAGATTTCCGAAATGTTTTTGTGTTTGATTTTATGGTTTGTTAGAATTGGCAAAATTGAGTCATATTTATAGTGTAAGTTTACACTACAAACCGTAGATTACTTTTACGGTTTGTAGTGAATTTTTGGTGTAGTCATTTCCAAACTTTAATAATGCATTGAGTAGTCATTTTCGGATAGGGTTGTCAAATCATAATAATTCAAAAGTGATAAGGTGTTGTCGGAATTATTTTGATAGAAATGGTATCCAATGTAATTTACACTACAAACCGTAGATTACTTTTACGGGTTGTAGTGTTTTTTTTGGTGTAGTCATTTTCAAACTTTAATAATGCATTGAGTAGTCATTTTCGGATAGGGTTGTCAACTCATAATAATTAAAAAGTAATAAAGTGTTGTCGGATGCATTTGATGGATATGGTATCCAATGTAATTTACACTACAAACCGTAGATTACTTTTACGGTTTGTAGTTTTTTTTTTTTACGTTGTTTACGGTGATTCAGTGCAAAAAGTACATTCGTAAAGTGGCGCTGCTTAAATCAGGGGTACAAACCGTACATTACTTTTACGGTTTGCACAAAATACATGCAAACCGTACATTTAATGTACGGTTTGTATGAAATCTATACAAACCGTACATTAAATGTACGGTTTCTATGTATATATCAGAATATTTAGGGTTTTTTAGGGTTTAGGGTTTAGGGTTTAGGGTTTTTAATTTAGGGTTTAGGGTTTAGGGTTTTTAATTTAGGGTTTAGGGTTTAGGGTTTAGGGTTTAGGGTTTGTAATTTAGGGTTTAGGGTTTAGGGTTTGTAATTTAGGGTTTAGGGTTTAGGGTTTTTAATTTAGGGTTTAGGGTTTAGGGTTTAGGGTTTTTAATTTAGGGTTTAGGGTTTACGGTTTTTAATTTAGGGTTTAGGGTTTACGGTTTGTAATTTAGGGTTTAGGGTTTACGGTTTGTAAAAACTCAATATTGGTCCTATCAATTAAAATACAGAATATTTTTTAGAAACATACAAATCAAACATACGAATCAAATTAAACTTACGAAATTATAACGTACAAATCAAATACAAAAACAGTGCATTTATTTTTTTTTGTAACGACTAAATGTTTTAAAGTTGGACATAGGGAGCATCTTTCCCGCCGATGTTAATCTATCCGATGACAGCTCAGCGGACTCTTCGATTTCGTTTAGCTCCGTACGGCGTCTTTGTCGCTGCTGCGATTCTGGATGCGGCGCACGCTCGTGGGATGTAATTGTCAACCCCCGACTCCAACTGTCGGTGGACTGATGACTAGGATGATGCTCGTACGAACCAAATGATTGTCTATGATGATCGAACGGAACATCGGTCTGAACGTAGTCCGACCCAGCAAAAGAAGAACGACGACGATGACTGCTTGAACTCGGACCCGGACCCGGACCTCCAGTCGATCTTCTACCCCCGCTACTAGATTCGCCTCTTTCGTCGGGACGCCGACAACTTGAAGCCCTAGTGTAAGTTCGTGGGTCGTAACGTAGGTCGTCATCACCATCGTCGTCGTCGTCGTCGTCGTCATCCCCCTCCGACTGTTCATCAGCTGACCCATACGGATTCATACCCATTTCGGCGAACTCCTTACGTAGTAAGTCCACGTCCGTTTTCATTTTCGCCCGTTTGAACGATTTAAAACTGCGGCGCAACATCGCTTTCTGTAAAAAAAAACAATAAAAAACGATTTATTAGTATTGAAATATACATAAAAAGAAGTAACGATTTATTAGTAAAAAACGATTTAGTAGTTACCATTTTATTGAAGACACCCGTATTCTCCCGGAAACCGTGAGGGGGCGGGGCAAGTTCAGGTGGGTTTATGAAGATGCGGGTTCGCTCTCTATACCATTTCATGTAACCCGGTGACGTCCCCGTGCCATATTCGCCGTTAATAAGACGGGTGTGGCGGTCATTCCACACGGCTATAAATTCTCCGGTTAGTAAAGGCCAGTCGTGTTTTTGCCCAGTCCCATATCTTCTATCCTTGCCGTGACCCTGTCTTGGTTTCCAAATATACGTAGGGACCCGCTGCACAAAACCGAACTGCCTCATGAACCTGTCCGCGGGGTGGTACTCAATCTTCTCATTACAAATGAGAGGCACAAAACAATGCCACATATACCGGCCCCGCGTGCAGTATTCCGGATACTGATTGAGATCCCCGTAAGGTTGCCACACTATCTGTAATCATCAAATTAGAATATATAAACAATGGTTTAAAAATAGACGAGTAATAAATTCTGCGAACATAAGACAAATGCAAACATATACAACATATAATACGTAAGTTACATGTAATACGAAAATTAAAATTTACCTGTTCAGGCGACATATTGTCAAACTGGTCACGTATGTGGACCACATTATGTCCGTAGACATATGGCGTAAGGTTAGTTTGCCTCCACATCTTCCATCTGTAATATACAAACCAAAACCGATAAACAATAAATATAACCGGCAGCTAAGTAAATGATAGATGACACAATAATATAAAAAAGCAAATCCAATTCAAAAACTAAATAAATATCATACCTGTAACCGAGGGGGAACCTAGGCCAGCCCTCCGGTGGCTCGACATCTTCCGGCAGCTCTTCACACGGTCTAACCGGCAGTAGTCTGGTAATCGCCCACATATCCAGAAACATCACCGCCCCGCTTACTCCGGTTGTCTTACAACGTACCACCCTGCATAGATTAGCCTCTAACCAGGCCAGAAGAGCTGATCCCCAACTATACTCAGCACATGTGTCAAAATCCTCCAGAAATGGCAGAGGCCAGAGTGGAATCTGATCACTGCTCTTATCCGAAAACACATGTGCAGCCAGTAATAATAGCATGGCAGCCCTAGACTGATATAGTAAACGCTCCTCACTAGGGTTGGGGGGTAATTCACCGAAGGTCTGTAACATCCAATCAAGTCTAACTGCCAGACAGTTTAGATCGACTTGATTGTCAGCCGGCCTAACACCTAACAAACTCTCCATCATAGCCAACCTGCTCGCCTTCGTGTCATTCCGCTCCGACCGGGTCACAGCAAGACCATCCACCCTCAGACCGAGCATAATCTCTACATCCTGTAAAGATATCCCCAACTCTCCCCCGACAAAATGGAACGTGTGCGACTCATCACGCCACCTATCAACTAAGGCTGTAATCAACCCTCGGTCTACGGTATAATTACCTATACTGTAAATACCGTAAAAACCAGCCCTAATGATATTTTGAACTACCCTTTCAGGCGTCAGTATCTGCCAACTATAATTATAAACCCTAATCTTATTGGCATCTCCTCTACCCGCTTCTCTGCCAGCATCCCAAGTCTGACTAGAAATGTGACCAGTCTGTCGTAAAATACCCAACCTCCCTTTAATCTGTGGACCTGGGTCTGTCATCCTAACTATGATAACCAAATATAACTCAATTAATGATAACCAAAAAAATGATAACATAACCAATTAATGATAACCAAACAGTGATAACTCAATGATAACCAAACAATGATAACTAAACAATGATAACTCAATTATAACCAATTAATGATAACAAAACAATGATAACCAAACACACATTTTTTCATAAACCAAACAATACTAATTTAATTTTTTAATGATAACCAAACACACATTTTTTCATAAACCAAACAATAATAATTTAATTTTTTAATGATAACCAAACACACATTTTTTCATAAACCAAACAATACTAATTTAATTTTTTAATGATAACCAAACACACATTTTTTCATAAACCAAACAATAATAATTTAATTTTTTAATCATAACCAAACACACATTTTTTCATAAACCAAACAATACTAATTTAATTTTTTAATGATAACCAAACACACATTTTTTCATAAACCAAACAATAATAATTTAATTTTTTAATGATAACCAAACACACATTTTTTCATAAACCAAACAATACTAATTTAATTTTTTAATCATAACCAAACACACATTTTTTCATAAACCAAACAATACTAATTTAATTTTTTAATCATAACCAAACACACATTTTTTCATAAACAAAACAATACTAATTTAATTTTTTAATCATAACCAAACACACATTTTTTCATAAACCAAACAATAATAATTTAATTTTTTAATCATAACCAAACACACATTTTTTCATAAACCAAACAATACTAATTTAATTTTTTAATCATAACCAAACACACATTTTTTCATAAACCAAACAATAATAATTTAATTTTTTAATCATAACCAAACACATTATCAACAATTCAAATTAACCAAACAAAATAAAAAAACATGCTAAAATGGGATAAATATCAACAATTATTAAAATTTCTATAATTAATATAAACAAATAACAAACAATTATATATACCTAAGTGAATTATGGTTTTGCATATTTTATATATTTTTTCCTATTTTACAAATTAAAATTACAAAAAATAAAAAAACATGCAAAAATGGGACAAATATCAACAATTATTAAAATTTATATAATTAATATAAACAAACAACAAACAATTATATATAGCTAAGTGGATTATGGATTTGCATATTTTATATATTTTTTCCTATTTTACAAATTTAAATTACACAAAATACATAATAAATTAGAGAATAAAAGATATACCTTCAATTATGGATAAGTTTGATTGATGATTTGAGGTTTTTTGTTAATAAATTTGATAGTTAATGTGGTTGATTGATTTAGGTGATTTTTTGGGTTGAAAATTGGTGGTTTTTGAGAGAAAGAGAGAGAGTGTAGAATAAAATTTAATTTTTTTAAAAAAAAACGAAACTTTCTGTTTTTTCCAGGGACTGTCTGTGTAATTTTCGCGCAGGGACCGACTGTGTAATTCTGAAAAGCAGGGACTGACTGTGTAATTTTGACAAAAATTACACAGACCGTAGATTTAATCTACGGTCTGTATCTTTTAATCCAAACCGTAGATTTAATATACGGTTTGGATTAAATGATCCAGACCGTAGATTAAATCTCCGTAGATTAAATCTACCGGTCTGTGCGCGTAGAAACAGAAAAAATGTAGTGGTTTAAGAGCATCTCTAACCAAATTTCCCCAAAAATAACACTCTGTTCTCTCCTTATAAAACGACTGAAACTCTCTCTCTCTCTCCCCCCAGGTGGCAACGGTGAAAATCTCTCTCTCTTTTCCTTAACGTGAGAAAACCCCACAATTTTAATTAACCTATTCGTTGATTTGGTCGATTGATGTTTGATCCGAATCAAAATGCTATTTTCTTTTTATGTTTTTCTTTTTGTTTGGAATATAAATCGATATGATCAATGTTAATAAATCACAGGAAAAAAATTCACAGTGAAGAAGATCACTCTCAAGTTCTTTTATGTTGGTTGTGATTTTTGTATGAATTAATTATTTGATTTGGTTTCTTCATAGATGCTTAATGTTTGTTAAAAAAACATAATGTTATTTGTCCTGCATCAAATTTTAAGTTCTTTTTCTGACACCTTAATATATAGGTCTTTGTTGAATGTTGAGAAATTCCGATTTTCAATCTATTGATGCCTTCATACTATGCCCTTTTGCAAATTAGATCACTCTCGAATTTATTTAATGTTGCTTCTGGTTATTGCAAAAACCCCACAATTTTAATCAACCAAATCGTTGATTTGTCAAAATGCTATTTTATGCTCTCTTTTGTTGTTAGGAATATAACACTATGATCAATGTTAATTAATCACAGGAAATAAAATCACAATGAAGAAGACCACTTTCAAGTTCTTTTATGTTGGTTGTGATTTTTGCGACCCCAAATTTTTATGAATTGATTATTTGATTTGGTTTATTCAGAGATGTTTAAGGCTTGTTTTAAACATAATGTTTTTTGTCCTGCATCAAATTGGTGTCAAATAAATTTTGTATTTGAAAATTAGACACTGAGACCAATGTTAAGATATCACAGGAAAAATTTACAGTTTAAAAGAAGTCTCTCTGCAACTCGGTGCACTTTAGTGAAAAGATTTGCAAAAAAAAAAAAAGGAGCTTTCGTGGAAAACGATTTATGATTAAAAAATTGCTTTATTGTAACCCAGTCTTTACTGGCCTTTGAACTTTTGAAGTAAAATTGTAAGCTACTTTGACAAATTTTCTGGCTCCCCCCGCAAAACACATTAGTATCTGAATTGTTGGCATTTTATTTACAGAAAATAAATTTTGCTCTCACACACAAAGTTACAAGTGAAAAGAAGAAAAGATGAATGAGGAACAACGCTCCACCTTGCTGAGATCTTCCTCCCTCTTTCCCCCACCCCCAGGTCCAACTCGTTATCTTGAAAGGAAAATTACGGCGACACAGATATGTATAGAAGAGATGATGTGGCACGGGATCCGATACTGGGGTCCGGTGCCACATTGCATATCTGTGTAGATATCATTAATGCATATTGAATCCTTTAATTATCTCGTTGCTTATTTTTGGTGTAGATATCATTAATGTATATTGAATCCTTTAATTATCTCGTTGCTTATTTTTGGTTTGGTATTTTGCTAACAGTGAGGCTAAGCTATGGTACTGCGGGATTCAGGGCAGATGCAACTCTGCTCCGATCAGCGGTGTATAGGGTAGGTATAATGGCGGCTTTAAGGTCGATAAAGAAGGGTGGGGCGGTGATAGGGTTAATGATCACTGCTTCTCACAATAAAGTGAGTGATAATGGGGTTAAAGTTGCCGATCCTAGCGGTGGGATGTTGTCTCAGGACTGGGAGCCCTTTGCTGAAGCCCTAGCTAACGCCGCCGATTCCGAGCACCTTGTCCAGGTCAGATGGATTCTGTTTTCTTATGTATGTATAATTCTCATTATTTGCATGAAATTGCGTATGTACGTTAATGGTGTGATAGGGGCAACTGTGAAATCTAATTTATTTTATTGGGGTATTTAGATAATCAGTAATCATGGATTGCATGGGGGAGGAATTGAAGTTTGTGTCCAACTTTTTCATGTCATGGAGGTGACTTGTTATGATAAAAAATTTTAAACTAAATTACATGATAAAAAATAGACTTTTGGCCATTTTTTTTGTGAAATTGGTTGTGGGGTAAGAAGGGTGCCATCCCCTTGTCTCGCCACCTATTTTCCTTCCTTGCCAATAACTGACTTGGTTTGCGAGGTAAGAGAGTTTCAGCTCTACCAGTTTTGCTAATTTGATTAAGGTTGTGAAATAAGGTCGTAACAGGTTGATCAGCTTTTAATCTGTCCTTTTTTGACATAAAGTAATAGGACTTTGAAACCATATAGCTTTTTTCCTACTACTTCTCAAGTAGTTGGTTTTTTCTTAGGAACTGCAACCAAACATACCTAGATTATTTACATTGATAATTTTGTATTACTAGCTACTCTTATTGTAAATGAATTTTGGAACTTGTCATTCTGAAGTAGTCCAATTCATTTTTTGGAATTTTGATGTTTAATTTAGAAATAGATAGGGAAAGTTAGTACTTCTGTGCGGAAATCGATAGGGCTACCAATATAGAGTAATCTCTCTGTAGTAGCTTTGACCTAGAAACAGGGTCATGGCAATTTAAAAGTTTTTAAATTGATCGTACACAATGAAACCCGTGAGAGTTAAAAGGAAATCCAATCTACTAAATTACTTGTTCTATGGGAAAATGAATCCAAAGTTTTATGAAAGGCTTAACGTAGTGAGTTTCTTCTAGGATTGCAATTTCTTTGAGACTTTTTTCACACTAACATAATAGCAAGACACTTATTTTTAAGCTACATTTCTGTATGTTCTGTTTCATAGAATCAGTTGTCTTCGTATCTTGTCAATATAACAGCTTGGAATCTAGCATTAGAACCAGTTGATCACCATATGATGACTAAAGCAGGAGTGCATGAATTTGAGATGTTAGTGTAACTTAATTGAGAATCGCATTCATTTACTTGCTATCTGATGTGCTACTTTACGTGTCCATGCAATGGTGTGTATCTAGGAGATCTGTATTTTTGTATATATTTTATGTAATGTAGTACCACAAATCAAATCCGTTTATGTTATTTAAAACAGCTGATAGAAGAGTTTGCAGTGAAGGAAGGTATTAAACTGGAAGGAGGGAATTCCGTAGAGATATTGCTGGGAAGAGACACTAGGCCAAGTGGGGAGTCACTAATGGAAGCTGCCAAGCAAGTATGATTTAATAGATTTATACTAAATTTGTGTTATATAGATTGTTTTATTGTCTACTTCACAGGGAAGAAGTGTACCATCCTCAGTTGTTTCATACCCAACCTTCCAAGTCTTTTTACCTGTTAACTTTTCATTGTAGTCATACATATATGTTAATGGATCTGTGTGCAAATGCACACACGTGTGTGTGTGTATATATATAAATACAATACATGACATGATCTTGGGGACATGGTCCAATCTTATTGATGAGCTATTCATTATTAAAAAATGATAGGTTAAAATAATTCCTCAAAGTTATGGCTAATGTGAGCTCAACTTTTTGTTTAATTAAGATCTGGACTGGATTTAGATGACGAGCCTAAATCATATGATACGGTTTTTAGTCTGAATAAGCTAGAAGCTTTAAGCTGAATTAACCTGCCTTTTTCCTGAACTAATAAAGAAACCTCGCTTGTTCGTTTTAAAGTTGCAAGCTCCTAGAGCGTGTTTTTTTACAGTATAAAATGAAATTGCCATTCCTGCATATGCATTAGAGTCAGGACTCAGAAGGTTTGTGCCTAGCCTTGCGTCACTTTTTCTTTTTCCAGCTATATGGACACATCCTGAATATATATATTTTCGGTTTTCTGTTTGGTTTACAATTTTAGGGAGTAAGTTCAATCCTGGGAGCTGTTGCAGTTGACATGGAAGTTTTAACCACCCCACAGTTGCATTGGATGGTTCGTGCCAAAAACAAAGGAATGAAAGCCACTGAAGTTGAATATTTCGACCAGCTTTTGTGCTCTTACAGGTTTGCTGAGCTAGTTGGTTACGTTGTTAAGACATTGTTTCTTTGCAGCTTTTTAAGACTTTATTTTTTGCTGAAAGTCTGGATAGCATTTGATCGATCAGCTTGAATTTTTTTTTGGAGCTTTCCCCTGAAAAATCTGGAAGGTTTAAGGTGGATGAACACCAGTTTTTTTAAATAAGAAATCCAGCTATTTTTTAAAAAAGCTGCAACCAGCAAACTATACTGTATCAAACTTTGTAACCAGTGGTAGTTTGGTTGTAGCAGTTCGGTATGAATTGCTCTATTTTTTGTTCTTAGTTATTGTTGGATTAACCTTTGTTTTCTTGACCTTTAAAAATCCGTCTTCTTTGCTTAACAGCTATAATCGAACAAGCGTTAAATTTCTTTCATGGTATGGTTAACTTTTTTGTTAATGGGTGCTTACATTCTGCAGGTCCTTAATGAATCTCATTCCTGAGGAAATGGTTTCGACTAACATTAATGACAAATTGATAGTAGATGGGGCCAATGGTGTGGGCGGTGAAAAACTTGAAATTTTGAAGAATAGTTTGAGCGATATGGACATTGAAATTCATAATTCTGGTAAAGACGGAGTACTTAACGAAGGAGTTGGTGCTGACTTTGTTCAGAAGGAAAAGGTTATCCCATGTGGATTTAGCACCATGGGTTCAAACACGAGGTGAGTAGATACATCTGATGCATATTTTGTAAACTTGATGGAGAGCCATGTGCAAATGTATGATATATTTTTGCCAGATTGCAAAAATGTGGAAATTTTAGTTTTGCATTGGTTTAAAATAGGTTAAATCCAAACAACCTCATGTACTTTCTTTCAGTCCTTGCAATTAACCCACATGTACTATCTAAATCTTGCAATCAACCTGCATGTTCAATATTAAATGCCTGAACTTTGCAGACGATGGTCCGTTTTGGACATATCTGTAGACTTTATGAATTTGTCAATATCTATGCCCCGAAGCAACCAAATAGTCAATGAATTACGGTGTACATTAAAACTATGTACAAATGCACTTTTCTGCTTCAATAAACTTTGTTTTCCCGCAAATCTGTTTGAAAAGACATTTTTGCGTTAACTGCTATTTCTTAAATGCGTAGGCATTGAACAAAATATGTGTATTATAAGAAATATTATGCGAAATTGATTCATGTGGCACGAAATATAAAGTTATGTCCTTTGAAATTTGAACGTCTGGGTTGACTGCAAAACATAGATAGTGCATGGTGGCTAATTGCAAGTAATAGTATCATCAATTCATAAGTGTTATTTGCAAAACACCCATAGTTCATGTTTTTTTTTTTCATTTTACAGTTTGAAATTTTAGGGAAATTCACCACATGAATGGTTCTAGTGTTTCAGGTGTGTAAGTTTGGATGGAGATGCTGATCGGTTTGTATATTTCTCCGTTTTGTCAAATGCTAACGGCAAACTTGATCTAGTTGATGGGGACAAAATACTATCTCTGTTTGCCTTGTTCGTTAAATCGCAATTAAGCATCCTTAGCAAAATGGAAGGTGACAAAGACAACAAATCTTGCCAAACAAATATTGGTGTTGTACAAACAGCTTATGCTAATGGCGCTTCTACCGATTATCTGAGAAATTTAGGCTTAGAAGTTGTTCTTACTCCTACAGGGGTCAAATATTTACATGAAAAAGCCGAGGAATATGGGATTGGGATATATTTTGAGGCAAATGGGCACGGAACTATTTTGTTCTCAGAAGGTTTTTTAAATTGGTTGAATAAAATAAGCATTCAGCTTGCTTCAACATCCAACGGTATGTATCTACATATACCAAAGTGTACTTTTTGGGTGGAGGGGTCTTTTGCTATGATTAATAAGTAATATGTGTTTGGTAAATTTTGTTACTAGGAGTAATGAAAAGTAGTTAATAGTAATGTGAAGTAATTAGAGAGTATTCTTATCTGCTAAGAGGTATATATCTGTTTACTTAAAAGAAATATATTTTTCACCTGAAAATATTCTTGGGTATAATTTTCCCGTATCAAACTTACATTTTTGCTTTTTTACTTTTAAGTACATAAATACCAAAAGCATAGTTTACCAAAGAAGCCATGCGTAAGTATTTTTCCTGCATAAGTACAGAAGCTCTTTGTCATTTTTTACAATGTCTCGACCTAGCATTTTCTATCCATCACTTCTTTCATCTTCTGATTTAGCTTTCCCAGTAACATAAAACAGCTCATCCATTAGTTTTTTTCTTGGTTTAATTTAACAGGTTCAGAAGAGCATAAAGCTGCGTTGAGATTATTGGCTGTGAGTAGGCTGATTAATCAGGCTGTGGGTGATGCTTTGAGTGGGTTGCTTCTTGTTGAGATTATATTGCGATATATGGGATGGTCAATTCATAAATGGGGTGAACTTTATCATGATTTGCCCAGCAGACAATTAAAGGTTTTCTTTAAAATCAAGTACAAAAAAGTCCTGCTAACAGTGTCCTGAGTTGATGACATTGCACATTTACACTTTCTTTCACTATGAAGAGCTGTGACGGTATAATTTTTTAAAATTTGATAGCAGAATTTCCCCCCTGAAGTCGTCTATTTGAACAAAATAGCAGTGCATAAATGTCGTCTCATTTGCTTGTTTGATCCAAAAGCATATGTCATACAGCTTAAGTTGTTTCGTTTCTTGTCACTTTCAGGTTAAAGTTGTTGACAGGACTCAAGTTGTGACTGCCAATGCTGAAACTGTAGCAGTGAGTCCCCCTGGGATTCAAGATGCCATAAATGCCGAAATTGGTAATTCTATTTTCCTCCCTCTACAATATTTTTATTTTATTCTCATTGCATGGTTGAATTTTGCAAGTACGTACATCTTTACTGCCATTTACTATTTTGTCTATTGATCTATGGTCGTCTTACCTTACCTCATCAATGTACAAGGCTCAAGTGGCTTGTTAGATGAACTAACTTGCTAGTAAAAACAACTACATATGTAATGTTAGATTGTTTAATATACTCATGTGCACTCTCAATTGTCAACTTGACAACGTCATAATATTATATGATGCTCTAATGCTATTGAATGGGCATTTATAGGGAAGATGCGGTAAACTATAAGCTAATGATCATATCTATGAACAATTTGCAGAAACTTATGTGGCAATGTCTTGGTGATTATTCATTAATAGAAACTGTAATGACTAATTTCAATATTCATGAAAATTATCATTATGCACATACATTATGATACATATCATTTATGTTTGTGGTTTATTCTTTGCAGAAAAATACTTCCGAGGTCGGTGTTTTATCCGACCTTCAGGGACGGAGGATGTAGTAAGAGTATATGCAGAAGCCACAACTCAGGAAGCAGCTGACAGCTTAGCAATTTCTGTTGCACAAATTGTGGATAAGTTACTTGGGTGATAATATTGTTGGATTGTTTGGTTCTCAAAAAAATCTACTTTTTGATTAGGATACCAAAACTTGTGTTTTTATCTGTTTTTTATGTTATCAAGGTGTATGCGGTTCTTAAAAATATCTGATTTTTCATTACGGTTCTGTTCGAACCAATGGATCCTATAAGGTTATGAGTACATCATCGACTCCTGAGCCCATTTTTGTTTAAATCGGTTCTGTTGTATGGGGGTCCTATATTTTCCTTTGTCTTTAAAAACCATGAGATTGTTCGAGTTGAAATATATGATCGCAACCATAAATGGTGTTGACATTTCTTGATTAGTATCGAACTTCAATATTTTATCTGAGCATGTTTGGTTGCAAATTTAAGCTGTGTAAGATTATATGTTTCTCAAACTTCAGAAGCCTTGAATGTTTTCCGTTCTTGGCTTTTCATTTCTTTCCTTTTGTTATTTGAGTTGTCGTGACTTAGACATCAACTTGGACACTTTTTTTGCAAAAACATTCCAAATCAAGATTTGATTATTGCAAATCTCCATGGTTTCACGACTGGAACACAAATATGCGTCTTGTTTTTTTTTTTCGAGATGTATAATGACATGTTTTGAATTTTTAAATTTTACCATAATTTTCAAAACCTGTCATTATACATCTCGGAAAAAAAAAACAATGCAGATATTTGTGTTCCCGTCGTGAAAATTTGCATTAATCAAATCTTGACTTGGAGCGTTTTTGCAAAAAAAAATGTTCCAGTTGATGTCTAAGTTGATGTTCATATAACCTTCCCCATGTATATGTGTGTTTTTTTTTCTCGACTATACTTAAATGATGTTAACGCTTCTAAACAATCTCTTGGTTGGTTTTTCTTTTGTTCTACCTCTGAACATTTGGAATTCCTTATTGATATGCTTATTTAAATAGAAAGACTTCTGTTACATGAATTGATTTTTTATAACCAAAAGCTGTGAATATGAAATTCACGCAACTAGTATTTGCACTTGAGAAATGTCGATTGGTTTTGGTGGATTACACCTCCGATACTCTCCAGTGATCCTTTGACTCGAGAAGTCGAGAACTATGTATTTATTGCTGGGTTTGGTAGACTTACATAACTCATAAGGAAAACCGGAATGGCTCTCTGGTGCCTCAAACCCAGTAAAAATATTGGATAATCTAATTCGAAAGGAAAGAGTACCGAGGTGAGATGCATAAAATTAATCCCAAAACTTCAATTGTCTCAGGAAAACAGAAATTATCATCGTTAAATTAGCCGAATGAGCAGATGAGTTGCATGTTTGAACTCGAATAGGTTCGGTTAAGAGGGTGATCTTGACGGAAATGAGGGGGAATATGAATACCCATAAATTGAAATTCAAAAATGTGTTAGAATTATTAGGCAATTCATAGAGACTGACAAATGTTGGGACAATGAATCTCAAATCTAGTTGACGCATTATTTTTCTTGGTATCGGTCTAAATTTTACCAAGTATTAATCAAGTCATACAAGTAATTAGCAGCCATTCAGGTTCTGTTAGATCAATCGTTCGAATAAAATAATTATTGAATCAAATTTACCCATCAATAACCAATAATTTGGAACTCAACTTAACTATTCCCTTTGGTTCCATCATGGCATCATACATGACACGTCTAATTCTTCTTCTTCTTTCCATATTTAGTGAATATTCCAATTGAGCAGAGATACGAGTTAAGAGTAGAACAAGCAGCTGTGTAAGGCTCTGTAAAGACTTGCAACGGATTATTAAATCGCCAATTAAAGAAAAACTGATACTGGAAATGAAATGTAAAATAATTTCTGGCACCAGCAAGGTTACCAAATCGGTTGAGTTGCCATAAGATTGGAGATTAGGAAATTGTATTGTAGTATCAAAGTTTAAAAACATAATAAGTAAATGAAGACTTTTTTTTTTTTTAAAATTAAAACCTTGTTTACCAACTTGTTTCACAAAGTACTCCGCATATGTTGAACTACTTCGATGCTGGTTAAATAAAATCGAGTTTCCCTCTTGGGAGATTGTCCCCATAGTTACGGATATTATTCATCTTACGGAAGACATGAATTGAAAATTCTGTTGGGTGAATCGCTCATTAAATAAGTCGGCAAATTGTCTAGCCAGTTTGCAAGACTAGGGTATATGTATAGTCGATTTTCAGTTTTATCGGACGAGTTACAATCAATAGTTACAATATTTACAATTTTTTTTTGCAATCAATGTCGACAACATAAGCAACACATGAGCCATAGTAGTGGAATTTCATTACATATATATTGAATTCTTACAAGCTGCAGAATGCAATTTGGTGTAAGTTCATGTTTTTGTTATTTTATCGTTTTTTTTATATGTATTTGTAAAACAAATTCTTAAATCAATATTTTATTTTATTTATAAAATGTTTGTTTACAAAAATATGTAAAATTTGACTTTTTATAAATATTTTTGATATTTATTATTATTACTATCTTATAATTTTTCAAAACAAACAATAAATACAAAAAAAAATATTTAAATTTTTTTTAATTTTACAGATTTTTTTGAACAAAAAATTTAGAAAAAAAATAAAATGTTGATTTAAGAAGAAAAAAAATCAAAAAAAAAATCAAAAATACATATGAAAAAAACGATAACATGACTTTACAAACATGATCAAATGTAATCACCAAGCTACAACTAACATTCAGCAGTATTTTTTTATTAACTTTAAGTTGCTATAATATGCTCCTTGCCTTTTAAAAAGTTATGTTCATAACCCCCTTGTTTTAAGTAGTTTATAGAGAGTTTTTAACTCATTGCAAATTACACCCCAAAACCTTAAAAAGTGACATTACATAACAGAAATGATGAAACTTATACAAACTAAAAAGACTAGGCACACAACGCCTCTGAAATTTAGAACTATATGTTGGAAAAATTGGAAAAATATGTAATTTAAACATAGTTGTTCCAAGTGGTCAGGGACCATCTTTGAGTCAATTTTTAATGCGACTCCTCAGTTTTTCTGAGGCCATACTCTTTGCGTTTGAGTAGCTCGTGTGACGAGCTTCGCAACGGTATATCGCATGACCCATTCGGAGGAAGGGTGTGAATGATAATTGGACTCGAAGGTTGGTACTCGAAAGAGGCAATAAAGCCAATGCTGGAAAATGAGAAAAGAAATGAGATTTAACCCATGAGGGTTATCCCACATTGGAAAATCATGAGTGATTTTTACAATATATATACTAAGGTATCCTATGTGGATATTAAGTAATGTGTCCACATACACATGTGTGTATTGTGTACCACACATGGGCGGGCTTCCTCGTCGGGCGGGCTTCCTCGTCGGGAAAAAGTGCGCCTGTTCGGGAATGGTGTTTCTGTTCGGGAAAAGCGCGCCTGTTCGGGAATAGTGTTTCTGTTCGGGAAAAGTGTTTCTGTTCGGGAAAAGTGTGCCAGTTCGGGAAAAGCTTCCAGCAAAGCTGTAACTGTTGCAATAAATGTGATTTCATTGCAAAGTTAATACTGCAGTTTCGAATTTCGAAAACTGACAGTAGTAAAGTGACCTTAATGGCTGAGATACTCAGCAAGCCTATAAATAGGCAGACCCCCCACATGTCAAAGAGATAAAAAGAACATTCTGAAATTAAACAGTAGCATTACATTTTAGAAACAGAGAGAACCACCCACCAACAGCTCGACCTTGACTATATCATCTCTCTAAACAGTAGCATATATCATATACTCGTCGGGCGGGCTTCCTCGTCGGGAAAAAGTGCGCCTGTTCGGGAATGGTGTTTCTGTTCGGGAAAAGCGCGCCTGTTCGGGAATAGTGTTTCTGTTCGGGAAAAGTGTGCCAGTTCGGGAAAAGCTTCCAGCAAAGCTGTAACTGTTGCAATAAATGTGATTTCATTGCAAAGTTAATACTGCAGTTTCGAATTTCGAAAACTGACAGTAGTAAAGTGACCTTAATGGCTGAGATACTCAGCAAGCCTATAAATAGGCAGACCCCCCACATGTCAAAGAGATAAAAAGAACATTCTGAAATCAAATACAGCAGCATATATCATCTCTCTAAACAGTAGCATTACATTTTAGAAACAGAGAGAACCACCCACCAACAGCTCGACCTTGACTCGTCGCCAGTTTCCGGCGAGTCATCCGAGACGTTGTACCTTGGGATCGAAGCGCCAACGCAACCAGAAACCTTAAGGTGGTTGGGCGAATATCGGTTAAGGGCATACTGTTAACAGTAGCCTCGTCTTATTTTATTTCTATTCTGTCCATTTCATTTACGTCTTTTAATTCTGTCAATTTAATTTACGTATTCAATTCTGTCCTTTTTTATTTCAGTATTTCAATTGCTGTCCTTAACTGTAGCTTTTAATTCTGTTTGTACTATTCTGTAATTTCTTTAAAGTTCTGTTTTTTGCTGTAATTTCAATTCTGTAATTAAATTCAGTAATTAGAATAGTTTCAATTCAGTCCTGTTATTTCAATTTAAATCAGAACAGTCCGGCTGTTAAGTTTATACTTTCCAGTCCGGCAGTTTCTATTTATTGCAATTCAACACATCAGATTATTAATTAATAATAATCTGATAACGTTTGCTTTATTTACGTTTCAGTACCTACATGTTGTAATCATTAATTTCTGTATCAGTTTCGAAATTAATAAAGATTACACTGGTTTTTGTTTATTCTTGTTTAGTCCTTTAATTATTGTTAATTGTTATTTCGTACACGGAAACCAACAATCTTAACCGATATCCTGTTGTTATTTTCGTGTATTGATCAATACAATTTTTTATTTTTATAAGGAATAATGCTTTCTTGTTTTCAATTCTAAATTATATTAGAAATTGAATTACAAAGGAAAAATTCCAAACAGTTTTAATTTTATTTTATTTTCTTGTTGATACCAACCGTATTGGTATTCAATAAGAATCGTTTCAATCCTTTTAATATCAACCGTATTGATATTTAAAGGGATAAGAGTTTATTTTAATTTTGTTTGATAATTCTTTTACAAACCCAAATTTCAGTTTTGGTGTTTGTTTATAGAATTGTTTGTACACGTATCTCATACGTTTTGTGTTGTCGTTTCAGATGACTAACACGTCGCCTATTGAGTTGCCTAGCGGGGGTGAGCATGACCCAGTGGTTGGTGGGCCTGTCCATAACACTGGGGGCGATGCGAATGTTGTGGCTAACGCCGATGACGCAGTTGTAGCGGCTGAGGCCGCCGCGGCTGCGGCTATGGCGGATGCTACGGCCAAAGCTGAGGCTGCGGCCGAAGCAGCGGCCACGGCTAAGGCCGCAGCTAAGGCTGCGGCTAGAGCCAAGGCTGCGGCCAAGGGCAAGGCACCGATGTATTCGGCTGTGCCTACTTTGCCGACTTCTCATCTGGAGAAACCGGAAAAATTCAGGGGTGACAACTTCAAACGTTGGCAGCAAAAGATGCTGTTTTATCTCACCACTCTGAATTTGACCAGGTTTCTCAAGGAGACTGCTCCCGTCCTAAGCGAGGACGATCTGGACGAGCAGTCGTTCTCTGCGGTTGAGGCATGGAGACATGCCGACTACCTATGCAAGAACTATATCTTGTGTGCTCTAGATGACACGCTGTTCAGTGTTTTCGAGCCCAAAGCTACTGCAAAGGAGCTATGGGAGACTCTCGAAAATAAGTACAAAGTGAATAACGCTGGCACAAAGAGATTTGTTGTCACGGACTTTCACGAGTACCGTATGACTGACAGCAGGGGTGTCATGGAGCAAGTTGAGGAGCTCCAACTCATTTACCATCGCCTTGAGGCTGAGGGGCTAGTGATAAACGAGCCTTTCCAGGTGGCACTCATGATTGAGAAATTGCCACCATCTTGGAAAGACTTTCAAAACTACCTTAAGCACAAGCGAAAGGAAATGAGGCTGGAGGGGCTCATTGAGAAGCTCAACATCGAGGTGAGCAACCGTCGCTCCGTGAGGAGAGTCGGTGGTGCTGTCATCCCGATGGCAAAGGCCAATGTGGTCGAAAGCTCCAACGTCAAACGGAAACGTCTTGACACCGGAGGCAGTGCTGTTGTCGCGAAGAAATTTGCGGGAACCTGCTTTGTGTGTAACAAGACCGGCCATCGTGTCGCGGATTGTTATGACAATAAAGGCGCTGTTAAGCCTAAGCCCCCCCCGAGGAACTTTAAGGGCAAGGGAAAGAGGAAAGCTCCAGCTCAGGCTCATCTGGCTGAGGGAGGACGAGATGACGACCACTTTACTGCTGTGGTCTCTGAGGTCAATCTCGTGGGGAGCAATCCCAAAGAGTGGTGGCTGGATACTGGCGCCACAAGCCACATCTGCTCAACTAGGTGGATGTTTAAGACCTACGAAGCGGTAGAGGGAGAAAGCTGCTTCATGGGAAATTCTGCTACTTCCAAGGTGGAAGGAAAAGGAATGGTCGTGATGAAGATGACCTCGGGAAAAGAGCTGAGGTTGACCAATGTGCTCCATGTTCCGGATATCCGTAAGAATCTGGTATCCGGATCTGTGATGGTGAAGAACGGGTTCAAGCTAGTCTTAGAATCCGATAAAATGGTAATCACCAAAAATGGTGTCTATGTAGGCCGTGGCTATATGACCAACGGCATGTTTAAGTTAAACGTAGGGACACCTGCTCCCAATAAAGGTGCTAAAGCTGAGGCTAGCACTAGTGATGTAATGACTGTTGCCCAAGAGGCCAATAAAAATTCTAATTTTGAGTATTTATTTGAGTCATTTCATTTGTGGCATGGTAGATTAGGTCACGTGAATTATAATTCTTTAAAGAAATTAATTTCACTAAAACTACTACCAAATTTCGTTTTTGATAAGCAACACAAATGTGAGATTTGTGTAGAAGCAAAATTAACGAAATCATCGTTTCAACATGTTGAACGAGAAAGTGAACCTCTCGGTCTAATACACACGGATGTATGCGACTTAAAGTTTATACAAACGCGAGGAGGGAAAAAGTACTTTATCACCTTTATAGATGATTGTACTAGATACTGTTACGTTTACTTAATGAGAAGTAAAGACGAAGCAGTAGAGAAATTCGATCTTTATAAGACCGAAGTTGAAAATCAACTCAATAAGAAAATTAAAACATTGAGAAGTGATAGAGGCGGTGAATATGAATCACTGTTTGAACAGATCTGCGCTGAAAGTGGCATTATACATCAAACCACAGCCCCATACACTCCCGAGCAAAATGGGGTTGCTGAGCGTAAAAATAGAACGCTAAAGGAAATGATGAATGCTATGCTAATCAGTTCTGGGTTACCCCAGAACATGTGGGGGGAAGCTGTACTTTCCGCTAACTATGTTTTAAACAAGTTACCACATAAGAAGCGAGAAAAGACTCCATATGAGTTATGGAAAGGTCATCAACCCAGTTATAAGAACCTGCGGGTTTGGGGTTGTCTCGCAAAGGTCCTAGTTCCCACTCCTAAAAGGATGAGAATTGGTCCTAAGAAGGTGGACTGTGTGTTCATCGGATATGCACAGAACAGTAGTGCATATCGGTTTCTCGTGCACAAGTCGGACAATCCCGATGTGCACGTAGATACGTATATGGAAAGCCGAGAGGCCTCTTTCTTTGAAGATATCTTTCCCCGGAAATTACCTACATCTGTACCAACTGATGAGTTGAACAGTGAAGGAAATGTGGGGGCAAGTGAACCGACAGAGGAAGAGGAAGAGGAAGAGCCTCGGCGCAGCAAAAGGGCAAGGAAGGAAACTTCCTTTGGACCTGATTTCCTAACCTTCATGGTTGAAGGCGAACCGGCGACATATAAACAAGCTATGTCAACACCGGATTCCCAATATTGGGAAGAAGCTATTCAAAATGAAATTGAATCAATCATGCAAAACCACACTTGGGAACTAGTGGATCTTCCGAAAGGATGCAAGCCCCTAGGTCACAAGTGGATCTTCAAGAGGAAGTTAAAGGTTGACGGCACGATTGAGAAATACAAGGCGAGACTTGTGGTAAAAGGATTCAGGCAAACTGAAGGTGTCGATTATTTCGACACGTATGCTCCTGTCTCCAGGAAAACGTCTATCCGAATCGTCATTGCTCTTGCAGCTTTGTTTGATATGGAAATACATCAAATGGATGTAAAGACGACATTTTTGAATGGAGAACTGGAAGAAGAGATTTACATGGAACAACCGGAAGGGTTTGTAGTTCCTGGTAAAGAGCACCAAGTGTGCAAACTTGTAAAGTCTCTATATGGACTCAAACAAGCGCCAAAGCAATGGCATGAGAAGTTTGATAGAATTATGCTATCAAACGGTTTTCACATTAATGAGTGTGATAAATGTGTCTACTCTAAAGGAAGTGTAAGAGACTGTGTTGTAGTCTGTCTCTATGTGGATGACATGATCATAGAATCAGCTCCACAAAGAAAATGTTGTCACAACACTTCGACATGAAGGACCTGGGTTTAGCTGATGTAATACTTGGCATGAAGATTACCAAAACATCAGAAGGGTATGCCTTGTCCCAAAGTCACTATGTTAAACAAGTCTTAGACAAGTTTGACAAGGACAGTAAAGCTATGTCAAGAACCCCAATTGAGTTCAACTGTAACCTGAAAAAGAATTTCGGTAAAAGTGTGAATCAATTGGAGTTCTCTCTAGTCATAGGCAGTCTCATGTATATAATGAATTGCACTAGACCAGACATAGCAAACTCAGTGAGTAGACTGAGCAGGTACACCAGTAATCCAAATGAGGAACACTGGAAGGCTATAATGAAACTTCTCAGGTATATGAGGTTTTCAGCCGATTACGGGCTGCTCTATACCAGATATCCAGCGGTACTGGAAGGGTATTCAGATGCCAACTGGATATCAGACTCCAATAGCACAAGGTCCACGAGTGGATATGTGTTTATAATGGGAGGAGCTGCTGTGTCTTGGAGATCCTCCAAACAGACATGTATTGCAAGGTCAACTATGGAATCAGAATTCATAGCGTTGGACTTAGCAACCGAAGAGGCAGACTGGCTGAGAAGTCTATTGGAAGGAATTCCAATGTGGCCGAAACCTGTTCCCGCAATAAGCATGCATTGTGATAGTCAATCAGCTATTGCGCGGGCTCAGGATCATATGTATAATGGAAAGTCTCGACATATACGTCGAAGACATAAATCCGTAAGGGAATTGTTATCCAATGGTGTGGTATCCTTAGATTTTGTAAGATCAAAGGAAAACATAGCGGATCCATTAACTAAAGGCTTGACTCAAGTGGGAGTCAAGACGTCATCGAACGGAATGGGGTTAAAGCCCATTAAATTGGTGGCCCCCCCATAGGCAACCCAACCTAAACGGAATCTTTCATGATAGGTTCAAAGGGAAACTGAACTGTGGGGGCAACCGAACAAAGCACTCGGGAACCTGGAGTTCCCAGCCCATCTCCGCGATGACAGAGTGATAGACCTGTACCATTGTAAGGGTGAGCTTGAGGCTCTTAATGATCCAAGTTACTCGACGGTCGAGTAAAGTGAGTCAGGACACTTTCGACTTGGAACACCTATAACTAGTGTGTAAGGCCGGTACCATGTGATGAGCTTGGGCTAATTCACTAGAGCACTCAGTTGAAGTTGCCAAGGCAGTCCAGGCCAAATATGGACAACAACTAAAGGGCCTAGTACGTGGGTAGAGAGGGCACTGTGCGGGTGCCATTCTGGGATACACAAAGCTTGATGGTTCAAAGCTTTACAGCTACCTAATAGCAGTATTCTGGGTGGTACTCCGCTACGGCAGGTTCAAGGCGCGCGCTACCTGACCTTAGGCAGTGAACTTTTGCGGTTCTCTTGATTTGCATTTAGGACATGGGCTTTCGAGCCAATTGCATTCATGTGGGGGATTGTTGGAAAAATTGGAAAAATATGTAATTTAAACATAGTTGTTCCAAGTGGTCAGGGACCATCTTTGAGTCAATTTTTAATGCGACTCCTCAGTTTTTCTGAGGCCATACTCTTTGCGTTTGAGTAGCTCGTGTGACGAGCTTCGCAACGGTATATCGCATGACCCATTCGGAGGAAGGGTGTGAATGATAATTGGACTCGAAGGTTGGTACTCGAAAGAGGCAATAAAGCCAATGCTGGAAAATGAGAAAAGAAATGGGATTTAACCCATGAGGGTTATCCCACATTGGAAAATCATGAGTGATTTTTACAATATATATACTAAGGTATCCTATGTGGATATTAAGTAATGTGTCCACATACACATGTGTGTATTGTGTACCACACATGGGCGGGCTTGCTCGTCGGGCGGGCTTGCTCGTCGGGCGGGCTTGCTCGTCGGGCGGGCTTGCTCGTCGGGCGGGCTTGCTCGTCGGGCGGGCTTGCTCGACGGACGGGCTTGCTCGACGGACGGGCTTGCTCGTGGGGTTTTTAACTCGACGGGAAAAAGTGCGCCTGTTCCTATTCGGGAAAAGTGTTCCTGTTCGGGTAAAGCGCGCCTGTTCGGGAATGGTGTTTGTGTTCGGGAAAAACGCGCCTGTTCGGGAATAGTGTTTCTGTTCGGGAAAAGCGTGCCTGTTCGGTAAAGTGTGCCAGTTCGGGAAAAGCTTCCAGCAAAGCTGTAACTGTTGCAATAAATGTGATTTCATTGCAAAGTTAATACTGCAGTTTCGAATTTCGAAAACTGACAGTAGTAAAGTGACCTTAATGGCTGAGATACTCAGCAAGCCTATAAATAGGCAGACCCCCCACATGTCAAAGAGATAAAAAGAACATTCTGAAATCAAATACAGCAGCATATATCATCTCTCTAAACAGTAGCATTACATTTTAGAAACAGAGAGAACCACCCACCAACAGCTCGACCTTGACTCGTCGCCAGTTTCCGGCGAGTCATCCGAGACGTTGTACATTGGGATCGAAGCGCCAACGCAACCAGAAACGTTAAGGTGGTTGGGCGAATATCGGTTAAGGGCATACTGTTAACAGTAGCCTCGTCTTATTTTATTTCTATTCTGTCCATTTCATTTACGTCTTTTAATTCTGTCAATTTAATTTACGTATTCAATTCTGTCCTTTTTTATTTCAGTATTTCAATTGCTGTCCTTAACTGTAGCTTTTAATTCTGTTTGTACTATTCTGTAATTTCTTTAAAGTTCTGTTTTTTGCTGTAATTTCAATTCTGTAATTAAATTCAGTAATTAGAATAGTTTCAATTCAGTCCTGTTATTTCAATTTAAATCAGAACAGTCCGGCTGTTAAGTTTATACTTTCCAGTCCGGCAGTTTCTATTTATTGCAATTCAACACATCAGATTATTAATTAATAATAATCTGATAACGTTTGCTTTATTTACGTTTCAGTACCTACATGTTGTAATCATTAATTTCTGTATCAGTTTCGAAATTAATAAAGATTACACTGGTTTTTGTTTATTCTTGTTTAGTCCTTTAATTATTGTTAATTGTTATTTCGTACACGGAAACCAACACTATAAATAATTATTCAGAATTTTATTTGGTTCAAATAAATATTAGACTTTTTTGTATGTTATGATTTTTTTCCCGATAGGATTGAAAAACCGCCCGAAATATAGTGCGCCTTAGGCGTGAAAAGGCGCTGGACCGGCCCTGATAAAGTACCATAAAACATGAGGAAAATTACAAGAGCAAGTTTATTCACACAAATTTATGCCAATTTCGTGATTAGTGATGTTGTTAATTAAGGGGGTCAAAGTTGCAACTTGCAAATGAACTTTGTAAATCCTTCGGCTCTCAACTCTGGACTATTATTTCAACTTGAGGAATGTTTATTTCTTGCTGGTTTTGGTAGGTTGCGCAACCGATAATAAAAACCGGAATGCCGTTCATTTTGTCCCTAAACCAGCACAAATATTGAATAGCCAAACTTGAAATGGAATCATACCAAGGAGATATACATACCATGAATCCAAATATAGCCCAAAAATGAAATTGTGGCAACAAATAAGAAGCTATCAACAAAATAGCCAACGGAGAAGAAAAGTCGCCTGCTTGCACTCGGATGGATTGCGGAGAGAGGGATATGTTGGCAGGAAGCTTGATAGAAATGAAGAGAAACACGAGGATTATTATGGAAATCCCGTAAAAACTATTATTTAAAAAGGATGAAGAATTAAGCAAATTCCACAAGTCATTTTTGTCTTTTTGATAGAAGAACATGTAGAGACTGATAAATGCTGGGATAATGAATCTCAAGTCTAGGTGATACATGTTCTTTGTGTCTCTCTTCTTGAGTTCTAGCCTTCTAGCTAGGTATATATTTCGCTATAATTAGTGCTTATTATTTATAGACACACAGGATTACATTATAATAGTATAAAATAGCCTAGAATTAAAGAAGCAACATGAGGGTAGAAAGTGATAGGGGTCGGTAAGTTGGAGTTGTGAGTTGAAATAGAATATGCATGATTATGATTACAAAAAAAAAACAAAAAAAAACTATGCATGATTATTAATTGCTTAGGAAATAATATCATTATTTGATTTATGGATGGAGTGAAAAAGGGCTTCTTCGAGGTATCAAAGCTAAGGTAAGGTGTTGACATTACAACCCACAATCTACAAATATATTATTTTCACGATAAATTATTTAGAAATGATGTGTTTCGCAGATCGCAACTTTGCAAAATAACATGTAGAATTTTGCAACCCTAATATGGGCTTGGCCACTGATTGTATTGTTATAATTTTGTTATAGCCAGTCAACGACGTCGGCAATATTGGAATCTTTATTCAAGAGGGTAGAAAAATGTGTTTGTTCCATGCACAATATAGTATAATACTAATCATCTGTGAGACTCAATACTGATTGCACTGTTCATCAACCAGTTTGTAATAGACGTCTGGGTCGGTTACCGAGTCGGTTACCTCGTCCGCATGAACTAAATTACTTCAAGTAATTAAATACCGGCATAATAACTTGTTAATTACGTACTATATATCTTCCTGTACTAATAATATATATCTTCCCAAATTGAATAACTATCATACTCCTTAATTAATTAGTCCTTTCCACAAACTAGTATATATAGACTGATTAACAAACGTAAAATACAGCTACTTTCAAATTATTACGGAATCTCTTTTATGTAGTAAAAACTGTCTATTTGTAATTTCAGATGGAGTTTTTTTTTGAAGTAATTAAACTTGTTACTCTCGAAAGGAAACTACAAGAAATATAAGAATAAGATGTCAATTATCCAAAGTCAATCCAAAATTTAATGAGAAGAATATTTTTCTTCTCTAGGTCCTTATAATGTTTTGGAAGATATAGGAACATTTTACAAAAGAAAGTCAAAACACGGAAGTTTTCTTACATCGAAAAAGTAGGAATAAAGACATTATATATAATATATAATGTATATATAAAAAAAAAAACGACATGGATGTTTTCTTAAAGGTGATCTTTTAACTTTTTCCTTATATATATTAGTATAAAAGGATGTAATTGTTTGGGTTACATTTATACGGAAATGATTTGGCTTACCAAGTATACTTTTTTGTTTACTTTTTACTTATAAGTTATAAGTAATTAGTCTGTTTGGTTAATTTACTAGATATAAGCATACTTTCTTAAAGTAAAAGTAAGATAAGAAAGTTTATTCAATTATTAGAGATTTCCTTACTTTTTTGGAAAAAGTAAGGTCTGGGTATTTATCCTTTTGGAATGAACATTTTTCAATTGTTTCTATAATATTACATTAAGTTTAGGTATTATTTGTGATTTTATTTAAATTTCTTAGAATGATAAATTTTCCATTTATTTATTCTACATTTGTTATAGTATTTCATTGGTGTAAAAGATATTTTTCAACATATTTTTTGTTAAAATTTTGTAATTGTTTATTTCTTTGTGCAAATAAATGCAACAAAGAGATAATGAAGTCTTAGCAATGAATGTGGAAATTTGTAATGGTGTATTAACTTGTTTTGAGTTTGAGCAATATATTTGATTTGTTTTGGTAGAGAACAATTTCATTGTTCATCCGTTTGATTCATGGTAAAACAGGGGATTTTTTTTTTACAGGTAAAATAAATTTTATGGTTGGCTGTTTAGTTTGCAAAAATAGCTTCCGGGGAAATGTTTTCCAAATCTAATGCAAAATCAAGGAAGGAAACTGATTACGGCGAAAATAAAACAGGAAAAATGGTACTAGAAATGAAATGTAAATTATTTATGACACAAGCAAGGTTACCAAATTGCGAGAGACGAGAGTTGCCATAGATTGGAGATTAGGAAATTGTATTGTATTTGTATTGTCAAAATTTAGAAACATACTTGGTAAATGAAAACTGTCTCTCTCAAATTAAAACGGTGTTATCGATTTTTAAACATAATTTATTTCACAAAGTCTATAGATGTATTCTAAATTACTCTCACATTAGGGCCTACAACAATATTTACATTTTATTTTTTACAATCTATGTCGACAACGTAAACACATAAGCCATAGTACTAGAATATGAATTCCTACAACTAACATTCACTAGGATTTTGTTCGTTGTCTCTAGCTTATAAAGTACTATATATAAAAACATGAGGAAATTTAAAAGAGCATGTTTATAATTCACACAAATTTATGCTAATTTCGTGATAAGTACACCTGCTAATGAATTTTGTAAGTCCTTCGATCGGCTCCTCTCAACTGTGGACTATTATTTCAACTTGAGGAAATGTTCATTTCTTGCTGGTTTTGGTAGGCTGCAAGACCGATAATATAAACCGGGAATAGCATTGATGTTGTCCCAAAACCAGCACAAATATTGAATGGCCAAATTTAAAATGAAATCATACCAAGGAGATATACATATCATGAATCCAAATATAGCCCAAAAATGAAATTGTTGCAATGAATAAGAAGCTATCAACAAAGCAGCCAACGGAGACGAAAAGTTGCCTGCTTGCACTTGGATGGATTGCGGAGAGAGGGATATGTAGATAGGAAGCTTGATAGAAATTAATGAAGAGAAACATGAGTTTATGGAAATCCTAATAAAATTGCCATTTAAAAAGGAAGATGAATTAAGAAAATTCCACAAGTTATTAATGTGTTTTTGATAGAAGGACATGTAGAGAGTGACAAATGCTGGGATAAATATGAATCTCCAACTAGCAGAAAGAAATATCACAATATGTAAACACTAAAACTTAACTGCTCAAAACTTTCTTATTTATATTTTAGAAATAAAAATAAAATTGTAAATCAAGAATCAGGGATTCTTTGCAAAAGATTAAAGTTACTGAGGGCTCGTTGCAAATCATTTATAGTTCCTAGGATTATTTGCAATTTAGCATTGTTATGAGCTGACTCTGAGTCAACAACAGCCCAAATTATTATTATATGTACCAAATGACAAAAAAAAAAAACAGTTTGTTCAACCCAATAAATACCAAAAATTAGTTTATCAAGTAGATTACAACCCATTTTCCAACCTAAATGACAATATGAATGGAAATATAATTAAGAACTAAATAACTAACAAGGGCACTTAATCTTAATTATTTTATCCTTATAGTACTTAAAAATATGACTAAATATGGATATTTTCTGGTAAGGTAAAATGATAAATGTCAATGTAATATTTGTTTCAAAATAACTTTACAAATAATCAGGAGTTTTTGTTCGTTTGGCCCAAACACCTTTTACTATAAAAAAAAACACACCCTACAACTTCTCTTATTTTTACTCTGTTGCCACAACTTCAAAGACAATGACATCGTGTTAATGTCGTTCCGTTGATGATTTATATCTTTCTATTTCTTGGTATATTTCTCTGCCTTGATCTCACTGTCCTCGTTGAGGGGTTCCCCCATCATTGCAATTCACTCCAGTGCCATCACCGGACAGTCACCATCAGTTAGACCCTACTCCAGTCATGGTATGAGGTTATAACATGTCGGTGCATCGAGGTTCTATATTCACGTGTCTTGACTAAATGCGTATATTTCTCCCGAAAGAGTGGCCCCTGACTATGAGAATTTGCCGGTCATCGTAATTGTTTCTATTTCTAACCGTTGAATTTAAAGGCCCGTATTTAAAAGTTGTTATTAAATTAAACCAAAAGATAAAGTAAAGAGAATAAAACAAGTTTATATCCTTGTTCATGTGCTGGAACTCTGAACAAAACGAATCTCATGGTAGATTAAGATTAAAAAAGAGGATAAAATGAATTTGTTGTATTCAAAGTGAATCTCATCCATATTAAAAATCTCACCTGCAATCCAAACAATATCAAGAAATCTCTTCTTCATAAAGAAACAATTTCAGGTGCAAAATTCAATCGACATTCAAGATTGAAATCAAAAATCTAAATAAGGACAAAACTAATAGTTCAAAATAACAAATGTTTGCCAAAAAACAACCTCTCTTTGCTTGATCTGCAAAAGGATGACTCAAAATCAGCTAAATCTTGAAAATGTTGGAACCTGCAAAGAAAAAAATGATAAATTTGACAAAAGCTAAATTTAACAAACTCAACTTATGAGTAAAAGTTTGCCATAGATTGATGTCAGCTTCATTGGCCGATTGACCGTTGGTGACCTGCAAATTTAACATATATTTCGATATCCAAATTAAAAAAAATATAATGATAATAACTACAAGTAAAGGGGGATGTGTTTAAGTCGCACCTGACATGAACATTGTTCTGGACTCTTCTGTTTCTTATTCTGAGTTTTCCTAGGCCTTTTTTTCTTTTCTAAACAAGATTCTTTTCGTTTCTTCAGACAACCTTTGTTGCTTTCTTTTTTCTTCAAGCCAGTAACTCTTTCGTCTATAGGCTCGGTTGAATCGTTGGTTGCAATGTCACTCCGATTTGTTACTTCATTTTTATCAATGAATTGCTCTTCCTCAGAAATGAATTTCATGATACGGTCGACATATATAGGATTTCCTTTCGTTTGGTATGCTAACCTATTAAAATTGGACATAATCCTTGCAATATTTTCAGCATCAGATAACTCAACTGTAGGAGAAGGTACAATAGCAAGTCCGCTCTTAGCTTGTCTAGTCCATCGTTTTAGAATGTATTTGTCCGGAATTGCATGAACCCCACAAACATCGAACACCCTCAAAATATGTGCGCACAAATATCCACGCGACAAGACCATGATATCTTTGAAGCATCTGGTTACAAGAAGATTTAACCGGACGATGAATTTTTGTATGGTCTAAAGAAATTAATGTTTTATAGGGGTGTTGAACTTACACAAACTACTAGTTTAAGTGAAAAAAAATAAAGGGTGCCAAATTATCGTTTGAAACCTATTTTATTAGAAATACATGGTTAAAAATTAAAAAAATTACATTTTCAAAATTATGGGAGGTGTCGTGACCCCAGATTATCTGCACTTAGCTTTCCGTGACCATGTGTACTAATGTAAGTAATATTGTTGACTCATCAAATGTGAGTTTGCATATGTCATCCTATATAATCATATGTGTGGTCGGTCATGTACACTTGTTTATATAATCATGTAGTCCCGGATCATGTTTACTTGTTTGGATGAAAATTTTGTTATCCTATTTCATCTTTTGTGATCCTACTATTATGATTTTTTTGGTATTTTTTAAATAATTTTTTAAAAAAATATTTACTTATTTTTTCGAGATATGATAGGAGAGAATTTTATTTGATAATTTTTTTAATAGTGTAACTGAACCAGGTAGACGGGTGCAGTTATTTTTTTTAAAATCCTGTAATTTAACAACCTGTTAAACGGATGATTAAAATATTTAAATCATAAACTAAACTCAGAAGACAATCACCGTTCATAGGGTTGATAACCCAAACCTAATACGAACATAATTCTCTCTCTCTCTCTCTCTAAAAACACTAAACACATATACAATCTTCTCTAATCGAAATATTGTCTATAATTCACAATTGGGTTTTCGATTTACCGGTGTTCAATTAGGGCTCGACTTTATCAAATTCAGCGTAAGATCGCCAAATACCGTGTTTTTTTCCCCATTACCCATATCATTATATAAATTGCTTGATTCAATTTTTATTACTATTTTCTCTAGTTTCAAAGATTTTCCTATGTGGTTGTACTGAATTTGGATTATTTGATAGCTTAATTTGGAGAATTTTGCTTTTGTATTGTGAAAAATCTAGAAAAGTTAAGCTGAATAAACCTTCGTTTTCGTACTCCGATATTTATATTATAAGTTGCACTTGCTAATTATCAATTTGCTTTTGTTTGTTTTTTAGCATTAATTATATAGTAGGAGTTTTGTAGCGTCTTGGTATTGCTGCCTTATTTTCGATACTTAATGCTTGTTTGTTAGGAGCTTATAGCTCGGTGTTTTTTTATTGGTTGTATTCAAAGCTTATTATATAATTTGCTTAATTCAATTTTTTTTACTATTTGCTCTAGTTTTAATGATCTTCCTGTAATTTCACTGAACTCTGGAATTGCTGTTTTTTTCCCCTTCATATTTTCTGGTTATAGTAAAGTTGGCTTGCTTGATAGCTTAATTTGGAGTGTTTTGTTTTTGAGCTGTGAAAAATCTAGAAACTTTGTTTTCGTACTCAGGTATCTAGGCTCCGTTTGGTACAAGATTTTATTTGCTGAATTTTAGATTTATAAAAATCAGTGTGTTTGGACATTCGGATCATCTAGCTTTCAAAAAGCAGCTTTTTAGGCTAAAAAAGCTCCAAAAATGAAAATTCTGGATTTTCATTGGATTTTTGGAACAGCTTTTTGGAGCTGATTTTTTTTTTTACCATAAAATATGTTGTCAAACAAATACTTAGGTTATAAGTTGCACTTGCTAATTTTTAATTTGCTTTTGTTTATCTTCCAGCACTGGTTATATAAGAAGTTTGTTGCCTGTATAGTTTTCCGCGTCTCAGTATTGGTGTCCTTCTTTTCGATACTTGGTGCTTGTTTGTTAGGAGCTTATAGCTCGGTTTTTTTGTATAGGCTGTACTACATTTGGCTGTTAAAATCCTAATAGTTAGTCGTGCTTCTGTGGTGTGAAAAATCTAGAAACTTTAAGCTAATCGAATCTACTTTTTATCTGTCTCAATATGCTCGTTTATTTTTCCTATCTTGGAAGACTTTAATCCGACTGGATCCTTAGGGTCCGTTTGGCAATAGATTTTTTTAGTTGATTTTTGGATTTTAGATTTTAAAAATCTGTGGGTGTTTGGCAAGTCAGATTATCCAGCTTCTAAAAATCTGATTTTTAGGCTGAAAAAGCTAAAAATTCCAGACTTTTAAAATCTAGCTTTTCAGTGGATTCTTAAAACAGAATTTTAAAATATGATTTTGGACCAAAAAAGATGTTACCAAACATAGCCTTATTAGTTTATCAGTCTGAATCTGCTTGTTTATTTCTCCTATATAGGAAGAGTTAGAAACTTTTACCTTAATTAGTCTACCGTTTTTGCAGTCTCTATAATTCGGCCTATTTGCTTAGAATGCAGCTAAATGATATAGGTATTTACTAATTCGAGCAAACTTCTACTTGAGCCATGTAGTGCAGTTAAGAGCTAGTTCTTGTCACTGATATCTATTTATTGTTGAAAATTGATTATCATTCAAAGTTATCCAGGTAGGTACATTGTGACCTGTCGATGTTAATTGTGTAAGTTGGGGTGCCCTTATTCGCATTTGGTGACATTTCGTGGTTGTTTTCTTCCTAAATTAGTGGGTTATTACTGTTACTAATTCTCTCATCTCATACCCTCTATGAATCACGTCATGTTGGTACTCTTGTGTACGAGAAATCGATTTTACCCGATACGTAGCTCGGTTTTAGGAGACAAGTATCACAAGAACTTGGTCATAATTTGGTTTCACTGTATTAAAAAATAAGGATAAATCCTATACTTCACCAGTTAATTTATAGCTATGTTTAATACTTTTAAGCTTTGGCCTTCATATGCTGCTTCTCACTTGCGTACCATGACAAACAGAAACCCTTTTAACCTTTTGAGTGATGCTTACTGGATTACATACATTTATACTTGTTATATCTAGCTCAACTATTTCTTCGTAACTTTGATATGTGCGCTGGCTTGAATTTTTGATGGCATGATATGTTAAGTTAAGCTTTTACCAGTGAAAAGTTTTAGCTTATGTTTTTGGAGGTTAAATAGCACCACCATTTATAGTTTTATTGGTGTAGAGAATGTTGAGATATTGACATATGGTTGTAGCCATTTTATTATAAACTCGTTGTTTCTCTATCAACAGACTTGATGTTAAGTTTTTATTTTCTTTTTGCGTTTACATAAGATCCATATTTTACATATGATGTGGTGTAAACTGGTTAAAATGTTTAACATAGTGGTATGGGTTGCCCCCTCGTCTGTGGATATAAAAGCATCCCCTGGACATTATCTTTATTGTTCTAATGTATACACTATATACCAATTATAGCATCTTGAAGGATCGTGGGTAAAATAAAGTATATTAGAATTGTTGCTTCACTTTAAGGGACGATCTGTATCAAAAGTGTTACACCCCAAATGCTGTAATAGGAATTTGATGTATAATTAAAAGTTTTTAGCTATAAAGACCAAAAAACTGCTAAGGGCGTCGAGAGAAGGTCGCTAGTAGGAAAATTCTGAAAAATGAGGAATATAATGAAAGGAAAGGCCAAATAATGAAATTTCTTCTCAGTTTACAGTGGTGTGACTGTATCTACTTGTGCCTCCATTACAGGAAAGGGGTTTCATTCAATCGTATTGAAACTTCTGTCAATAACTTTGCAAGGGGTTCACAGTAAGGCATAAAGAAATGGATCATGGTCGCTATGGTCGCCAGCAAGGATGGGAAAATAACAGCGTAATTGTGGTTTTCTCTTTAAATCACCATTTTTCGGATGATATACAAGAAATAGGGATCATGCGATTATCAGTTTTTTTCTTGGTCCTTAAAGAACAAATGAAAAAAATCGTGGGACATTATGGTTATGGATGGATTAGCTACTAGTACCATGACTTTTAGTTGCTGACATGGCTTATTCTGTTAAATCCACAGGCTTTCGATGGATATCGTGCAGTCCATGAGCCAAACTTTCGGTGAGTATTGGGTAATGCTTGTCAAAATGTTTTTATTTCCGTGGAGTGCTTGGGTTATTGGCTTATTGCAAGTGTATGCTTCAATAACATATTAGTCAGTATGAGTATCATATTCACGTGGTCAGAAAGCCTTCTTTACTCAGCTTTTATGATTGTATTTTCATCGTTCTTGCTTGTGAGCAAGTCGCGCTGCTTTCACTATGTTACGACCTTTTTATCCTTTCTTAAAATTCTTCACCATTTCTTTTAGATAGAGTTGATGACTATTTTATGCATTAAAGTGCCAACCTACAACGGTGAACGGTTAGTATACTGACTTTGCATTTTAAGACGGTTTAGCATACTTAGTCCACCAAATAGGAAAGGGAAAAACATAGGCTAGGGTTAATTAGTTATGGAAACCCATGTATTTTATAAACTATCATTTCACATATTTCGATTATAGACTATTCTACCACATACTTTGTTTTTGGTTCCTGTATATGAATATCTTTAAGTATTGTCTAAAATCAAAGAGAAAAACTGTTTGTGTTGGTGTATAAATAAGGGTTTTTTGCACTTTTGTACACCATACTATTGTCTTTTTGCGATTTTGTACACTGTACTACCAGATTATTTAATTAGTATACCATACTACCACTTTTCGGTGATTTTATACACTTCCGTAAAATAATTTCCGCCCACTCGACTTTCACATATTACACCCATATTTTTTCTTCCGTAATATCAGTTGCATAACTTGATCCATGTAGCTTGGACTTTAGGGTGAATGATGAAGTATTTTCTTACGACATATTCTTTTGGATGGAATTTTTAATTTGATTGGACGGAAGTGTATAAAATCACCGAAAAGTGGTAGTATGGTGTACAAAATCGCAAAAAGTCAATAGTATGGTGTACAAAAGTGCAAAAAACCCGTATAAATAAAGTCTGTTGTTAGATAAAGTCGCAGAATCTAGAAGGCGTGATAAGTTGATATCTAAAGCTAAAAGAAGCTCTATTTAATGAGATTAATTTCCCCTCCAGTTGTGTTATGCTCATTTGTTTTTTTCAGGGTTGGTGGTGAATACAATGATAGGAGGTTCGCAGATAATATCCATCCCAGGAATGCCTTCCACCGGGACATGCTAGAGAGAGAGAACTATCCACCCTCATCAACAGTTGGTCCCTGGCCTCAAGCAAGGAGGAGAAGCCATGAAAATGACATTGATAGATTTCAAAACTATGATAAATTTAGGGATGATTACAGAGGTGAAGGAGATTCCCGGGATTATGGGCATGATAGGGATTATTATGACTATAGATCTCGTAGCCGTGAGAGGGAAAATGATTATGATAGACGCAGTTATGATTCTGATTATGAGAGAGGTAGTAAGAGAGAGAGTGGTTGGAGAAATGGCGAATCTCGCGATCATCATCTCGAGAAAAGAAGTTTGAGCAGGGGAGTAGATCGATCTCGCGATCATCATCTCGAGAAAAGAAGTTCGAGCAGGGGAGTAGATCGGAGTCGTAGTCCTCAAAGACTTGATCGTTCTCGATCTCGGGGACGTGATGATAAATATAGGTCAAGGTCTCCTAGAGATAGAAGCCATGGCCGGGATTATCGTGAGGACAACTATGAGCGATATGAAAGGAGTTATAGGCAAAGAGACCGTGAAAACTCACATGAGCATCACTCAGGGGTATGCTTGATTTTTGGCTTGTTTGGTTGCAGCTTTTGGGCAAATAAGCTGGAATTTCTTAGGTTCATAAAAAGCTAGACTTATCCAGCTTATAGCTTCTGGCTTTGGCAAGCCAAGATCTATAAAAGCTCAGACTTTTATGCTGTTAACCGAATGCAGCCAAAATTTAAGAAGAATAGCAAAAAGCCAGCTCAAAAGTTTTAACCGAACAAGGCCTTTTGAATTATTTTGTGCAGTATGTGTCAGTTTTTGAAAGGTTTTTTTTTTGAAGATTAACTTTTGAAAGTTATATGGTCCTAACAAGTCTTGTTTCCTTGCAGGCCCCATCTGCTACTGTGGTTGTGAGAGGTCTCTCTCAGAAAACAATCGAGGAAGATTTACACCAGATTCTTGTAATTCTTCAATTAAATATTTAGAATGTATAATGGCCATGAGTGTTGGAATTTTTAATCTGTTATTACTGACAGGCTGAGTGGGGACCCCTTCGCCATGTCCGTGTGATTAAAGAACATGATTCGGGAATCTCTCGTGGATTTGCTTTTGTGGATTTCACATCTGTGGTACTAAAATTAACTCCTCATTTCAGAATATATTGTCTTTTTTTTTATGTGTTCGATTTAATTGGTGTGGATTATCAGGGAGCTGCACGTGCTTTGATGGATAAAATTGGTGTTGATGGCCTTGTTGTGGATGGTCGAAGGCTCTTCTTTGAATACAGGTATTGATTTTCCTCATAGGGAGTTATAGTGTATCGGTGGTTTACCTTTTAAGCAATAATATCAAGATGCAATCATGTAGGTCAAAGTTTTAAAATTATATGATGGGGTCGTGCCTCAATGTCTTTAGCTCCGCGTGTCGATTGATCTTTAAGTATCTGTATGCACGCAATGGGTTTCCTATTTCTTGGGTTACTGAAGTCTATTAGTACTTTAATAATGAACCATGTCGTAATAGGTTGGCATGCTCAAAATTCAAATATTACTTTTTGAGCTGATAGCAGGATATACTTTCTCTCTCGTGTCCGAGTGTCCTAATTCTGTTTTATTTGAAGAAACACAGTAGAAGTAGAACTTCCTTACTTGCCCTTCCTCTGAGAGGTGTTTCTTATTATAAATTGAAAATGGGGATGGTTGAATTGAACTGAAACTTTATGTAACTGTCGTCTGTATTCCTTGACAACAAGATGAATAATTTTTGGGAAAAAAGCGATTAAGATGTTGGGGCACTTTCTTATCTTATTCTTGTCGTTTTATTTAGCTTTATTGCCATTCATATTCTGAGATATTACTCTTTATCTTGCAACTTTTCTTGAATAGTTCAAAGCTATTTCACATAACCTTTGAAAAGCGAAAACTAAACTTTTCACATGGTATGTAAGAAGTGATGTTCTACATGTCATTTCGGGTTGTTTTTAATCTAAAGTTTGTCGTTTATTAGTGGCAAGCCAGCTGGTGGAATAGGAATACCTTCACTTGGACCAGATAATGCATTCAAATCAGGTCAAAGTAGTCATAGAGGTATGATGCTTCCATCTGACTGGATTTGCATTATTTGCGGATGCAACAATTTTGCCCGCCGAACATCCTGCTTTCAGGTTAATTCCTCCTCAGTGCTCTATATTCATATACATATATGTACGCGTATGTATATAAATACACTTAAATTTTATGCAACTTGCTTGTACTCGTACACCCCTGTCTATGAAACCCGTGTTTGTGGGTTTAGTTTTGGCTTTGAATATATCATTGCTGAAATTCTTCTAGGCACATTTAAGTAGTCTTGTTACTTGTCATGGTAGCTGTTTCTAATATTCTTTTTCTTTTTGTTTATGCATGATTATGTTTGGAGCATTTCGTAGAACGACTACTTTTTTAACGTTATATACTACTTTTTTACACCAATATATCAGCTTTTACCAGCTACACAACCAAACAATTACATTACCGACCAAACAAAATTCAAAATTTAGATACTTATCCATACCAAATGACAAAATTCATGCACCAACCTTTGTAAACCAATGAGTGTTCAAATGTTTTTTTTGATGTGGTGTACCTTTTTATTGTTTTTTTATTGATTGGTGCTTAGTGCATCACGCTAGTGGGAGGAGCAATGCGTAATCAGTGCTTTTGTTTTGAAACCGTAAGAGTAAGAGTAGTGTGCTAATTGTTTCATGTTGTGTAGTTTGCTATATAAGGTGAGATTTTAGTAGCACGGTGTATTTAATTTAAAAGCTGATAGGGTGGTGTAAGAAAAGGATACCTTTCCCTTTCTTAAATTTTCAAATGACAACTGTAGTTTTATGGTTACAGTCAGTAGTTATATACTTATATCCATTTTTGTTTACACAATTAAACCATTAAGTTAGTCTAGCTTTGTTTCATCTTTACTGAGAATTAGTCTGTAAGCTGCTAGTTTCATATAATAGCCTGATTATCTATAATGTGGGAGCAGTGTAATGAGCCACGAACTGATGATGTGCAAGCCGTGGAGATGGGATTATCAAATTCCAGCCGGACGGGTAAAAAAGGGGATACAGGTTAGTCGTTATATCAAGTTTCACGGCTTTTATGTTTGAGAGTCTTGTGGGATTTTTTTATACTAATTTTGTTACTCCAGTAGGCCCTACCCATGTTTTAGTTGTCCGTGGATTGGATGAAAATGCTGATGAAGAAATGCTTCGTTATGAATTTTCAAAACATGCTCCACTCAAGGTAAATAAATATGATCGTTTTGTTACTTAAACCTGCTCTTTGATGGAATAACAGGGTAATTTCTTTGATGTTGTACTGCAGGATATTCGTCTCGTTCGAGACAAATTTACGCATATTTCAAGGGGATTTGCTTTTATACATTTTCATACGGTATATGCATTATCTCTTTTTTATTTTCCAAACTTCTTTTTGTTGATCGCAAGCATTTTCCAATTATGTCTACGGTAATTTTTTAGTGTTATGATGAGTTCAAGGCTACGACCTACGGTTGATATTTTCCATTTATTTGCTATTCAAAACTTGACTTTATCCGATAAAATAAAAGTCAATTACTCCTTCTATGAAATCATAGCTTAACATAGCTGAGAACACTACTATACCCATATATAAAAACAAACAGGCTGCTTGCGAAAGCTCTCACTATCACTTCTCGCATCGCATCGCACCAACTAGATCGTCTAGGACATTAATGGAAGAATTATTCACGTAAATCAAATGCTTAATGGAGAGCAGTAGTGCCGCATTCAATGACATCTCCCTTATTGGAACTCAGAGGTTAAAAATGCAAATAACCTCCATATAGTAAGTGCGGCTGCATAGGAGCTTAACGTAGTTTCACTGCTCACATTTATTCATTACACTTAACCAAACTAATGCGGGCTGAGACCTCCTTATTTTGTAACCAAGTGCAATTTTTGCTTTAGCACGACTTTGGTGCATAATCTTGGTTTGACGACAAAATACGTGTGTCGAAACAAAAATAATTAAAAACAGACCATCAAAGACAGTTATGTTATTTCAAAATTGAGATTGGGTTTTAATTGCAGAAATAAGACAGTATGAGGGTGTTATTCTTAGTAACCGAAGTACCTGCTCTTTATTTTGCAAAATACCCATAGTACATGGAACGATGGAAGTTATTTTCATTTTACTTATGTAAGAATACATGCAGTTAGTTGCATTCGTTCGAATTTGATTTTGAATGTTATTTCCCCTCCAGGTTGATGATGCTAGCAAAGCTATGGAAGCTACAAACGGAATCACTCTTGAGAAGAATGGGCAGATGTTGAGAGTGGCATTTGCTAAAAATGTTATTGGAACCGGAGGATCAGGATATGGTCCATCTGGATCTTCTCACTCAAGCAGCCTTGCTGCTGCAGCCATCGAGGCAGCTGCTTTTTCCCAGCAGGTAGATACGCCTACTGCCTACATATTGTACATGGGGTTAATTACAGTTAAAAAAAACGCTATCAGATTACGATTTTTCACACCAATCTACAAAAATAAACAATATTCATACACCAACATTACAATCGTCAATTTCGTAAACCAATTGTGTCAATTTGTAAAAAGGAATCATAGGTTGAGGTACCAATTAGTTTAAAAAAACGTACATATTTTTGATACGCCGATCTATAACTTTTACTGTAGTTTACCCATTATTCTAATTTGTCTCTGTTCTGATCCCTGATATATGAAGTTTTTATCTTCTAGTGCAGAAACTACAAAAAATTGGTGGGTTGGTTACTAATTGCTATTTTTTGTGTCATATCAAATCGAATTCTAGTGACTCTTCAATTAGAAAACATTCGTACTATGATGATATGATCTGCTAAATGTTATTAGTTATTTATTTTTTCTCTTTCAATTACGTTGTGGATGAAAAAGGAGAGATGAATTATGATGTCACAAGATTAGTCAATGTTTCAATTAGATTCGGTGTATTAACGACTGCATGATCTTGGCCATGGTTGTGGTTGCAGCTTTCCAACTTTGCTTTTATTTTTTTTCCTTAAAAGCTCGATTAGTTTTGTTTCATCAGCCTAGTAGCTGAGCTTTTCTGGTCTTTTGGATTGAAAATTTCAACTAGAAGTAATAAAGCTGAATGAACCTAATAGTTTTCTCAATCTTAAAAAAGTTCAGAATTTGCTCCAAATCTGCAACCAAACAATCCCCTTTATGTACCTGACTCCTTAATTAGTCTGGTATAGGCCAGATCTGTCAAAAAAAGGCATATTTTGGTTGCATACAGTAAAGTTCTCTTTGCACCTTTCATGAGCTGGATTAAACACGTTAATTTCTTTTATTGATTACTGTAGTATGATGGTGCGGTGTGGGCCCCAAAGGAATATAATCCAGACGAGAAACAATCCACTGGTGTGCAAGAGCCAAGTAGTGGTGCAGTTGATGGTTCAAATAATGCGTCTGCGTCTGGTCCACAAGCTGGATTTATATGGGACGAAGCGTCTGGCTACTATTATGACGCTGCTTCTGGTTTCTATTATGACGGGAATACAGGTATTGTTTTCGAGAACTTACCTTTTCCCCGGAGTCCTATTGTTACAGACTGACAGCTGCTCATTTTATGTTTATATGCTAAGGGTACCATTTTTGTCACATGGGCTAGTAGCCCATTGTGTACTGGGTAATTATCAGACCTTCGAGATTCTGGTTGTCATGTGATTTTAGATGCATTAAGATAGTGAGACTTGAATCGCCTCTCATATAAACAATCAAAAAAGATTCAATCATTTCTGTAATCTCAGTAAGATAAGGAGAAATCCATGCAAACGAAACCAAATTGGGGGGAAATAATTCCAGGCTAATTAAAAAAAAATGAGTAAACTGAAATATAGTAACAGTAACTTAAGGCTGTTATTAAGGCTAATGTAATCTAAAAGATGATTAGCAAAGTTCTTCAGCCTCCCTTTACCAAATGGCCCCAGACTGGGTTTTGTAGAGAGAAAAGTGTTGCATTATTGAACAGGTCACAATATCTGAGAATTGCAAAAGATCCCCCCGAGTTTGATTACGTGGGTTGAATTCCCAGGGTGCCTGATCGAAACACCCTTCCCTTATTGCCTCCAATGGGTTTCCTTACAGTCGTATTATCCGGGACTTTTTAGATTCTGGTTGTAAATGACATATTAGATGCATTAAGTTTGCTTTTGCTACCAGGGACGGTTTCGGAGGCTCTTTTTTCGTAGTAAACAAAGACGGTCTTTTAATATATTTAGCTTTAGAAGTATTGAAATGCAATTTATTGATTATCTATAGACAAACATCAGATCAGCTTCTTGTTCTACAGAACTGAAATGTTTTAGGGCTGTCCTTGAGTTTTTTTGCTCCAAGGAGGATGAAAAATTAAAAATTAAAAAGATGTTGCACATTTGTATAACATTTTAACACACCATTGTCTTAACGAAGTAAATATTTGTTTTCTATGTAATGATAAATCCACTAAATGTTCTTATAGTATCAGGCAAACTCCTCTTTATTATTATTTTTTTCAAATTTCGGATAATTTTGAATTTTATTATGGTAAAATAATTTAAAATGTTGAAGTTGAAGTTGAATGAAGTTAATAATAGTACGGTCTTATTTAGTATTTTGAGATCTTTTTTGCTCATATTGTCTTTATTTTTATAGTTTTCTATTTTATTACAAAAAAATAAAAATTGTTTCAGTGTTGCTAAATCTACGACCAAGTATTTCACTTTTAAAACATAGGATCTGTACTGTTACATTAGAACATTAGTTTCCACATTATAGTTGAGCTTGAACTACCTGAGCCATATCTGTAATTTGTTTGATGAGCAATTGAAACAAATTGCATTTCAAATTCACGACCGAGTAACTATATAGAAGAAAAATAAGGTATCATTCTTCTCCAGATTGACCCTTTCTTTTGCATCTATCCTCTCTTCTGAATCTAGTTTAGATTTTAAAAAATGCAATAAATTTTGGGGGAAAGTTGGGGTTCAAAAACTTTATATTTTGTGGGACTAAAAGCCTCTCTGTACCTTCTTGGCTTCCTATAAAACCGACTCTGTTTGCAACCTGCGCATTAGGTTTCTTGACGATCGAGGTGGTTCTTCATTTCTTGACTGACTAAGTTTAAGATTAGAAGAAGTGTAAGTGGCGGTAATTCAGATATTATTAAAAAAAATCTTCTTTTGCTGTTGTACAGCATTTTATTGGTGCAGTTGGTTGACTTACTAGTCATTTCTTCTTGGATTTTGCAGGTTTATACTACGACGGTAACAATGGAATTTGGTACACCTTTGATCAACAGACGCAACAATATACACCTTGCACCGATCAGAATAACAAAGATATAGCCGAAAAGCAAACAGAAACCTCAAAACCAGCCCATAACTCTTTAACTACAAAAGCTGTAATTTCTGCACCAGCTGTTACAATAACATCAAGCGAGAGCACTTCATTGCCCGACGCTGTTCAGGCTGCTGCCAATGCAGCTCTGGCTGCAGAGAAGAGAGAGAAAGAGAGGTTGAAAGAGATCAGGCTTGCTTCCAAAAGCAGCCTTCTCGCCAATAAAAAGAAAATGAATAATGTGTTGTCCATGTGGAAACAGAGGAGTGTTGAAGGGCAAGCACCGCATGTGGCTTTTGATGGTAATCAGTCAATGGCCGTTACAGATACAAAACCGAATAAATATAAAATGGAGATAAAGGAAAATCCACCCGCTAACAGTAAATCTATGGAGCCTGAAGAGAAGCCTAGGGGAGTAGGTAACAGCTCTGGCGGAACCATTACTGGCGTTATAAGAGGATCTGGAAGGGGTTCAGTGAAATCAGATAATATTGATACTTATTGTGGACCTTCTTTATCAGAAAATACAGATGCACCAGCACATGCCAATACTCCTTTTAGAACAGATTTATCTGCTTTGGGTTCTTATACATCACCTGTGGCTGCTGCGAGTGGCAGGAGGAGGTTTTCTGAGGTGCCAGCTCAGCTAGGTTCTGCTACTAAGGAACAACCTCAAACGGGTTACAGGGACCGAGCCGCTGAAAGGAGGAACTTGTACGGTTCATCATCGTCATTATCATTAGGAGATGAAAGTGGGGATTCAAGTAAGCATAAATTTTAGAGTTCGTTAGATCAAAGAAAAATTCTTCAGCCTATCATTAAGATTTGTTGGGCATACCCTTTCTTATAAGAAGCCTTTCTCTAGCGATGGACTCGGAGAGGGGAGTAACAAGAATGAGTTTCTAGGATTGAATGTTCCATCTATGTGCAAAAATATGTTTGGTTAATGAAAAGGCAGGGTTATCTACAAGCAGTATATCCCCTTTATATCGTAGCATATATGTACCATGTGTGTTTAAATTCCTTGTCTTTGTGAAGATTATGTTGTAGAGGCTGATGATATTTATTCTCAAAAAAGAAAGCTAAAGACATTTCATTAGTAATTAAGAGTGACCTGCTCGAAAGCTGTAGAAGTTTGTGTTAGGCTTGGGGTAAGTTTTTTAAAATATTTTACTTTAGGTAACTCCACCTAGGCGAAAAATTTTGCAGCAGTAAAAATTTGTGTAATCCCTTTGATTTTTACGTGCTTGCTTTCATAAGGCTCTGTTGGTAAGCATCAGATTGAAAACGATGGGTTTAAACATTTATAATAGTGCATACGCATAGTTGGTGGTTGGTAAAGCTTAAAGAGAGCAGAGGTAAGATTAACCTGATCTAAAAATGTGATCTATAGAATCTTTCATCTGATCCAGCAAAGTTCAATTTTTGGTACCTTTTTACATTCCTCTTTATTTCTTTAAGTAAGGTGATTTGGTTTCCCATTACGGGTGCTTGGTCTACTCACTTCAGTATTCAGAAATTTATTTTTTACCGACAATTGCACAAGTTTATCAACTCCAAACTCCTACTTCCTAAGACTCAAATTGAAAAAGACAACTTACCGTTTTAGAAATATTAGTAGTCAGTTTTCTGGGTGTAGCTATATGAACTGGTGGTCATTGTTTTCCAGTTTGACTTGTATTGACTTGTGAGAAACTTGTGTGTTTTTCATATTCGTAAACTTTGAAGATGGTGATTTGGGGTCTAAAAGGGGTATGGCTGATCCAACGCCTTTCCCTCCCGGTGTTGGGGGAGGACGTGGTGGTTCTAGAGGAGAGGTTATTGTGCAGGATTATGAATCAGCAACAGTTGAGAAAGCAATCGATGAGAATAATGTGGGCAATCGAATGCTTCGCAACATGGGCTGGCAGGAAGGCTTGGTATTGTCTTCTTTACCCTTGCCTTTAACTTTTTTGGGTGTGGAATATCCCATATGAGCTGTCGGAATACTTTATACATATAGTGACCTTTTGTTTCATCAGCTTATTTGTATTGGCTTTCTACTTTCAAATATTTTTCAATTTAAGTACTTAACCAAATTCCTCCGACCTTAGGGTTTTCCCTTTACTTGACTGCATCATACTTCTTTGATATCTAGAGGACTTAAATTATTCAGATCTGAGAACATTTTAAAGTTTTCACACTTCTGAGTCTTGCAGTGCGACTTGCTGGGTGTTTCCTTGAGACTTTTTGAAACAACTCTTTAACTTTGTTGTTTGGTCTTTTTGTTTGGTTCTTTTTCGTAAGGAATATCTGATAGGAGCTGTGAAAGTACTTTATACACCATGATGAACATCTGTTTCATTAGTTCGTTTTTGTTGCTTAGTGCTTTCAAGTTTTCTTTTACTCCAAGTAAGATGTTGGTTAAGTTTTTTCTTAATTTTAAATTCAAGTAGATGTTGTGGTCAAGCTTAAGTTTCCCTCGTAAAGTTTTTTCTTATCTTAGCTAGTTTTTGTTTCATTTATGGGTCCAATGAGAACAATTATGGGACAGTTGGCAAGTTTATGTTAACATGTATAGCAACCATATAGATTGAAATGTACAGCGACGGTTTTGTTTATAGCAACCCGGTTGTTCCTTTGTCTGCCTAGCAATTTGAAATTTTTGTTTGTCCAAATAATTGTTGATTAAATTTCTCTCATCTAGAGACATTCCCTATCTTTTAATGCGCATACGCTTCACAACATGCTACATCTTTAATATTTGAGGCTCTTAATTTGTCTGTCCCTTAAAACCTAGTTTTCTATTTCATAAATGGGATTTGGTGGTTAAGCAAGTCCTGTGTTTCATTTGTTGGCTACGTTCTTTGCGCCTTATGAACATTTCCTACTTTTGATGCGTATATACTTAAATAGTCGTTACATCTAATTTCCTGAGCTGTTACTTTTTTAGTTCCATCTTACCTAGTTTTGTATTTTCTTTTACAATAAATAATGAATTATGGGTTGGTTAAGCAAGTTTCTGCTCGTAAGTCTTGAGAGTATATGAAGTTCGAGTCTTGAAGTGGGACCTAGTGGAATTTCTTTCAGAATATTGTGAGCTAACTTTGTTTTTGGGTATTTGTCCTCTTTCTTTTCTTCCCCGATTAAACATGCAGGGTCTTGGTAAGGATGGGAGTGGAATAGTAGAACCGGTTCAAGCACAAGCTATTGAGAAAAGGGCAGGGCTTGGGAGTCAACAAAAGAAGCCTACGGATCCAAACCTGGAGGTGCACGCTGGGGATAGCTACCGAACAGTCATTCAGAAGAAAGCTATTGCTAGGTTCAGAGAGATGAATTAGGCTGTAGAATAACTGATCATTTGAACGAATCATTGACCTCACAATCTATTTAGTTGTTGGTTTGAGTTTTATTTCTTTCTGTACTTTCCAAAAGAATAATCATGTATTTTTGAAGAATCAGGCTCATGTATCGTGAAACTTGGAAATAATGATCCTTTGTGTGATTCTTGTTGAAGCATATACTCGGAGGGTGGGTGGGTGCAGGACGGACGGGTTTTTTTAACGCAACTTGACCTGATTTTAGGTGTGGTTCATTTTTGGCCATACATAAATTTTCACAAATAAACTGTCCCAACTTATTTTTGTAGATGCCTTTTCACAATAATTGTGATGGTCAGGCTCATGTATTGTGAAACTTGGAAATAATGATAACTAGGGCTGTAAATGAGATGAGTTGTTCGTGAAATTGTTCGTGTTCGGCTCGGTTAATGTTCGGTTCATGTTCGTTCATTTATAAATGAACACGATAATGAACAAGAATATAGTGTTCGTCTATTAAGTGAACTGAACATGAACAACCCTCTGTTCGGTTCGTCTAAACTCGTGTTCGTGTAACTATATATAAAGTTTGATAAAATAAAATAAATAAATCTATTAAAGATGTAACAAAAATTAATATCACTACACAATTAATAAACTCATTTATGCTATAATAATATAAATGATATGTTTGTATTATTTTGAACTTATTATGTTAATTTATATCATCATACTAGAAATACAGTCACCGATTTTATCGTTAAGTATTCAACTCGTTAAAGTAATCATATGTATGTAAAAAAGAATTTATACAATATATAAACTTAAATTATATGTGAAGTAGTTTATTCTAGTTAACAATATAGTAATATATGATAAAAGAAAAATATATTTTAAAAAGAAAGAAAAATATATATTTTTTTTAATTATTAAATGTTTTGGAAGAAATTAGATGTTCACGAACAACTCGTGTTCGGCTCGTCAAATGTTCGGTTCATGTTCGTCAAATGTTCATTCGTATTTAAATGAACATGAACCGAACATGAACAAGAGTTTTAGTTCATGAACTGAACATGAACAGAGGGTTGTTCGGTTCGTTTCGTTTCATTTACAGCCCTAATGATAACTTGCACTTCGTTATAAAATGCATTGTCTTCCAAAACTAATGGTTAATTAACACTCCGTGTAATGGTGTCCACCGTTCGTTCCGAGTTTCTCATGTGCCTAGACGAGTAAAGGAAATTGGTTTCCTTTCCTCTAGAAATTCTTCTGTCATGTATTTTTCTTTTCTGTTGCCGAGTCCTTCCATCAAACACAGGCCAAGAACAAAACTAAAAACAAAGGCAGTACTGGTCCACTATAAAAGATGACATATTTGGTCCTGTTTAGTAACTTTTATGTAATATCATTTGAGACTTGGGACTGGATCATGACTTTGATCCGATGACCCTCATGGAAGACGCATTTGGCAACTTTAACTTGTCATCGGAGTATATTATGCTACAGACTATAAAATCATAGCTTGCATTTCTAATAGGTTACCCGGTTAATACATTACCATGGACCATGGTCCATGAATAGTGAAATTACAGTAACCCAGTCTGACCTCATTGTTAGCTTGGCATTTTTTTAAATGGTGTTGTATTAATAAAATTTCAAAATACCATCAATCCGTCAGGCGAGACACCAAACGAAGGCTGGTCTTCTCTGTTATTTTTAGTTTCCATTTTCAAATTTGGTACCTTCTTATCAAAAAACAAAAATCAACATAAACAATAAAGAAAATATTAATTTATCTTCAAAAACCATTATAATATAGTATAAAGTTTACATTTTAAAATTACACGCATTCTCAAACTTATTGTGAAATTGTTACGAAGGGTCCAGGAGTAATGGCATTTTATGACTGTTACAAATTCACACCATTTCAATGAGTACCCTTCTTAACCAGTTAACCGGGGGGGGGGGGGGGGGGGGGGGGGGGGGGAACTAGGAATTTTAAACGAGATGTTCTATATAATTTTATCATACACTATGATTTCTTTTTCGCACCTAATTCTCCCCATCTTCTTAACCATAGTTGTCACGTATTACGTATGAAAATGGAAGCGAGAATAAAACGGGAAACGCCAATGAGAAACATGGAAAAAAATGTTATCCTAAATTTACACATGAACTATTGAAAAACATGAAACGAGAATCTCGAAGCGGGAAACGGAAAGCATGGCATTTGAAAAAGGAAAAGGGAAACAGGAACCATTCGTATCATAGTTAAAACTATAGGGGTAAATTTAAAATTAATTAAAACGAGACGGCCTAATATTGTACTAATTAACTCATTATATTTGAGAATTCTGTCCAGCTAGGGTTTAACAAATCTCTATACTTACACACTACACAATACATACATACATATAATTCTCAATCAAAAAGAAGTGAAAAAAGCTCAGAAACCACTCTCCACCACTGTTGTAAGTATCTCTCATCATTTTTCACCAATATATATATATCACTATGAACAGCTGAGTTTCTACATTTTCAATGCATCGTCGCGTTTCTGTATTGGGTCACAGATTATTAGCTAATTCCTCACTTATAGCACCACTCAAGAACCCTTTTTTAACCCCCCAACTGAACAAAATAAGCCCTACGGAAAATGGGTCGGGCTCGGTTCGAGCTTTTCTATTCACTTCGCCGCAAAATAGGAGAATTACTGACCCTAACGACCCGTCCACCTTGATAAAAGACGATGGCGTATCCGTAATTTCACAGCTTTGGATTGAGAATTTCAGGGAACCCGATAAAACTGTGACGAATTTGAGCGGTTATTTGCGTAGGTTTGAGCTTTGGGTGTTGGCTTATCAGAAAGTTTGTGCCGATGATATGGGCGCGTATATGCCACGCAGCTCTATACAAAGATCAGCTTTAGAGGATTTGTTAGCCCTTAGAAACGCGGTTTTGGATGATAAGTTTAAATGGGGGGCGAGGCTAGAGTTCTATATTAAGTCTCCTAAAGATAAAGTTGAGTACGAGTCGTTGTCGAAGAGGAAAATCAGGGCTATTATGACCACGACGCAGCCTTCGCCTTTTCAGGATAAGGTTGTGCAAGAGGTTTTGTTTATGATCCTGGAACCGGTTTACGAGGCTCGTTTTTCGGAGAAGTCGTTTGCTTTTAGGCCTGGTAGAACTGCTCATACCGTTTTGAGGGTGATTAGGAGGAGTTTTGCGGGTTATTTGTGGTATATAAAAGGGGATTTGAGTACTGTTTTAGATGGTATGAAAACGGGGATGGTCATTGGTGCTTTGATGCGAGATGTTAGGGATAAGACCGTCGTTGATTTGATAAAATCGGCTTTGGTTACCCCTGTGGTCACTACTCCTCCCGGGTTAGAAGAAAAAAAGAAAACGAAGAAAAGGAAGTATCAAAAAAAGAAGGTTTTAGCCGATGATGAGCCTAAACCGGACCCTTATTGGTTAGATACGTTTTTCGGGTTTGCTCCTGAAGAAGCTGAGAAAGTACCTAAATGGGGACATTGTGGGATTTTAAGCCCACTTTTAGCTAATATATGTCTGGATGAGCTGGATCGTTGGATGGAGGGGAAGATCAAAGAGCTTTATCGACCGTCAAAAAGTGATGTTATTTGGAACAAACCCGAAGGAGAAGTTGAACAAGGTAATACAAGTTGGCCAGAATTTGTACCCACTAGTGGGCCTGATAAGACAAGGAAAATCGATTATATTCGCTATGGGGGTCATATTTTGATTGGAGTCAGAGGGCCGAGAGCCGATGCTGCTACTTTGAGAAAAGAATTAATCGAGTTTTGTGATCAAAAGTTTCTTTTAAAGCTTGATAATGAGAGCCTCCCTATAGAACATATAACGAAAGGTATATTGTTTCTTGATCATGTATTGTGTCGACGAGTTGTATATCCCACTCTTAGATACACAGCAACAGGTGGAAAAATCATTAGCGAGAAAGGGGTTGGTACCCTTTTATCAGTTACCGCGAGTTTGAAACAGTGCATTAAGCAGTTTAGAAAACTGAGTTTTCTAAAAGGGGATAGAGACCCAGACCCACAACCTTGTTTTAGAATGTTTCATGCTACTCAAGCACATACAAACGCACAAATGAACAAGCTTTTATCAACAATGGTTGAGTGGTTTAAATATGCTGATAATAGAAAAAAAATTGTGAATTTCTTTTCTTATATTTTAAGGGGGTCCCTTGCGAAGTTATATGCTGCTAAATATAAGCTTAGGTCACGAGCGAAAGTGTATAAGATTGGTGCCCGTAATCTTAGCCGTCCGTTAAAGGAGAGAAAAGGGCAATCGCCCGAATATCATAATTTGTTAAGGATGGGCCTTGTTGAGTCCATTGATGGGCTTATGTATACACGTATGTCTCTTGTTCCTGAGACGGATTATAGCCCTTTTCCTTTGAATTGGAGGCCAGATCATGAAAAGGCTTTATTGGAGTTTATAAAATTGGATGATACTAAAACTTTGGAGGAGCAAAGGAGTTGTTTGCGAGAAGAAGGGTTAGTTTCGCCACAGGATTTGATTTCGATGCTTGTTTGGAACTACAAAAGGAATGCTATGGTAGTGGATAAGGTTTCTGAAATGGTAAATGATCAAAATCTGGAAAGTGAAAATCAGTTGTTATTGGGATCGAACAACGAGACTGCTGATGAAAGAATAAAAGATGAAAAGAGTAGAGTAAATCGTGTGGCACAAATGTAATACGTTCTACAAGTAAGGTATTTGGGAAATTCATGTTTTGTTCAGTGTAATTTGTTTGACTAAATTTGCAACTATCATAATTAAAAAAATTGATCTGGTTTCTGCGATACTATTTGAACAATGAAACGGGTTGTTACTCTATCTGTTTTTCTTGAAATGATAAGCTGTTATGCATCTTCATGGATACTCTTTGAGTGTTAAACATTGTCAACCATATGCTGCAAATAATTTTTTTGGCTTATTTGTGTATATGGGTAGGATATGCTTTATCTACAGAATTAATCAAGTGTGTGTGTTATTTAGTTCAAGAACTTATCTATTGAAGAAGCGATTGTGGTTAAATTACCTCAAAATTGCAGAAGCACCGTTTAAAAATTTCAGAATTGTCTTTGCCAGTTCTTTAGATACATACATAGTTATGTACTTGATAGAAATTTCTATGCTTTATGGGTACTTTGTTCACTTTACGATTGTTGCACATCGTCAGCCATCTGTTATAAATAGACATTTCGGCTCTTTTGCGTAGATGATTAGAATAATGCTACATCTACAGAACTAATTAAGTTTGTTTTCAAACAAGCTTGCAAACACTGATCTATTGAAGAGAGAATTCTCGTTATATTACCTTAATTTTGCAGAGTTACCACTTAAAATAAAAGAATTGTATTTGCCATACTATAGAAATGTACTTGATAGAACTCGTTTTGCTTTATGGGTACTTTATGTGAATCATTATAGTATATAGAAATAAATTTGAGTACATGGATAGAAATGTTTACGTCTGTTTTTAAGCTACCTGAATACAACATAACCTCCGGCTTTTACAGATCCAGTTATTTTCTTGATATATTTGTATGAATGTGTTTCGTGCGTACAATTCGAGGAGGTTGGTAAGATTTCTCCATTTTCCTATCATTGATTACTAAAATATTTGGTTGAAAAAGGACATCTAAACTGAAGTGCATTCTTCTAAGAATCAAGATAGATGCAATTACGTAGGTTTGAAAACTACAATAAAGGATTTTATACTTTATCCTAAATGCCCCCTCACCACTTCCCAGCCATAAGGGTATATCGCTTGTTTATGCATCAGTTAGATTACTGCTACTGGTTTTTCATATCTGCCATGTATTGTAGTATTTTAGAATGTTTTATATGGTAAACTACTTCACAGAACAAATTTGTTGTGATTATTTTAGTTGAAGGGATAGTTTTTGCTTAATACAGAATGCTTTTTTTTTATCCTTTTCTGAAGTCTCACTTCTAATTTTGACATATTTAGGTAACCGATATGGTGCCAGTCTACTTGAGCATCAAGAAAATGGAGGCTAGCCAGCATAGAAAATACACCTGCAAGTTCTGTGACAAGGTATGCATATTTGACCCGATAACTTGAGTGGTGACGTTAGTGCTTTAATATGATGCTGTTATATGCTAGTTTTCCATCTTTCCCATGTCATTCTTTGGAACTGTAAATTTGCAGTATGCTGTGAGAGCAATGCTGTAGGGGTCTGGGGATGCAAGGATTGTGGCGAAGTCGAAGCAGGCGGTGCATACACAGTTACTCATGCGCTAAAGTAATTCACTCGCATATAACCATGTTTATATACAATTTTTCTTCCCCCTGCTTGGATGTATGATGAAGAAGTACTGTTTTGGTTTTCCGATTTTGTAGCAGCACCGCTAGCGCCGTGACAGTTCGAAGCACAATTAGAAGGTCAAGGGAGCAGACAGAGAGACGAGAGTTAGTTGTAGCGGATAAGTTTGTTATACAAGTCGAGTACTAAAAATTCCCTAATTAGGATATTGGGAGACAATTACTAATTGCACCTGATTGGTGTTGTGGACAGTGTTTTCCTTCACCTGAGCTATTGAAGTTTGCTTGTGGTATACACCTACTAGTAATCGTGCCCACACGCAACGTAATCGTGCCCACGCGTTGCGTGTGTGGCACGTAATGCAATAAAAATATAGAAAATATGTATAGTTATGATATAAATATGTGGATAATACAAAAAAAAACATAGTTTAAGATTTAAAAGAATGTTTGCTTGTTAAAGAGGAATAAATAGTTTTATTAGTTTTTACTTTTTATATTTTTATGTGAGTATGATATTATTATAATTAATATAAAAGTGTAGTTGTATTTTTGGAAAAAAAATGGCTAAATTGGACAGCCTCATTTGGTTTGGGTTGACTTATTATAATAGAATGATAAAGTTGATGAATAGTTATTTTCAAAAAGTTGATGAATAGTTGAATTATGTATGATCTGTTTCAGAGCAATATTTTGAGTTTTATCGTTCTTTGTTCCCCCCGGCTTATTTGGAGTGTGACAGAATAATTATATTTTTTTTGAAAATAAACTGGAGAAAAAATGTAGCAATGAGACATTTTAAGGTTATTTTGACAATCAAATTCTCTCTTTTGTTTTGTAAATCCATACTAGCGTATAGACATTTTAGGACACCAATATAAAGATTGTACCTAAACTTTTTCGTAACAGTGGAATATAACGGAAGTAGGGATGCAAATGAGCCGAGCTTAATTGTGCTTAAGCTCGGCTTGTTAACTAAACGAGCTCTAAAATCTTATTCAAACTCGGCTCGTTTACAAACGAGCTGTTCACGAGCCTGTTCATGAGTTTTTTCTCAACACGTTTTATGACAAATTTAATATCGTTTTGCTTAAAAAATATTTTTTACTTAGCTAAAATAAATGTTAAGATAAGCAATAATAAATTTAGTTATTATGATTTCATTTTTAATTAGATTTAGTTTTAAAAATTAAATTTATTATATAAATTGAAGAGTATTTATCGATCATCAACATTATATTATATAAAGTTTACATATATAAGTAGGAATATATATAAAAAAATGATTAAACGATCTTTCAAACAAGCCGAACAAGCTCACGAGCCTTAATGTTCAAGCTCGGCTCATTAGTAAATAAACGAGTTCGAGCCGAGTCTTTAACGAGCTGAACACGAACATATTCATGAACGGCTCGGTTCATTAGCAACTCTAACGGCAAACAGATCAATCTTAATAGTTAATGCAGTATCTTATATGTTGTACATCATATATACTTTCATTGTTCCATATCTTTAACTCTTTGTATCTCAACTTTATCTCTTTAGTATTTTCAAAGCCCACTCAAAAATCAACTCGACGAAAATGAATTTTATATTTATTGCCTATTTTCGTTCAAATTTCATAATTATTTTACATAATATTAATCCAAATGTTTAATTTCTTCTAGATTTTATGTATTTATTAAATTTGTTTGATACTTGCTTTAAATTAAATAATACATTTATTGGAACATGTTCAATAAATGTTTGTTGGAAATAGTAGGATTTTCTTTTAACTTTTTCAATACATATTTTTATCCAAAAGGTCATATAAAATAATTAAAAGATCTGAACTCGCACGATAGGTAATTAGGTAACATTTATATTTAGTTGGAGGTATAATGAAAATAATAGTAACTAAAATTAATTAACAATAATATTTAAAGTTAAAGTAATACTAGAAAAAGAAAACAAGAAAAAGGGAAAAGGGAAAATTAATTACTTGTCTCAGAGTCTTAAATTTAATTCTCACGCGCTCCCCATGCTCAATATCACGTGACCGTGACGAGTATATATAGTATATATAGACGGATAGGACATGCCTTTCTCACGTGCACCAACCCTCTACCAGTTTTTTTTTGTTTTTTTTTTTGAAATAAACCTCTACCGGTTCTTCTACGCAACAAAAGCTTAACACTAACTATTGACTAATTATATAACTATTCTCAAATAGTTTCACTATACATCTTAGAGGCTACGCACATGTTACCCTACAATTTTTCTCATATTTAACTTAATTAATATTACTTTTATATTTTTAGGATAATGGTTTAACTTTATACATTTTTCAGCTTTCCTATCAAATTTATTATCATAACTAAATATTACTATATTTTAACATACTTCTATCAAAAAATTTAACCCAAATTAATTTACTAGAGCAATTACATTAAATAACTTACAAGTTTTCTCGTATTTAAAATAAAAAATACACTTTTACAACTTAATTATCAGCCTTTTTATCAATTTCTCTATTAAAATTATACAACTCATTTTTTTTTTTCCGATTGCAAAGTCAAATTCATAAATGATCCTTGCACAAGAATGGAGGGTTAAGTACCATCCCTTGATTAGACCGTGAATTGAAAAGTAACAAAAAGCTGCCTTCATGTTCATATTCATATATATATATATATTAAAGCTTCATAATCCATTCTTTATAAGTTATCAACCCATGTAGATGTTGACTTGTTCAAAATGTAAAATTCCTGCTGTAATTAATCTACATGGTTTTCTCTTATACAAAACGATGAAACCGTGAATTGTGGAAATTGGTCAATATTCATATGCTCTATTTTTTTATATTAGTAAATGGGCTGAAACAGTATAATACCAATAAACAAAAAATATGTATATATATGATAACCCCGAATTTATCAAGAAGTTGTTAAATTTTTGAAGTAATGGGGTATCAACACCAACAAGTTCTTCCGGACATAAAACACCACCTTCAATGGACCAAATCCGTACACCTTTGTATCATATCATTTAATTATATTAGAAGTCAATGATTCATTTTAGTAAATATTGAACTAACATTAAATTGTATCAAAATACTCTGTATGATGCTACTTGACCATAAATTTCATTCCCTCCGTTTCAAACCATCCCTTTTCGGAATGAATTCATTTAAGTTTTACCTAAATTGCTCGTAATGACCAATTTTAAATGCAAATCAAAACAATACGCTATAAAACTCTCTAACTAAATTTTACATTAGTGGTTTCTTAAATTTACATATATTGTTTCACATCTCGAAGTGTCACGATTTTTCGTTGTCACCCAACAACATGAAGGAGTAGCATTTGACGGAAGTTTTATGATATTACAATAAGCAGATCAATTTTTTAACACTACACATACACACTTTCACTTTTCCACATCCTTCACGCCCTCTAAGAAATTCACACCATTCCACTTCCGACTCAAACACTATCAACCATTTGGTACCACTAGTGTAGTATATCCACAACCAGAATTAAGACACCAACATTTTAATATAACTTGAACTAAGACACCAAATACACATTACACACAAGCTTTTGTACCAACATTGTAATTATAACCATAACGATGACTAAGCCCCCCCAAAAAAACAGTATACATAAGATTTGGTACCAAAAGTGTAATATAACCATAACTAAGCCACCAAATAAACATTACACATAAGCCTTTGCACCCAATATACGTATACGTCACAATATATACGTATAGTTAATCGAATAAATAGAATAGATATTAGATACAGTATTCACTTCCCCATCTCTCTCTCTCTCTCTCTCTATATATATATATATATATCCACCGTCTCTCTCTCTAAAACCCTAACCCTAATCACAACAATGGAGTCTCAACCCGACCCGACCCTATACGACACCGCTTCTCAACCCGACAATACCCCTGACGCGTACACCTTCCTCGACCCGGACTTTGACGACTCGATCGGCGCCACGTGGACGGATCCCGTAGCGGGATCATCGGAGGGGGCGTCTCCGGTGGGGGTGGTGGATGCGTTGGCGGCGGGGATGGGAGGGCTGAGTTTTGAGGAGGCTACGGGGGAGGATGACGTGACGGAGTACGGTGCGGCGGAACATGCTTGTCGGTATTGTGGTGTGGGGAACCCGGCGTGTGTGGTTCGGTGTAACGTTCCGTCGTGTCGGAAGTGGTTTTGTAACTCGAGGGGGAATACCTCCGGGTCGCACATTGTGAACCATCTGGTATGATATTTTATTTTTATTATTTTTGTAACTGCTTTTTGTGTGTGTGACTGTGTGTGTATGGTTAGGATACTGATTAATTCTGTGTGTTAATTCGGTAAGTGTAGAAATAATTATGTTAAAATTACCTCAAAATAGCAGAACTATCACTTTAGATTACAGAATTATGGGTCACACATTGTCAATCATCTGGTAAAATTTTATATTATTTTTATGGTTATTATTGGTTTTAACAGGTTTTTTTGTGTATGTATATGGTTAGGGATACTGATTAACTGTGTGTTAATTAGCTTGCAATTGTTTGTCCAGTGTAGAAAGAATTATGGTTAAATTACGTCAACATAGCAGAACTACCACTTTAGATCGCAGAATCATGGGTACACATTGTTAATTATCTGGAAAATATATATTAATTTTTAGGGATTTTTGTGTGTACGTGATTAGGATATTGTTATATATACAGAACTAATTAAGTTTTTGTGGAGTATTTCAAATTAATGAAAGAATTTTTGGTATATCATGACAAAATTGAAGAATTGCGACGAATGATCATTGATATATCAGTAAATACGCATATAATTATGTAGTAATCTCTATGATATATGGGTGATTTACCTGGGACACAGATTTATCATCAATTGAAGAAATAATTCTCAGTTAAACTACCTCAATTTTGTAGAATCGCCACTTAAAACTACAGAATCTTGTTCTCCATATCATTAGATACATACATCATTATGTACAATACTTGAAAGAAATTATTATGTTTGGGTACTTTGTCAACCATCTGGTATGACTAGCTTACTTTAAGTTCTGTTTATATGATTTTGAATGTTGATATATATGCTTTTCTGATAAAGTGTGCTTTCTACTTAGTTATCACACGTAATGATTATAGAAGAAACACCCTTTAACTTACCTCAGAATTGTATGATTACCACTTAAAACTGCACTATTGGCATATGACTAGGATACTACTTCATCTACGGATGTATTAACCTTGTGTTTTAATTAGCTTGCATACACTCATCAAGTGAAGACGGAACTGTGCTTAAATTACCTGAAACTTGCGGAATTACCACTTAAAATTGCAGAACTGTCTTTGCCCTTTCATTAGATACATAGGTGATATGCATGTTTACGCCTTCTTGTCGGATGTGGTTTTGAAGCGGGTTGCACATAGAAGCGGATACGGTTGTCAACCATCTGGATAGTGTAGTTCTTTAGAAGCGGATACGGTTGTCAACTGATACTTTGCTACTTCCAAGTTCCAACCATCTAGTATTAGCACTCCCTTCTGGTTTTCGTGTCTTAATAGCTTTTCTGTGCTATCAGCTATAGAAGCTTCTAGTTATTAGGAGCAGTCAGGAGTTTTTGACTGAATTTTGTTAAGGTATATAATGATGTTGGGGGTGAAAATGCCGGGACTTGCTTAAGTTCTTTGAAAATATAGGAGATATCCTAAAACCTCTATATTTATTCAACTATGAGGTTGGAAAATTTTTGTTGTCTATCAGTCACTATATAAGGATATCGTTATGCGTAAGGCTATTTTAATAGGAGAAACATAGTCATTACTTTAATGAAAAATTAAAGCTAGAAGGCTGTGTGGCCCCTGCAGTCTTATTTTATTTTTTGCGCTGGCTCATCGCTGGTTAAGGATTTGTCAGAATTTATGCATCATGATATTTTAGGTTTGGAATTTCTGAAAATGATACACTTGTTAGAAGACTGTGTTATGGGCAATTTGTGATATCAAATGTGTACGTTAATACTTTATTGGGTCTGTTAAGGTGGTCGGATTTGAGCTACAATAAATAGTACAAGGGGTGAAATTGTTACATCATAAGTTTTGTGAATTATTTTGGGAATGATATTCGAGTTCTCTTGTAGATAGAAGCGGCTATGTCCCATCTAAGTTTTCATTTGCTCCCCTTTCTCTTTGCTTTTTTAGGAGTTTTTAAAAATTTATGTACTTATGTGAAAGTGATCTATGTGTATTAGGTGGTATCAGCTGAGAAACTTGGATCGAGTTTATAGAGATTTTGAGCACTTATGACGCTAATCTGGGTTAGTTCATTACGGTTTGGGGGCTAAGGTTTCTCTATTAAAGAGGGATAAAAAAATCTGAATGAAACTGAGCGTGATCTACTTTTGTAGTTTTTTTAGGGTGCTGTAGTGGTGTGGTGCAGATGAGTATTCATTCTGTGAGAAAGTAATTCACACTGTTTTTGAATTTTTGATGGTTTTCCATCAACCCCAAGACAACTTTACATATAGCTGACCCATAGACTCCTTCCTTCTTTAGGAGTTTGATACAACACATTTACCCTGACTTTTATTATCTTGACTTTTATGTGTGGGTAGCTTTTACTTTGTAACCAAGTTTCGTCTTTCAGTCTTGTCGGTCGTTTTATGAATTCTATGCTTATGGTTGCAAATCATATCAGCTAATTGGTATGAAATCATACTCAAGTATTCATAACGTTGAGTATAAATGTGTAAACAAAATAGTCATGACGATGTAAAATTTAGAAAATTACTCTTTGAATTAGTTGATAATTACGTAACAAGTGCTACTTTCAATCGGCTGGAAAGCATGCCAGTTTTGTCTCTGTGCTACCTCTGCTCTAGTTTAATAATTGCATAAAGTCGGTTGATAAAACACCAGGCATGTGTATTACAGCATTATAGAAAGGCCTTTTTGTTTAGGGTTTCTCAACAAGAGTGTATTTTTTTTTATGTTTGTAGGTTCGAGCTAAGCACAAAGAAGTTTGTCTACATAAAGATAGCCCAATGGGAGAGACAATCCTGGAGTGTTACAATTGTGGATGCAGAAACGTGTTCCTGCTTGGATTCATTTCTGCCAAGACAGAGAGTGTGGTTGTTCTACTATGTAGAGAGCCTTGTCTTAATATGAATGCTTTAAAAGATATGAACTGGGACTTGAGTCAATGGTCCCCTCTTATTGATGACAGATGTTTTCTTTCTTGGCTTGTTAAGGTTACTCCTCCCATCACATATCTTTTCAGTGCCATCATTTTCCGAGGTTTGTATTTTTTTTCTTATAAAAATTTGTTTCCAGGTTCCTTCTGAGCAGGAGCAACTTAGAGCACGTCAAATTAGTGCTCAACAAATAAACAAAGTTGAAGAGTTATGGAAGACTAATCCAGATGCTTCATTAGAAGATCTTGAGAAACCTGGTGTGGATGATGAACCCCAGCCTGTTGCCCCCAAATATGAAGATGCATATCAGGTTCTAATATTTGCATTAAGAAAATCTTTCTTTATTAGAACTGCTATTATTTGACATTTTAATGCTGCCGTACTTGCTTTGTAGTATCAAAATGTATTCGCGCCACTTATCAAGCTTGAAGCTGACTATGACAAGGTATGCGTCTTGCTTTTCATTTGGCTTTTCTTTATTAACTTTTTTTATTGATCTCCTCCTTTATTACTGTGGCTCTTAAGAGCTTTCAACAATTTTTGTTATTATTTGGATTCTGGCTATAGTTCATTTTTAAATTACTTTTGGTGCTTGAATTATGTTAGATGATGAAAGAATCCCAAAGCAAAGACAATGTGACGGTACGATGGGATATGGGTCTGAACAAGAAGCGCGTTGCTTATTTTGTTTTTTCAAAGGTGGTTCACTAGCTTGAATTTTATTTGTTCCTTATATTACATCTTTCTGGATTTTCAGTTGATATACTGTTTTAATCTCTCTTTTCCTTTCATTACAGGAAGATAATGAGTTGCGTCTTGTACCTGGTGATGAATTGCGGCTGCGTTATTCTGGTGATGCAGCTCATCCGGCTTGGCAGTCAGTTGGACATGTAATAAGCTCAACTATAGTTTTCATCATGTCTTTCGACTTGATATTAGTTGTATGTCGTTATGGATGATATGATAATTTTTCTTGCAGATAAAATTAACTGCCCAAGAGGAAGTTGCTCTTGAGCTTCGTGCCAGCCAGGTAGTTTATTTATATCACTTGGACAGGTTAAAGTTGCGCTGATTGGCAATTGTAGGCAGCTTGTAACTTCTATACATACATGCAGGGAGTTCCCGTAGATGTAAACCATGGTTTCAGTGTTGACTTTGTGTGGAAGAGCACAAGTTTTGACCGAATGCAGGGAGCAATGAAAGCTTTTGCCACTGATGACACTAGTGTTAGTGGGTGAGTGAAATGATCGAATGTTTGTAAAATACTTTTTTTATTTCAAATTTAATTTAGCTACAAAAGCTTGCTTTTTCTTAACTGGCTTCATGGCAGCAAATGTGGATGAGCAAGGTTTAAGTCTGGTTTTAGAAATTTAGATTCCCCTTTTAGTAATTTTTGTACTACATGAGCTGTAAATTACCGAAGTAGTGCAAATCACAATTTTTAACGTAAACTTGGTATACTATGATAAAACATAGGATATTAAGAGCAGGCATTTTCATGGTAGTGGAAAAAGAGACGTCAATTTAACAGAGTTTCTCGTCACTTTATCGGCAGATATCTTTCATTTTATGCTTTTTATACACATTTTTATGCGCTTTCTTCAATTTATAGTTCAAAAATTCTACTCTGAAAGCTTCTGTAAGTTTATTTACTCAACTACTAGGACGTCCCGCCATAATCCATTACGTTTTCCACTTTTCCTACCATATTCCATTCATTTCAGTTTAAAAAATGCTTTAAAGAAAACTTTTGATGCAGATTTGTACATGTAGTGTGGTTCATATTTACTTCGTATATTAACATACTTTTGTTTGTTTATGGACAAAAATGTGTCTTGAAATCTTAAGTTAGTAGTTTCCTGGAGTTATTTTAACTAATACCGTAATATGTGACTGAGCTTAATTTGAATCCAACTGACAGAATTTTGTTGTTTATTATATGTATACCAATTGCATCTCGATGTTAATTACTATTGGCTTGATTGTGTTGTGTGCTTCAGTTTAGGATTTTAATATACTGAGTTGTTTTTCACATTGAGAAACAAATATATTGAAATGTTCATCTATTTGGTGACCTGTTATTTTTTTTTTTTGGATGTCATGAAATTACTTTCCTTCCTGTATCAAGAGATACAAATTGTATGATTTTATTTAAATTAATTGTTTTTTGTGCATACCTTCTTGTATTATGGTTCGTTGACTTTTTAGTTCACAATGATGGTTTATGCATGCAGTCTGATTGTATTGCCTTGTTGCACGGCGTGGCCTTTAGTGATTACTCGTCATGATTGTCTTCTTAAACAACTATCTTCTTGCTTGTGAATCTTTTTTACTGCCTACCTTTTATTTTCTTGATGTATCTCCACTTGACTTGAAGTTTATGTGTTCGATGTTTTCCCTATATAAAGGTACATCTATCACCATTTGTTGGGACACGAAGTTGAGGTACAGATGGTCCGTAATACATTGCCTCGACGTTTTGGTGCACCTGGTCTACCAGAGCTTAATGCTTCTCAAGTAAGCTGTCTTCACTGCATACCATTAAACTTTTTGTTTTCCTAGTAGTTATCTGCATATATAATGACCATCATTTTGTTGCTGTTACGTGTACTTACTCTCTTGTTTTGTGCTAATTACAATTATTTTCATGTACAATATTTAATGGGTTTTTGTCTTTTTCTTATTTACAAGTAGTTTAATGTCCTCTATTTGTATTTTGATTGACAGATTAATGCTGTAAAAAGCGTGCTTCAGAAGCCTATCAGTTTAATTCAAGGTCCACCTGGCACAGGGAAAACTGTGACTTCTGCAGCAATTGTGTATCATATGGCGAAACAAGGACAAGGGCAGGTAAGTATTATAACAAAAATGTTATCCTGTTATTGCAGATATTACTTCACTACATGATATTGTCTTTTATTGCACTTCCTGTCAGGTTTTGGTTTGTGCTCCCAGTAATGTTGCTGTTGACCAACTAGCCGAAAAGATTAGTGCCACAGGATTGAAGGTATTTGCTGTATAAGTGGACAAATTTATGTTTCTTTTATTTCCTTAAAATATGTAGGCATGCGAACTGCCCACTGAGAGCCAGTCACTGCGGCTAGAGCTTAATATGACTGCTGATCTTTATTGATGTTAATTAATTTACAACAGGTTGTAAGGCTTTGTGCAAAATCAAGGGAAGCTGTAAGCTCTCCTGTTGAGCATTTAACTCTGCACTATCAGGTTTGTTATCTTCTTATTTTTCTTGACTTCTTTTGTGTAGTGTTTTTGTCTCAATTTTATTTCAAATTTTTATTGCAGGTTCGACATCTTGACACTTCCGAAAAAAGTGAGCTTCACAAGTTACAACAATTGAAAGACGAACAAGGTGAGTATACTTGTCTAAATGAATGCTTGATTATACAATGAAGGCGATTTGAATTTTTGGGTGAAAGTCTATCATTAGGAATTTGTCCTATGTTGGCATTAATGGTGATTACCTTAATACATTATAACAGGAGAACTGTCTAGCAGTGATGAGAAAAAGTATAAAATTTTGAAGCGTGCAACAGAAAGGGAGATATCTCAAAGTGCCGATGTAATATGTTGCACATGTGTTGGTGCTGGTGATCCTCGATTGTCTAATTTTAGATTTCGGCAGGTTAGTAATAGAATTTCTTAAAAATTGAGTCTTCTGCTCGTTTCCTCTAGTTAATATATTTCCATACTTTCTCTAGGTGCTTATCGATGAATCTACTCAATCAACAGAACCCGAGTGTCTAATTCCTTTAGTTCTAGGTGCAAAACAGGTAACTGTTGATACTTTTATCTGTTTGCTAATGTCCAATCTTGTTGTCTCTCACTTCTAATATATGTTTATATAGGTTGTTCTTGTTGGTGACCACTGCCAGCTTGGTCCTGTAATAATGTGCAAGAAAGCAGCTCGTGCTGGATTAGCACAGTCTTTGTTTGAACGTTTAGTGCAACTTGGTGTTAAACCGATAAGATTACAGGTTAGTGTCACCTTCGATGTTTTTGTATTTGTTTTAAAAAGATTGTCTAAACCATGCATAATCGCTAACACAAAAAATGAACACCAGAATTGCTAACACTTAAGATGACCAACTTTACCGATAACTGTCTATCCAATATCTCCATGTCCTTGTCGAGATTTTTGTCAAGTATTTAGCCAATTACAGATAAGAAACTAATTGTCACAAGAACATGCAAATCATAAGTAACTCCTTTTAAGAAACTTAATTTATTTTTTACTTCCCATTTGAAATACGTAACAGATCAGCATCTAATGTCCTGTACTTTTCTATGCCAGGTTCAATATCGTATGCATCCAGCACTTTCAGAATTTCCGTCTAATAGCTTTTATGAAGGTACACTTCAAAATGGGGTTACTATCAACGAGAGACAAATAACAGGGATTGATTTCCCTTGGCCTGTGCCAAATCGCCCAATGTTCTTTTACGTTCAGGTACTTGATCTGTCTTTGAATTTGACATGTATGTTTATTTTAACGTTAGATATAAATGTCGTCTGTGCTTCAATGAGTTTGGTGACATCCCAGCGTCGGTTTATTATGTAATCACAAATATTTATGGCTACAAATAGGCTAAGCTTTGTTGGCGCTGTTTGACATGTCCTTCCATTAGAAGTCTTATGGTGAATTGAATTTATACTATGATTTTTTAGATGGGGCAAGAGGAAATAAGTGCTAGTGGAACATCCTACCTTAATCGGACAGAGGCTTCAAATGTTGAAAAAATAGTCACAACCTTTCTTAAAAGTGGTGTGGTGCCTGCTCAGGTATTTAATAGTTTCATGTATGGAGTTTGCGGCCGTTGCAGCTAGTTTTTTGTGTTATTATTGTTGACCTACAAAATATATCACAGATTGGAGTTATCACTCCGTATGAGGGTCAGCGAGCTTATATTGTGAACTATATGGCAAGAAACGGGTCTCTCAGACAACAACTTTACAAGGAAATTGAGGTCGCCAGTGTAGATTCATTTCAAGGAAGGGAGAAAGATTACATTATATTGTCATGTGTTAGGAGTAATGAACATCAGGTCTGTTTTTACCTTTTATATGACTTTTAAACATTGTTACTAGATGATACCTTTTGGATTTTTTTAACTTTTACAATTTAGTTTAGTTGTCTAATTGGGCATAAGAGTTGGCAGATTCTTATTATCTTTGCTTTAATTTTCAGGGCATTGGATTTCTTAATGATCCACGTAGGCTTAATGTTGCACTCACCCGTGCACGATATGGTATTGTCATCTTAGGAAATCCCAAAGTACTAAGCAAACAACAACTGTGGAATGGTCTATTGACACATTATAAGGTATTGGTTTTTCTTCTTCTTCTTATTCTTCTGTGATGTTGTCGCCTTGAAAAGGTATACATGTGCGTACTTTATGGTGTTTAATTGGTCACTTGCCATACTTTTGGTTTTAAAGACGGTATACTAATACAACACTAATAGATAATTTGAGTTTGATAGTAAATTAATGCTATCGTTGTCATTGTCTTTGCTATTGTTAGGAGCATGAGTGCTTGGTGGAGGGGCCCCTGAATAACTTAAAACAGAGTATGGTTCAGTTTCAAAAGCCTAAGAAGGTATGACCTGACTTCTCGGGTTTTCTCTTTTTACTTTGCTTATATCTTATTCTAATGATTGATTATACAATGAGGGAAATATTGAGCTGGCGGTTGGTATACGATGCAGATCTACAATGACCGGAGACTTTTCTTTGGTGGTGGGCCTGGATTTGGGCCAGATAGTTATGGGTCTGGTTCCTCTTCGAGTCCCGGTTCTGATAGGAGAAACAGCCGAGCAAGGGGTATGATAAATTCGTGCATAGAAAATAATACTATTTTTTCTCTGTCGATACTTGTGAAAGTAGAAAATTATTCCAAATGCATTGCATATCAACCTTTCTTTTGTCCTGGATACCTGCTTGACCTTTCAGAGATCAAGTCTTATACAAGTAGCTCCTGTTAATCTGTATATTGAAATCTATGAGAAGAATAATGGGCATTATTGATTTCAGCCCTTAATAACCTTTCAGTCAATGGCTTGAAATAAGTCCAGATTTGACATTCCCTTGACCCAACCCCGATAAACTCATTTTTGCATACATTATTACCAATACATTGATGTTACTAGAGATTCATGTTGAACAGTATCCATCTTGTAGGTTCTTCCATGCTTTATTTGTTGCCAAAACAGATTACTCTTATACTTCTTTTCTAATAAAATCAGCGTGTATTCTGGTTTTATGCAAATTTTATTATTTATATATTGATAAATTTAGCATTCTGGCTTACAGGTTCTTTCATGCCACCTGGCGCACCTAACGGCACCCACAAGCCTGGACTGCAACCTGGTGGTTATCCAATGCCTAGAGTTCCATTATATCATGGTGCTCCTCCCTCACAACCGTATGCAATTCCTACTCGCGGTGGAGCTGTTCATGGACCTATTGGAGCTGTTCCACCTCATCTCCCTCAACACGGAAACCGAGGTTTCGTCGGTGGTGGGCGTGGGACACCTGGCACCCCTATTGGCAGTCATCTTCAACAAGGGTCTCAGCAACCTATTGGAAGTATTGCATCAAATTATAATTTCTCTCCTATGGACAGTCCAAATAGTCAGCCGTCAATTGGTGGACCGCTGTCTCAGCCTGGATTTGTATCAAATGTTAGTACTTTTTCTTAGTCTATTTTGTTTAATTGTTTAGATCACTCAGGTATCACAAATTTTTGATTTTGTACACCTACTTACCTATTGTTTTTTGCGTTTGCTACACTAACTAAAAGTGGCTATATTAGTCAGGGTTTCCCTCTAAATTAGTAATCTATCATTTTGTGTGCAAACCTATCTCCGGTTTTATGAACACTTTTCTACTTGTAATGGTTTGCTCAAGTGTTAGTAATTGTTAAAAGTGTTTTTTCGGTTTTAGCTCTGAACTATGATCTATTACCTTCTTTGACCCTTTACATTTGTATAGCATAGCTGTAGTTCTAAAATTTATGGATTGTGTATTTTTCGTTCCTCAATCTGACATTGTAAGTCATTCTGTGAACGATAAGTGTTTTTTATATGCAACATGTTTCATGTTTATTCACGTTTTGTCCTCGAACTTCCTGTTTATACACAATTATACCTATAAAGAAAAACTAACATAGTTAGTTTTAGGGATGAAGAATACACAATTCCTGATGTTCAAGGACTAAAACTGCGTAATACAATAGTATAGGGGCAAAATGAGACAATGATTAGCGACTAAGAATGAAATTAATCCTAATTAATAGCAGTGATCTCTTCTCCCTCTCATGTGCATTGTTGACTAATGAGTTTATTATTGGCTGTGCCACAGATGGGAGTCCAAGGACAAAGCCAACCATTCCGGGATGGTTTCTCTATGGGAGGCATGTCTCAGGTATCTGGATTTGTGAATGGCATCATTACTATTACTAAATTGGTTCCTTTTGTTATTCTTTTGATAATTAATGTTAATCGTGACACAGGAATTCTTGGGGGATGATTTTAAGAGCCAAGGATCTCATGTTCAGTACAATGTTGCCGACTTCTCTACTCAGGTAAATGTTACGGTTGAATTTAAATTATTTTGAACCATTGTTAGCAATTCCATAACACTCCCCTGCAATCACGTAAGATAAAATTTTTCATTTGTTCAAGTGTATTTGTAAATTAAAACTTACTTCTATGAATGCAGGCCTCTCAAGGTGCATATGGCGTTGATTATGCTACACAGGGACCACAATCTGGATTTCCGCCAAGCTTTTTAAACCAGAACTCTCAGGCTGGGTATTCTCGATTTGGTGCATCAAATGATTTCATGTCTCAGGTTGGCTTTGGTTATCTTTTGCGTTTTATTTGGTGGTTGGGAGATGAAGGCAATACAAACGTAGAAATTATAAAATAAAATCTTTAAGCTAAACAAATCCGAGAACACCATCTATTTGTTGATCTCACCGTTGAATTATTATGCCAGGATTTCATGAATCATGGGTCCCAGGGTCTATTTACCCAGGCCGGTTACCATGACCCTTCCCAAGATGATGTTTCCCAAAGCCACTTTGGTGCCAACCAGCTTCAGTCTCAGGTTCTTTTTTCTTTTTCTACTCTTCGTTGGAGTAAAATTAATTATGTAGAATGTCGTAAATGCCTTTTGGCACTGTTTTTTTTTTGTCCCGTTCTGTGTTTTATTTTATTTTTATATGAAGAGCTTTCTGGTAAATTCACGGGTGATTTTCTTGATAGATATTTGGGACATTGAGCTCCAATTGGATATATTTATGCATGTTTAAGTGCTTGGACTTTTTATACCTCACAGATCCACACCGCACTAAAGTAGTATAGTCTGTATTTCAAGTTATAACTAATATGCTTACTTCTATTTCAGTGGTCATATTAAATTTTAATATTACCTCCCGTTACGATTCTCTTGATAGATGCCTGGGGATAGTGTGTATAGTCTGTATTTTAAGTTATAACTAATACGTTTACTTCGATTTCAGTGGTTATATTAATTTTTAATATTACCTCCTGTTACGATTCTCTTGATAGATGCTTGGGGATAGTGTGCTTCAAGTGGCTACTTTTTAAAGCAAGTTCTAAGTGGTGATACTGTTTTCACTTTTCCCACATGGTGAATATGTTTATCAAGTTCCTTAGGGTAGTACCTAGATGAGCTGTGCTGTGTTCTCTCACCCTTGATTTTTTTTTTCCCGACAGTCTCACACTGCACCCTAGTCCATATGACAAATATGATTACATTGATTTTCATTTCTGCTTGAGTTTCATCATTTCTTGTGGTTTCCATCCTGACATGATTTTGCATGATGTATTTGTTCATCTGCAGAACATAATGAATCCTCTTTACTCTCAGCCTTTTGCCCACTACAACACACAACCTATGAACATGCAAGCTACACAGCAGCAACAACCTCAACAAGGACAAAGCTCCCAAAACCAGAAACTTCATTTTAATGGTTGATAAATGTTGGGGATAATATTTGATGGGTTATAGTCTTTGCTTTGATTTGTGCTGTCGTGTGGCCGTTTCCTACCTTGAGATAAAGAAAGGTTAAGAGAATAAATAAGGGTTATGCGCGTCGTATAGTACCCCTGTGAAGGAGATGATTTCAAGAGTTTTGAAATCAAAATTATGAATTTTCAAGAAGGTTGTGGGTCTCGGATCAGTACACAGTTGGTGTAAATTGGGCTGCGAAACAAAAGATAACCCCTATTATCTTCTTGGAGTTTTATATGTTTTGGAGAAGGTAAAATTATTTGCCGGAAAGAGAATTACGTGGCATGGTTTAATTGGAAAGGGGTTTGGTGACGTGAAGTGGGCCTCGGCTATTAACTTATAGGGAAGCCTTATTTATACACATGAAGATTACTATTACTAACATTATGAATAGCGTGCAGATAGAGCTGCCTTTCCCTTTCTGATTTTCCTTACATGTAATTATACTCTTGGTTAAAATTTGAGGTCTCGTAATGATGATGATGACATGTTGATAATAGGTTTTTACTGAAGGGAAGTATTAGCCCTACCAGACAGTCTTTAAAGTTTGAAGTGTAATTGTGTGGTTTCAGTGTAGTTTCAAATGCTGTGAATTTTCACTTGTGTGGATTCTTCTTCGCTATCTCTTAATGACATTATTCGGCTCGTGTGTTGTTAGTACTACCATTTTCTTTCAAATATTTTTTTATCGTCCTTTCACAAAGGTTTTATGAGCCAGATGATATCTGTATATTAGTTTCCATCAATTTGCATAATTTACACAGAAATTGATTACAAGATATATGAGTAGCATAGTGAACCAGAAATGTTCTTTTTATGGGACCTTGCTTTGGGGGATTGTGTAGTTGATTGCAAATACTCTATAAAATTTTCCTACGCATAATTTCATCCAAGTTTGGACCATCGTTGTTGCTTTGCCACCATCATGAATTTTGGCTCCCAAAACTCTCATACGTAAAACAAACAAGTACGGAGACAATGGATCTCCTTGTCACAGCCCACAGGTCTAAGGAATGATCGAGTCTTGTCCTTGTTTGGATAACGACAATCATAGGCTTTGCTAAGATTAATAAATTTGTCCTTAGCATTATTTAATTACTGGTTGTCCTTTGGATTCTTCTCTTTCAAAATCAGATAGCCGGAAACAAGGGGGTATTAAACTGGGACGATATGACATAAACAATACTTCTACGATATAACAAGACTTGGACACGGTAATACGACAAATTTTGTAATAAGCAGACACGTCATGGACAAGACAATTAATAATAGTACTCTCTCCGTTCCTTTTTAAGTGTACCCCTTGAATTTCGGTAAACATTAAGAGTTATTATTAATTGCATTGGAAAGTTACAAAAATAACCCTAATTTAAATTAAATAATTATTATTGTCAATTTTTGGAATGCATTTATTGTAATATTTGAGGATATTATAGTACATTTATCATTTTTTTATTGATAATTTAGGAAAGCGGACATTTATTTTGGGACAGTCAAATATGAAATATTTGACACTTATTTAGGGACAGATGGAATATTATTTATACAGGTTTATAGAAAGATGCTCGACCAAAATGACAAAAGTTATAACGAAAACCGTTAAACTTTGATTAATTTTTTTCCGTTTTTCATATATAATTATGCTATTTTTTTTTGGGTCCTAGTATAAATTTTATAGCCGTGTCTGACACTCACCAAGAATATTTTCAAGGTGTCCTCGAGTCCTAACTGTTTTGCAAGAGAGGCTATCCACACAATAAGAAGAAAACAAGGAAACAAAGGACCAGACCAGCAATTAAAACTAACTTAACTCATTCAGATTTTGAATAACTATATAAATAAATAGTTGATAAAACTGAACAAGAAGATCAGAGTGGCGCAGCGGAAGCGTGGTGGGCCCATAACCCACAGGTCCCAGGATCGAAACCTGGCTCTGATATTTTCATTTTTACTTTTTTACTTTTTTGCCCTTTTTCCTTTTTAGTTTTACTACTCCCTTCCAAACCCAATTCAGTCCTTTTACTTTTTAGTATTTATTTAATTAGACTTTCCTTTCAAATGTATATATTTAGATTATTACAATTCTTCCCTTTTTCTTTTTAGTTTACTATTTAATTAGACTTCCATTTAAAACCCGATTTAGTCCTTTTACAGCATCGCAATAGTGATATTACTTCACTTGTTATATGAAATTGTTAGATAATAAACATGTTTTTTCTTCACAATAGTGTTGTTAACTAACTCGTTAAAATTAATGTTGCTAACATTATTGTTATATATAACAACAAAGTTAACATTGTTAAGTGACGTAGTAATTTGGTTGACCAATTCTTAAATTAAATCTTACAATAAAGTAAAAATAACATATTCTCTCTTTCTTTTTTATTTACAATAATATTATTATTTATCCAAAATCAATTATTTATTATTGTTAAGAAAAATACATTATTTAACAATAAAATTTTAATATTATGGGTGCTCTTACTTTTTTTTTAGTAGTACTAGTATTTAATTAGACTATCCTTTGAAACCCAATCTAGTCCTTTAAAAGTTACATTTTTGCCTTTATTTTTGTTTGTTTTACACTTCCCTTTTAAACCCAATTCAGTCATTTTACTTTTCAGTACTCCATTTGTATGATTTATCTAAATTAGACTTTCTCCCTTATTTCCTCTCTCTCTCTCTCTCTCTCTCTATATATATATATATATATATATCACCGGACTGTAACTCCGGCGACGAATGTCAACAAACTCGCCGTCGAAGTCATCGATCTCCGCCGCGATGATGGGAAGAGAATCGGCGCAAGCTCGCCGCGGACATAACAAACCTAGGTGTATTAAGTGTAGCAGCGTCGCTCGCTCTAGGTCTCTCTCTTTCTCTCTCTATATATATACATATATATATATATCTGTGGGATTAGTGATGTGATACAATTCGTTCTATTTTAGGTTTAGATTTCATTCTTCTTGACATGAATTTTTCTCTTTCATTTTTTGTGTACAATTAATTTTATGTAGCTTTTCATTATCTAAACTGTGTTTTCTTTTTCCACCTGCTTTACATTATTGTTAATTAATCTCTCTTGGGTTTTTATGTTTTGCTAGACCTTGATTTAATGTTACCTGTTTATTTATAAAAATTAGTTAAGATTCATGGTTTTTCTGGACTTTTGATTTAGTGTTACTGTTTCGTTTTATATATATATATATATATATATTAAGTTAGTTATAAGATTCATGTGTTATCTAGACCTTGGTTTTCATGTAAAAATGAATAATTTTGATATAAAAATAAATATGACTAGTGTTATATGGATTTGGAGTATAAATTTTCTCTTTTTGAGCCATGGAATACATAATATTGAAGAGTTTACTGTATTCGGATAATCTTTGTTCACAATCTTCTATTGAAGCTCGTGTTTTATAGACCTTCATTTAATGTTACCTGTTTTTTTCTATGTATAAAATTAGTCAATAGGATTCGTTTTTTCTCTAGACCTTGGTTTCATGTTCTAGGGTTTCGTAGTTCTTGAAATGAATTTTCCTCTTTCAGTTTTGATATATAATAAATATAATGACTTGTGTTATTTGGAATTGGAGTATACAATTTCTCTTATTGTATTAAAGTACACGTGTTATATGGAAGTAAAGTAGTATTTCATTATCGTTATTGACTTCGTAAACTATGTGTTTTCTTTTGTCTCTTGGTTTTTTATGTTTCTCTAGACCTTATTTAATGTTACCTTTCTATCTATCTATCCATATATATAAATATATATAAGATTAATGTTACCTTAGTTAGTTATAAGATTCATGTTTCTTTTAGACCTTGGTTTTCTTGTCGAAATGAATTTCCCTCATGTGATTTTGATATATATAGAATAAATATGACTTGTGTTATTTGGAATTGTAGTGTACAATTTCTCTTGTTAAGCCATGCAATTGATGATATTGAAGAGTTTACTAGATTCCGATAATCTTTGTTCACAATCTTCTATTGAAACTCGAGTTTTCTAGACCTTGATTTAATGTGACCTGTTTTCCGCATGTATAAAATTAGTTATAAGAATTCCTTATTTTCTCCGGACCTTGGTTTCATGTTCTAGGGTTTCGTAGTTCTTGAAATAAATTTTCCTCTTTCAGTTTTGATATACAATAAATATAATGACTTGTGTTATTTGGAATTGGAGTATACAATTTCTCTTATTGTATTAAAGTACACGTGTTATATGGAAGTAAAGTAGTATTTCATTATCGTTATTGACTTCGTAAACTATGTGTTTTCTTTTGTCTCTCGGTTTTCTATGTTTCTCTAGACCTCATTTAATGTTACCTTTCTGTGTATATATATATATATATATATATATAATTAGTTATAAGATTCATGTTTCTTCTAGACCTTGGTTTCATATCGAAATGAATTTCCCTCTTGTAATTTTGATATAGAATAAATATGGCATGTGCTAGACTGTTATTTGGAATTGGAATATACACTTTCTCTTGTCGAGCCATGGAATTGATGGTATCGAAGAGTTTACTATATTCCGATAATTTTTGTTCACAATCTTTTATTGAAGCTCGGGTTTTCTGGACTTTGATTTAACGTTACCTGTCTTTTTATTTTATATAAACTTAGTTATAAGATTATTTTTTTCCCTAGACCTTGGTTTCATGTTCTAGGGTTTCATTGTTCTCGAAATAAAATTTTCTCTTTCAGTTTTGATATACAATATCGGTTTTGCTAACGAGTGCCGTGGGGCACCGTTTAAGCATTTAATATATTTCCAAAATTTAGATGCCTTAAATACAAAAATAGTTGTATCATAATTTGTAATCATTACATACTACCATACCATTATATCATTACCATATTTATGTATTGAATTTACTTACATAAAAGAAATGTTATTAATAACTTGCTATACTAAACATTATAAAACACAAACCAAACATTCTTAACCGTTAGCTCTACCCATTCAATATTCTTAAGGAAAAATTAGCTCTAGGTACTACTTTTACAACTTAATTAGTAAAAACTCACCCTTGTAAACTTGATTTGTGTTTAGTACAATTTTTTTGAATTTATTTTCAACATACCAGATGTACCCTTGTAATGAATTTTCAACTAAAATCAATCCATTTATTATTCTAATATCTCTATCATCCCAATCAATCTGAATTTAATACTTCATCGATTCCTTCCATATTAACACTTTTATTTTCATTACTTTTATTACACTATTTTACCAAATAAACAAATAAAAATTAACAACATACCAAAAATACAAAAAATACAAAAAAAGAGAGTTATATATGGAGAGAAAGACTTCTTCATAGGCAGATCTAATTGACTTGTTGACGAAACTGGGTTTTCTCCGTGGGATGTTAATTAGATAAATAAAGGTATTGCGATTTTTTGAGTGTATACATTACTTGATTGACTGTATACCAATTGTTTAACGGTGTTTGGTAAAATCGAATTCGTATGATGTACAATTTAAATTTGTACTATTAATTTGGTATTTTTGTTAAGTATGTTGTTATGGGAATTTGGTATATATACTATTGAATTACCCTCTCTCTTTTCCTTAACTGAAACTGAGTTGTTATATGTCATACCGTATACGGTTTAAGTTTCTTATCGTTGGCTTGTTTTGTGGTATACTATCCAAATTTTTAACCGTAAATGGTTCAATTTTCTAAATTACACTAGGAGTGTGTATTGTATGTTGTATAATTGATTGGTATGGTATACGGTTGAATTTTCTAGTATACTGTTAATTTCTTTGGTGCTCTGGTGGTATACGGTTGAATTTTCTAGTATACTGTTAATTTGTTTGGTGCTTTGGTGGTGTATAGTTGAATTTTCTAGTATATTGTTAATTTGTTTGGTGCTTTGATAGTATACGGTTGAATTTTTTCAGTATACTGTTAATTTATATGGTGCCTTGGTGGTATTCTGTCTACTCGTCTATTTAGTAGTGTGAGATTGATCCCATGTTGATTTGTTTACTAAAAAGTATTGATTTGTTTAAAATTCAAATAAGTACTGGTTGGTTTAAAATTGAAGATGAAAAAATTGAGATAAACGTGGGAAAGTGTAAGCTGTGCAGGCTAAGAAATGGTACTAAACACAAATTTTCCCTATATATAATGACCTGTGTTATTTGGAATTGGAGTATACAATTTCTCTTGTTGAATTAAAGTACAAGTGTGTTATATGGAAGTAAAGTAGTATTTAATAATCGTTATTGACTTCGTAAACTATGTGTTTTCTTTTGTCTCCCGGTTTTTTATGTTTCTCTAGACCTTATTTAATGTTACTTTTTTGAGTTTTTCTCTCTATTTATAAAATTAGTTATAAGATTCATGTGTGTTCTAGACCTTGCTTTCATGTCGAAATGAATTTCCCTCTTGTAGTATTGATATATATATATAAAATAAATATGACATGTGTTATTTGGAATTGGAATTTACACTTTCACTCGCTGAGCCATTGAATTGATGATTTATTAGAGTTTACTATATTCCGATAATCTTTGTTCACAATATTTTATGGAAGCTCGTGTTTTGTCACCTACTCTACACCGTTATTAAGGACGGGTTTGACATATGGTCCAAATGTTACTGGGTTTCAATTTCTTTGTTCTTGGAATCAATTTTTCTGTTCTCAAATTAGATATAGAAGAAAGATAATGACTTGTGTTATATGGAGTTAACATTTTTGCTTGCTGAACCATAGAGGATAATCAACTGAAGAATTTACTATGTTTAGATCATCTGTATTCATTATCTCTAAAGCTCATTTTTTTCACTATTACAAAGACCCTTTTGGCATCAAATTTTTGGAAAGCTTGCTTTAAAAGAATTGAGGTGTAATGTTTGGCACCATCAAAGTTTTTTTGATTTATATGTGATAACAAATTTTACTTGAAACCGATTAACTTTTTATGAGAAAAGGCTAAAAATAGCATCGAATTTCTTACTTTTCTGCTTTTCAAGCTTATTTGACCCAAATGCTAAAAAAATTAAAAAGCTAGCAAACCAACACCTTTAGCTTATTTTAAGCAAAAAGCTAAGAGAAAAAGTTCTTGCTGAACAGATCGTAAATTAATGTTATACGTAACCCGGTACCCTTTTCCTGGTTCTTTATGTGTTTCTAGACCTTGATTTAATTTTACCTGTTTTTCTACTAATTAGCGCTAAAATTTTATTTTATTTCCAGACCTCAATTTCATGTGCTAGGGTTTGGGTGTCATTGTTGTTTTGGATTTATTTGTGTCACAATAGTGTTTTTGTTATGTGGGAATTAATTTGCAATTTGATTATGTGATTTTGCTTGTTGAATCATGGAATATCATCTACTAATTTTAGAATTTTCTATGTTTTAATTTTCTTTATTCACATTGTAAGCTCGTGTTTTTTCCACCCATTTTACACCATTATTTATTAAGCTACCTGTTTCATGGTTCGTTATGGTATGTGGTATATGTAAGGTGAACTTGGTAGCTAGTGTCTCATTATGCAGTATGCTGTGATAGACTTAGTTGGAAGACTTTTTGTGCTGTTCTGTGCTCAGAAGTGGTTAAAGTACGACGAGGGGAAGGAATGTCAATGTTTTAGTTTACTTATCAATATCATACGATTGGTGAAATCTGTTAATTTATTTATTTTTTAATCATTTTCCCATTGGATCATCTTAGTTTCATCGATGGAACGCGAGCGTTAGCACATGAGAATTGAAGTGTGATATGTGTGGGTCTTAGAGAACTAGGTAACACAGTTGTTAAGTACCTTTTCACTATTGGTAGTTTTAAGAGTTTATGATTTTTTTATAAATTTTTTACCAATTACACCTATACCTATAAGTATCTTATGCAGTCAAACGACCCAATATCTAAACAAAATCTTATGCGTGAAATTGGATTAGGAGGTATTTCCGGTAGGAACTACGGGCCAACTAATTGGATTATTAGTGTAAGAATAGGAGTTAAGGATGGATTTCAGAACAGATGTGTAATTTTGTTGACCCTCTTGGGATTTAACCTATAGTTTGTTTGATTAAGAAGTTCTTAGTTGCTAAAATAGGGCTATAACATTTTAGGGTTAATAAACAGAATCATTAGGTTAAGATGGAATTCCAAGACGTGTTTGATGAGAGAAGTTTTTACCCTTCGAGAACCCGATCTAAAGTTTGGTGGATTTTTTATTATTATGGAGACTCTGATTCAATTTGTTTGTATGCTCTTGGCCATTGCAAAAAATCTGCTATATTTTAGGCTTTCATCACTTGCATGCATTATAGTAGTTGATGGAATCAACAGGAGATTTCATAACCTGGATGATTGTAAGGTGAATATTCTTTGAAGCATGTTGGGATTTTTAAATGAGCTAATTGATAGTATCATTTAGCATAAAACAAATCATTAGAAGCTAAGATTCTAACTTTAACACTATCATGCAATGGAAGTAATGGAATATGTATGCATCATGCTTTGGCGTGAATTCTTTATAAGATATAGGGTTATTGAGTCTCATTAGTAACCAATTATTGGGCTGCACTCTTTAATAAGATTTTATAAAAAAAAATATTGGGCTGTACTGCTTTTAGAATGAACCCTGAGATTATCAAAACTTGTTTAAGGAATTAGAATACTAACAAATTCACCTTTGGATTTATTTCATAGTTGCTAGTAAGAGCTCTATAGATGATCACTGAATTGATGCGCAGGTGCCCATTCCAGTCGTGCAAGAAGTGCTGTGCAGAGGCTCAGAATCCATGTCATATACATGGTATGTATAATTAAATTTTCATAATCTGATGGAAGAGTTGTTTTCTCTATGCTTCAAATTTTGTTGGTGGTTCTTAAATCATAAAACTTTTAAGTCATAAAACTTTAAACTGGAAAATCCGTTCTGTCTTGATAACATATTCACATACTGGATTTCTTGCATTTTTTGCTACCATCTCTGGATCAACAGAGAATGTAAGATAGTTTGTTGGCTGTTTGTTGGCTGCTCTTAATAAAAATAAGATAGTTATTGTCTTATTGATGTTAGTCTTTGTGGGTTGGGCTCAACTACCAGTTATATTTGCATTACATTGTCAATTGTTAGCTCTTCCTAGAACTTTATGTTTCTTCTCTTGGTTTAAATATCGTCTCCAGTCCTTGGGTTTCCATATACTTTCTTATAACTATCGTGAAAAGAAAGGCAACTCTTTAGAAATCACATGCTTAGGCAACATATACTGTGTATAATAAAAAAATGGAATAAATAATAAACTTAAACAAACTTATCTTATGATTACATGATGATTGATGACGCGTACTACTTTAGAATTGATGTTGGAGGCCTGTTCAAACAGCAAGTTCATCATCAGAACTTAGTTGGCTCATCTAAATGCAAAGTCACTCCATCCTGATTTATGATCTTGGGCTTAAACTTTTTAGTTATTTATTATTTGTTCGTTTTTCTGAAGCCCTCTCTGTGATACTATTTTGCAGTTTTGAAACCAAATGCCACTTTTCCGGATAAATCACTGACACCTGCCTCCACTTCATTTGAACAGCATTCAACTGAAGCATCTCCTCCTGTGTATGTTTCCTGTTTCCACATACAGTATCTGTGTGGCTTATGCTTTTAATATTTGGCAAGGTTTTAGTAGTTTTGTAAACAAAAGAATTATTGATTACATTTTAAAGTTTCTGGCTTCTTGCAATAGCTTTTCTACCATTGGTTTCGTATTCAAGAGGAAAGTATTGCATGGTTATGCTGTTATTTGCCCTCTTCAATTCATATTGCTCCTAGGAATAATTTGAGAGATATGTGAACGTTTTTTTCAAATCATTTTGTATGTATTGGGCCTTCCTCAGGAGTACACACAGAGTAGCTTCTCTCCGACAACTCTCTAATAGTTTTGCCCAATTCAATAACCTGCAACCTCCCATGCGTTCAAAAAGGCCATTGACAAAACAGGTGCTTAAACTTGAAGTCTATATTGAATATTTCCAATCTCCACTTAAGTATTATTAGATTTTTACATGCGTTCGATCTCATCTTTTAATTTCTAGGAAGCTGCAGTTGTGAATGAATGGAGATTTAAAAAGTTGAAGGAGTACAAGGAGGGAATTATTGAAATGGAAAACGAAGCTTTTGATCGGTACATGCAGAATATCAGTTTGTTAGAGGAGGTGCTTGCAGTGAAGACTACCCAACCAGAAGGGCCTATTGACGAATTGCCACCCGTAGAGGACAGCCACAAAATGACATTGGCGTCCCTAAGATTAAAGCAAAGATCGAATCCAACTAGAAGTGAAAATCTTAGAAAAAAAGTTCAAAAGGTTGTTGATAAAGGACTTGATAAACTCCGGAGAATCGACTTAAATCCTAGCGAGAATGAGCTAAACAAGCAAAATGAACTTATCATGAAGGATGAAAGAGTTACATTTTTGTCAGCTGAGAGAGAATCGTCTATGAATGATCTTTTGGACAGATTAAGTAAAGCTCGGAATGAAGAGGATTTAAAATCTTGCATGGAGATCAAAGCAAATATTTTTGGTAGGCATAGAGTGGATAGCAGCATGCATGCTGAAGGTGCCGAGTTGTCCAACACAGAGGTTAATGAAAACAATATTCTTAAGTCAGAATATTCGCCACCAAAATGGTTGAGCACTGGTAGTGTTGATCAAGATGCTCTTCTTCTCATTGATTCACGATATTCCGTGCTTGAAGGGATTGAATCATTATGATAATATGACGTGAATTTGTTCTGGTGACGGGATATTGATCAGGACCCTTTCATATTGGTTTTAACTTCTTTTCTTTTAAAGTATTAAAGACCGCTTATTTGACTTCAATAATGCCCATGTGTGTGTACCTTCATATGGATTTTAACTTTCTTTCTTTTAAAGTATAAAAAAAACTTATTTGACTTCAATAGTGCCCATGTGTGTGTACCTTCACTGATCTTTGGGGATGAGTTATGAGATTTAAATAGTGCACATTTGTTTAATTTCTGTGTAATTCTGTAAGGAGATGAGTGGGTAATTTTTCGTTCATGAAGATCTCACTCATTTCGCTGACACTGGTTGGGTGAGTACCAAAATTTAGTTTCAATTTTTTCGTAATTATTTAATGATGGGAAAACCCGCTCTTTATTGTTATTGATTAAATTTAAAATAAAAAAATGATAACTTTGAACTTGGAACGGAGTTATTGCAAACTTGAAGCTGTCGCAGAAACTAATTAAAACTTGAGAGCTAAAAAGAACGACCTAAACTATCAGCGTTAGTATAGACAGTAGTATAGTGGAATTGGCCTTTCAGAGGTACGATTCATCTCTAATCTACTGTATTTCTTCATGAGAAACTTGATTACAGATGCAGGAAGGCTCAATCTTCCAATTGTAGTCATCCTTCTTGTTTTACAGTAACTAATTTTCACCATTACTTTTGAATCTGAAACAATTATTACCTTATAATAATTCTACTTGATTGCCACTTTGATACGCCTTTGAGAATTGCACTTGCTTCTAGATATAGACTATTATCACAATAGCATGCTATATAGTAAAAGCCTATATGAATTCTCCTTTTTAATTTCTGCATATTCCCTCGTATTTGTACCTTCCATCAACATTTGTTTTCCATTTGTTAGTATTAGGAGGTGTCCAACTTATAAATTGGACAGAGATACTTTTCTTCTTCTGCTTGGTGATACAGAGATTATAGACATGAGAATCATTAGGAATTTTTTTGAGATGCTGCAACATTATGCAATAATGGATAACACAAGTTCACTAATTCCGGGAACGATATGAGCAAAGATGAATTAATTTTCAATTCAACAATCAAATAATGGATAAACAAGTTCTCTAATTTGCTACCCAATTTTTATACTGTCAAACAAGATATTGCTCGAGTACTAATCTACGATTCAATGCCTGCTAACATATCACTAACCACAAATTTTCCTATAAATTAGAAGGTAAGTACTACTTCTGCGTTGTGAACCCTTTTAAGTATTACGAACATCATAGGAAATGCCTTTGGATAATCTTCAAGGTGGATCAGAAACCTTTGACAGCTTGTTACATTCTTTCTTCTCCATCTAATTTTTATGTTTTTATTGATTTCTCGTAATTTATCAACCATACCGGCTCCCATGCTAATTTTGAAGGATCATAGAGGATTGTAAGTGTTAAATCTTAAATTATGAGTTCAATATTATCGTCAGTTCAACGTAGTGTCCTTCAACATACCGGTATGGTTAAACTCAACTGTCTTTCAAGTTAAAATTAGCATAGCAGATGTGTCTTGTGTGAACAAGGGCCACGAGGCTGCTGGTGTAGCAAATTCAATGTATGAAAACACTAAAGCGTTGCTAAAGCAGTTTTGTAAAGCATCACTAAAACTGAACAAAACACAAGTTTCTTTAAATCGAGCATTTTTTTCCAAAACGGAGGAAGTACTTGTTTATCCACCTAACAACCCAACCTTGAGATGCGGCATAAACATCAGAGCAACTTTGTTAAAATGGACAGGTGGAGGCGATATGTACGAAAATTGTTCAGTTTCTAAGTTGAATGCACAAATTAAGTTTGACATTTTAGAACTGCTTGTGATCCAATGAAGATTTCCATTTAAAGAAGAGTCGAAACAATGACCGGTACGAGGATTTGGGACTTTGCCTATCCGTCTCCAACGGTCTGTGCCAAGTGTATATATCAAGACGATTGAAGGGGTAACGAATCGAATAACCTTGTATATCTTAGTCTTTGGACAAAAACCAAAACCAACCTGTTCGCCAAATGCACGAAATTGAGAATGGCAGGGAAGAGGCAGAAACTCACCGAGAATAGGATTGCAAATGTAATAAATATGATGAAGACATGAACTTGTACTATATCGTAGACAGAGCAGTCCATTACATGAACCAACAATGAAGACCTCAAAGTTGTAAAATTGAGTTACTTTAGTAGGCAAGGCCATCGTTTGCCAAGGACGATAATCAGAATTATCAGAGTTTGGTTTCCCAAGTGCACGCCTATTGTCATAGATTAAAAGGAAATTAGAAATATTATTTCGGCCTTGTATAATCAGACCATCGTCAGTAGTGGGTGCTTTGATGAGGTGAAGTTCAACAAAATAAGGATCTATGAGAATCTGTGGAAATTCCCTGCAAACACATTTGCAATTAAATATGGTCTCGATGGTAAGCTTAGAAAGTATATCAAATATAAGATGGGAAGGCAACTCCAGAATTCGACTCGTACTTTTTGTTATGCGTCTCTTCATGGCTGTTTTCTTCATAGTTGTTTCCTTCAATGCAAAACCATGTTTAATTAGCAAGTTATGGTGTCTATAAGATATCTCGTCGTAACACATTAGTACTTGAATAAGTAGTTGTATGCATGTGAATCTTAACATCAAAGTAATGCATACGAGTCGACGACTCCAATTCAAGACCTTTGAAATAACATTACAAATCTGTGTAGAGCTCATAAGAGAGGATGTACTTATTTGGCAAATACACATCTTATCGGGGTTTTTTTCACTCCAATGAAATTATATTGACGGTAGTAAAAACAATTTGAAATTCATTTTAGCAAAATAGTTGTACAGGATTTCAAATTGGGTTGACAATATTTGGAGCTAAATGAAGAAACAAATATAGAATAAGCATTACAAACACACAATTAAACAAATTCAGTAAATATATATAAGTCGCTTTCTACATTAATATAGGATAAAACCGCAGAAATCAAGCCTTTTTGGCGTTTAACCTTTCTATATATATATATATATACACACACAAACAACTGCGATAAGAATGTGCTAATTAGTTTAGAGAGACACACAAAAAGAAGGAAGGAAATTAGTTGTTTTATACACATGCTAATTAGTTTATTTAACTTCATTAATAAAGTAACAAATTTTGTTACGATTATTTTCCGTGGCAGACGTGATTTTAGCTACGTATATCAATTGGTAAAAACAATTTTTTTTGAGGAAAACACACCTATGAAAATAGGTTTGAATGATGGTGCTCATGGTTTATGAACTAAACTGAAAGCACATGCCTTTATTTTTTTTTAATGAAGAGGGATGCTACCCCGTTACTATTTATTACGAATATTCCACAATATTGGCATATTACAAAGAAGCAAAAAAAAGGGTATCAAAACCAATGAAACACTTGAAATACAATTAAAACAATACTTCATTTAAAAATGCTGGGACATTGTGTAATCATGCTTGTGCATGAACATTTCCGATAGGGGTAATCTAGTGGTTATAGCATCGTCTCCGAGGGAGATTTAGAGATACATTAATCATAAGGAGCACTACTTTTATTTAGAATCTTTTATTTTATAGTATTTTAGTCTCATAAATGAAATATAGTAACGTTGTTAAAATTTAATACTAAGCATTTTGATTCTGATAGCTCTACTTGGGCGTCAAACTATCACACAAGCTCATTATATTCAACAATAATTTATTAATTTGTGTAGCTAGGGAGCCTCAAGTAATTATAAAACATAATGATAACAAGGCCTCGTATTTCCATTTTGTATTCAGTTTCTAAATCGCTAGACACCCATCTGTATATTTTGATTACCATTAGGATCGAAAATCTCGAAGACGATGCTTAGTATTTATCAAAAAGATGAAAAAATATCCAAAGCTTTACATGCATTGATAACTGTACGTGTTACAAATAATAATAATAAAGTTGCGACAAGGTTATATACTACATAAGTCATATATATTATATATTGTGACTTGTGAGTCTACGTACGACATAAGTTTCTCTCTTGACTTGATTACTTTGTAAATTTTACTTGGTCAAATTAAGGTTTATCATCTCAAGATATCTTGTTCAGATAATTTAGCTTCTTCATAGTTCAAATCGCGGGATATGAATGTTTCGTATAGTTTGCCAAATGCCAATTAAGCCATTGCCATCTTTGTGGACCTGTGTGGTGCGCTAGTTTAGCTACATTATTGGCTAACTTTTGCATACCACTTTGAACTGCAGAATAACACTTCACACTATCATATGCTCCACAAAGATAATGGCAAATCTTACACAATATATTTGAAAAATAAAATTAGTTCTCTCATCTGTTAGGCCGGGACCCGACCTGCAGACATTCAAGTCGTGTTCCGACCCGATTATTTTTATAAGTGAGAAAAAAATCCCGATCGACCCGACAAAAGTTGGGACCCGACTTTTTCGATATCCGAATTTTTGGGATCTCGTAGGGTCGGGATAGGTTTATCCCGAATTTTCCGACATATTTTTTTATTTTACGACAAGTTCATTTTTATTAACAATTTCATTTGAAAAATAATAATTTTTTATGCTTGTCTAAACATGTTATTAACACGAACCATAATATTATTTTGAAAATAACACTCCTAGTAAATGCAAAAAGAAATTAACATGTAGTAGAAAAAATAGTGTCAAAATACAAATAATTGAGTTGATAAAAAATTGATACGTTTTTTATGAGATTTTTTTAGTATTTAGTTTTATTCATACAAACAACAATTATCATAATAAATGAGATACATTGTCATTATAATTTTTATTATCGAAAAATAATAATCATTTATCTTTTTTGAAGTAACAATTTAACTTTTTAATTTAACTATATTTTTTATTTTAATAGTCTCATATATTCAAAACTATAAATCTATATATACTTATTGTTGTAAGATTATTGGACTCTTGGGCTTTTACTTAATGGGCCAAGGTGGGCTTGTAACCCTAACCCTCTATCTATATAAAGAGGACTAGGGGTCTTGTATTTAATACACATTCATATTCATTCACATAATAAGATCATACTGTTCTCCCATCTCTCTACTTCTGTCTCCCTAAATACCTAGCTAATAGTTGTATTACAACACGTTATCAGCACTGCTCTCGGAGATCGAAGTACGGATTATAGATTCAATAAACCTTGAGGTTTATCCGGATTTTTTAATATTTTGTTATATCGACCTTCACCAACATACCGTGCGTAAGGTACCGGATATAATTTTTTTAACTGTACAAATATTAAAATTCGAGTAATAGTTATACTGATTTGTACGTTTGTATGTTACTAGCACGAATTGCATGTTTGTAAGTTACTGCATGTTTATACTAGTACTGTGACCATGGATAGTATTGAATTGATTTAGAACAGAATGATGACGTTAATCCACTATACTATATTTACTGCATACTGTTCTATGCACGAATTGATTTAGAATAGAAGTGGTTGTACTGTGATTATACTAGTCCCATTGTTAGAGAAACTTGCCATGTTTACTGCTGCATGTTTATATGTTATATGACATGTTTATATGACTTCACCAACTTTACTGCTGCATGCTATATGAAATTACTACTGTTGTTTGTATAATGCACGAATTGCATGATTATATGACATGATTACATGCTATACCATTTGAATATTTTTTTTAAACAGAACCTACTAATTGATTGCATGAAAATAGAATTATGACAGCACAAATAAATCATGTATAACCGAAATAAAGTTGTGTACTTATTACATGTATAACCGAGAATTGTAAATCGAAAATCATGTAATTGTAAAACATGTATTAATCTCTCGGATTAAATCTGAAAAAAAACTGAAACGTATGTACTGAATTGTAATTCTCTGAAAGCTGTAAAATTACTCAAGGACTAAACTGAAAGTTGTCTGAAATTCTGGACTGTATATGTAATAATGCTGTAAAATAGATATATAGTTTGCTGTAATTACACGCATGGTCCTGTAGTATAAATACTTATACGAAAACAGTACATATGGTTGATAAGTTATAATATTTGGTAAATATACACACACATGCATATATTTTTTTTATTAAAAGGCAAGCGAATAAAAATTGCATGTTAATTGAATAAATTGATATGTTTCCATGTAAATTTAACCCCTTTGCATGTTAGAATATTTTTTTTACCATATATAGAAATGATTGGTATATTAAAAATATATTGTTTGCTTGCATGTTAAAACTACCATGTATAGAATTATTAATATGGCGATAAACATAGATAATTGATTGATATCTTGTTAGCATAATCATATCTTTTTGATATTATCATATATATAAATATCACATATGCCAGTAAATTATTGGATTAGATCTAATTGATAATCTTAAATTGATTTGATTTGATATGTTAGAATCTTTATGGATAGATTGACAATCTTAAATAGATTTGATTTGATATGTTAGAATCTTTATGGATTGATTGATAATCTTAAATTGATTTGTTTATAACACCAAATCTACTGCATGATTAGATAGATCCTAAAATATATTTACTGTCTGTTTATATATGTGTGGTTAATCTAGATAGATATTTTCTATGCTGTTAATATTATTGCCATATATAATTTGCGAAATCATATATTTTCACATTTAAGTTGGAAAAATTATGAACCTTCCCTAAATAGTCTCACCTATTTGGATACGATGTCTAGGAAAGATATAGGCGGAAGTCGATATCCTAATGAGGTCGGGTTTTAAGTGGCATTCGTGCCCTCCACCCTCACCGTCTTTCCTGGTCGTTTTTCAAGTAGAGCTACCGAAAGGGGTTGACTAAATAATAATTTCCCCGAATGTGTTTATATAGTGATGTATGTTTCGCCGAATTGGTGTTTCAGTATCGACCGTCGTTCGATAAATGAGAACCAATTCACATTAAAAGCAAAACTATTTTCGAACCTGTCGTTTCGAAACAAAGTTTGTGCTTGTGCAAACCATAAACATATAAACCAGTCGTTTTATATGAAAAATAATTCAGAACTCCCAACACATGTTGGATGCCATATATGATGAGAAAATTCGTAAAACATACTTGACTGTTTAGACGTTGATGTTATTCCGTCACCCTGATGTGTGAAAATGTGATGCCTAATTTTTTGTTTGGATGCCATCTTTGATGAGTAAAACACGAGTTTGTTGTTACCCGCGATATGAAAGATAAGGCGTTGATGATATTCCGCCGCCACATTTGAGACGTGATGACGTCTATGGTGAACAAATGTCTCAAATTGACATATTGGAGCAATCCTTCACCAAAATACTAGTTTGGAAATTGTATTTCATAAGCAGTATCGTGAATTTATATTCACCATGTTCCTTTATCGCCCATCTGTTATTGGATAAGAAAATTACCCCGATGAGTAGTTTTAATCCTGTTGGGTCAATGGCGAATTGTTTGCCTGCTATTAATGTTCTTCGTGTACATTTTTTCCACGAATCGAGAACCGAGACAAGTGATATTTTTCTCGAACTGTCGCGATCCCGATGAATCGCTTAGTCAAGAGAGATTTTAGACAATCGTCAAAATCGAAAACATGTGGCTCCATGACAGTAATTGAAAGGAACAATATGGCCCGTTATCACAAAGCAAGAGATAATGCTCAAGGAGGCAACTCTATGCTATAAAGACAAAGGTCATGCACGGTTACTCCTTAAATAGTTCAAAACTATTACAAAGGTGAAAAAACCCGATGCTAATGTGGTTAAAGCTAACTGAAAGGAAACTCTTGAGACCCCCGATTTTGTGGCTCAAATGAGTTTGATACCTTTCTTTATTGATTTTGATAAATCATTGAGCCATTTTTTTTTGCTCATCTGGATTATGTTTTCCATTTGGAATAGTATTTTTTCATTTGGACCATATTTTTGGATTATGGTTTGACTGTTTACGAAATTTCTCGAAATAATTTAAAGTGCTTTGAGCAAATTCCTTTGAAAAATGTGACCAAAGTTTAAATTATGAAATTTTAGGCAATACTTGTGGTGTAGTTGGTTTTTTGGAAATAGTGGGTAACAGTGTACCATATAATTTCACCAACTACTTGCCTAAAAGAGCACTCAGTGACAACGATTCTGGACCTGTCGTTCCAAAATCGAAATCTTTGGTAAAGCCAAATTGATTTGTCAAATATGAGGCGTTATACTCATGCAGGTCCTGTCGTACCTTGTTGAGTTATAAAATATTCGAGAAAACCAGTGTTATTTGGTAATATCTCATGAAAGAAATGAAATTTCTTTACATAGCCTCCACTCAAAAACGTATTTTAGAGGAGTTGAAATGTCTTTCAAGTGGTTGCTACCACATTTTTTAAAGCATTCAAAGTTACCTTATCATTTCGCCTGTCGTCGAATGATAAATGATTTAGATGCTAAGACATGATTGTCTGTACTATCATTCGCCTGTCGTCGATTGATAAGAGCATTTTGATATTGTGGCATTGACCGGATGAGATATTCCCGGGTCAAAAGACGATGCTTGATTTATAATCGCATCGTATTTGGATTCTCTCTAAGAATATATTTCGTGATTAATCCGAAATTCATGCCACTAATGCTCACTTTGAAAGACTAGTATGTGTAAAGATCATGAAATGAACTCGTAGAATTCTTGTAAAGAATTGAAGGAGTTATTGTGGGCTTATCCAACCATAAGACGGACCATAAATATAAATGGTTATGGTTGATGCATCGACAATATGGTCACATTTTACTGTTGTCCACATAAATGCAGCACTTACCAAACTCTTAGCCCTATCATTAAGTTGATGGCTCATGATCCGGATTATCCTGAAAAGTCTAGTCGACTTGATAATACCGAAGAGTAAGAATCGAAATTTCGATTTGAATTACTTGAGTTTGGAAATTGAACATCCTGTCGATTATGTTTAGACCCAAATGGACTCACGAAAATTTTGATGATGCGACTGCAAATGATTGCACGCACTTCTTGGTCTTGCGCACCAAGATTTATATTTCCATGTGGGGTTATGCTATTTTGCTGTATTGGTCCGTTATGAGGCCCATAGACACTCAAACACCATATGCGTACCAGCTGCTTACTGGTTATGAGCCAGAAGTCTCATATTAACGCGTGTTTAGAGTGATTAATTAATATTTTGATTGAGCCGCTCTAGCGTTCAAAATATGGACCTCTGAAGGAGACATAAGTCGATTATGAATCCCCTGCCTATCATTTGATAGAGTAACCTTGGCAAGCGATCTCTTTACCGCATGATATGCGAAAATGACATCGCTAAGACTATTCTCCCCGTCGTTAGGGGGAGATTTGCACGTTACCGTTGATAAGAAACGACGTGAAGTAACCTGGCATAACCCACTCAGTCTTAGTTTGATCCCCAAAACTGCACTTAGTGATAAGTAAGTGCATAGACTCCCTCAAGTCTAACTAAATGTCAGACGCATTTAGTGACTTTATGAGATGTCACGAGATCATTTATACCTGCTGCAAAATGCTTGCAAGGATAGACGTCCCTGTCGGACGCCGTGTTCCTGTCGTAACACGTTGCTTTGGCCGAACCCGCCAAGCAAAGGACGCTGCCGTCGGCCGTCAGTCTGTCATCCTTCCCAAGATATGAGGAAGTTGACCGGTTCTTAATTCGTTCAGCCCCAGAGGTGGTGAACTGAAACTCGTTTGTCGCACGAGATTATAAAGGATCAAGGAGATGTGTGATTTCCTCCTCATTCTAAGAATCTCGAAATATCTGTCGATCATGATATCTTAGACGATATTGAAGCGAAACGAGACTGTCATTGATTACTTGTTCATATATTCGGTGACGACTGATAATATGAACAAATTATGACAGGGAACCATGTACCGTTGCCTGAAGTCAACATAGAATAGACTGGCCTAATGGAAACTTGCAATCCAAATAGACTCCTTAGCGAAAGTGTGTTCGGACCTGTAGTTCCAACACCACCAATGTTAAACGAGTTCGTTTATTTGGTTATTCGTAAGGAAGAGTGATGAGAATAATGAGATTGTAGAATGCTCGCCTAGTAGCGCAAGGCTTCTCTCACACCTTGAAATTGATTACGAGATGGTTGATTTCTTCGTAATGGACATTATAACAGTCCCCTACTTTACCAGTTTAGTAGTTTCCGAAAAAAACTGAATATGCAACCATGAATGTGGTCACGGTTTTATCTCTATGGGGATTTAGACAAAGAAATATAGATGAAGGTCCCTGTGTGACTTCATGTGCTTAAATCAAGTAGTTTCTGACCACGGAATACGATCTCAATTGACTGAGAAGTTCACTATATGGATTAATATAATCCGAGCGGATGTGGTATACCGCCTAAGTGAGTACTTGATTAGCTTGGGATACTTGAACAAGTATTATGCCCTTGCGTGTTTTATTACGCGATCCATTTTTGGATTTGCCTTCGAGATGAAGGATCTTGGGAAGACACGGTAGTGACTCAACCTGATGATTGAGTCCCGTAAAGATTGAATCTAAGTCCATGATTCAGACTACACCCAGAAGGTGTTATGACGTTTTAGTCATCATGACGCTAAGTCGTCAGATTCTCCCATGATCGTTCGATCACTAGACATTGATATAGACCCAGTCCGTCCCTGATGAGACGATGAAGAGATATTGAACCATAATGTTCATATATAAGTACAATAAGCGCATCATTGTACTTGGTCTAATGTGCTAGGACGAACATCTCGTATGTTGTGAATGGTATAGCTCGACACAACATCGCGCTAACACGCTGCCATCGAAATGGCACTAAAGACACATTCCCTTACCTTATGGTAATTTTGGAAGTGGGATAGTTTATCCCATTTGCGTCATCGAGTGTACCTACCCCCTTCGGTACTCGAATTAACGCAACCCTTTTTCGGTTATACCGATGCCGGTTACTTATCAGACCCGCATAAGGGATATTCCTAACATGGTATGTCTTTACCATTAGGAATAAGGCGACATCTTGGAGGTCTTGGAATGACTCCAAGTGAATCACTCTGATCTATTCGTGCTCTATGAGACGACTAGAGAGTGTATATGGCTTCGAGCTAGTATTAGTCATATTTGAATTACATATGTTCTGTCTCACGATCCAGATAAAACACTTGTCATAGAAGACAACTTGTTGTTATTGATCAAGAGAGACATGACTACATTATGCTATTTAGCATTTCTCGCCGAAATTAATCTTCACAAATGAAGTTTAAGAGCATCCAGTTGAATGCTCGTTCTATTCCACGTTAGATTTTCTTGCATCCAGTCGTATGTAAGAAAATGAGGCATCCAGTCGAATGCTCGTACTCTTTCTTGCAATATGAAATCTTTGCACCCAGTCGTGTGCAAGTGAGGGGGAACATCCAGGTGAATGCTTATTGCACTAATTACTACTTAGTCAAAATCTTCGCACCCTGTCGTGTGCAAGTGAGGGGGAGCATCCAGTCGCATGCTCGTGTACTCTTTTTGTCCTTAGACCAAGGTTTTTTTCCCACTGGGTTTTCCTTGGCAAGGTTTTTAGCGAGACACGTTCCCATCATATCTCACTTAAGATTGCCGAAATTAGGGGGAGTATCCGGTTGTATACTTCTTACCACTGTGTACTCTTTTGTCCTTCGACTAGAGGTTTTTCCCACTGGGTTTACTCTAGCAAGGTTTTGATGAGGCACCTGTTTTGTGGTTGATCCCCTACTACTACCACTGTTGCACTCTTTTTCCTTTGATCAGAGATTTTCCCATTGGGTTTGCTCTGGAAAGGTTTTGATGAGGCAGACTGATTTGTGGTTAGTTACTTACATGATATTTCGGGCTATATCATTCGGCTACACAGTTTCTCCTAGGTACCGGTTTTGTCCCACACTGGGTTTTCCGTCCCTAAGGTTTTTATGTGTTTAGCACTGCGAATGAATTCGACTCAGATCGACTGCATGAAGACGAAGAATTCAAGACGTCCAAAGGGGGAGTGTTGTAAGATTATTGGACTCTTGGGCTTTTACTTAATGGGCCCAAGTGGGCTTGTAACCCTAACCCTCTATCTATATAAAGAGGACTAGGGGTCTTGTATTTAATACACATTCATATTCATTCACATAATAAGATCATACTGTTCTCCCCTCTCTCTACTTCTGTCTCCCTAAATACCTAGCTAATAGTTGTATTACAACACTTATCTAAATATAACTAATATATGAAATAAAAAAGGTTGTAGCCCATATGGTAGGGTACTTATATTACAGCTTAGAGTTACAAGGTTCAATTCTTATCACCAACATTTAATATAGATTAATTTATATTTTTAGCGTTAAAATAAAATAAAATAAATCAATTAAAAAGTTTGGTCGGGACATCCGACGAAATCAAAATTATCTCCCGATGCCGAAGTTTTCGGGTTGAGACTCTTCTCGGGTCGAGAAATTTCGAGTCAGTATCGGGATTTTAGAATTTTTTCCCAGCCCTACCAGTTCTCTCACAATTATTATGACATGCAATTGAAACATTTATTTTCTTCAAAAAGCTCTGTTATTTAATTTTTGTGACAATTCATCACTCTTTACATTCTATGGCACAGCCTTCAACCTTCTTAAATACTACTTCCTTCGTTCTCATTTAATCGTCAATTATGAAACTACGTACACTTTTTACCGGCTTATAATTTAATCATAAAATTTAACATTTGAATTTATGATCAGCTTTTGAAAATTTTTATTCCGACAATTTTGATACAAATTCTTGGCCGGTCAAAATTACGCGTAGTTTCGTAATGAAAAATTAAATAGGAACGGAGGGATTCGTAATGAACAATTAAATAGAAACGGAGTGAGGATATTATTGCACAATACGATGGTATTATGCCACTTACACAACCAATGCATAAATACAAATATATTTATGAAACCCCAACCTATATAGTTGATTTATTATGGGCTAGCTGATACCGTGATGTAATCAAATTACTTAACATGGAAATTTGGCTTTCACCAAAAGGTCCAAAGTAAAGCCTTCGAAAGTGGAGAAAATGAGGGAGTGATCATCGTACAAGAGAAGAGGTTCACATTAAAAAGAAATTTTAAAAGTTAACTTACTGTAAAGATTCTAAAGAAGGATAACATTTTGGGGGGAAAGATGCTTTGTGTAACTATAAAATGATCCAATTTATATCACCTTTTAACACTCATTTTGATTGTTTATATGGGTCACAATAATTAAGAATTTGACAAGTTAATTACGTAAATGTTGTTGCACGGTCTAGAACACACCCTGGACGCTAAAACCATTCAGTTTTTGTTTTGTTTGGATTTATCATTAATTAACTTTTAGTTTGATTCAGATAGTGCATAGTAGCTACAATTAGAAGAACCAAACTAATCTATTCATTTTTTTTAATCAGCAAAGGAACGAGTTTATCGTTAATAAAAACAACAAGCTTATACAAGTATCATTACACATGGAACAACCTCCAAAATGCTAAGAAAATCGAGAAATACAGAAATACCACTCATCCTAAATCCTTCAATCCAGATAGGCAAAAACATACCAACCAGAAAAAACATAAAATACAAACAGAAAAGTCTCAGCTGTCAAAATAAAAAACACTTAAATCTTGTCAAGCGTGCCACGAGCCATCGAAACTGCAAAACATTTGTAGTACCAAGCAAAAGCAACATGTGAGGTACAGAGGAGCTCCGACGCAAACTAGGGCAAGAAAAAAATACCATCGGGTTGGTAGCAAACAAATAAACCCGATCTAATCACACTAATCAAACAGAAGGATCCAATAGAACAAAACCCGTACACCAAATGTTTTTACAAAACCAAGCAGATATCAACCAAACAACATACGCCCCACTCATTGCGATCTAGACAAGCTCATTCAATACTTATATAATGCGTCGAAACAAAATCATATTATATAATATGCCTAATGGATGTAAAAGGGGATAACAAAACTAACCAAAATTGTTTGACAGATCAAAGACCTGTTCGGATAAACCACCTCTACAATCAGTCATCAAGGATTAAAAGGGCAACATAACAGACCATTTGTCAAGTGAGTTCATCTCTGTTCGGTACTGTAGTAATAATCAGTGTGTCATCACACAATTAAACCCGGTCAAACATGCATACGAATGCACGATTCTCAAAATAACAACATGTCTAACCGAGTCTCCTAGTGTAAATTAGTCACACTGTTTCGGTTCTAGAATCCGATCACGAAAAAGTTACACCAACCATTACTATCGATCCCCAAACAATTTTATAAGATGCTCAATAAGAGAGTTAAAAGAGGAAACACAAATATGGAGGATCGGAAGATGGTGGGAATGAGGAGAGAAAAACGGGACGACAACGGTTAGTGGAAAGAAGAGAGTGAGGGGAGAGAGGAGGTCGGATACTCACCGCCATCGGTGATGGAGGTTATAGATTGGAAAGACGGGGGATGAGAAAATGGTTGGATGGGATAACCGTGGAAAAGGTGAAGCGGATGAGAGAGAGAAGAGCAGAGGTGAGGGTGAAAAAAGGCCCGGGGGTAGGAGTTCGGCGCCGCCGTCTCCCACCCCAGGCGGCTGTATAAATAGTAGGTTTGGAGTTTTTGAGAGTGAATAAGAGATATCTAGTTTTGTTAATTATTTAACTATTTCATATATGTAGTCACATATGTTTCATTAGAGAGTTCAATATTAAACTAGTTTTTAATGTCTACAACCGTGAAAACTAGTTATTTTACGTTAAGTTTAAAGGGCAGATATATCGCACTATAAAAAATATCAGTTTAGCATCAGACGCTCTGTTACTAAAATCAGTGTGACTAAATTTAGCAACAGTTTAACAACAGTTTTTGTTACTAATTCTAATGGTAAACTGACATTTTCTTGTCCAGGGGCACGATTTTAAAAGTGTACCGAATCAGTTGTAGATTCGCGTAAAAGTTATTCCTATTCTCTCCTTCGACAATCTGAAAATTGAGTTTTCTAGTTTCCGATGTAGAATAACAAAGAATATTTAGCTGAATGAACCATGTATATATATACAAACTAACTTTGTTCAGTTCAAAAAAGCTAATGTAAAATGTTGAAAGACATGGAAGAACAGTAAGTTGTGAGGTTATGCGTGTAGACCAGATTAAGAGCCTGAACAGTTGTGGCGACCCATAGCTAGACTATTATATATACGTGAAAAAGCATGGTTTTGCATAAAATAAGTACACCAAAACAAAGGGGGCTAATAAATTCTTCACATCTCGAGGTAAAGGCGTTGAAATTTCGAGGATCATATTAATTTAACTATTTACGGTACAAATATATGTATGACTAGTAGTAAGTTTAGCTAGTAGTATTGCACTAATGAGGCCGATAACTAAGTACTTTCCAGGGACCAAAGAATAGTAAAGAGTAACTTGTAATTTTCTATCGTATATTATTGCTATAAGACTGGATTGAAAGAATATTAAAAGACCCTTGAAAATGTGACCCTTCAATTTTTTTCTACTACAGTTTATCATCAAAACTTGACGTTACACCTAAAGTTTACGAACGAAACGCACTATATATATATAATCATTACGTAATCTGGCCTTGATCACTTTATCATTGATATCAGCTTTTATTAACTATTAAGCAATTAATCCCGCATGTAACCGATGTGGTTTTCTATTCAAACCCGATATTTCTTTTAACACACTAAAAAAAGAAAGAGGAAATCAAATAGATCTAGAGATTGTTAGCATCTAAAAAGTTTTTCATAATAAATTGAAGATTTACTATAAAACAAGCCATAAAGTTTTTAAAAAACACTTATGTTGAGAATTTTCGAGTGACTTTATTTTTGTTCCCATACTAACTAAAAAATATCAAAACATTGTTAGACCAAGTAGATGCTTCAATAAGTGATATTTTCTTATTTATACATGAGTAATCAATTCACAACATAAGTATATTGCCCTTGATTACTTATACTATGAATAATTATTAAACATATATGAGTGCATTTACTTGTAAGCACGGAATAAATCTTTTAATTTTGCATGAAATTGTGGCCCTCGCAAAATGATATTCAGATCCCCGACTCTCGGGAAAAAAAACTTGGAGGCTAAATACCGAAAAGTACAGTATAAAAAAAGTCGAAGTCTAGAAGGACGAATTCGGTAATCTGGTTTTAAGTTGTTTTCACTTCTGTTTTCTATCCACTTCTCACATGCAATTTCTCATATTACAAAAAGTGAAGGTGAGGCAGGAAAGATGCATTGTATTCCGTGAATTTACTTCTTCTGCTTTCATGCTTTTGCTGTTGCCCTATATGTGGCATTTGTTTATTCGGAAGCATTTGTTTAATTACAGATTTGTCATGGAAAGGTTTTGTGAGATAGAACACATTATTGGGTGTTTTGAGTTAATGAGTTGTTTTAATTCCTCAATTTTACCCATTATTTTATATTAAGGGTTGAAATTAAATGTTTTTTTTAAGTGCGAGCGGATTTTTTTATTTATATGTATAACCAAATTGTTCAAGGCTTTAGTACAACAATATCCAACTCATGATCATGATCAGGATTCAGGAATAACTCCACCTCTATTGAAAGAGTAACTATTAATTAATATAAATCAAGTTAGTGTGGGTGGTTGACATATACAAACTTTGTTTTGGATTTTCTTTCAAACTTAAAAATATTTACAATTTATTTTTATTTCCATATTTCTGGCTCAAAGTTTTCTAAGTGTTTTTTTTTTCAGGATTTCTCATTTGAGTTTAGTAATCAGAGACATGCATGCAAATGTGCTCTCCGTCGTGTTCATCATTTGTGGTAATCATTTTCTATTCGAGTTTTTAACTAGCATGTCGTATATAATTAGAAACTATATATGTTCTCTTGTAAGTTGTAAGAAAATTATATATGGACCTTTTCGTGTATCTCCGTCTCATAGGGAACGAATGTGCGGGTAAACGTATTAAGTTGTGTAAGTAGAATAGCCAAAAAATTAGCCAAGCAGAAAAGTTGTTGTGGTAGTTGTTAAGTCTTAAAGTAAAAGCAGGTCGATTATTTGTACACCACTTAGCCAAAACACCTCTGTTGAACATTATTTACTTGCAAAAGAATACAAACAAGTTTGAAGGGGAACATGGGGTCTATAGATGGCTCCAAAAGACGTGACCACAATGAATTTAAGTGAGAAAAAGAGGTATCTGTAGTGCTGCAGTACTACCTTATACATATTTAGAGATAGGATACATTATTCTGATTCTTTTGTTGCAAAATAACAAAGACCCACTCACACTTTGGTGCTGCTTTTATCTTGTTTCTCAGTTCTCGCCCACATTTTGATGACTTGTATTATTGTTTATCACTCAACCGACTCGGAGGCCAAACTACTTTCTATCAATGGCCCTCCAATAAACATTTCTATATAAAAATTATTTATAAATTTATGTACTAATAATATAATGTTGTATGCATACGGAGTGGCATTTATAATTGTATCACCTACCATGCCTACTGCTGACATTTCATGAACAAGATAGTACCTACAAGGACAATTTCCATCGGTGCAGATATTGGTCACTTTTTATTTCTAGTTTAATGAATACTTCAAAGTTCAATAAAATACGAAATTGATTTACAAATAAATACAGTTTTAGTGAGAAAAAATGTTGTTATTGACTATTTCACTCATATAGTTGATGCGAGCTTTTTGACATACAAACTAGTTAACGTAAATTATCCAACAGAGAGATAAGAGAAGCTTAACTTATCCTCTTGTATGCATAATTCTCACTCACACACAAAGGAATATATTTTTATTTTTTTAGCATACGTATACATGTTACAAGAAGTGTGTATACAGTATTTTGCAGTATTCGAGCATGAAAAGCATACGATACGCAATAGCCGATTTGATCTGCGGGAACAAACAACAGCTAAATTTAGACTGCGGGAATGTCCCAAATCTACATAATACATGTATTTCTTAATATGTCTATAATCGACGGGAAACCAAGTTTTGACACGACAACTCAGTTTTCAAGATGGGATTGGGACTATATAGGGTATGCATGGACGGATGACCATATCTGGTGGGACGAATGAACTACCTTAACCCAGGCTTCAAAATTGGTTTATTCCCATTTCCCACCTATTTCATTATTAACATTCACATGATTCTACAAGTTTTCATTACAAGTACACCAATATATATACAGGTTGGATCATGCTAGCTAATTGTTGCATTAGGTGTTAATATTTTAGCTAATTCTTTATGTGGTCAACTAGTAGTTGCAATATGTATAAAGTCAAATCCATTGGACTAATGACATGGTTATAGGGGTAATAACCAAAAGTTACAATGTATCAAACTATATCACAAAAAACTCAAACATTATTCACCCCAACAAACACTATTCTAACCTCCGGCTTCTACCACCACCAAGTAAGACCTACCCACTCTCGGCGCAGAACTCGAGCAAGGCGACAAGCTTATCAAAGCCTCGACGAGATTTCGGCAAACTCATTAAAGTAAATGCTTTGAAAGATTGACATAAATACTTGAAAATGGGATAAATCCACCACAATTAATTCTCACTCAATTGCATTTTAAATTTTAATGAAAGGTTAAATAACAAGAGGCCATACTACCATCAAAATAGTCTATGAAAGAGATAAGTACATGTGACATCCTTGGATCATCTCTAATAAGGATTTTTTTAATAAAAAAGTAATAATATTGAAAACATAAACGAAGTATTGATCATGTGACTTCTTTATTATATCTGTGAAAAGGGTTCTCACTTGCATTATGAAACTATTAATCTTAATATTAGCCTTTTTCCTGACATGCGCCTATATATGCTATTTCAATTGAGATGAAAACATGAAAACAACTGATTTTCAGCCTGCAGAGTGGGCAATATATCAAATTATGGTGTAACTTAATCATTTGTAAATGATTTGTTCCTTTTTGAATAATATTCGTTGAGTTTTTTGCAATTGGATGAATTTGTAATCAATGTTACAATAGTCAGAAGATGTGAATGAACGAAACAAGCTTATCAAAAGATCCTACACTACATACGTTTTTTCTATTGGACACAATGTCTTGTTCATTTGTTCCGGTTTTTTATAAGCCAACCCGTTCTGTAAAAAATACTTAGGAGTGTTATTTTAATTAGGGTTGTACATGTATGTGTATGTGTATGCGGAAAAGTTGTCAGCAAAATTGCAAACACACAATTTCGATGAAGATCTATTCTGCTCGGCAGGAAAGATAATTCGTGATTGATGAAAATTCGAGATCTCTGCATTCTGATAGAGAGATGGATATAAAATTACTTAACGCTAATTTATTGTCACAAACTGGGCCAATTGGTTTTTTTTGCGCTTGAAGGTCAAAACTAGACACATAATTCGACAAACTATAATGACAAGATTTTTTCAACAAATTTGGCATACCATTTCAACAAATTCTGAGTTAATCAGATTTTTTCACACTCCCAAATGAGAAACTATTTGATCCTTGACTCTATTAGCCAGTATCTAATAATGCCAATGCCATGTGATCATAATTAGATTCCTGACTTATCACAAAAAGGTTAAACAAGTTTAAAGATGTATCAAAAATATTTTTACTTGGATAGAGGCCGTGGCCAAAGCCAAAAGTATGACAAGATTTTATTAGATATATATATAAGTTGTTTGACAACAAGATTTCCGTCACCATGTGTTTGACACACAGTATTACAATATAGGATATTAAGTACAAACTTTCAGACTTAACTATCAAATACCGTAACTTGTATTTTATGTTTAAATAGCGTTACTAAAGCATCAAAGATGACTAAAAGAGTAAAAAGACGAAGAAGCATCATTGAGAATTTATACATAATTTTAAAAGAGTTTATCTTAAGGGAGAATTATCGTACATAAAAACATACTTAATTTTAGTAAACTCACATAAGACTTATTTAAAATTTGATACATATAATGTAGTGTTAGTGAACATTAAAGTTAAAATCAAATAGTACAGGGTTCGAGTCTTGTTAAAGGGGATAGGTGTGAAATCTCTTGATACTCTTTAATAAGATTTAAAAAAAAAAAAAAAGTTAAAATCAAATAGTAAAAAGAAGTTAAATTATGTAGTATATGTAATAACATTATGTAGCATATGTACTAATCTTTAAAACTGTTTTATGGTGTGAGTTATCTTTAATTAAGTGCCAATAATATCTACATTTTTTTCTTAATTTAACTTTATGTTTTTTATGACTAAGTCTCAAATTTTGCATTTAATGATTATTTTTCATACGATTTTCTAAGACAATTTAATGTCGCATGTCTGTCTCCTTGTATTTTTACCTCATTTATTTCGAGTACTCGAGATTGAAACAGATTCATAACGATATCATCTTCGATTTCTTCGGCGATTACTCATTGGGAGCGCATAACATCATCTCACGCATTCGACTTTTGTGCTCGTCACACAATATATTGTTCACAAGTCTTTATAAGAAAGGTGAACCAAAATGCTGACTTTATGCCGAATTGGATGTCTGCTCATCAAACTTCATAAAATTTCCCTCATAGACGATATTTACCAATAGCATCATCGGTTTTTCGGTATTAGATAGGTCAACGACTCTATATATTACTGTATAGTTTTGTTTCATTTATTTGCTATTTCGTTTGTCATGTATTTATCTTTAATTATCGCAGACGTTGTGTATATGTTCATTTACTTTATGAGTTTTTAATTTTATGGCCCCTACCAATATTGTACTTCTTTCTCCAACCGAATTAAAATTCCAATATAAACTCAAACGTATTTTGTTCAAAAACCCGGAAATCCAGATTTTGGTATCGTGTCATAAGATCGAATAAGAACAACTCGGAGAAAGTGAAGAATTTTTTTTTTATTGAACCTAGTTATGTATTACTTTTTTTATTATCATAATTCGGTCGCATAGTTATCAATATACTCATATAGAGGGTTATGATTCAACCCACCCTTTGAAGGTTTCTTGGATTTGAAAAGAATATATATGATAGATTTATACCGTCCAATACAGTATAACCAATTTCTCTCTTTGATTTCAAGCGATAATAAATTTGTAAAAGAAATGATGATGCGTTAATTAAGGTTAATCCACCTGGCATATCCCACAAAATGTTCAACTTTATTTGTTCAAAAAGAACTATTTTAATTTACTTAAGGTCAACCCAGTTTTTTTTCTTCTCGAAATAGGATGCTTCTCCAGTTATATATGCATATTATATATGAAAAAGAGCATAAAAGCGGTTAAGCATTGCGGTGATTGTGCAAGATATATAACGGAAAATATCTGAAAAGATGGCAACGTTATAATTTGAACAAGAAAAACAAGGGTTCACAAAATTAATACTGTGTACAGTTTTGTGATAATAACTTTCAGTGTAATTTTCTCTGATCTTGTCCATCACTAATGCACTATTTCATGGCAAGTTCAGTTGACAACTAGTAATAATTATTGAATGCCAAGAAAATTTACCATTAATTTAGAATTTCCTATCAAGTCATGACATGATTCAATCACAAATTTATTCGTTTGCAAACGTGTTTTTGAGTAATGTGAATTATGATCACGTAAAAAAATAAAAGTCATTTTCTTTAAGCAACACTGATTATTTATAAACGTTAATGGAACCTTGATATAAAGTATATAAAAATGTCTGAGCGTTTTTTGGTAATAGCATCGGTCTGAAATCTATTGTTAGCACTTGTCTAATATTTCGGAAAATCAGCAAATGCATCCTATATAAGTTAGGACCACATTATATTTTGGTAATATTTCCGATGAAATTTTCATTCCTTAAAAAGTTAACCAAACAGTTTGAATCTGAATCATTCATTATCCATTCCCTTAATTTCTAAGGCTCTGTTTGGTGTTTGGTTAGACGGAAAAATATTTATTCAGGAAAACATTTTTTCATGGAAATTATTTGACTGGAAAATAGTTTTCTTCTATCCGTTTATAAAGTGTTTGGTGTTTGGTGATATACTTATATTTTTCATATATTTTTTTTTACTAAGTACGCGTTTGACATCGATTTTTTTAGTAAAAAAATTTGTTTTTAAAAAAGTAATGAAAAAAATTTTGCTTAAAATAATTTAAAAACAATGAGTAAAACGTTTATTTGAATAAGCGACAATATAGTGTTTGACACCCCCCTAGGTTTTTTTACCTATAAGTGATTCATAGCTTATTTTTTGTGATACATCATTTTTCACTTATTTTAATTTATATGTTAACATGCAAATATACAAAATAATTAAATTGTGAATTTTAACTTTTGCTGATTTTTACGTATGAAGTCTAAAAAAGATCCTCAAATTGTACCTTGTGTGATATTTTTTTTTTTTATGTTGTTTGACCTAAAATATAGCTTTTAAAAAGTTAACAAAACTTAATATATCAAACACCCATAAGACCCATAACTTTTTTTAATCAAAAAACTAAAAGAACTAATTAGCAAGCAAGTTATTGCCAAACAAACACAAATACTATTTCATGTTAAAGAAAATAAATAAAAATATATTCATTCTCAATTAAAAGAAAGATTTAAAGAATTGCATGTCCTTCTCAAATAAAAGAATCCATATATAAAAACTTTTTAGAAAAAAGAACAAAAAAAAGGAGGCACTATCCATGTTGCCAATGTACATGATGTTAAAAGTCGACTCCCCAACTAATAACATACATCACAAGAACCAAACCCACAAAACAATCCTTTTGGGATGGTTACATATAGAAAGGTGATTTATATATATATATAAAAAGAAGATAATAGTTAAAAGGGTAAAAAGCACATTCATTATATATTCAAACATTATTTATTTTTTTACTCTTAGGAGAAGTAAACCTCGACGCTCGATTCTTTCGAAGTGAAACAAACCGGACAAGCTTGATTTTTGATCGAACTGTCACACTCTGTACATATCGAAAGATGCCTACACGGTAATAATACCACGGTCGCGACCCCTTTCCTACAAGCCTTACATGTAGGTCTTTGGCTATCGTAATTACCCACCACTACGACCCTGTCAGGGTCAACATAAACAGACTCTTCGTCATCTGCCGACGTGCCAGTCTCTTCTATAAATGTGCCCCTACTCATAACGGCCTGCTGAAGTTGGGCCTGAAGCGCAGCGGCGGCAGCCTCCCCTGCCCTTGCACGCGTCTGCCATGCACATGTCTCGGCACTGAGGCGTGATGCCTGAGCCTCCAGCTCGGCGTTGCGCTGAGCGGCTTTCATGGATTCGGCCTCCTTTTCTTTCAGTCGTCGAGAAACGGACTCTTCTGCTGCGCCTAAAAGTGCACAGTAGTGCCTATGCCTCGTCTCTGCTAACGTACGCCTCAACTGCTCTCCCTATATTAAAATGAAAAGAAAAAATCACATTTTGAAAACTCAAAACACTATTACAAAAGAAAAAGTAAATGACTTGGAAAAATCGTAAGTATGCCTAAGTTCTCTTTTTCAACTTGAACGCCAACATTATAACAACCGAAATCAAACTTAATAGAATTACAACTTTACCAGTATAGTTTGGTTTTGGTTTCGCCAAAACTGAATTGAACCGACACATATATTTTAGTCATAACTATAAAGATCTTACTTTATCATATGTGCCACTTTCTAATGACTTGATCGGAATTACTAAAAAACTCTGGTGACCAAATATAATAAAGGGAGAAACTATGGGGATCAAACATTAAATTTAAACAATAAACATTACCGACCAAACTACAATTTGTAATAAACAGTTACTACCATTTAAGGCCGAAACTATGAGAATTTATAACGGAAATTGATCCAGATAAAAATCTTGATTTCTAGAAAAATAATAGTACCTGCGCATGGAGAAACTGTTGGATTTCATTTCTTTGGTTTCCTATTTGGGATGTTAAATCATCCGATAAGGTTGGATATAGAACGGATGATCGAGACGATAGAGATTGTTGTTGTTGTTCTCCGAACGCTAATCGTAGGTCAACCAACTGAGACGGATGGGGTTGAAGGGCATAAGGACTCATCGGCGATGACGAATTCGATACAAATTCTCTTGTTCTTTTTCTTGGGTTACCCTCCACTGTACAACAATAAAAAATAAAACTTTCACAATGTTTTCAACAAAAAACATGGCTTATGCAAAAAAAAAAAAAAAGACATAGCACGTATTTCATTGATCATTCTGTAACATAACATTTATCAATTATAATGAAATTATTAAAGCAGTTTGGAGTGAATAAATATTAAAAGAGTAATTGAGAAGCATAGATAAGGAAAGTAGAAACTAGCTAACCAGCTCCATTAGAGATCAATATATGGTTTTGATCAATAATTCCGTCTCTTGTTTGAGATTGCTGATTATACATATAGTCTCCCACAATCTGAGTCTTTTCTTCTTTCACATTTCTGTAAAATTAAAAAAAAGTATATATTTTATTAGGTACCCTGCAGAGACAAGGTAAAAATATAGAAATGATCATCAAATTTACCTGTTGAGAAAGAGAAGATTTGATGGGTATTGAGCTTGAACCGCCATTGAATATGTGAAACAGAGGATAGAAACAGAGTATGTATATATATATATATATATATTGAGAAAGAGGGGCTTAATAAAAGCAAATCACAGAATGAGTATGAATGGGAGAGAAATAAGGGTATCACGGCAAAAGCACCTCTCACTAAACACTGTTCTTTCAAATATTTCTCAAATAATCACAATATGTATATATATATATATATATATATATATGCCTTTTTGATTTTTTTGCTCTGTTTTTGTTTCTTGTTTTTTATATATATAGACTATAGATAGATATAGGTAGAGAGAGAGAGAGATATATAAAATGGGTAAATGAATAGAATCAGTCCAATATCCCCTTATTCCGTTCTTTCTTCTCCTTCGCGTGAAGCTTGGTTTGGCTTTTCCTTTTCTTGAGGTGTATATAATTAAATGTAGTATTTATATATATATGCACACATATTTTATAAACGTCTTTACCCTATATATACGTAATATATGTATTGGGTCAAGATTCTAGATGTTTGTTCTGTAAGTAATAAATAGGCGACTGATTTTCATTATTTTGTTTTTTCAAGGATGTCAGGTTTCGTGAGTTATGGTTAATTAATTAATGCTGCATGTGAATTAGTGTTGATTACTACTACATTCAATTATTACATGTACTTTTTGGTTTAGAGAAAATGGTGATCATTTCTATAAAAAAAAATGTTTTGTTTTGTGTTCATGTATATATACGTATTTAATTATAATAATAGTATGATACATGTGTATTGAATCTAGATTTTAGATGTTTTGTAACTTTTTAAGTAATAAATTATGATTTTCAATTTTATTTTTTTTGTGTTTTCAAGGATGGCAGGTGTCATGAGTTATAGGGGTGAACTTTTTGTACCGATTTGTATCAACCGATCGATTTTCGAACCGAACCAAACAAGTTGGGTTCGGTATTGGTATTGGTATTGGTATATGGACTTTTTGTACCGATTTGTACCAACCGATCGATTTTCGAACCGAACCAAACAAGTTGGTACCGAAAGTTCGGTATACCGACTTTTCGGTACGGTACAACCGAACCAAAGTTAAAAGTCGGTTCGGTTTCGGTATTCATTTCGTATGTTTGGTACAATACCGAACCGAACCAAACATTAAAATTATAAAATATATATAAATTTACGCATAGTTATAACTTACAAATAAATTGTATTATATTTTATTTTAATTTTTCTCACGACTTACTTTCCTATTTACGAACTCAAATACAATCGTTAAAATAGCAAATATAAGAATAGTTGTACACATTTTAATTTTTACAAACTTTTTTGCTATTTTATTGTTATCAAGAATTATTTTTTAATAATAATAATGTTTCGGTATAAAACGGAAAACCGAACCGTACCGAACCGAAAAAGTTCGGTAACCGAATTTTTCGGTTCGGTTATGGTATAATTTTTTTCAAACCAAACAAGTTCGGTTCGGTATTGGTATATGGTCAAAAAAGTCGGTACCGTACCGAAGCCACCCTAATGAGTTATGGTTAATTAATGGTGCATGTGAATTAGTATTGATAACTACATTAAATTATTACATGTATTTGATGATTTTTTATTTTATTTTGTGGTCATGTATATATATAAATGTCTTTAATTATAATAGTATGATATATGTATTGAATCTAGATTTTAGATGTTTGCAACTTGTAAGTAATAAATTATGATTTTCAAGATTTTGTTTTTTCAAGGATGGCAGGTTGTAATGAGTTATGGTTAATTAATGGCGCATGGCAGCATGTGAATTACTACATTAATTAAATTATTAGTACAATGTTTTTGTTGGTTTAGGAAAAATGGTGATCATTTCTTATTTTGTTTTATTGTGTGGTCATGTATATACACGGGCGGAAGCAGGGCTGGCAAGGTAATGTCATGGTCACCCAAAAAAAAATTTAAATTTTTTTTATATATAAAAATTCAGAAATTTAAAATTTTATACATTAATAGCTCTCAAATAAACAAATAGTAATTTGGTTCAAATGTTAAACATAAAATTTTTGTGTCACAAAGTTTCTAGCTCGAATCTTATAGGTATTTTTTAATTTTCATTTAATTAACATCAACTTAGTCTTTGACTTCTCCATTAATTAATTACATTTTTAAGATAGTATTACCAGGTTTTATAAATAAATGTTTTTGTTTAGTTTTATATTCATATTACAACAAAATTTAAACTAATAAATTCGTATTTTTAGTAAATTTTTCTATATCGTTTTTGAAATTTTTAAATCAATTGACAAATCAGTTAAGTTTTAACCTCCAGATGTTTTTGGTTTTTTATACCGTTAATTGTTATTTTACTAAAAAAAAAATCAACGTTTTAAAATTTTAAATTAATGGACAAGTCAGCTAAATTTTAAACTACGTATTTTTTTAATTTTTCATATTGCTTATTGTTATTGTAATAAATAAAAAAATTCATTCAAAAATTGTATGATGGTTCGCAGCTGTTTAAATAGAGAATCGATGAGGGTGTTGGAGTTGGGTGATGATGTTGGGCATGAAGTTGGACGATACCTGCTGCTATATTTAATATTGGTGCTACCAGCTCAATGTTTACGTACACACTTACACAAGTAATAGTAAGAGATTATACAAATAACAAAATAAAGTATGAGATATCATTTAAAATATATGTGCAAATTCATTTGATTTAAAGATGATAAACTTATTTCTTGAGAACATTCATTTCTCAATCTTCTTTTAATTAATTACTTCAAATATTTTCAAAATACTTTCAATTTAATACTCTCGAATTAATTACTTTCGATAAAATTATTTTGAGTGTAAAATTTATATTTGACATTAATATTGTACAGATATATGGAGTATCTATATTAGGTGAATTTAATGCCAATTAGCTTTGCCTTTATTAATTGATTGGGCAAAATAGTTAGTTGATAAAGCAGAATACTAACCATACCATTATATGACATGATGATACATCTAGTTTCTTCTACTTTGTTCCCTAATTATATTACAACTAATTCGCACCTGATATATTGTTGAACATAGAGTTCAATAATGATTTTGATTATTACTTTGATTATGCGTTTAATGATTTTACGATTTCGATGATATAATACTTGTCTTGTCCAAAAATAGAAAACGTATATTTCAGGTCTTTAAATGATAGAGCATTCGATAACGAAGCCATAGGTTCAAGCGGAACCAAAATCGGAGCTAAAACGAAGGAGTTATGAGCATTCGAAGATTTACGGGACCAGGATTACAGTCGACCGATCGACTGGACAAAAACGACCGATCGTTTTTGATCCAATTTCTTCCAGTGAGTCCAGTATAAAAACGACCGATCGTTTTCAGAAAACGACCGATCGTCTGTCTGAAAACGACCGATCGTCTGTAGAAAACGACCGATCGTTTTCTGCAGTTTTCGAAAACAGCTTTTCAGCAATTTCTGGAAAATAGCTTAAAACTCTGAAAAATAGCATCAACCACTGCCAACGGTCACAAACGGAAACACAGACCTTTTGGCATATAAATACCACCAAATCTCTCTTTCTAAACTACCAATAACATTCCAATCAACTTCCTTCTAACCTTTCATTAAAAATCCCAATATCACCAATTTGGTGTATATATATATTCGAGGAAGAGGAAAATCAAAGAGAAAGAGATTCAAGCTCGATCATCATCAACTCACCAATTAGCTTTTTAAGAAGCAATTAGAATAGTGAGCGAAGTTACATTTTTGTAACTAAATTTGTATCGAGTGTTTTATAAACTCAATTTTTGTGAGCGAGTGAACGGGTAGAGGCTTTGTAAGCAAGTGAAGCTTAAAAGCTCTAGGTTTTTCATTCGGGCACTCATAAATTGAGGGGGAGTCGTAGACTCGTAGTCGTGTCCTCTTGCACTTGTATCAAGAGTAGGAACCCCGGGTAGAGGGTGAGCCAATCGGTCGATTGAGCTCGATAGGGTTTGTAAAATCCGAAAGAAGAATTATAGTGAATTACTCGGTAGTACCGAGGAGAGGACGTAGGCGCGTTTGCCGAACCTCTATAAATCTTGGTGTCATCTTCTTTCCCTAAACTTTACTTTCCGCAACTTTATTATTGCTTATATTCTTGCTTGCGTTTATGATTTCTAGCATTTCATTAAAGTTTATTAAACGCCTAAGTTTAGATTTTGCATAAGTTGGGTGTTAGTTGCACTTAGGTTTTAATTAGGCGAAAATCGCCAAAACCTTATTCACCCCCCCCTCTAAGGTTAGCACGCGGGCCAACAATTGGTATCAGAGCCGAGGCTCTTGCATATAGGAATCTAACGATTCTAGAGTTAAGATCCCGATGGCTAACTTCCTTAATTTCACTTCCGGCATAGCTTTATCCCCCAATACTCCACCTTATTTCGATGGGATAAACTATAGTTATTGGAAAGATAGGATGAGCATTTTCCTACAAAGCTACAATGTCAATCTTTGGAAGATTATTAAAGTAGGATATTCCGCTCCTAAATCCGAAAATAGTGAGAATCCAATCCCCGTAGAGGACCTTGATAACGCTCAACTAGAAGCCTACTCTACGAACGCTAAAGCGATGTATGCTATTGTTTGTGCCGTTTCCCCTAACGAGTACAACAAAATTTCCGCTTGTAAAACCGCTAAGGGTATGTGGGATAAGTTAGTAGTTATGCATGAAGGGACTAACCAAGTTAAGGAGTGCAAACTCCAAATTCTAGTGCACGATTACGAACTTTTTAGGATGAGCGAGGGAGAAACTATTTCCGATATGCTTGCTAGATTTACCACTATTACTAACGGACTAATGTCTCTTGGTAAGTCTTTGTCTTGTAAGGAGATGGTTTCAAAAGTGATTCGGAGCTTACCGAAGGAATGGGAACCAAAGGTCACCGCAATTCAAGAGGCGCACGACATGAACACATACACTCTTGATGCATTGACGGGTTCGCTCATTACACACGAGATCACCCTCAATAGTCACAAGCCAATCTCGAAAAAGAGGGAGATAGCTTTCAAAGGAACGACTTGTGACGAATGCGATGAGATATCCAAGGACGACAAAAATTCAATGGAAATCATTCGAATCGTCAAGGAAATCCTCAAGCTAAAAGACCACCGCAAACATAAAGGTAAATCGTCAAATAATTCAATTTATTCTAACGATTTTGTTTGCTATACTTGTGGCAAGGAAGGACACATGGCAAGAGATTGCGTCATGAATCGCAAGAGCAAAGGCAAGAAGAAGATATCCGCTTCAAGCTCTAGCGATAGCTCCGACCAAGATGAAGTCGCGCATCTTGGTTGCTATATGGCCATGGAAGACAACAATGAGCCTAACCAATTGTCTTCAAGCGAATGTGACCACTCAAGCGAAAGTGACAACGATGAGGTAAAAGAATTCTCTCATGATGAACTTATTCATATGTGTGGAATTTATTCCGAAAAATTTCCTAAGCTTGTAGAGAAGGTCAAATCTCTTAAAAAGATAAATTCTTCTCTCAATGAAGAAATAAGATCTTTAAAAAGAGATAAAATTGAAAATGAGTCTATTCCGAAATCGACATTTTCTTTAAGTGATATAGATGACGAAAAGGAAGACTTAAAAGATAAAAACAATGATCTCATTATTAAAAACGAGTCTTTACAAACCGAGATCAATTTTCTTAAAAATGAGATGTCTAGACTTGCTAAAACTCTTTCAAAACCATCTTCTTTAGATTGCGATTTATTAGAAAATTTTGAAGAGTTAAAAGATGCTTTCGATAAAGTTAAAAGCAAAAACAAGGTTTTGAGTTCTCATGCTTTTAGCTTAAATGACAAGGTCAAGGTTTTAGAAACCGAGAATGAATCATTGAAAACTAAAAACAATGAGCTTGTCATTTCCATTGAAAAACTCGATTTAACAATTTCAAAGTTTTCTAAAGGTAAAACCGTTTTAGATAACATTTTGAGTTGTCAAAAAGATGTTAATGATAAGAGCGGTTTAGGTTTTGATTGCATTGGTTCTACTTCTAACAAACCCCGCTTCGTTAAAGCCTCTAATATTTCAAAAACTCCTATTCCACCTAAACAAGAGGTTGTTTTTACCAAAAGGAGCACTTCCAAGATTTTTCAAAAATCTTTTAATGATAGGAAAGGTGTAGGTTTTCAAACCAAATCGGATGCTCCGAAAAACCTTTCCAAAACTACGTATAACTATCGTTATACTAAAAAATCTAAGCATTGTGTGCATTGTAGTAGAAATGAGCATATTTCTTCTAGATGCCCTTATCGTTTTCAAGTTAGTAGAAGCGATTTGAAATGGGTAGTAAAGACCCGAGCCACTAACAATGTCGGACCCAAAAGAAATTGGGTACCAAAGGACAAAATTTGTGTTGTAGGTATCTCCATCCAAAAGGAGAAAATCAACAAATGGTTGGCAACGCCGACAAAAGCCGTGGAAGTCAAGAAGATCGACTCCACCATCAAGGATGAAGTGCCGTTGATCAACAAAGGTGGAAGGCATACCAACAAGTGGTACCACCTATTAGGAATCGGCAACGCTCAATGCAAATGTCATTAGCGAGCGGACTCGACTCCACATCACATATGCGGTATACTCTAATCTATAATATCTACATATATGTGATTAGTTGGGTCGGGTATATGCATCATATTTACATTTTTCATGCTTTGGTTTTTCTTTAAAAACCCTTCACATAACCCCATATTTTTATTGCATTTTGATAATGCCAAAGGGGGAGAAAAATGATATATTTTGGTGTAAATGCGTTTTGTTAAATTGGAGGAGTTATTTTTCTTGTATCTTGTAAAATCATCATTAGTTTGTCATAATCAAAATGGGGGAGATTGTTGAACATAGAGTTCAATAATGATTTTGATTATTACTTTGATTATGCGTTTAATGATTTTACGATTTCGATGATATAATACTTGTCTTGTCCAAAAATAGAAAACGTATATTTCAGGTCTTTAAATGATAGAGCATTCGATAACGAAGCCATAGGTTCAAGCGGAACCAAAATCGGAGCTAAAACGAAGGAGTTATGAGCATTCGAAGATTTACGGGACCAGGATTACAGTCGACCGATCGACTGGACAAAAACGACCGATCGTTTTTGATCCAATTTCTTCCAGTGAGTCCAGTATAAAAACGACCGATCGTTTTCAGAAAACGACCGATCGTCTGTCTGAAAACGACCGATCGTCTGTAGAAAACGACCGATCGTTTTCTGCAGTTTTCGAAAAGAGCTTTTCAGCAATTTCTGGAAAATAGCTTAAAACTCTGAAAAATAGCATCAACCACTGCCAACGGTCACAAACGGAAACACAGACCTTTTGGCATATAAATACCACCAAATCTCTCTTTCTAAACTACCAATAACATTCCAATCAACTTCCTTCTAACCTTTCATTAAAAATCCCAATATCACCAATTTGGTGTATATATATATTCGAGGAAGAGGAAAATCAAAGAGAAAGAGATTCAAGCTCGATCATCATCAACTCACCAATTAGCTTTTTAAGAAGCAATTAGAATAGTGAGCGAAGTTACATTTTTGTAACTAAATTTGTATCGAGTGTTTTATAAACTCAATTTTTGTGAGCGAGTGAACGGGTAGAGGCTTTGTAAGCAAGTGAATCTTAAAAGCTCTAGGTTTTTCATTCGGGCACTCATAAATTGAGGGGGAGTCGTAGACTCGTAGTCGTGTCCTCTTGCACTTGTATCAAGAGTAGGAACCCCGGGTAGAGGGTGAGCCAATCGGTCGATTGAGCTCGATAGGGTTTGTAAAATCCGAAAGAAGAATTATAGTGAATTACTCGGTAGTACCGAGGAGAGGACGTAGGCGCGTTTGCCGAACCTCTATAAATCTTGGTGTCATCTTCTTTCCCTAAACTTTACTTTCCGCAACTTTATTATTGCTTATATTCTTGCTTGCGTTTATGATTTCTAGCATTTCATTAAAGTTTATTAAACGCCTAAGTTTAGATTTTGCATAAGTTGGGTGTTAGTTGCACTTAGGTTTTAATTAGGCGAAAATCGCCAAAACCTTATTCACCCCCCCCCTCTAAGGTTAGCACGCGGGCCAACAATATATAATATTAAAAAATTCATTTATTAAAAGTCTAAAAGAGTAATTAAATGGGGTCAAAATATGTAGAGACCGTTGGAAAAACCATGTTTAAGATGGTAGTTTCCGAATGGTTACAAGACCAACTTTAGGTCAATATTTCAAGTGACAGTCGTTGTCTTTTGGCACCATACTCAAGACGGTTGAGTAGATGGTATGACAATATTCGTAACGGTATGTCGCATGACCTATTCGGAGAATGAGATTGAATGGAAATTGGCGTCAAATATTAGGGTTGAGAAAGAGGAAATATCTTAATGCTGGAAAATGGGTTTAATGATGATAACTCATTGGGAATTGTCCCACATTGAAAAATGAAGAGTCATTTTTACAATATATATACAAACATATCCCTTATGGATATTAAGTAGTCCCACAAACATTTTTACACATGTGTGTATTGTGTACCACAAGTGCGCGCCTGCTCCACAAGTGTGCGTCTGCTCGATAAAAGCGCTGCTTGACAAAAGCGTGCATGTTCGAAAAAAGCTTCCAGCAAAGCTGCAACTGTTGCAATAAATATGAATTCATTGCAAAGTTAATACTTCGAGCGCCTGCTCGGGAAAACGTGCCTGCTCGGGAAAAGCGTGCAACAAAGCTATAACTGTTGCAATAAATATGAATTCATTGCAAAGTTAATACTGCAGTTTCGAATTTTGAAAAACTGACAGTAGTAAAGTGACTTTAATGGCTGAGATACTCAGCCATCCTATAAATAGGCAGACATTTTAGTCAGACATAGCCACCCATCAACAGCTCGACCTTGACTCGTCGCCACTTTCCGGTGAGTCATCCGAGACGTTGTACCTTGGGATCGAAGCGCCAAACATAACCAGAAACCTCAAAGTTGGTTAGACGAATATCGGTTAAGGGCAGACTATTAAACAGTCGTCTCGTCTATTTATTTTCCTGTATTTTTTATTCCGTCTTTACATTTCTACAATTTTATATTTTGTACATTTCAATTCTGTAATTTATTTTCCTGTTCTGTAATTTCATTTCAGTCTTTTTTTTTCTTTTCTGCAATTTTTATTCTGTTCTGTAATTTACTTTCCAGTCCTGTAATTTTATTTAATTCCAGAAACAATCCAGCAGTTTAGTAATTATTTATTCTGTCTGGCAGTTTCTTTTAATTAACAAACAGTACAACAATTTAGTTTTATACTATACTGTCTGACAGTTTCGTTTAATTACAAACCAGACAAGCAGTTTAATAATTTATATTAATCTGTCTGTAAATTCAATTAATTGCATTTACTTTCTGCAAGTGTCGGAATTTGTAATAGAGTCACATTCCATTATAGAAATAAAATTGTTTATTTATTTTTAGTCCTTGCACTTTAAATTATTGTTTTTACGTACACGAAAACCAACAGAGACATCCCGATATAGAATAGTGATCAATTATTTAGTTATGTAGTGAGTAAAATTATACTATAAGTAATTACCGTAAGGCGCAGTTGAATATCAAATCATGTACTCCGTATAAATTACTTCGTGATAACATTTATTAAATTTAGTTAGACAACTAGCTAGGTTATCACTTATTAAATTTAGTTAGACCTAGGCTAAGCTAGGAAGAGTTATTTCTAGTGTTTCTATATCTAAATATTTAAGCAACTTTATTATGGTCCATTTTAATTATCGGAATTCGAACATCATTCAATATTTGAGATAGGTGCCGACAAAATTAGTTTTTTACCCTTGAAAAAACTCAAACCAAGACCAGTTGATATGAGTAATTTTCATCATTTGAGATGAATTTCCATCCTAACAGGTATCAATTTTCTCCCTTGATAACATCTGATAACTTTACTAATCTGATAAAATATATGGACCAGATTGTATTGTACTTGAAAGTATGTAAGTATAACTACTAAACCTCGAACTAAAAAAGACGCACCAAATTTGTGCGAAGTATAAAATTCAGAGCTTTAAATGTCCAATAATCAAAAAAATTACTTATATAAATTAAGATGGAAATTAATGGTCTGTACTCTGTAGACTTTCTCTTTAAAATTATTTTGTACATCTAAAAATCGCTTGTTTGTGGATTGCTTAAGTTTACAGATTCAATCCCTTTTAACAACTATGTAACACCTTCTAGTTTTCATTAATTATCTTAGAAAATAGGATATTTTATAATTTCTCTCCGATTGGGTGGTTGTTGGTTAGGTTCCTCATTCCCCTCTCTGATGATTGTTGTTTTTTGAAAAAGAGAGCTAGTGAGTTTGTTCACAAATTAATTTAAGATTACGTCAAATGCCAAAATTAAATATCCCTTTCACCATTTTTTAAGGAGTAATTAAACAAATCAAATACATGATTTCTCAAGATTCTGAACCCCTAATTCACGTGGCACTTAATATACTAAAAATGTGTATTCTTTACCATGGAGCCTTCAAATAGGCATGCATTATTATTAAATCAATCGGCACAACCGCACAAGACTAGAACTGGTTTGGAAAAAATTTCCACCAAAATGTCATGGAAAATTCAAAAATAATAACCTTAATAACACAGAAACATATAAAATGCATTTAATTTTGAACAATTGTTCTTACAAAACCAAAGTTAGCTAGAGAATGTCCTTCTCGGCCGATTAACAGAAAACAAGTTTGTGTTGGAAAAATCCATGTTTACATGGTTTTTCCGAATTGGTTATCAGTCCAAAATTTTGGTCAAATTATATGCGACGAATCTAAATTTTAGACACCGTACTCAAATGGTTTGAGTAGCTCGTGTAGCGAGCGCATGATCTATTCGGTCAATGGGTATGAATGAAAATTGACTTCGAAGTTACACCATTGAGAGAGAATAAATATCGGAGGTTGGAAAGAATGGGAAACCAAATGGGTGGGAAATCCATCAAAAGATTTATCTCACATCAAAGAGTAAAAGCCATTTTGAATGGTTTATATATACACTCACCACATGTGAGTGGTAAAGTGTGTAGTCTCATAGGTGTGTGTGGGTAAAAGCACCACACGCGCTCGCTCGGTCTCGGATGAGGGCGCGGATCTTGTAACTTGGGACTTGGGCCGCTGGGCTTTGGACTTGTGACTTGGGCCACGGGGCTTGAGACTTATTCTGGTTCTGGTTATACTTCCAAGAAAGTCAGAGAGTTTTGAATAATCACAAAACAGTTCGCAAATTTCCAGCAAACTTGTAACTGATGCAATTAATTCAGCAGTTTCGATTGCTGAATTAAGTGACTCATTTATGACTAAGATTTCAGTACAACCTATAAATAGGCAGCCCCTCCCCCACTCTCTAAACACAACATTTTTTACATTCTGAAATATTTCATGCCTAGCATTTAGAAAGAGAGAGAGCCATCCATCAACAACTCTACCTTGACTCATCGCCAGTTTTCGACGAGTCATGTAACTTGGGATTGAAACGCCAACGCAACCAGAAACCTTAAGGTGGTTGGACGAATATCGGTTAAGGACAGACTGTTTAACAATCGCTTCGCCTTTTAATTTTTATGTTTTTTCATTTCAGCAATTACTTTATGTCTTTCATTTCAGTAATTTTAATTCTGTAATTTCATTTCTGTTTTCTGTACCAAGCTGTAGTATTTCAATTCTGTCTTTCCATTTCTATAATTTATTTAAAGTATTGTAATTTCATTTCTATAATTTAGTGTATTTTCATTGAAGTACTGTAATTTATTTTTCCAATCAGAATAGTTCGGCTGTTAAGTTTCTACTTTATAGTCCTTTAGTTTCTGTTTATTACAATTCAATCCGTCAGATTATTAATTAATAATAATCTAACTAACAGTTTGTTTTAATTACTTGTCAGACCGTACAGTTTGTAATATGTAATTTTAGTACTTATTCTCAATTAATAAAAGATTAAATTGTTTGTTATTTATTCTTATTAGTACTTGTATTATTTATTTATTGTTATTTCGTATTCGGAAACCGACGTTTGTTTCTTTCCTAAGCAAACATTACATTTCAGTTTTTTTTTGAATTTGTTATGGTAATTTTTGAAGTGTTGTGAGTCTTATTAGCTCGGTATAGATATAGAGACAAAAGTAGAGAGATAGTGAACAATAGTATTATTGATGAATGAATGTGTATGATAGAAGACTCCCTATCCCTATTTATATAGTAGATGGTATGTTTACAAACCCAACCATGCGCCCCAAGTAAAGCCCATAAAGTAAGGCCCAATAGCACAATAATATCATATAACACTCCCCGTTTGGACGTTTTAAATTTTCGTCTTCATGCAGTCGATATTAATTTGCGGTGCTAAACACATAAAACCTTAGGGACGGAAACCCCAGTGTGAAACAAAATCGGTAACTAGGACAAACTATGTAGCAGAATGATACAGGCCAAAATTTCATGTAAATTACTAACCACAAAATAGTGTGACTCATCAAAAACTTACCATAACAAAAGCAATGCAAAAAGGAAAAAGAATGCAACATTGGTAGTAGTAGTAGTAGTAGGGGATCAACTACAAAATAGGTACTTCATCAAAACCTTACCAGAATAAACCCAACAGGAAAAACCTCCGATCGAAAGGCAAAAGAGTACACAGTGGTAAGAAGTTAACAACATGATACTCCCCTTAATTTCGGCAATCTTAAGTGAGATATGATGGGAACGTGTCTCGCTAAAAAATTTACCAAGGAAAAACCAGTTGAACAAAAATAGTACACAAGCATATAACGGGATGTTTCCCCTCGGTTACACTCAAAAGAATGCGAGTATTCATGTTGAACATAAAATATCTCAAGATAACTTAGACAAACTATAATAGTTGTGATTGATTGTGTTTCATTAAAACCTGACCAAGGTAAACCTAATGGGAAAAACCCTTGTTCTAAGGACAAAAGAGTACACTCACAAGTGTTAATCAACACGAGCATTCATCGGGATGTTTTAGCTCACTTGCATACAACTGGATGCAATGATTTCAGCTAAGTAGTCATAAGCATTCTTCTGGATTCTCCCCCTAACTTGCACACAACTTGGTGCAATAATTTCATAATCCAAGAAATAGTATGAGCATTCGTCTGTATACTTCATTTACTTACACACGACTGGATGCAAGAAAATCTAACGTCGAATAGAACGAACATTCAACGAGATGCTCTTAAACTTCATATGTGAAGATTTATTTCGGTAAAAAATGCTAAATAGCATAATCTAGTAATTTCTCTGTTGATCAATAACAACAAGTTGTCCTCAAATATGATAAGTGTTTCATCTGGATCGTGAGACAGAGCATATATAATTCAAATATGGCTAATACTAGCTCGAAGCCATATACACTCTCTAGTCGTCTCATAGAACACGAGTAGATCAGAGTTATTCGTTGAGAGTTTTTCCAAGACCTCCACGATATCGCCTTATTTCTAATGGTAAAGACAAATCATGTTAGAAATATCGCTTAGGTTTGATAAATAACCGAATCGGTATAACCGAAAAAGGGTTGCGTTAATTCGAGTACCGAAGGGGGTAGGTACACTCGATGACGCAAACTGGATAAACAATCCCATTTCCAAAGTTACCTTAAGGTAACAAAGTATGTCTTTAATGCTATTTCGGTGGTAGCGTATTAGCGCGATGTTGTGTCGAACTATACCATTCACAGCAGACGAGATATTCGTCCAAACACATTAGAACAAGTACAATGATGCGCTTATTGTACTTAGATATGAACATCATGGTTCAATATCTCTTCATCGTCTCATCGGGGATGGACCGGGTCTATATCAATGTCTAGTGATCGAACGATCAAGGGAGAATCTGACGACTTAGCATCATGATGACTAAAGCGTCATAACACCTTCTGAGTGTAGTCTGAATCATAGACTTATATTCAATCTTTACAGGACTCGATCATCAGGCTAAGTCACTACCGTGTCTTCTCAAGATCCTTCATCTCGAAGGGCAAATCCAAAACGTGGATTGTTTCATAACACGTAAGGTCATAATACTTGTTCAAGCATCCCAATCTGATCAAGTACTCACTTAGGTGGGTATATCACATCCACTGTGTTGGCCTGTGTGCGGCTAAACCTTAGAGGGGGGGTGAATAAGGTTTATGGCGATTTTCGCCTAATTAAAACTTAAGTGCAACTAACACCCCAACTTACGCAATTCTAAGCTTAAGCGTTAATAATCGTTAATAAATTCAAACGCAAGCAAGCAAGAATAAATATTTGCGGAAAATAAAAGTTTAAGGGAAGAAGATGACACCGTGATTTATAGAGGTTCGGCAAAACGCGCCTACGTCCTCTCCTCGGTACTACCGAGTATTTCACTAAAAATTCTTTTCCCGAATATTACAATCCTAATGAGCTAATCAACCGATTAAGCTCCCCCACACTTTATGAGTGTCCCGAATGAAAAGACCTAGAGCTTTTAAGCTTCACTTGCTTACAAAGCCTCTACCCGATCACTCGCTCACAAAAATGAGTTTATAAAATACTCGTTACAATTTTATCGAAAATTAAAACAACACCCACAATCGATTGCTTCTAAAATAAACTAATATGTGGTTTCGATGATGTTTGATCTTTGTTGGAGCTTGTATCTCTTTATCTTCAATTTCTCTCTTTCCGAAGTATTTCACCAAAATGGTGATTTTGGGTTTTTGTATATGAAAGAGGTTGAATGATTGATTGTTATTGTAATTGGTGGTTTGGAAAAGAGATTGGGCTTGTTTATAAAGACCAAAGGTCTATGTTTCTGTGTTATGACCGTTGGAAGTGGTTGGGGGTTTTAACAGCCATTTTCCAGAATAAGCTGAAAAGCTGTTTTCGAAATCTGCAGAAAACGATCGGTCGTTTTCTACAGTCGATCGGTCGTTTTCCAGAAAACGATCGGTCGTTTCTGAAAAAACGATCGGTCCTTTTTTCGACCTGCTCACTGGAAGAATTTGGACTAAAAACGATCGGTCGTTTTTGTCCAGTCGATCGGTCGTCTGTTATTCTGGCAGTTTTTTCGGTCTTCTTCGAAAGCCCATAACTCCTTCGTTTTAGCTCCGATTCTGGTTCCGCTTGAACCTGTGGCTTCGTTTTTCCGAGATCTATCTTTATGGCATTCTGAAATTTACAAATTCTCTTTTTGGAAAAAACAAGCATTATATCATCGAAATAGAGAAATCGTAAAATCATTAAAAACATAATCAAAGTTATAATCAAAATCAATTATTGAACCCCATGGTTCAACGCACTGGATTATATTAATCCATACAGTGAACGTCTCAGTTAATTGAGATCGTGTTCCGTGGTCATGAATTACTTGATTAAACACATGAAGTCACACATAGACCTTAATCTACATATCTTGTCTAAATCTCCATAGAGATAAAACCATGACCACAATCACATGTTGTATACTCAGTTTTTCGGAAACTACTAAACTGATAAAGTAGGGGACCGTTGTAACATTCATCACGAGAAAATAACCATATTGTAATCAATTCAAATGTGTAAGAAAAGCCTTGCGCTACTAGGCGAACATTGATACATTCTCATTATTCTTATCACGCTTCCTTTGAATACAAGAATAAATAAACTCGTCTAGACATTGGGTGCTGTTGGAACGACAGGTCCACACACAGTTTGTTTCGCTGAAGAATTTCCTTTGGAATGTAAGTTTTCATTTGGTCAATCTGATCTTCGTTGATTCCAGGCAACAGTACGTGATTCTCTGTCATTATTTGCTCATATTATCGGTCGTCACCAAATATATGAACAATTAATCAATAACAGTCTCGTTTCAGTCAATATCATCTAAGATATCATGATCAACAGATATTTCGAGATTCTCAGAAAGAGAAGGAATCACACATCTCCTCGATCTTTTATAATCTCGTATGACAAACGAGTTTCAGTTCACCTCTCCAAGGGCTGAATGAATTAAGAACCGTTCAATTTCCTTGTATCTTGGGAAGGACGACAGACTGGACAGCCGAAAACAGCGTCATTTGCTTGGCAGATTCGGCCAAAGCAACGTGTTATAACAGGAACACGGCGTCCGGCAAGGACCTCTTTCCTTGCAAGCATATTTGTAGTAGATATAAATGATCTCATGACATTTCATAGTCATTAAATGTAACTGGCACTTGACTAGACTTGGGAGAGTTTATGCACTTACTTATCACTTGTTGGTCCGTAGGTGTCTAAACCTTAGAGGGGGGGTGAATAAGGTTTTCGTACGTTTTTCGCGGAATTAAATCTATGTGTTATTAACTAAACAAATTAGTGGTTTTTATAACTAAAACAATTTCGTTAACAAATAATTGCTAATTTACTCTAAGAAAGTAATGAATATAAGCAATTAATAATATGCGAAAAGTAAAAGTTGAGGGAAAAGAAATAACGCAAGATTTATAGAGGTTCGGCAAAACGCGCCTACGTCCTCTCCTCGGTATTTTCACTACCGAGTGTTTCACTAAAAAATCGTCGTTCCAAGGTTACACCTTAACGAGCTTAATCAACCGATTACGCTCCCCCTCACTTTATGAGTATCCCGAATAAATGACCTAGAGCATTTAAGCTACACTTGCTTAAAAGCCTCTACCCAATCACTCGCTCACAAATGAGTTTATAATACACTCTTTTACAAGATTGAATTTTATAAATCACTCACTAACAAATATTATCTCGATGTTTATAAGATTACAATGAGAATATACTCGAGAATATTTTTGATTACAAGTGAGAAAATGAGTAGTATAAGCTTGAAGAATTTCTTTGTGTAATTGCTTAAAATTGTCGAATGCTGATATGTATCTTCTTCAATGGGTTTTGGGGCTTTTTGTAGAGTGAAAAAGGTCCAGCATTTAATTTCAGACCGTTGCTGATTGTTGAGTTCATTCAATGCTATTTTTGCAGCAGTTCGCCCCATTTTCAGGAATAGCTTAAAAGCTGGAATTTGAAATTCTACAGAAACGATCGGTCATTTCTGTAAAACGATCGGTCGTTTTTCATCTGTGTTCTCTGGAAGAAATTGTATATGAAACGATCGGTCGTTGAGTCTGGCGATCGGTCGTTTTTAGGTTGTACTCTCTGGAAGGATTTCGCACATTGATGATCGATCGTTTAGGGTATATGATAAGTCGTTTTTTTTTTTGTTGTTCTGGGAAAGTTTCGGTTTTCTCGACAAACTTTGAAAACCCGTAGCTAATTCGTTCCAACTCCGATTTAGGTTCCGCTTGAACCAATGGCTTCGTAATTACGTATTCTATCATTTTGAACCTTTAATACACTCAATAAATGATTAGTACGCAAAATGAGCTTTTATTATGTTTTACATATTTTGTTATCATTAAAACAATCGATTTGAAGAACATCGTTCAACATCACTTAGTGCAGTATGTGGATCAAGCTAAGACTGAGTGGGTTAATGCCATGTTTCAAGTCGTTGATTATCAACGTTAACGTACAAATCTCCCCCTAACGATGGGGGGATAGTCTTAGCGATGTCACTTTCGCATGTCATACGATAAACATATCGTTTGTCAAGGTTTAACTATCAAATGATAGGGGATACATAATCGACGTATGTCCCGATTTTCAGAGGTCCATATTTTGAACGCTTTAGCGACTCAATCAAAATACTACGCACTTAAATACACGTTCATATGAGGCATCTGGCTCATAACCAGTAACCATCTAGTACACAGATAGTGCTTGAATGGCTATGAGCCTCAGACGGACCAATGTAGCACTATGCAATGTATTGTGTCCCCATACGGAAATATAACTTTTAGTGCGCAAAACCAAAAAGTACGTTCAATCATTTGCAATCGCCTGATCAAACTTTTCGTGAGTCTATTTGGGTCTAAACATAATCGATAGGATGTTCAATTTCAATTCACAAAGTCAAGTAATACACATCAAAATTTCGACGTTTACTGTTCGGCATTATCAAGTCAACTAGACTTTTCAGGATAATCCGGATTATGAGCTATAAACTTAATAATAAGACTAAGAGTTTGGAAAGTGTTGCATTTCTATGGACAACAATAAAATATGACCATATTGTCGATGCATCAACCATAACCATATATATTTATGGTCCGTCTTATAGTTGGATAAGTCCATAATAAATCCTTCAATTCTTTACAAGAATTCTACGAGTACATTTTCGTGATCTTTACACATTCTTGTCTTTCAAACGAGGTATTAGTGGCATATGGATTTCGGACTAATCACGAACTCATTTCTCAAAAAGTATCCAAATACGATGCGATTATAAATCCAGCATCGTCTTCTGACCCGGGTATATCACATCCGGTCAATGCCACAATGTCAAAATACTATTATCAATCTACGACATGCGAATAATAGTATTGACAATCTTGTCTCAGCATCTAAGATTTCTTATCAACCAACGTCAAGCAAATGATAAAATAACTTTCAAATGCTTAATAAACGTGGTTAAACCACTCGAAAGACATCTCAACTCCTCAAGAATACGGTTTTGGTCGTATTGAGTGGAGGATGTGTAAAGAAATTTTAATTCTTTCATGAGCTATTATCAGTTAATACTGGCTTTCTTGAATATCTTGTAACTCAGTAAGGTACGACATGACCTAGAGTCTAAAGCCTCATATTTGACAAATCAATTTGGTTTTACCAAATATTTCGAATATCCTGTCTATAATCGTTGTCATAGATGGATCTTTAGGCAAGTAGTTGGTAAATTATCATTATCATACAGGATAATGTAAGTGGTACACTATTATCCACTATAGTCATACTACCAACTACCCCACGGGTATTGCCATAAAGTTTCATAATTTAAAGTTGGTCACATTTAAAAGGAACTTGCTTAAAAAATACTTTAAATTATTTCGAGAAATTTCATAAACAAGCAAACCAAAATCCAAAAGATTGGTCCAAGTGAAAAAACATAATCCCGATGAGCTGTAAATCCGCTCAACATTTATCAAAATATATACTGAAAAGTACAAAACTACAATTGAGCCACAAAATTTTTCTTTCAGTTAGCTTTAACCACATTGACTTCGGTTTTCTACCTTCCTGATAGTTTTTAACTATTTAAGGAGTAGCCGGGAATGACATTGGTCATTTCTAGCAGAGAATTGTCTCATTGAGCATTTTCTCTTATTTTGGGACAACGTGCCCTATTGTTCCTTTAAATGACTGTCTTTGAGCCATATGTCTTCGATTTTGATGATTGTCTAAACCTCGCTTGGCTAGGCGAGCATCATGCTCGTGATAGTTCGAGGCAAATAACTCTTGTCTCTGTTCTCGATTCGTGGATGAGGTCCACAAAGAGAATTACCATCAGGCATAAACAGTGCCATAAATCCAATAGGACGAGTAATCACTCGTCCAATAACCAATGGATGATGAACATAAATTCACAATACTGCATATGGAATAGATTTTCCAAACTAGTATTTTGGTAAATGATCGCTCCAATATGTCAATTTCAGGCATTTATTCACCATATACATCATCACGTTTCAAATGTGGCGGCGGAATAACATCAACCCCTTAGCTTTCATCTCGTAAGTCACAACAAACTCGTGTTTTAGTCATCAAAGATGGCATCCAAAAAAAATTGGGCATCGTATTTTCACATATCAGGGTGACTAACATGTGGTGACGGAATAACATCGTCATTTAAACAGTTAATTCGCAATTATGCTTTGCGATTTTACTCAACATAGATGGCATCCAACCAGTGTTGGGAGTTCTGTATTACTTATCATATAAAATGACTAGTTTATATGTTTATGGTTTGCATAAGCACAAACGTTGTTTCGAAACGACAGGTTCGAAAACACTAGTTTTGCTTTTCAAGTGAATGTGTTCTCATTGATCAAACGACAGGTCGATACTGAGTCATAAATTCGGCAAAACATGCATTACTATGTAAAGACACTCGGATAAATTATTATTTACTCAACCACTTTCGGTAGCTCTACTTGAACACGACCAGGAAAGATGGTGAGGGTGGATGACACGAATGCCACTTAAAACCCGACCTCATTAGGATATCGACTTCTGTCTATATCTTTTTTAGACATCATATCCAAATATGTGAGCCTAGTTGGGGAAGGTTAATAATATGTGAGCCTAGTTGGAAAAGGTTCATAATATGTGAGCCTAGTTGGGGAAGGTTCATAATTTTTTCAACTTAAATGTGAAAATATATGATTTCGCAAATTAACGTATTGTACACATGACAGTGATTAAGTAATTATTTAGATTGTACCTGCTTGTAGTACATATTATAACAATACATTCGAAATCACTCAACAATATCTAATACAATCTATCAATCTAAATCTGTTAATTACGACATGCAAGGGAGCAGTATATTTAATTACTAATTTACCATATCACATGCAAGGTGGACAAATTTTAATTATCATTATACAGTATACATGCAAGTTTTATATATGCTAATTTTTAAATCCAATTTACCAGTTACACTAGCAATATCTAAATAAATATTCTATAAATATAGTGCTTATGTGTAAATTTTATTCAAGGTAATTTAAAATTTACAGTATCACATACAAGGAAACAAATTATATGGCAATTTACATGTTATACGATTTGTATTCCTTTAATATATACGGAGGTGTTAGCAGATCAAACCCTAAAGTACACATGTCATTCTAAATCAATAAAGAAACATGCCCTTGTTTTCTTTGTCTTACATGGGATTATGTAATAGTTTCAATCATCTTACGGTGAACTAATTTGACTTTTCCAAGTCATAAACAAGTCCCTACATACAAACGTGTTATATAATGTAACTAATTAGGTTAATTCGTTATCATAACAACTTCTTTGTGAGGGCAATACACATGTTTGGTTTCTATGGCTTTAATAAACATGCATTTTTATATGTTCTTTTATGAATTGTTTTATACATACACTGTATTGATTTGTGGATGGGTAGTAACCAATTTGATATTACGATTATGTTCTACATCAACACAAGATCTAAATCAAGTTTGATTACATGATTGGAATAATTAACTATGACCAATTCCAGCATTTTTTAATCCAAGTATGCATAGACGATCAATATATAGTTTTTCTTTAAAACATGCGTTTGATAGTCGGTAGGTACAAGCATATAAAAAATATATACCGTACTCCTGTTATGTTGGGAAGGCCGATAGAACAAAAAATTCGAAGTTTGGCCGTATATTTAAAACCCCCAATCTTCGATGTTAAAACCTGTTATTCGAACAAATACTCAATCTCCTAGTTTTTAGTCCTATCTTCATGAGCAAAGTGTTGATAACGTGTTATAAGTTTTATTAGCTCAGTATATATATAGAGACAGAAGTAGAGAGATAAAGAACAATATTATTATTGATTAATGAATGTGTATGATAAAAGACATTATAACCCTGTTTATATAGTAGATGGTAAGATTACAAACTGAACTATGTGCCCCAAATAAAACCCATAACATAAGTTCAAATAGTTGAATAATATAGTACTACAACATGAAGAACTATATTTGAAGTAAGAAAAATAATGAATTCTTCCGTCCCCAAAAAAGTTCCTATTTGACTTTTCACAAGTTGTAAAATGATTTTCTTTCCAAATTGCCCTTGAATAATGATATTGGAATATGAGTTTGAAGGAAATTGAGACCCTGATTAGATAAGGGTATGACTAAAAACTTTAAAACTTTAAAACTTTAAAAATTTTAATAAGGCGTAAAATAGAAATGAGAACATAATTTGCCATAAAGAAAATTCTGAATGGAACCATCTTTTTGGAAAAGATGGATTGTGATACTCCTAATAAAGACTGTTTGAATACAAGACATTTTTCAGGACAATGAAAATTAATTGAACAAAGAGGGCGGTCTTAATTGTTAATCGTTCGTTTATTTGCATTTGCAATTTGATTGACCTTGATAGCATTTTGTGATATCGAGCTAGCGTGGAGCTTCATATCTTAACAGCTTGTTTGCATGGTTTCGGTTTGGAATCTTACTTGGGTTAAACCAAGGGGCTTGCATTATTGACACTATGATAGGGGTCTATGTACTGGCGAAAGCCGACTGGATTTTGTGTTGTTTATGGTGAAGCATTGCTTAAAAGTTCGCATAATTTGTTATTTATCACACATTTTTTTTCCAACTGCACCAATCAAATCATATAGTAAATGAATAAAGAACAGTGTAGGCATTTTATTTACTGTGATAAGCAACCCCATTGTCCAATATATTTAGTCTTGACATATTCTAGCTCTTCACCTGGTCATTACTAATGCACGTTTTGCTAACTTGCCCTTTCGACGAGTTCAAATTCATTCGAAATCTATACATCCCATCTTCAAATTGTCATCTACTTCAAGGTTAGAACAAAATGTATACTTATATGTCTCTCCATTATATGATAAAGATTTCCTAAACGGCTCCCCCGAAAAAGTCAAATGCTCTTCATAGAAAAATCACCTTGCATTATGTGATCAGTTGCCTTGATACATCAGTACTACAGTATTTCTAATTGAGACAGACAATTAATTTGAAAATACAGTATGTCAAACAACAATTTAATTGGCGTAATTAAATATAGAAAAATTAATAGTCCAAATGGTGATGCATGGCATGGTACAATTCATTTATTTTCCAAAGGCAAGAGTGATGTGTACATCATTATATATTGACATGGAAACAAAACGAGTTCTTTCAAAAAAATTTCTTTCTAAAGATTGTCTTTTCCTAGCAATTGTTAGTTTGGGGCTAATTTGCCCTCTAACATAGAAATTATCTAGCAAAGAAGGGTTTGAAGTTGGTACATGTACGTAAGTTTTTGAAAGATTTTGCCAAAAATTCCACTGAAAAAATTATAACAATAGTCAACATTACAGGACTAAGGTAAACTATTACCCCACTCGAATGACCTGCATTCAGATCCATCACATTATTTGTCTCTTGCCATTTAGGCTCCACCGTCTCAAAAAATAAGTCATCATCAGTTTGAAACTCATGACTTATTGTTTCAAACGAGCTTGGTCATGAGTTTGAAACTTATAAAGAAAATATTGCCTCTTATTTTTCATTTGAAGGTAATAATAATTAACAAGGTTGTTAAACAATTTAACCCAAGACCTTATATGTGTTAAATATATTCATGTGCGGAACCAGTATAATTTTTGGAAAGCATGATGTAAAAAATATGTCAAATATAAAATAAAATAAATAGGGTCTAATACAAAAATAAAATAAAAATTCTATATTTAACATATCATAAAATAAATATGAATTTAAGACAAATGGTATTGGATAATAAAATAATTTTTTTAGTAATTTTGTTTAGAAAACTACAATGGTCATTTACGAAATTTGGTAATTTCAAAGTAAAAAACAGAAAATTTTAGAAAAAAACAATTAACATGATTAGAACTCATAACCTTACACTACCTTTAATTCAATCTTACCACTACAACAACAACTCTTTTGTTTAATTAGAGTGACTATCAATATATATATCTTAGAAATTTTTTAATTACACATATAAAAAAAATATAAAAATAAAAATTGAAAATTATCGCCGGGATGGCCACGGCCACCCCCGGATCCGCCCCTCAATATGTCACATTTTACCAATTAGGCTACAAAAAATCTATTAATTAATATCATTTGCATTTATTTTGAAACTATATATTCTCTTTATAACTAGTTGTTATACGTTTATCTTTAGTTCACAAATGTTAAAATTGACTGTAATTATGAAAAAAAAATGATATATTTGACTGGTTCTTAAACGTATATCTTTAGTTCACAGATGTTAAAAATGATTGCAATTATGAAAAAAATGATATATTTGATTGACCCGTCTATATATTTATGGGGCAATTCTCTTTTACTAATTAGTACAAAAAAAAGAAACTTAATTCCCTCTTAGTGATAGTCCAAAAAATTATTTCACTTTTGATACAATTTGCAGTTGTATTAAAATTTGGAAATTTTTCTTGGAGATTTTTCGATGTTCGATTTACCTTAGATAAAGTATTATACGATAATTTATAGTGGAAAAAAATTCGCGTTGCGAAGAATAAAAAAAACTTACAATTCGGACGACTTTTGATTCTCTAAAAACTTGCCAGTCATACTTATGCTTAAGTTTAATATTGAAAACTTGTGTTCGGTCAAGATCTTATGTGATTGGAAACACGTGAACGAGAAGCTCATTCTCTCTGACGTTTTGTACTATTATACGATGGCTTCTTCTCTAAATTTGATTTGAGTCTCAAAATGTTTGAGACAATATCGTCTAATCCCGTGTGATCATGCGTTTGCAGATCATGTGTGATTGTGTGTCTGCCTATCTTGTGTGCTTTATTTATAGTTTATTTTGATTATTTTAAATTATTCGGTTTTTATTTTTTTGGATTATTTTAATTTTTTCAAATTTTGCATGATTTTTTTTTTTTATTTTGTTGGATATATTTTGTTGGTTTTTTTTCCGATTATATTTCGAATTGTTTTTGATTTATTTTGAGTTTTTTTAACACACTTACCTATTTGAAATGAAGTGCAAGTCCGGATTTTTTATTTATTTAAAATGATGCATCTATTTGGAATAGACCCCTTATATTGACATGTATAGTAAATGATGTCTAATTTATTTATTCTTTGTATAGGGCAATATATGTATTGAGGTATTAGCTGATACATATATAAAAAAGGAATCCTCCATAATAAACTAAATATGAAAAACTTAATCTTCATTCCCTTGTGATTTTTAAACGATGCTCATTTAAGTATTTATTTCTCAATTTAAAATTTCATTTTGTTTTAAATAACGTACTGACTTGACTTCCACTACTCCTAGTGTCAGGTACACATCAATTTGTTTTCTATATAACGAGGCATGAACCCAATCTGATGAGTAAAGACTAACTTTTGCGCAATAGATTTGTAATCTTGTATATTGATCACCATATCGATGTATATATATGGTCGGCATTATATACTTAATTTAATTTTATTCTTATAATATGTGATCAAATAAGTTTGTGCTTGTCTATCGAGGTGTACTAAGAGTGCGTTATCTTCGTCCCTAAATAAGTGTCTATTATTCCATATTTAGCTGTATCAAAATAAGTTTTCATTTTACTAATTTATGAATGAAAAAAATGATAAAAATAATATAATGTTCTCAAATATTACAATCAATACATTTCAAAAATTGACAATAATAATTATTTAATTTAAATTAGAGGTATATTTGTAATTTTCATATGCAATTAATGATATATCTTAATATTTAGCAAAATTAAAAGATATTTAAAAAGGGATGGAGGGAGTATGTATTTGTATAAAGTATATAATACATCTTTGAGTAAATTGAATTCATTAAGATATCAGTTGCTTTTGTTTTTCAAGAATATAATTTTAAAAGATCTTTTCGAAAGCATGTGTAACTAGATCAAGATTGCGCATTATGCACAATAATGCAATGAAGGAAAATTCATAACATGACTTGTCATATTGTACCACTACTCGTATTTATGATTCTTTTCAATAATTTCCACTGAATAATGGGTACTATATGCTTCCAGTCCCAGATGCTAAGATATGTTATATCAATCAGTGTTATTAGTTTCTCTTTCGAAAAGAATAAAAAATAAAAAATAAAAATCTTAAATTTCGAATACCACCATCAAATAGTCAGACTGTGAAAAAGGATGGGAGGAGATCATACTTTATATTCGAACTTAAACAATCCACAATTTTTTTTACAATAAGACTTTTCATTAGAATTTAATATCCTTAGGCACTTTTAGGCTAGTTCCATAATCTTATTTACAGATGAACATGAATAAAAATACCATATAAATTTGTTTAACAAAAGACACTTATTTTGAAGACTTTTGTACATTGCTCGTTAGTTTGATCGGCTTCAATTGCTTTTAGTTTCGGTATAGGTATACCTAGAGCTGGGGAAAACTATCAAAACTGAATCTCCCCTAACCGACGAGTACTGAAAATGTTATTTGTACAATTTTATTGTTGTTTTTTCTGTATTTTTCATGTATTTATTTGTAACTTTAATTTCTCGATTGTAAACATAATGTTATCGGATTATATCATCCCCACCCGCTAGTTACCCGAATTATCGTATCATGATCTCAAAAGATGCAGGTGGTAATGTGAGGACTGAATAGATGAGAAGTTGCTCTCTTAACAAGTTGATCAACACTGGCGCTACCTTGCTTTTTGATTAATCTTATATGCTCGTTTTGGATCCTTTATATATTAGCTTTTTAAAACTCATATTCAGGCTTTTTTGTGGCTAGTATAATGCTCTTTTTTCACCTGATTTCTTTAGTTCTTGGTTGTCAATTAATCACTCTTTTTTATCACAACCGATCATGGTGAGGTAAGGAGTTATAAGATCAGCGGATATAAGAAGAATAGATAGATTTTTTGAGCTCTTTGCTCTTTAATAGTGATTAATTGAGACAAGTTCGACTGGTTTTGGACACTTTTAAGTTAATTTTAAGACATATTAGTTTTTGTTTGCAAAAAAAAAAAGGGGGGGTTTAATTGAGTATTATGCTATCTTTTTTTTCCCCAAGTATTTGAGCTATAGAACTTTGTTCCATTATGTTATATTTGAACCTTTGTTTAACGGTTTCTTGCCGGAATTATTATAGCCAGCATGGTTTTTTTTGTCCCTTGCAAACTGATACATTTGATCACGTAATAAAAATTTCTTTTCCTCAAAAAATAAAATAAACATAATGATCAAAAAACAATATTTTTCTATATATTTTTATCAATAACCTTAAAAAATTACACACACACACACCCCCACCTACCCAAATCATACAAAGAAAAACCAACCATACAAAATAACACCGCTTCCCATCTACGATTCATGTTACCGTTACTAATAACATAGAAGAAGAAATAAAGTACTAAGAAGTCCTTGGAATTCACACAAATCCAGACAAGAAAAATGGAGTAAAATTTTAAAAATAACAGCATAAAAAAAAAAAAAGGAGTGCTAGACTTGGTCCATTTTCTTTTTTTCCTATCAACAAGTTAGAAAGAGAACATTCAAGAGAATCATCCTTTTACGATAAGTATCATTAAAATCAGGCGCATTTTCTTGGTTGAACCATCTTTAGTTAAGACAAATCTTTATTAGTCCTAATCCAACCATTCCCCATCCATTCACTTGACCCACACTCCCATTATCATATACATACATGCAAATTTTCTTTCCATTTTATTGTTTTTTTCTTTCCCTCACCGTTTCAATTTTACTTTTTAAAAGTTTTGCTTGTATGGCTGGCTAATATAACAAATAAGTTTTCTTGTTAATTTAAACAAAAACGAAGATGGTTAATTTTTTAAATTGTTATGTTTTGTCAAAACGGCAACTTAAAATATTCACATGGTTCACGCTGTAATCAACATCAACCGATTACAATAGACTTTTTTTCTAACAAAAGATTCCCTTATTTTTCTCAATTAATTGCAACTAAATTTGGAATATATAGCTTTTCATTTCCACCTCTACAACTCAACGGTTCAACCACTACTTATGTATGCCGCTCAACACACTAAAACCGCTCTCATCGACTAATAATTCACCACCTACAAGGAAATAAGACTGATTTAGTTTATGACTCTTTCGTCTCAAAACAACCCTAATTCAATTAAAAAAAATCCCAAAAAGGGTGGTTCACTTTTCATGTACAATTTGTGTAGGAAATAAGATTATATTTTTAATTAGGACAATATTTAAGAAATTAAATCATCTTTTTTGGATGGAAGGAGTAGATTATTTTTGTCAATAAATTTTCACGTTCAATTTTTTGTCTCCTTTTGTTCAGACACTATTTTAGTGTCATTGTTATCCGACAATATTAATGCATATTATTATTAGTATTACTGGCGCATTGTAAGCTTAAAAGAAAACGTGAATTAGTTTTAGAGTTGCTACTAGCTAGCCCACAATATATAATCGCTTTTAATGGCTTGATCTATTTGGAGTTTCTTGGATACATGCACTAACTAACGGTTTGATAAACAAAAATAGAGTATGAAGTTAAGATAATATTATTATATATTACCAAGACAGAGAATCGATATTTACATCAAATACCAGGTAAAAAGTACCGAGTGAATTAGTATATTTGTAGTTACAATTGCACGTTGGTCTTTCCATGATCTGAAATGGATGTGAAGAACCTTAAAATAAAATCCAGAATTTTGTTTCATCTTTGCTATCTACACTAAAATAAAATCGAGACTTATGGCTGCTCTACCTTTTTTTCTGCCGAAGTTTGATTTGTGTACCTCGCAAAATAAACATTCTAGGTTACGGGGTCGATTCTTTGTCAACTGATCATGACGCCAGTAAAAAGTCATCAAGGAGGGAGAACTACGTGTGTGTATATAGTGTAAAAAATACACTATTGAATGAGCTAGCGCTTAGAATACTAGTAATGGGCCTTTAAAATTAGGTCTAGTGCGTTGCGTATATTCCGACATTTGGAACTAATAAGATTATTCTGTTCTAATTCTTGTCCCGCTTTTTTTGTTGTTGCCACAAAACCTGCACACAGACAGTTAAGATTACGAGAGACTTGGTGGCTTGATTATCGTTCATCATCCGTTGCCCAAATGAGGTGTACGGAGTGGTGAACCTCTTAGGTGTAAATAATATATCAGTAGTATATTGAATGTAACTATGTAAGTACAGGTTAGAGATTCTCGTATTTTGATGAGCTCTTATATGAGTCCAAATATTCTACCACTTATTCTCTACCCCGGTCCTTCCGTGCCTCCTTCCTTATTTTCACTCAAATTTTAAATTTTCTTAACTTATACCGCAATTTTATAAACTTTTATATTATATTGTATTCAAATTTTAAAACATTTGAACATAATATTGTTTTAAATAAATTTTTTAATATTCAATGTTTAATTTACACTAATTTATACATTTATTCCAAAATAAATTTTGTATGGATTTTCTTTCAAAAATAATTATTGGAATGTATTGATACATGTATTATAGTAATTGTACAATTTTTTTCAAATTTTTTAGAATTTTTTTTTGGATAAAATAAGCAATAGGGCATAGAAGGAGATAGAAAAATGAGGTAGAAGATTTGGACTCATCTTATATAGGCGGATGATCTAGATTAGATATTTCTTGATTGACATGATCTTTCCAATCACATTATTGTCTGAAATATATTGAAGAAGTCTACTTCATATCTTTTCTAGTTAATCCACTGACTTGACTTGCTTCAGAGAGCCTACGTCGCTACCTCTCGTTATCAAGGAGGGGCTCCCCGAGGGCCACGATTCTCACCATATGTAATCTGGAAGTAAAGATCTTATTCGTTCAATATCATCTCCCCCTCGGATCCAAGACTGTGCGGGTTTGAGGGGCTGAATTCTATGCTCTTCAGGGATAGATCCTCGTTATGAGATCTTCTTTACTTTTGTGATAATTAATGTATATTTTGGAGATTGACCCTATATTTATGGGATATGTCCCGTGTAGATTTATTGTCTTCTATTTATTTCCTTATTGCATTTTATCAGTACATTCTTGTGATCTTCTCGCATGTCAGCTGCTCGGGAGGAACGGATGAAAATGGCTAAGTAACCAAATAATTTCTTCCTCTCCAATTTGTCTTCTTGACAAATCATACACGTCTTAGCATACAACTCGATGTCATGAATCAATTTTTGGCCGATATAACTTCTGGACACTAACACCAACATATGTTCCCTACTTGTGTGGCTACTCCACTTCACATCGTCGGTTTCCTTCATCAAACAACGGCGTCATTCTTCATTGCTAGTGAATCCCATTCATAACATTGTTGTTTAGTAATTGAGCTTGGTTTATTTACACCCATGCATCTATAATTTTATTTCGGGTTATCACCTTTTTACTACAACTTTGTAAAAATAAAGAAGGTATAATTTCTACTGCCAGAGAAATAACTATAATAGGACTATACTTTTAGAAATTAATTTAGCGTCTTCTTTAAGGGACGTCATCTCAACCTACTAAAAAGAAGAAAAAGAAGGATTGAAACTAAAAAACCTAGGTGAAAAATAAGGACCATTATTGATGATATTTTGTCCTTTTAAAACACTACTACTAGTACCCTATTTTTCATGAGACTGTTTATAAGTGGGGATCTTGGTGGATTTTAATGCTTATACAGTTGTTTGGCATCTTGTTCTGCGTGATGTGGATAATAATATTGTATGTCACATGAATTTATAAAAAAGTGACCTAAAAGAAAATTTATGACATGTGAGCTAGTAGTCTCGGTCAAGTCAATAATTTGAAAATGTACTGTATTTAAGTTTTATAAAAGTTACGTTAAATAAGGGGAAGAGAGTTTGTTTTTCCTGTTTTTTAAAGCTTTGAATCATGTTTCGGGTCAAGATTCTAATCGTGTTTTTTGCTTCTAAAAGAACTTCGAAAAAATGTAGTTTTAATAACCCTTTCATTATTGTATAAACGATAAAATGCATGCAACAACAAAAAAATCACTATATAAGGTGGTAAATAAGCTTAATTCTTGCAAATGTCGACCCCTACTTAACTTTTTTGCATTTAACTCACATATCCATCTTTATAATGAGCATAACATTATCATCGATTGCCCGCTCAAGTCCAATTTCTTTTGTTCTACTCAAGTAAATGAATGTGGGTAATTACTAATTAATATTGGTTAAAATATAATTTCTTTATAAATAGTGAAACTTTTTTTAAAAATAAAAATAGTGAACCTAAATGCAGCGTTTTCCTAGATTTTCCCTGTGAGTACGTAGCAATGATAACTCACCTGTCTAAGGCTGCTTTTTAGTTTATTCTAGGGTTTGCTCCGTGTACATCACAAATAAACAAAAACTACATTTGTTCAAAGCTTCTGCTTAATCAAATAATGACATGTAAACTTTTACACATGTAGATTTTTACTAGTAAAAGTTTGTTCAAAGCTTCAAAAATCAAATAACATCAATAAATATATCACAAAAAGATGCGTATTTTTTGTTACCAATTTTATAAAAGTATTTATAAATAGAAAATTTCCAAAATTTACATAAATATTAAATAATTGAAGTACAATTGTATAAAACAAGTAAAAGGTAAGTATAAATGTCACTACTGATAAATTTTGTATAACGCTTTTACACTAGTGTTAGACTAAATTTTCATATCGTGAAGTTCATTCCACGCCATAAATTATTTTAGATGTCAAAATTGCCATCATAACAACTATGGGTAGTACTGTTTTATATTTGGAAGAAACCCCAAATTAATGACTTTATGTAAGTTGAAGGACCAAAGCTACCAATTAAATCAAATTTGAGTGTACGTTAAAGTGATGGTTGAGCAAATGTTGGAAGTACTCAAGAGTTTCTGAGTTTGTAAGATAATTTAGACAACTCCACAATTAAAAAAAATTGTCAGCTTACCATTAGATCGTCTGTTGCTAAACTGATCCTAAAATGAGTGCCGTTAAATTTAGTAACAATTTTTGTTGTAGTATGTGCTATGTTAACTTTTTCTTGTACGTAATATGTGCTAATTTTTCAAAGATAAACAACAAAATCGTATTAATTTTTGTGTTAATTTTTGTAAGAGAAGCTAGACAGTTGTGTTGTCATGTAAATAAAACAGATAAACTAGATGCCAATGATCGATGAATTAATAATTCGTGAGGGTAATAATGTCTAATAAAGAAGCAAGCACTAGATGCGTCAAAGTGTGGGTCTTGTTTGTTACTCTAACTTCCATTGTGTGGTCACACCTTTTAGAGCCATTACAAAGGGTCCCAAATTCATGCATATTGAGCTTTTGCATTAAAATCCATACGTTTACTCCTATTTCGAATAATAGCTCCACCATGTTCCTCTGTGTATGAGTATGACATGTTAAAATAAAATTTTCCTGTATCCTGTTGCTTGTGCTAGTACTCAGGGACGGGGCAAGAGCGGCTGTCACTGTCACTCCAAAAATTTTAAAAATAAATTTTTTTATATAAAAAAATTTAGATATTTAAAATTTTATACATTAATAGTTCTCAATAAACAAATAGTAATTTAGTTCAAATGATAAACATAAATTATTTGTGTCCCCAAGGTTTCTAGTTCGAATCTTATGTTTGTTTTTTACTCTTCATTTAATTAACATTATCTTAATTTTTGACTTCTCTATTAATTAATTGTATATTTAAAGCACAATTATAATATTTTATAAATAAATGTTTTTTGTAGTTTTACAGTCGTGTTACAAAAAAATTAAACTAATAAATTCGTATTTGTAGTAATTTTTCTATATCTTTTGAAATTTTTAGATCAATAGACAGATCAGTTAAGTTTTAACTTTAAGCTCTAATTTTCTTTGTTTTTTTTATAGTTATTATACTAACAAAAAATTTAAGGGGTCCCTAAGAATTAAATTCTGGTTGCCCACCTCTTGATGTGAATATTTTCCAACTAAATCCCAAAATAGGAGGATACCATGGTCCATAATGAATGACTTTGCAAAAGTTTAAAAACCACCGGTTTTAGTATTATTTTGATGCTCCTCTATGAAACTAAATGATATTTTGCAAAATATTATTATTTAAATTCAAAAGTTTAAAACTTCATAGCTTCTGAAAAGTTTTACTTTGATATAGAACACTGACCCCATCGAATTTGTTTCAACTTTGCTTCCTGTGATGTTCCAAAAGCTCCACAAAATCTCGCTAGAGCTCACAATGTGTCAATACATAGCTTTTGGGTTCTGTTTAGTTAGACTTTAAAGTCCCAATTTTTCTAGAGACATAACAAGTTAATCAAATATATAGAGGAACATATATATATCTACTGTAGTGTTGGACGTCCGCAATCAGGATTTAATAATGGTCATATAATTGATAAGATCGGTCGCGTGAGAGTTTTAACGCAACTATGTTGAGCCTAGAGCTTAGCTCAGGTAGCTTCGAAACTTAAAAGGGATTAAGGGTACTTTATATTCTTTGTAATTATTGCTTTGTAGTAGTGGTAAGTTTTGGGTGCTATCGGATGGAAACAGTACAAACTCGGTATGTTACACTGATAATTGTCGGAGACTTTTTGCTAAATAAGTTAGGCAAGTGGATAATTTCTTTAAGAAAAACATTGGCAGTCTTTTTTCTCTATTAAAAAGAAGAAAGGGAGAATGGTATTGAATCCTTGTTGGATAAAAAAATGTAAAAAATAACTACTGATAATTACCCATGTAGAATAACCCTTGCCAAAGTGCATGTTATTATATATATATATATATATTCGATTTTGGTTAACCAATTAAAGGCCTCGATGTGAAATTCATCACAAGGTAATCAGCAGAGCTGCAAATTCTTGTACATGCATATCTAATACGTAAATTAAAAAACTACAATATTTGACCATATAAACAAATATATATTGGACAACATCAACATTAAGGAAGATGAATCCAACAAATGCTGATGCTGGCATCTTTGATCTTGTCTTACATTACATATTTTTTTCCTTCGTAATGCATGGGCGGGCTATATATGCGAAAAAGTAGAAATGGAGGTGAAAACAATATTGAACTGTTTCTTTTCCTAGACTTTTCACTAGCATGTTCACTTTATAAAGAATCACATGTTACGAAAAGAACTCACTCACTTTTGTATTAATTTGTATTAGATCTACGGTATCGATTGTGGGTTGGGTAATGTTAATACCCAATACCTTTCCACATATGTATTGCCCCACTTGGTTCTAACCTAGTCTTATTTAGCTCAACAAAATTAAATTCTGTTATCAGGGTCGATCCCGGAGATAGACCAAATTCATCGAGATTTTTGCTACAACGGATTATTATATATTGTGCATGAGTTCTATATTTGTCACAAATATTGTCAATTTAATGTCGTTATAGATAGATGAATCTGATCTATCCAGCTAACACGAAGAGTATGATTGTCAATTTAAGAATATATGGTATACTAAAATTAATTTCTTGTAACACCAATAGAAGTCTTTTATGGTTAGGTGTACATTTTCTAACATAATTAAAGAATGGAGAATTCAAAACTATTTGCTTCGGGATTCCAGTCCAAAAACTCTAGATAATTACAGAAATTCATACTTAAAAATTTCCTACTCCATGTTTTGTATAGATGGCATAAATTGAATACATGTATTTCTTCATTTCTTGTCCTTATGGTGGCTTGGAAGATAGCTAGATTTAGGCGAGATGATTAAGGCATGGGTGAGAGTTTGGTCAATTCAACTAACCCTATACACACATCACATTGTTTGTTATATAATGCCTCCACCTCTACAAACTATTATTAAGAAATGAGGTGGCAAAAGAGTAGTCTTCCTTTACACATTTGCGTTAGTTTAGGTTGAAACTTTAAATAAAAAAGTTGGCTTATTTAAGGCGAGAGAAAATTAACCCATCCACCTTAAAACATCTAGTAATAGTTTACAAAAATCGAAAATTCAGTTTACTATTATATATCAATAATAATGCAAAAGAACTTAAAATTAAATGATGAACAAATCGGATCTGTAAAGAAAAGCCAAAGCAAATTATTTTGATGTGCGGGATGTAACAGTACATATATGATATATGTATGCAAAATATGGTAGGATATGTTTGTAATGTCAGTGTTTCGCCTTTTCTTTGCCTCCACGTTCCATTTGTTGCTGTCTTTATTAAATTTCTAAATCTTGACCTTCTTTCTCATTGCCATCATTCATTTTACAACTTTTTTTGACACAGATCCCCATTTCAAATCAAAATTTTCTCCCCCACCAAAGTGGCCTAGTTTGAAAACATCGCCTACAAAAAAATTGGATCGAAATATGTGAGAAAAATGATATACTTTCATAATTACACAAGTATACGCGACTCCGTTGGTAACAGACTTTCTGACCTGATTTTCAGGGTAAAAAAAATTCAAAAATCTAGATTTTTGTTGCATTTTTAATAGGTGAAACAAAGTTTTTTAAATCCAATTTCTGACCAGATAATTTGTTGTCGAACATAACGGGAATCTTGCAATCTAATTATCCACTTGAAAGACTCGTCAAATTAGCTTAAACTGCAATATCTTTCACTGAGTTGCAACAATTAGCATTTCTCACACCATTGTGTAGAAGATACTTGTGTACTCTTTAGTGTTTTACAAATATAGTAGTCTACTTTTAATAATTATATGCACTTATATATAATTAATCAGCAGTAAACCATTTCCGTTTCTTGAAACAAATCACTCAAGAAAATTTTCCGGATTTGAGTGACACATTTTAAGTGGCAATACCACCACCTTTGACATTAATGATAAAGTGTAAAAAGGCCTCCCCACCAACATATACACAAGACTTTCAATCCTCTAAACAACACAAAACACCAAAGCAACTAACACAATTATTATTACTATAAAAAAATACTCAAATAGCGACGGGACTAGTGACGGTATTTTTTGTTACGAGCTTATTAGCGACGGTTTTTGTGACGGTTTTGTGACAGTTTAGTCAATTTGCGACAGATTTGTAACAACTTTTTAAATTAGTGACAAGTTTGTGACAACTTTTAACTCTCACTAAATCAAACATTATTTTGTAGTGAATTAGCAACTATTTGTAAATCTAAACATGAGAAACATAAACAAACTCTACAATCAAACATCTCCAAAGCTCAATTACAACCGGTTACAAAAGCCTGCAGTCTACAGAATTATTTTAGCATATACCAGAATAAAGAATTGAAACTTTAAATGTAAACACAAGACTTCGAAAAAAAAATTAAGTTTGAAAGTTGGTGAAATTTGTACTCTTTTCTACCTTTTAATTTGCTAAAGACTCGTAACATTATTCTTTTTTGAATAAATGTTGGAGCTCAAAGAGACCAAATACATCAGAGTTAAGGCTTCATCTGGCACATGATTCTAAACAATAAATTTGGACTGCAATTTTTGATCCACCAATTCAGTAGTAAAAGAGAACCAGGTTCTATTTGCACGTTACTAAAACCAAATGGTAATGCAAAACTGGCCCATATAAAATGGCCTGCATCTCAGATTCTCAGACCATGCCTATGTTCAAAGCAAACTGAAAACCATTTTTTTGGTGATATAGACCGTAGACCACGCTCACCGTCAGCGTTCGAACCATGTCGCATGCGATGTTTCGCAAGTTTTACCTCCAAATGAGGGATCAAAAAAAAAAAACTGTAGACATGACTGACTTGGAGAGTGTAGACTGTAGAGTTTTGTTGAGTATTAGACTGGACATGCAGCAATTTAAGCCATATATACGTACTGTGTACGTACTTCATAAGTTTGTAAATTGGAAGACCATCTAATCCGTTCGCATGTTTTGTAAAACTAAGCATATCTCACATTGAGGTGATTTTGTTGTTGGGGATAAAGGTGTAATATATAGTCATAATTTACTTTTACTTGAATAAAACATGTTTTAAAGTTTCAGGTAATTAATACTAATAAACATGTACATATATAAATAAAAATCATTAAATAAATTAAATAACAAATGACTGAAATGGAAATAAATAATTTTATTTCTCACAAACAGAATATAAATTACAATTCCTGAATCGTACAGAATTTAAATTACACTAATTAAATTCCAGACAAATTTAATATAAAATATTAAACTGCTGGACTGAATTGTAATTGTTTGAAACTGTCAGACAGAATAGTACAATTACTAAACTGTTGGACTGTTTAACAATTAAAGAAAACTGTCAGACAGAATAGTATGATTACTAAATGTCTGGACTATTTCTGTAAACAAAATAAATTACAGAACTGAAATATAAATTACAGAAAGTAATTACATAATAGAAAATGGCTGAAAAGTAAATTACAGAAAGTAAACAGTACTGGAAAGTAATTACAGAAAAAAAACAGTACTGAAAAGAAATGGACAGAATGTAAAAGGACTGAAAAATAATTAACATAAATTAAAAGAATAGGCAACTGCTGGGCAGTTTTTCTTAAACAATATTTCCCGAACCACCTTTAAAGGTTTCTGGTTTCGGAACTTTGTTACCAATGTACAACTTCTGTCTCAGAGTGGGTCGTGTGGAAATCGGCACCGAACCACAAGTCGAGCTGTTGGTGGTGCGATTTTCTCTCTAATATGTATGTTAAATGTTGTGTTGTGTATGTTGTGATTGTTTCTGAAATTAGAGGGGGGCTGCCTTTTATAAAGTTTTTTGAAACCGCAGTCATTAATGGTATCATTTAATTCCGGGAGTTACACCACCAGAATCCGCTCAATCAATTTCTGAAACTGCACCACTTAATCTGCAATTTATTCTCATTGATTGCTGGCGTTTCAATTGCTGGAAACTTTAGAGACTGCTTTTGTATTTTATACAAAACTCTCTTTTTAGATTTGAATCAATACCCGAGACCCAAAACATTCCCCAAATCTCAAATCTCAAATTCAAGCCCGCGTCCGAGACCCGAGCGAGCGCACGTGTGTGATACACACTAATACTCATAGGTGTATGTGGACATGTTAGTTTAACAACTACATGAGTTAGTACTGTATATATATTGTAAAGTTAACTCTTAATCTTCCAATATGGGATAACTCTCAATGGTTTTTCATTTTCCATTCCATTTTCCAGCATTGAAGTTTTCTCCTCCTCTTTCGAGAGCCCAACTTTGAAGCCGATTAGTATTCACACCCATTCTCCGAATAGGTAATGCGATATACCGTTACGAATCTCGACACACGAGCTACTCAATCGCGTTGAGTACGGTATTAACAACTCAGCATTGTCACATGTAATATCGACTCGAAATTGGTCATGTGACCATTCGAAAACACCCATGTAAAACATGTTTTTCCAACAATATCACATATCGGCGACATATGATATTTTACGGTTCTGATCAGTCATGCCCCAAAGATTTCCATTGCTTTAGCCGGACACATTATTTTAATCAATATATATAGCTTTAATAAACAAAAACAATTCACCCTGTAATTCGCTTTATTGAAACAAAAACATTTGCCTCGATAGGCCGTTTCATGTCCACTTGCCCGTGGAGAATGTTCTTGGGCTCTCACCCTAGTAATTAAGATCGTCTTCCAATCACCTTAATCGGCTGGTTGTCTTGACTATCCATAGAGCCGAGACTGGTTGTATCGCTAAATTTTCTACAATTGACAGTCGGTGGTGAACTCGTTACGCTTGATCTTCAAACAAAGGGGTGTAAACTACTGGTTATTCTTAGGTTATGTTTGTATCAATATACGGCAACGAAAAAATCGGTGAAAATGTTAATATCCTTCTTAGGAAAATTAGAGCAAGATGCTATAGTAAAATGGTTTTATTTTTCTGTTGCTAAAGTCAATTACAAACATACAAATTCAAAATGTGCGATAAATGATATTACAGATCTAGCTATGTTAGTAGTATTTTTTGTCATGGATCGGTTAGCAATCCAACATTCTAATTTAAAAAAAAATTTGTCTTCAATCTGAAATGGTAACAATTGACGATGTAAATAAAGAAACTACCAAAGTAATGCTAAAAATGTAAGATAATTATAAACTAAAGGGGCAATATATGTAACGGCCTGTATAAATGGAATTAATGTAAATTCAAAAGAGCATCTCACTAGATATTATTGGGATCGATAGAGTCACGAACTAAAAGAAAAATACTAATATAATATAGAGATTTGCATATCTTGGTCACAATTATTCTACTGGCACTTATATTAAAATGTAATAAACATATATTAAGATCAATAGTATCAAATTTAACAATTTTCTCAAATCTAACATATTTATATCTTTTAAATAAACATTTAAATTTACATGAAAATTCAGGGTTCTTATTAATTTTCTTATAATAACCCTACATCATTTCTTTTTTATTTGTTTATTATCATTTAATAATCATAAAAAATATTGTAACCATAAAAATATGGATCTCGTGATATTTTTTACTATTATATTCATCAAGTGAATCATATAATTTTTTGTTTTATGAAATTTAAAAAATTAATAGCACTCCTGATACATACCACTTTTTACAGCATAATCATCACATTTTTAAAAAAATTATGTTTTAATATATAAGGTGGATGCTCTAATAATTTAACTTAGTTCATGATGACTCTGGCCTTAGGGTGCGACATTATAATTCATTTCATGTGCGCACTGGGCACAATTTGACAAGAGGTGGTACTTTGTTGGGTACTTGCCACACATATTGAATAAGTTAACATGATAATGTCCAAAAAAATAACGTAAAACATAAAATTATCGAATTTGACTGGAGCCTGATTATTTGTAAATAAACTTACACTTTAATGTGGAGTGGTTGTCTAAATTAGGTGTTGGGTTGTTGGAGTTCAAATATAATAATACGGTTAATTAATTCTCTATTAACTCAGTTGCCGTTTTAATAAAGAACAAATACACGTATTTGGAAGTTGCACATTGGCGTCTGGAGCAACTTTAGAGGCTAGAATCGAGTCTAGCTTAGAGAATAAGCCTTCAAAATCCGAATAGTTGAATTTTCATATCTAAATCAAAAGATAGTAAACCTTAATAAATGGAAATTTAAAGGTGATATATATAAAAGTATCATAAAATGTGCTACAAAGTACAAATAAAAATAGGTCAAACCTTCTTATATATATATATATGTAAATTCAATATTAAACGAGTTAAAGACCTGTGAATTTTGTAAGTGACTAGCATTTTGTTAAACACAAACAAAAGTAATTGGACGTAGAGAACATATTATAAGGTAGTGCGACTATTACATCTAAATTTAATTATTTATGATGATATTAACAAGTCTTGACCTAGTTATGGGAACATAAAAGTATAATTAAGCAAAAAATACATATCTAATTATTTATCTAAACATGAAGAAATTTAAAAAATATGATAAATTATTAAAATCAAGATGTTGGTAATTATCATTTCAATTCATCAGTTTTTGTAATTATAAAATTTATATAATTTCAACTGCTAGAGTTCACACACGTTGTGGTGCTTGCTAAGATTTTACTTGCTAATTATGCTACTCATTTCATAAATACTAGTGTTTAATAGTGTACTATAATTTTTTCATTACATAATAGATAAGTAGCTAGCTCCTAAAACATCCATAATAATTTTATTAACTTTTTAATATTAAATAGTGACACATCATCGTTTAAAAATATGTTAAATGACCCATATGCATGTTAAATTTAATAAGTACATTAGTTTCAAGTTAACAATGTTATCAATTTTTAATTAACAATTTTTATTTTATTTTACTGATCACTATTCTGATGGGGAGAATTTATATGACATAATAATGTTAATTGTGGGATGTGTTTGCCATGTCAACAGTTACAAACACTAAAAACATTGTTAACTTTAACAACTTTTTTAACATTTATAAAGATAACACATATTTTAACGTAAGTAATTGAGATAAAAAAAATGCATTGTTAGCTAACTATTTTAGTTAACAATAGAGATAACAACACTATGATAGATGATCTTAGTAAAACAAAAGCTCAAATCACATGATTTGATTAAAATATGATGTATTTTGATAAAGATTGTTGACATGCAAATTTTACGTCCACTAAAAATGTGACACGTGTCATTCAAATCAAATATCAATTAATTACTAATTTCTCAGTTTGAGAATAGACTTGTTATTAGTAATTTAAAATCGAAAAAGAAATTATATTTTATCATCTTATAAAATCTATGATGATAATTAAATAAAATAAATGTATTTCTTTTTCTAAAAACCATTAAATGTGGTATAAACAATGAGACACTAAAATTATAGTACTCATTAGTGATGTTTGCAAACATAAATACAAGTTTGATTCATTTACATAAGTGATGAGATATTTAAGATAATGGGCCCAAACTTAACGAGGTGACATTGCAAATAAAAGTTCATCCCAAAAGCTATAAATAGAGGGGTGGGGGTACCATTATTTTTACAATAAAAAAAGCCTTGAAGATTAGAGAGAGAAGCTCCACCACAGCCGCTAGGAAATCAGCTTCGCTCCTCCACGTCACCGGGAAATCAGCTCTGCTACTCCACAAACGTCAGGGGATCAACTCCGAGGGGAAGCTCTGCACACTCCGGCCCCAACGAAAGCCTTCAAAGTCTGCAATAAATCTGCAATAAACTTGACATTCGATCTTCAAGAACGTATAAAACCAGCAAGCAATGCGTTTCTACGGATCAAAATCTTCAACTTATTCCCCAAATCTGAAGAACTTCTATTACAAATCTGCCTTCGATCTTCAGGAACGACTACTAACAATAAGCAAGACGTTTCTGCAAATCAAAGTCTTCAAAATTCTTTCCCAAATCTGAAGAACTTCTATAACAAATCTGTGTTCGATCTTCAGGAACGACTACAAGCAATAAGCAAGACGTTTCTGCAAATCAAAGTCTTCAAAGTTCTTCACCAAATCTAAATAAGTTCTGCAACAAATCAGAATTCGATTTTCAGGAACGACTACAAGCAATAAGCAAGACGTTTCTGCAAATCAAAGTCTTCAAACTTCTTCAACAAATATGAAGAACTCCACCCAAGAAATATATAACAAACCGGCATTCGATCTTCAGGAACGACTACACAGAAGCAAAAACACGTTTCTCTATATCAAAATCTTCAAGTTATTCCCCAAATCTGAGAAACGTCAATATAATCAACGAAATCAACAAAACTACAAAGTTCTTCATCAAAACCGAAGAATTTTACTCAACTTCAACAAACTCAACAAAATTCATCAGAGAGTCTACAACAGCATTTAGAGGCATCACAAATTGTTCGAAGAGGAGAATCAAATGACTTTTATTTCTATATTTTATTTTAGAAATTATCAGAGATTGTACCCGCAAACTAATTGATAAATAAATTTACATTACTTTGCATTCATTTTTCCTGTCTTCAGTATTTGGTGAAAATTTGTATGTATATCAATTTTGTTTACAATCATATTTTAAAATAACTTATATACGTATATTATAAATAATATCATTTATTTTTTTATTTTTCATCAATTAGCTTGTAGTTTAAACCTTATAATTAACTAGACTCATTATTCTAGTAAAAATATATAATAAAACATTTACATTCTCAAATTAAGAAACTCGTATTTTTCTTTAGTTTTTCAAAAAAAATAAACTTTAGTATACTTACCGAATAAGTACATCAAACGTTGGTGAAAATAGATTTAAAAAAAAACGGTAATCAAATTTCCGTATGGTACTCAAAATGATGTATCGTAAATTATAGTGTACTTCATAGTTTCGTTTTCGTTTATACTAAATAGTTTTGAGAAAAAATAACTTAGTAGGAATAAGCTAGTGGTTAGAGTTCGTATTATCAGATAAGATGTATATTTTTTTTAAAGTATTATTAACATAATTAGGTGTAATCATCTTTAATACTGTAAGATTTTTAAAAAATAAAATTGCTCCACTTGCTTCCGAGTATCTCCATGACGTGTAGATTGTGGTATATCATGATGTATAAAACGAATAAATATTAAATAATGCGGTGGTACAAGAAAGCTTATGACACGTGTCCACTAAACGGGCAGGTAAAAGGTGCCCAATAGTTAACGGGCAGAGCTTGTCGATGAGGGAACAGAGACCTTGGAAACTGAGCTCATTATTAATAAATCTGTAAAAGCAAAAGTAAAAATTACCAACTTTTCTTCTAAATTCTCTTCATTTTTAAATACTCCATTTGAACTTCATTTGTCTTCTTGTGAGCTTTTCCTTTTCGTTGGATTTCTTTATTCTTTACTTTTTGGTAGTTGCCTAGCAGTAACAAAGTTCAGTACTTAGAATTTTGTATTTTTTTTTATAATTGTGTCGACATACTCCGTATATAGTATGATTTCAAAACAAATACACCTTCTAACCATGGCAGTAAATGGTAACTACGGTTAACATGGTTTGTCAAAAATAAAAGCAATGGTTACATTAAAAAATATAACCTTGATACTTAAATTATCTCTAGATATTATATTAGTTTTACAATTAAAAATTTGTAAGAGGTCGACAAAGCAATAATTCCGTAACTAATATAGGAAATTTAGAATTAATTATTTTTTATATTTCAAGTACAGTAATAAAAATTAAAGTAATTATTAGAACCAAAAATCAGTGAGATATTGATAGAACATAAAAATTGGAGCCGAATATGTATATTCGGTTATGAATCGACTCACCCATTATAGGAGGATACACAAGACTAAAACTCAACAACCCATGGTCTAATAGAGCTTTCCTAACAGGTCATTATCTATAAAGGTCCAGCCCAGTAGTAAATGTTCACAATGGAAAAGCCCATGAGGTAGCTCCTAAGATAACGACATTTGTCAATATACTGTGAGATATAATTGTCTATAAGTAGCCAAATACCTCCCTTAAAAGAGGGACCGAAAAATATATCTCAAAAATATAGAGAGAAGGAGAGACAAGATAAAAACTTGTCAGAACTTATCACATCAATAATTAAATCGAGCAAGGTAGAGAACCGAGCACCGAAGAGAAGAGAAAGACCAAGTTCAAAGATCAAAGTGCGAATCCGAGCATAAGTATAGTAATAAAATTGTAATCCGAGCAAATGCAATTTCCGAATAATAATAAAGATCAAGAAGTGTTCATCGTTTACTGCCAATTCATTATATATTATTGTTGAAAAGTTTAACGCCACCAACAAAGTTATGGCTTTATCAGATATTTTGATCAATAGCTAATAAATCAAATGTAGCACATGCCATAGTAAATTGCCATAAATCTAATTATTAGTAGTTACATTTTATACAAACATAATTTGGTGGAATTGATCTATTAATTTATACAAAACTTTATATAAGAAATGTATACTTTTTTATATTATTAATTTGAAAAAAATTGTCAAATAATCTACTTCATAAAGCCATAACTTTGGTCGGTCGCGTTAGACTTTTCAACAATAAAATAATGATAAATTAGCTGTAACTAATAAACACTTCTTGGTCTTTATTATTGATCAGGTCATTACACTTGTTCGGATTGTTACACTTGGTCGGATTATTATTAACTTACTACAATTGCGCTCGATTTAACTATTTGAACTCTTATCTTGGTCGTTTTCCTTCTTCTTCGATGCTCGGCTCTTTCTCTGTTCGGTTTGTTTCTTCACTGGATAAGCTTTGACTAGTTTTTCTCTTTTCTCAACTTCTCTCTATATTTTTGAATAGATTTTTTCGGGGGTTCTAGGAGGGATAGTTGGCTATTTATAGGCAACTGAGCCTTTTAGGATGTTGACAAATGTCTTCATCTCAGGGGGTTTTCAGGTATGGGTCCCTAGTTAAGTGGGCTTGGGCTTTTGATAATCACAATCTTATTCTATGATGAAAAGGCATGTGATGACCCATTTAAGCGTTGGATACCCATTTATAAAGTGGATTGATTATTACCCGAATAGAATATTCAGGTTCAATTTTTATGTCCTATCACTACTCTTCTCATAAGTATTTGTAGACAAAAGACTCATAGTTAAGTGTGACTAGCTAGCAACATAGGAAAGTTGATCATGTATTTTAATTAACATGTTCGTGTTACAAAATATTTGAATGATGTGGCTTTCTAATAGATCGAAAATAGCATTTTCTATGTATTTAGAGTTTTGAAGAATGTTGTGTGCACCCATATACTAATAAAATTTTGTTTTTTAAAAAGATAAAATATTAGAAAATAGAAAAAAGTCAGAAGGTGAACAAATAAATACTGCTGGTATACTCCTACTAGTATTAGTATTACACAGGCCAAAATAAATGGTGAAGAATAAACAATTCGAAAAGGAATAATAACTTTACTAAGAAAAAAAAGAAATATTCGTATATATATGCTGTAACGTATATTTCTCCCTTTCTTCTTATTGGGGGATCAAATCATATCAGATCATGTGGGCTGAGGTGTGTGTAGGTCCCATTTCGACGGTTTTAAGTGAAACTAAACAACAATAAAATGCAAAAAAGTGAGAAACTTCGATGACATCATTTGTGTAACTTTTCTTTTCATTTGTTTTTTGGCCATTGATTTGAGTGATGCCCAAGTTCGTTGGGGGTATTCAAAAATCAAAACAATGGGCTGACGCCTGTGAAGAAATATAATTCTCCTAATACTTTATTTTATTTTCAAAATGCGTCCAATTTTTTATTTTCTCTATCGTGATGAAATAAAATGAACATTACGAATAGATTAAAAGTTTTTCACTAGAATGGTGAAATTGCCTAGTAACGACTAACGTGGGTTGTCCTAGGCCAGGAAAAAAATTGCTTGCCCATTTCTATAATGCAGAAATTACTTAGCAAGGAACGTCTATTGGGAAGTTCGAGTAAGACACGACACCGACGCGCAACGGTTTAAAGAAACTCTTAACAAACAACCACAAAAGAAAAGGGGATAATATAAGATTCGGTTAATACGGAAAAATATTTATTTCCACGGTACTGGTCTTGCTAAAACCCACAATTTCATATTTTTTTTTTCCAAATGACTATATATACATAATATGTGGATCAGCAATATGACGTTGTATATGTACTAAAAAGGAGAAAATGTATGACGTTATAATAAAAAAAATTGAGGGCATCGGTTGTGGATAAAAATTACATAAAAGTTGAAGAAACTTATTAATCACTTAAATGCATAGAATATGTTTTGACACAAGTACTATAAAAAAGAGAAAACAATAACAGTAGCAATTAATGTTAATGTTAATGTTTATTGATTTATAAAAATGCTGGCAATATATTATACTCCAGTATTGAAATGTTTAAAAGCCTACATGGAACGTGCATAAGTTGATTAAATTCATAACAAAACATAACTTTAGAACATAAATATTAGTGTATATATTCTGGAAACTTGATTTCAAACCATTGGTATAACCATACAAGTGTTTTTAGAAATTGATTATCTTTTTATGCGTTACAACTGATGATTAGTTTAGTCCAGCTAAATTTCTAATTATTTTTAATCATATTGTAGTTGGAACATCTATAGAATAGTCTGTATAAAAATAAATCTTATATAGAAATAAAAATTCTCGATCGCAAGTCGGAACCAGTTATAAATAGAAATAATCTCAACATTGTCATACTTCACAGTTTTTTACGGTCTCGCTTTAAGAAAATATATCTCTATATAATAATAAATTACATAAAGCTGCAAAATTATATATATGTCGTTATATGAAATTCAAAACGGTTTAAAATATATATCTAATGTAGTTGCGACAACAAATTAATTTTTTGATATCGATACCATATCATTTAAATTACGTGTACGTAATAGCTCGTCCACGTGTACATATTATTATTGAAGCAAAAATATATCCAACTTGTAAAGCATGTTTAACGCTTTTTGACATTAAAATATTTTCAACTTGTCAAACATGTACTTGATTTTCTAAATACATGAACTCAATTTTTTAAATACGTATATACTTAACTTTTCAGTTGTATTAAATTCATATTTGTCTAGTTAAATTAAATACACGTATTTGTCTCATGTATATTTGCTCTACTTTGTTAAATAATGTGTGTATATATATATATATATATCTTGTATTGTGCAAAATATATACTCGCTCATTTCCTAAATAAGTGTCAAATGTTTCATAATAATTTATCACAAAACTAGTAATCGTGCCACACTCGTTGCGTGCGCGGCGTGTAACGCGATAAAAATATAAAAAATATGTATAGTTATGATAAAATTAAATATGTGAATAATACAAAAAAAAAACATAGTTTAAGATTTAAAAGAATGTTTGTTTGTTAAAGAGGAATAAATATATAGTTTTATTAGTTTTTGGTTTTTATATTTTTATAGGAGTATGGTATTATTGTAATTAATATAAAAGTGTTAGAGCTATTTTTGAAAAAAAAATGCTAAATTGGACAGACTCATTTGAATTGAATTGACTTATTATAATAGAATCATGAGTGTCTCATTTCTCAATTTGCTAATTATAAAGTAATAAATTTACTATCTTACCATTTATAAAACTTGGTATATTTAGCATTTATGACTACAACATTGACAATTTTTAAAAAAGAAGTTAAGCCGTATTAATTGTAATTATGATATTTATAAGGGCAATATTAATAGTTTTATGTCTCAAAATTTAACACATTTAAAAAAGTAGCAATATATAGGGAACACTTAAAAAAGAGACAGAGGGAGATAATATTTGAATTATTTTTTATTTTTTATATATAAACTTTCATTTAAGAATAATTTTTATATAGTAATATTTTTTACTGATTCTGAGTTTATAAGTTTATAGAGGTTTTTGTGTTTTTGAAAGGAAGTTATAGATGTTCTACCTGTAAATATTTTATGGTCCTTTTTCGAAATTTGAATTGCGTCCAGCCAAAATAAATTGGAGGTGCCTTAAAGAGCATTCATGCATTTCGCATGGTGGTCACATAAGCACAATATTAGAGTTTTTATGAACATTGGGATTGACTTTTGCTCATTTATTCAACTGCTCAACCAGTACAGTGTTATATGTATCGTAAGCATTGCAATTAATTGATGTATTTAATAAGACTAGTGTAACACCCTATGAAAACCTAATACTAAACTATTAATTATCTACCGCCACTGACGCAATACAGGTTAAAAGGGGAAAAACAAATCGCAGAAGTAAAATTTTATGAAGATGCTTATTTATGAAAATTATATACCTGAGTGCGCAAGTTCAAAAACAAAAATATGAAAAACTCCACTTTTTATTTTGTATTCCACTACAAGGGTATACACCAATAGTATGCAGATTTTCATCAATTTTCCCCATCTAACAGTCAACCTCATCAAAGCATTCATAAAAAAAAACTAATTTTGTAATTACAAAAGAAATCTCTATCTCATAAGTTTAAATTAATTGTAATCGAAGACAATAAATGAAAATAGATTTAAAAAAAAATGATGTCTGCCCCCCTTCTCCGGTGGGGCTGGGGAAGTTGCCCCATTTGCCCAGAGTACATCTCATGTAATTAAGTATAATGAAAATCCAAAAAATTTAGTTTATGACAAAACTATCCAATTCAAGTTTTCCCAGAGTACTACTTAACAAGGTTTTCTCCATATATAGCAAACCGGCTATTTTTATTTTTTTTCAGGTTCATGTCATTTTGATGCTTTTAATTAAATCAGTTAGTGTATATTACATATATTTCTTTAATTTAGTGATTTAATACCAAAATAGGTTAAGTATGGGTTACTCTAACATTACCCTATATTTACATACAACTTAAAAATATCTTCCATACTCCTTGTATTTAAGAAATATATTGTCTACCTTTTAATTTTTATATAATAGTTGTTTTACTTCTATGTCTCTTAATTTATGGGTGCATGTGTAGAAATATTAAATTAAAAATAGTAAAGTAAATAGAAGATATAATAAAATATTGATATAAGTACGATGTTAAAAAATATGATATTCTGTGTAAATATAAAATATGTCCGTAAACTGACACGGATACTCTGAGCTTAGTAAATCAATAAATAATGAGACAAATGTTACTCCATCCGTTCCCAATTAATTGTACTTTACGAAATTACGTGCAATTTTGACCGTTTTACAACATGTATCAAAATTGTCGAAATGAAATTTTTTAAAACCAAATCATATAATTTAATGTTTGAACTATATGATTAACTTTTGAAAATTTTCATTTCGACAATTTTGATACAAGTTATTGACCGATAAAAATTGTATGTAGTTTCGTAATGAATAATTAATTAGAAACGGAGGGACCAGTAGTAACTAAGAAACAGTCAAAATAGTTAAAATGTTAAAACAGTCAAAATAGTAACTAAGAAATCACACAGAAACAGTCATAATGGATTTCTTTGTCAAATTCCATTATTTTTAGGGGTGGCCATTTTGTATCGATCCGTACCAACCGACCGATTTTCGAACCGAACCGAATCAGTCGGTACCGAATTTTCGATATACCGATTTGTTTGGTTCGGTAATGGTACTAATTTTTGAAAATCAAACTAGTTCGGTACGGTATTGGTATGAGTTCAAAAAGGTCGGTACCGTACCGATACCACCCGAGATTGAGCTCGAGTTTTATACTTTGCTGGAAGAAGTCGAAAAGGGTATGCAAAATTGTTAGATTCTTGATTTAATTAACTTTTTATTCCTTGTTCAATGTAGTTTATACCTTTATGAATTATTTTATATTTTTGCAGAGAGTTTAGGATCAAGTTCCGTGGAGAGCCCAACTGAAAATAGTACTTCATTTGATTTTGATTTTGAAAGTTAATGTTCTTTTTCTTCATGAGTCATTGAGTAGTTAAGTTTTTATTTTTTTTTGTATTTATTACATGTTTGGTATAAAACCGATACCGAACCGATACCGACCGACATTGTCGGTATACCGAAAGTCGGTATACCGATTTGTTTGGTTCGGTAATGGTACTAATTTTTGAAAACCAAACTAGTTCGGTACGGTATTGGTATGAGTTCAAAAAGGTCGGTATCATAGCGATGTCACCCCTAATTATTTCCATAGACTCGAACAAATCGCTATAATGGTTTGGGTTCAAAAGTTCCCATCATATTTATAGTTAGGTTACTTACGTTACTATTTAATTGTACACTACGAAATAAGATGCAATTTGACCGGTTAAAAACTTGTATTAAAATTGTCGAAATGAAAAATTTTGAAAATTTATTATATAGTTCAAATATTAAATTTTATGATTAAATTTTAAAAAAATTATTTCGTCAATTTTGATAAAAGTTATAAGACAATCAAAATTATATAATTTGATAATAAATAATTAAATGAGAATGGATGAAAAACTAGCTTTTTCTACATCTAATTATAACAATGAGACTAGCTGTGTCCCCTTGTTCAACCCCGCATTAAATCCCGCTGGAGTAATGATTAATTTACAAATTACAGTTTTCATCCCTGTGTTTATTTAAGTATTCTCCTTCCTTACATTAAAGCAACCTTTAGTGTCTTTTCGTCTAAAACACCAACAACAAACACCCTAAAGCTTAAATCAACCACACACTTAAGTCATTCCCGAGGACAGCCTACAACGGGTACAATCTGAAGACCATGTGAAGCTTTTCCTATATATATATGTGTGGGGGTAAATATATATCAGGTATATAGATAGATAGATACAGTATCGATCAGACAAATATGAATGTCCGAGTCTCAAATATTTTTGAATATCCATAAATAAAAATAAAAATAATATATATATATATATATATATATATGTGTGTATGTGTGTGTAAATATATACCAGGTATATAGATAGATACAGTGTTGGCCCGACAAATATGAATGTTCGAGTCTCAAATATTTTTGAATGTCCATAAATAAATAAAATGTAGTTAAAGAGTTTTGAACTCATTGTAATATTAACTTCACAACCACTAGCATAATGTAACACAATGCAAGTGTATACTTATTATAAAAAATTATATATAATTACAGTAATTTTTAAAAGAGCTGATGTGTTGCCCGTAAAAATAATGTCAAACTATTTTTCCAAATTTCAAGTCTTACTCGACTTGAGCCTAACCCCCCTGAATAGATAAATAGATAGACAACTATATGTTTGTATATGTATTATGTAATTATTTGTCTCTTCATAATTTTGAAATTTGTTTTGAGATTAAAGATCAAATATGTTTCTTACATTGGGGGATAAATTGTAATTTTTAAATTACACAAAAACTCCGACGGTTTCTCTGGGGCACTGGCAGCGGTACAATTGGAATTATTTGTTTCTGTAACATAACTTTTCACCCGATGAATTATATGTAATTCTTTTTAGTATACTTATATTATTTAATTCTATAAACAATTTGGGATTACCGATCTCGAATCTACATGGCATGTGTCACGTAACTGACAATTTTGCCAATTTTTTTTATTTTTTTTTCTGTTTTCTTTTCAATTTTGCTTTTCTTTATTTTTTCTGTTTTCTTTCTCTTCCGTCTGTGTGTTCTTCTTTTAATCAAAAAAAAAAACTCATTCAAAAAATAAAACTTCCCCTGATTTTAATTTTAAAAAAAACTATTTTTTCATTTTACACAAAAAAAAACCTCTTTCAATTTTACCAAAAAAAAAACCATAACCATCAACCACCAAATTAATTCCTATATCAAATTAATATCATTTTTTTCTCAAATCAACATCACTCTACTAGGGGTGGGCAAAAAATCCGCAAACCCGCCCCGTAACCCAATCCGTGCGGATTGGGGCGGATTGGGGCGGGTTGGGTGTCAAAAAAAGTTAAATCCGCCCCGCCCCAATCCGTAAAAAAATTCGTGGGTTGGGTTAGGGTTGAGGTTTCCAAACCGCGGGTTAATCCAGCTCAACCCGTTTCAATCCGCACATATATATATATATATATATATATATATATATATAAATCTAAATTTTCTCAAGATCTTTTTTAATAAGAGTTTCTATATTATAATAGTATTGATTTAAGAAAAATTATATATATAGACAAAAAATCTTTGGATTGTCCAAACTTAATCTTAATGATTCGATTGATATATTGTCTTATAAATTCAATGTATTATCTCGTACTTACAACAAGAAGGAATTTTTAATCTGGGTCTAGGTAGTATGGGTGGTTAATTTATTTTTAAAAACTTTATTTGTAATTGAAGTATAGCCAAATATGAAGTTATATAAAGTTATTACGAAATCTGTAGCTATTGAACTTGTGTATTCAATTAACTATTGAACTTTATTTTGATTATGTTGATGAATAACAATTTGTTTTGTTTTGTTTTGTTTTAGCTTTGTTAGTTGTTCCGAACATTCTAAACGTATTTTGGTTGGCTTTTAGTTTATATTTCTATTTGAATTTTTTTTTTTTTAAATATTTAGGTAAATTATGCGAAATAATGAAAAATTAATGACTAAAATGAAAATTCAAGAAACAACCCGCACCCAATCCGCCCCGCTTGATAATGGGTTGGGTTGGGTTGGGTTGGAGTTTTAATTATAATGGGTTGGGTTGGGTTGAGATTTGAATTTCACTAATCCGCCCCAATCCGTCCCGCCATTTATTTTATGGAACGGGTTAGGATTGAGACCAATCCGCACCAATCCGCCCCGTGCCCACCCCTACACTCTACCACTACAATTATTCTCAATTTCTCAAATTAACATCACTCTACTACTACAGCACTCTACAATTATAATTGTTATCCATACTTGATAACACGAATTATAGAATGAGTTAGAGAGATAGTAATATGATAAAATGAATTTAAGTTTTGACTTGTTATTTTAAACGAATAACGTTAACGTTTTATAGAGTTTTTCTGGATGAATCGTCAAATCAAATAAATAAAAAATCTTCGTATAGTCAAATCAGATATTTTATTACTGTATAGTCAAATGAAAAGACAATTTTTTTTTATAAAAAGACAATTTTTTTTGTATTTTATCAATCATAAAATGAAAATGTCGGGAATCAAATATATTCGTTTTCGCAAAATTCTGAAAAATACCAATTTGGTATGGTTAATAATAGCCACGTAGACGTGGGATTGGCAATCCCCCGGTCGTACGTGGCCATTTATCATCCGTTCGACATAAATAAAAAAGAAAAGATAACAGAAAAAAAGAAAGAAAAGCAAAGTTGGAAAGAAAACATAAAAAAGAAAGAAAAGCAATTTGGCAAAGTTGTCATCCACGTGGCACATGCCACGTAAACCCGAAATTGTCAATCCTGGGTTGCTTATAGGATTAAATAATATGAGTATGGTAAAAAGAATCACCAGACATTACGATTAACAATCTGGATTTATGAATGAACATAATGAACTTCTTTTAAGTTACAAACATGAAAATTTTGAAATATACTTAGTTAAATTACTAAGTTTCTATCACGATTTGTAAAAATTAAAAAATCTCACGATGTCATGAAGAGTAGTTGTTGTTAAAGATCGTTTGCGGCTTTAGATAATAAATAAATATATTCCACAAAATAGAACTAACAATTGGTGAACTTGTTTTTTCTTTTTTAGACACCCATGAATTATTTTTGGTTTATATGTGCATTTGGTTTTATCATTGTTGCTAAATTTGTTATGTGGATTAGACGAAAACTGAGCATTTATGAGTTGGATGTAAAAATTGTATTTTGAAAGTGAGTAAATGATAACTTTTTATTAAGGTAGATAGATGTCTGATGGGAACAAATATTGTAAGGATTATAAACTGAGTATATTGATACTTATTATTCGGAGGAGATGGATTTACTTAGAATCCCTGGTATGAGAAGCCACTCGTCATGTAGTATATATGTAGTATAAATAAGGTGTCTCATAGCCCGGAATAAACTTTTATCGTTCTAACAAGATCGAGAAAAAGTTAGAGGAATAATATACAATGAAATGAATGCGAATTTTGGTTAGATATATATTTAAAATGAAAATGTCGTTCGTTAATATATAGTTTTCCTTCCCCCCTATGAATTTTCAAATCAAGTTGTAAAAAAATGTACGTATCGTCACATCAAATGTTTTAGTTGTATAGTCAAATCAAATAATTTTATAATATATATATACATACAAAATGATACATTGTAAATTTTAGCTCTGTACCAGAGCTTATCTTCGTAATAATATTGGTTTGACCGGTGTAGTTTAACTTCGTAAGTTTATAGGGCTAAAAGTGGCCGACCAGTATACCTGACACGAGTACTCATGTATGATCAGTACATATCGCGCACAAATTTGATCTTGACAAACCCGACTTGACTCTAGAAAATGGGAATCAGCAAATGTAGAAGAGAATTCACCAATTGGAAACCCTAAGACCAAGTTAATGTGTAAATATAATACTCAAATTGCTAATTTGAATGTGAATAAATATCCTAAAGATGTAAGATAAAAGTCCAAATTAAGTCTCTTCAATTACGAACACAATCTTTCTATTTAAATTATTATAATCAACTATAGAGCACTTCGCAAATCACTTTAAATAAATAGACTCATTGACTCATTTAATCAATGCATATCGAGATAGATCAATGGTAATTAACGAGTTCTACGTAATTGTGTACCAAAAAGTCTCTACCTATATAAGCACCTTATACATAACAAGTTATAAAATATCGATAACCCCATTAAGTCGTTTTTTTTAATGTTATAAAAGATTACTGCAATCTCGTTAGATTAAGTCATATTATGACCAGTCTATAAAATGAGTCGATAACAGTCTCTCTGTTACAAATTATGAATATATGACCACCGGTCGATGGATAATTATTTGATATTATGAAAAATAATAATGGATGCAAAATAAGAAGGTACGTAGGGAGTACGATATTCCAATAATATAGTTATTTTTTACATGTTTTTTCTTAATATTAAAGATGTTATTCAGTATTCTCAAAGAAACATTTCCAGTAAATATCGAAAAGAATTATACAATATAAATATATATACCATTTGTTGTAAAACATTTTAGATGGACCTATAACCCTAATCTCTATTATATAAAAAGTGTTGAAGAGTCTCTTGATACATCTTCATACACTTATTAATGAGTAAACAATTCGTCTGTTATTTCTCTATATTCTCTATTTATATCTATATACATATATATGTGAACTAATATGTTATATAACATGTTATCAGCACGAGACAGAGTCAAATGATAGATCAATTAAAATAAACTAATAAGATTTCAAAAAATTCTCTTATAATCTGCCCAACAACAAAAATCAACAATATATACCAGTAATTTCAATAACTACACCACTAAAAATGTAACTTTTTTAGCATAGGAAATGGGCCTATAGACTTGGAGAAAGAATAGTTTAAGCAAATACAAAGAACCGCTAGACCCTTCCACACGGTTGTCTGCTAAAAATTACAGCAGTAAGAAACAAAGCATTAAAACAAGGTCGTTTGCCCATAGTTTCAGTCACACAGTCGTCTCTATAATTTGCAATAGAAATATCTTCCTTTGTCATAATTTAAACGGAATGACAAACAGTTCTATAGGTTAGAAACTTTGAAAATTTAGTCCTAAAATTCAAACACAAAATGATTTAAGAGTTTGAGTAGGTTCCATTCATAATGGTTTTCAAATTTCATAACTTGCTAGCATTCTCGGGGTTTTCGTTTGTACAGTCAATCAAGTGAACGGCACAAAATATTGTTTTCAAAAATAAATATTTAATTGTTGTTGTTTTTTTCAAATTTTGATTAATAATTAAATTTAGAATAATATCTAATATGATTATATATTTTTATTTGAGCTTTTATTGTGTTGTAAAATTTATTTTTAATTTATTAAATCATAATTTGTATAATATATAATAAAAATTGAAAGATTAAATTAGTTATTGAAAACATATCATCTAACCTTTCATTTTTTAATCTAACGGTTGTAAATATGACTCAATATTATACAGTCTAACTCATTAACAGCACAAAATGGGGACCCAACATTCTCTCGTAATAAAGTAACTAGAAAATTGGTGGTTATCTATGAGATTACAAAAGAATTAACACAAGCACCAAGCAAAACGAGAAATGCATGGATATAGTCTTTTATACCATATTGTTATTCTTCACGTAAGATACTTAACATTACAAGTAGAGAAAAACGATTGGCAACGCAATACAAGTATAATTTCGGAGGTGCCATTACGAAGGTTATTTCCTCAGTTTTAGATAACATATCGGAACATGAAACTTTAAATAAATGAGAAAAGAGAGTGAGCATTACACAAATCCAATCAAACTACACAAATCCAATCAAACTAATATTAGACCAAAAATGAGATTTATGATGAAACTATAGGGACATAACACCAAATGACCAAAAGTGTAAAATACAAACCAACCCTCACACTAAATTTCATCACCAACTCTTCTTTATAACCCCCCTTTGCTTTCTTTACCCAAATCCCCACTCCTTCCCCAACCTCTCTCTCTCTCCCTCTCTACATAAATAAATTAATACACATAAATATATATAAATATAAAAATAAATGGATTTAGGGCGAGCCCAGGAAGATGACGGACTAGCATCGATAGCTGACGTGGCAATGAGGCCAGTGTATCACTCTGTATTTCAAAGGAGAGGCAGTTTTTTACTAAGAAACGGATTAAATCGTTCTTCTTCTTCGGTTAGGTTTTTCGATGACCAGATGCCACGTCAGCCTCACTTTTTGGAGGCTTGTTTCCTTTGTAGAAAACCCATCGGCCTAAATAAAGACATCTTTATGTATAGGTAATTTTACTAATTTAGTCTCTTTTTTTTTGCATTTTTCTGTTTTTTTTGTTGTTGTTTTTCTTCTTTAGTTATGGTCTTAGAGGTTGGATCTTTGGGATCTTGCCTTTTTATATTGTTTATGTTTTTTATTAATTGGTAAAAGTTGATTATTTGGGACTTTTATTTGATGAATTTTAATTTCATCAGCTTAAGAGTAATTGACCATGAGTTTTTGATAATCAAGTCTTAAAATATGTACAAAATGATTTTTTTTTTGTTTTATAATATCTTTGTGACTTTTATTTGAAGAATTTTAATTCCATGAGCTTAGAGTAAAAAGAATTAGCAGTTTGTACCTAATTATGTACCTGAATATAAAAGAGATTTTAACCATGATTTTTTGATAATTAAGTCTTAAAATATGGAAAAAATAATAGTATTTGGGTTTTTTACTCTTGGTAAAGGTTGGATCTTTGGGACTTTTATATGAAGAATTTTAATTTTATGAGCTCAGGGTAGTCTTTTAGCTTCTACTGTTTGATTTCTTGTTTGTTTGGGTATTAAAGGTTATATATCATTTGCCTTTTTATTTTAAAGAAATTAGACATACTAATATACTAGTTTGACTGGTTTCTATTGAATCTTTTGTGGTATTTTTTAAAGAATTTTGGTCTAATTACCTTGGTTTTTCTCAGACAGTAAATTGTAACATGGGTTTATTTTAGTTGGAATTATTTTTCATGTTTGAATTATTTGCTCAGAGAATTGAGTGGTGTAGATGGTGACTTTTTTGTATTTTAAAGATGTCAAATTTATTTGAAAACCTCCCCCTATAAGATACAGAATTACAGATCCTTGTAGCGTACCTATTTTGTTAAAGATTTCCTTAAAATTGTCCTCTTTTTATTTACTATAAATAGATTAAAGCATTTGAACATAGATTTACTTTCCCCTTTCCTTGCCTGTTAAGAATACAATTTCCCCCGGTTAATTTGTTCATATTTAATAAATTTCTGTTAAGTAGTTGTTAGATCTGATTTTTTTTTTTTGTTATTGTGTTTTTATTACAGAGGTGACACACCGTTTTGTAGCGAAGAGTGCAGACAAGAACAAATTGAGACAGATGAAGCAAAGGAAAATGAGAAGAAATGGTCCAAATCATTGAGAAAAAATCATAAAAAATCAAATTCCACTCCTACAAATAAAGGCCAAGGCTACCCTTTCCGAAATGGGACAGTGGCAGCAGCTTAAACAACTATAATACCCCTCTTAGTAGAGAAAGGGGCTAATATATTCTCTGTATTTTCACCACCAAAGAAGGGACAGAAATGGAAAGGAAAAAGCTAGCTAATTTTGGGGAGTTTTTTGTTTTTTGTTTTTTTGAATGATAAATATGAAATGTAAATGGTTTACTTGAGGCTTTGAGATGGTTGGTTAAGGGTAATATGGCTATGTGTAATTTTAAAATACTCGTAGCTCTTTTTGGTGGTGTTTTTATGATGTTTCTCTGTAATGATAACTTAAAAAAGCTAATGCAATGGGAACTTTTTTGATCCTACTGCTGAGTTATTTCCTTGTTATTTTCCTTCACTGTTCTCGTTTTCTTTCTTCAGTTCATAAATTGGTAATTTTAGTGTGTTTATTTTACCTTACCATTAACGACTACTAGTTCTATCAGGACCCGATTTAAAAAAGAACGAAAAAAGCAAAAACAGTACATTGGCCGCTCATTTATGTTGAGTGTTAGAATTAGCAGTTTGGAAACTAAATTCTTAAGGGAAAAAGAAGAAGTACTCGTAAATTCTCTCATACTGAATTATTTGTTCATGTGTTACAAAGTTACAAGCTCTTGATCTATATAGTCTAGTGGTTATAAAAAACTAAAGTTCACGCTCAACAGGAGAATGATGTTTCAGAACTAACATACTTCTTAAAACTTGGTTTTGTAATAAAAAAGTTCGGTTCAATCCTTTAAGAAAAACAGCTCGTTTTTTCGCTTTTAAGTCCACTAAAAGCTTACGCCTTTTGTGTTTTTGCGTAGCTATTTGCAAAAACGGTTTAACGAAGTTTTCACTTTTTAAAACACGACTGTGAACAACTTTACAAGTTTTTTTGTAGAAACCTGTGCATTGCAAACATACTATACAAGTCTTTTGGAGAAGAACTTGTTTACAATGCCTCACACCTTGAACTAACTTTGCATCAAGTGGAGTTGGTGACAAAGGCGAACAGGCTTAAAAACATGAGAAAAAAGATTAGTACAAAATTTATGAAATTAAGTGTGAATTTTATTTACCGTGTGGTACTATACTAAAGGAAATTGTGGACCTAAACATGTGACATAGAAATTGTTAAAAGAGACGAAGGGAGGGAACTGAGTCTCTAGGAAGCTACAGAAAAAAGTAAGAGAAATGATATGGTATCCTTCAGAAAAAAAAAACAACTTATCTAAAAATATGTGATGGGTTAATTGTAATAATTATTTTTATTTCGATATTTAAATTATATTTTTATTTAATACATAATTGGTTTATCTAGTGATAAAGTTTTTATATTGAAATTTTTAATACATTGAAATTATATTTGACTGATATCATATTTAAATAAAGAAACTGATAGGTATATAATTTTAGAATAATTTTATCAATTAAATTGATTTGTTTAAGTGATTATTGAAATACTCAAACAATAATTGCAACTTTTAGGGTAGTGGGAAACTGGGGAACCGCTTTTCCTCGTGGGAAAAAGTAATTTTAATTATTTCTTACGAAAGTGCCTGAATGTTGGGCTTTAACTATTTTTCTCCAGTTGTGCTGATGTGAGCTCTCACACTCATCGAGACTTTGTACATGGACCATCTCCCCACTTTCCATAAATCGTAACCGTTGATATTATATGATCGTTTTCACAAATTTGGGGTCCAATGTCATTTTTGAAAAGTGGGGATCTTTTTCGTCACTTTCCTACTTTATCAAACTTATCAACCGTTTACTCCACTATTTTGTACTAACTCCAAGTCCTAGCAAATTACAGTAATTTAAAGAACAATTTGTTTTAACTTAAAATTCTACTTAGTAGTATTTTGTCATGTACGTGTCAAATGGTCTGTTTTTTTTAATTGTACGGAGTTTTCGATGACCAAAAGTTGGTAATAATATGCATGTTTGAACCTCTTCTCTGTTGAGTTTATATACTAAGAGATAATTAATGTTATACAAAATGCAATGAGTTTATATACTAAGAGATTATTATTATACAAAATGCAATAGAAACTAGGAATTAAAACGATTAACTTATCAGTATCGGATACTTTCTCGACTGTGGATGTCTCTCTAGCCAGTGGAACTTATGGTTGATATATCATATGGAGGGAGATTATATACTATAACACTAATATGCGCAAAATGGAGTAACTCGTTTATACACAGTAAACAAACTACGGAAATATGTGAAATGTCAAAGTAAATTTTATATATATGAGTGCCACTTGTCCCGTGTGTGTACAAGACCCGCATTGCACGAGTGTTTAATTTATAGTATTTTCATATTTCTTAAATATTGCATTGTTAATTTAATTAAAAAATGTATTGTTGGGTAAAATTGCATTAAAGGTTCCATACTTTATATTGCATCGCTAGTAATACCCCAATGTTTCGATTTTATAAGATTTTACTTAAACATTAATTAAATGTAAAAGTAACTTACACGAACGTGAACAAGCCGAAAAGAATTGTGCTTGTAATCAATTAATATTCGTTATCATTTATTTTATAAATGAAAGAACAAGAACCGAGCCATTACTGAGCGAACAAGAACATTTTAATATACGGTTCAATGCATTTATAGTCTTCTGCATGCATGTAAAAATACTCCTTTTTTTATGTCTTTCTCTATATTTTTTAAGTGCTAATTAACTCCAACCTTAAGTTTTGTATCTTTTGTTTTGTAGGTTTCTTGAACTGCAGATATTGTTCAAGTTTAAATGGAAGTTATTGGTTTCAATTCGAAATACTATATAATTACTAATTCCCATTGGTTTAACAATAAATCAAGACAAAAGAAAATTCAGATTGATGTGGATGTTTATTTGGATCAACATCTGCTATGATGTTTTAAACAAATAAATAATAAAAGAAATTATAATATTATTAGTTTAAATTTTGATGGCAATGAAAATAATTTTGGACCAACAAAAAAAGCTGTAACAAAATTTGGGACTGGAAACATAATAAATTTATTACCACAAATGTATTTTCCATTACCAACAATAAGTTCAGAATTAGCAACAAAGTAATTGTTACAATAAGATTAGAATTTAACCCCAAATTCTAATATTGTTGCAGTAACTTTTTTGCAACAAGGCTTTAGGAACATAATGGCAACAAAATAAAACTTGTTGTAAACATCTTATTGCAACAAAAAGTAAACCATAGGTAATACAAGTTTTTGTTGTTGAAAATGTAATTTATTGTAGTGATGGTAGTTTATAAGCAACCATTTGTATCAAAAAAAAATTATGACACTATTCATAAAAAAAAAATATTTGATTTAGTGAGAGTCAAAAGCTGTCACAAGCCTGTTGCTAATTTAAAAAGTTGTCACAAATCTGTCGCAAATTGACTAAACTGTCATAAAGCCGTCACAAAAACCGTCGCTAATAAGCTCGTAACAAAAAATACCGTCACTAATCCCGTCGCTATTTAGATATTTTTTTGTAATCCCGTCGCTATTTAGATATTTTTTTGTAGTGATTTTTCTTAAACTTGAGTTGTAGAATTTTTCTACAGTATAATTTTGATTGGTTAATTTATAATAAACCATCCATTTGTATTTAATAGGAAAGAGATTTCACCAAATCTTTAATAGTATTATTTAAACATTGAAAATTATTTATTTATTTTTCCTTTAGCTTAAATTATATTTTTTACTCAAAATAATGTCTGGAAATGAATATTATTTGTTAAATCTTAAAAGTCAACTAAGTTAAGAAAAATATTTTTTGTACAATTTTATTCGATAAAATAGAGTGGTACAAAATTTAGATATATATATATATATATATATATATATATATATATATATATGGTTAATTATAAATAATGAGTTGAATCAGAAGTTAGAGAGAATGGTCCGGTGTGACCTAATTAGTATGGCCAATAACTATTTAAATATCTTATCTTATTTTTATATGGCTAGAAACTTTTATAAGAAAAAACACTGCCAATTTTTTTTGTTCAATTCAATAAATACACATACAGTAAAAAATGTCAACGCTAATTAAAATCGAAATCATAAGTAAAATCAAAAATAAATTATAAGCAGTTAATACATAATATTTGGTATAGGATCATCGACCAATTAGAATTTTGTACACATGATAGATATGTAGATAAACTCTAAAACCCGGGTTATAGAAAAATATTTTTATTTTTTTTTAATTCTTATTCTCTTGTTGGAGTATAATTAAAAAAAGTAAGTGTTATAAAAAGAAAGTGATGGTATTGATTTCTTTGGAGTATCACTATTATTTGTAGTGGCCTGGTGGGGTATGAGCTGTACCATGCTTAGAAAACTCCAATCATGAAAGAGCCCTTATTATTTCAAACGACTTACATTATATGCTTACTAATTTAAGGGTTTTTTGATTGTGACATCTTATTGCAATATTATATTTCATAATGCAATTGTACAAAGTCTATTTCAAACGCCAACCCATGGTCCATTGAGTGGTACTATTACTGGACCGTAGTTAGGCCTGGGCCAGCCTATTAACTCCAGCTTTATCGAATAATAACTCCAAATTACTGGGGGTGGGGCTAAGATATTTGACCTCAAATGCAGGGTATTTGAGGTATTTTTCATGTATAAGTGAAAGAAGGGAATGCTATGTCGAACCGAGTTGGTTTAGCCTTTATGTGTCTCATTGTCTCTATGTCTTGTACTTTGATCATTCGTTCTCCTCCGTTTGTCAGAACGTTCGTTGCGGATATCAATATTTTGTATTTCTCTATTTGTGTTGGCTTTATTTTGTTTTAGTTATCAGTGTGAAAAGATTTGGATTGGTTGTTATGGGTTGGAGGGCTTATGCGCCCGTGTATTTTTTTAGTAATTTGGAGTTTGTTCCATGGTATCGAACTGTGCACGTTGTTTTAATAATAATGAGCATGTTTAGAAAAGAAAAAAAAGGAAAGGCTATAATTCATTTATTCAAAAAATGAAGTTTCAATGAAGTGAAGAAAAATGTACTGACTAGCCAAAAACGATCAATATTTCTTTTATTTCCATGTATGTAAATACAAACCCACAACTAGGCATTTGGCGACACACATCATTAGCTCGTTATCATGATGTGATTTACGCTTGCTCAACCGGGATACTTCATTATTGGAGGTCAAATTGTAGATCTTTGTTTAATCGAAAAGAAAAATGTTAATAGAACTCCAAATTCTTGGTTCTCTAGATTAAGATGCGCTAATGTTGTTCAACAGGCAAATATGCCTTTCAGCCTTTGAAAGCGCTACAGTATGTATACTCGTTGTCGTTGAGCATGAAAATTGAAATTTTTGAAACAATACGGCAACGGACAATGAGCAATTATAAGAAAAAAAAATCAAAGATGGCGTTTTTTTGTCATTGATGAATTTGAATATGCATATGCAAAGTGTAAAGAGGAAATTGAGGCCCGTTTTATTATTCCTTATAGCATTTACTTTCCAAAGGATCTGTGCCCACAGGAAATTGGTGGTTCAGGGGTCTTAATTTTAGATATGTAATCGTATACGCCATTCTTAGAATATTATAGCTAAATATATACATATATGTCCGACGCTAGAGAAAAATGTTTAAATTACAAATTTACAACCATAATGTCACAGCTTTGACTTGGCTCTTTTTATAATAGCTGATGCAAAGTCTGATATGGTTATTAAGTAGTTAGTTGAACCAAAAAATCTGGTAGAATACTGGGTCCAGATCTAATATTATGCAACAATTAAATGTAGGAACAAGGAAAGTTTTTCCTTCGACTAGAAGAATCAGCTAATTAGTCCAACAAAAGCTATAAAGTCAAGTTTTTTTGACATTCAAAGGCGATACTTGAAGACTTATTCAGTACCATTTAGAATAGAAAAGGAATTGCTTGATAATTAAGTCGAAATATCATTTAAAGAAATGAGTAGAATTTTATAGCGTATTTAGTAATTAAAGAGTTCACATATTAGGTAAATATAAAAACTTGCTTTCTCCCGAGACGACCATATACAATTAGCTCCAGCACTTTCCAAGAACGAATCCATCAGTATTATCGATTCTCACAGTATTATCCATCAGTATGAACGAATCCAAGAACGAATCCTTGTTGAAGATAACTAACTGAAGAATTAAACAGCATAACATCTGAATATCACATTGTCCAAATTGTTTTACACATGAATATAATTAATGTGCATCTTGACAGCCGATAATAATCGAGTTTTGCTTGGTTGTTTGATTCAAAACAGAACTCCCACAGTCCCAATTTGGTAGACGGTTTATCAGAAGTATCATTTTAAGTCAAGTTATCAGGGTGATAGCTAGTCTACCAAAACAAAACTTGGATCGAGATTATAACTTTGGAGGCAAGAGAAAAATGTGGTGATACATTATTTTCGCTTAATGAATTACCTTAGAAATAGTTACATTCCTCTATTGATTACAAAAAAAAATTAAAAAAAAATTGCATTCCTCTATTTAAACTTGAACCTTTCCTTCTGGATCCGCAAATCTCATTACCATAAAGAAATTCTTGCAAAAGTAATGCAATTTACACTTGTAATCTATATTTGTGGTCACTTCCCTTTTTTCAGCAGCAAAAATTTTCATTCCTCACCATGTACCAAGTACAAATTTAGCTCTGGTGGGATCAAGAAGGACAGCTGCAAACTTGAATAAACCCACCAAGCTGTAAGAAAAGAAAACTAAAACGATAACAACAAAAACTTGAAATGATAACATGAAATTATATTGAAAAACTAGATTTAACAATAGCTCGTATGTGCTTCTAAAAACCCAAACCGAAAATAACATCTTCAAGTTGTTGGTATGAGTCATATCAATCTAATCACCACATAATTTGCACTTTGTGATCCCTATTAGACACTGAGTGACGTGTTAAGGAGCCCACATTGGAGTCTCTAGCAAGAGGAAAGAAGAAGTACGAGCCACCAAGTTATATGTCAATTGGAACTGCAATCGAGCAGCTTCTTGAAGTTGAACAACTACGTGGAGAAGGAGAAGGAGCATTCAACGAAGATACAAGTTATGCTGGTTCTGCAAGACTTAATAGTGAAGATCAAACCGTAGTTTCTGGGTTGATGAAGCAATTGCTTAACTGCCTTGTTATAGTGGTGAAACTCTATGTTTTAGTTCCCCATAAGACACTAACAATCTATTTAAAGGTTGGAAAATACTCCTAGTAGTTACCTAATAAATTAACTACTACTTTAGAAGCCTCCTCAAGACTCAAGATGAGCTTTTGCATTCTTCTTATTTATTTATTTTTCTTTTAAGAAGTTTTTTAAGTTCTCAGAATCCATAGGAGCTACATTAGAAGTCCCTTCTAGTGCAGACATATTTTCTTTATTCTACAAAGAACATGTAAAAACAATACTTGACTCAAAAGCTTTACCATGTGGGGATAGAATAGAGGGAGTGAGGCTCCTTGTGCTGTTGATTCTTATTGCTAGTTGCTAGTCTACATTTGTGAATACTTAAGCCAACTGACAAAAGTGCATATTTACGTTATAATTGCTGCAATTTTTGTTATAGATTCTACACGAAATTAGGGAACAAGCACTGCTACAACTACTCATGAATGCAGAATGCATATGTACACACTTGTGACCTATGTATTTGGTCGATTCTTATTGCTTGTTGGCTTGTTGCCACTTAACATTGAGAATTTTAGGGAAGCAGAGTACCTGACTCTGAGTCATGGTTACTTTGCTTCCCACGGCCATTGAATCTGTTATTAAATTTAAACTGTAGCAGATCCAATGGCTGTGGGAAACAGAGTAATCCTGACTCAGAGTCAGGTACTCTGCTTCCGAATTTTAGCAACCGACAAAACCACACATTAATATAATGTTTGCAGCAATATTTGTCATCTGCGTTTCTCCACAAAATTAGTCGGCAGGAACTGCTACTGCTACTGCTACTGATGAATGAGCATGTAAACCGTCTCTCTAGTGCGTGCAATGTCAGCTCGAGTCACACAACTCAAATCTCTTGATTGTGCATTTGGGTAAACACACTTTTGGCTTTATTTACTCATGATTTGATTTTTTCGTCATCACACTAAAAAAGTACTGGAAAAAAAAAAAAAAACAATGTACGTCACCTCTTTTTGTCAACCAAAACCTACTTCAACATGTTCAGAACTAAATCTCGCAACTATATAGAATAGAGTAAGAGATCAATGACAAGTGATAGCATCTAGCTTAGAAGCATTAGCGATCCAATAAGCTGTCATATGTACGCATAGTATATGCGCCAATTCAAACCGTATGGAGAATCGATTGAGCCTACTATTACTTTTGTATCCTACTAAAATTTAGATTCTCGAACCAGAGTTTCAGCAAACAGAACAACTTTGTGAAGAGGAATGGTGTCTCAAACCACAGGGATAGTGGGCTAATGATATATTGACTCCGCATACGTACACTCCGACTTCACATGCCAAGAAGCCAAAAATGATTATATATCAAACTTGTCAGGATGTCAATGAGTTTTTTTTTTTTATTTTGGTTTTGTACAGCGTAATTTTCTTAGACAAGATAAGATAACCTGTCATTAATTACTTGTGTCCGTGCAACAAATTAGAGCAATGGTACTTAAATAAAGCGTCGCCGCCCTATGCCTAGTTATACTTTTAACTTGGTAGAAAATTTCAATGTTTCCACAGCTAATTTTTGTATCAGGCTAAAATTATAAGCCTGTAGTTGATGATCGACATAGAAATTGGCTTCCAGACTGAGTTTTGAGTCTACACATTACTACATTATTAGGCTGGAAAAGTTAAGCTCTAGGCCCAAAAAATTTATTAGTGGTATATTACCTTTTAAAAAAAATTTAAATGGAGGTCCTGAACCGAAATTTTTTTAAGCTCCAATCAGCCGGCTCAATAAAAAGAGCTTAAAAACTGTTTTTAAACTTAAAAAATAACTTATAATCTATACGAGAAACATGGTCGGTTTCAGAGTTTTGGGGGCTGTACGCTACAAATAATATGAGGCTTTTTTTTCTTCTTTAATAATTTTTCAGATTTGTTACTTTAAAAAAGAGCAGGTCTTTTAATAATGTATGTAATATATTGGATCAGAAAATATCTTACTTTTGAAACTATAAGACTAAAGTGAGATAAATATGTGATTAAATTCAAAAATTAACCACTACCAGGTTTCAAACCTTGTGTAGTTTCAGCAGGATTTGCTCTAAGTTATGATGGCTAACCACTTGGACAATATTGTTTATATAGAAGAAAATTAACAATAAAATATATAAAATTGGGGACTCCTAAATCGTACGTTCTTTGAGGGTGTAGGTCGGTGATTTTTGGGTCTACTCCTAAAACCGGTCCCAACGGAAAAAATATTAAAATGTTAAAAATAGGTTAACAGTTGATTTTAAACTTAAAAAATATATTATAATCTACACATAAAGATATCAATGTGTAAAAAAACAAGTTAAAAGTTTTTTTTAGTGTTTGTTTGAATTATTAAGTAAAAAAAAATAGCAAAAAATTACGAAAATAATATATATTTTTATCACTTGTAATCTGGCATACAATTAAAAATATTATGAGAATAGTAATATATGAACAAAAATATTATTGAACGGTGAATTTCAACCAATGAAACTGGTACGATCTACTATACTATTCCATACAAAATGCAAAAATATGAACCCCCACCACCGCACCCTTTCCACGGCTAATTCTTTTTTTTAGAATATAAATTATTCTCTCCGTCCTATAATAATAATTTATTACGAAACTACGTGTTAAATTTGACCGGGTAATAACTTGTGTGAAAATTATCCAAATACAAAATTTCAAAAATCTAATAATATAATTGAACTTTTGAACTGTATGATTAAATTATATTTAAAAAAAATTTATTTCGATAATTTTTATACAAGTTATTGTCCAGTCCAATTTGGCATGTGGTTTCAGAATGAACTATTGTTTTGAGACGAAGAGAGTAATAATATTGTTGCATTGAAAACATGACATGAAGATATAAGATTTTTGCGGTGTACTGTCCCAAAAATGTGTGAAATCGTATATCAATCTGAACTAATGCTCCATCCGTTCCCATTTAATTGTTTTTGTTTTTTTTTAAATCTTATTAAAGAGGATCAAGAGATTTCACACCTACCCCTTTAACAAGACTCGAACCCTGTACCTAGGCTATTCCTAGCGGGTTCTAGTCCATTAATTGTCCATTACGAAACTACATGCAATTTTGACCGACTTATAACTTGTATCAAAATTGTCGAAATTAATTTTTTTTAAATATAATCAAGAAATTTAACATTTGAACTATATAATCAACTTTTGAAAATTTTCATTCCGACGATTTTGGTACAAGTTATTGGCCGGTCAAAATTGCACGTAGTTTCGTAGTGGACAATTAAATAGGAACAGACGGAGTAATATAGTATTTATTTAGCATTTTTGAAATTTGATTTCATTTTCTTTCTTTTCGTTATGGCAGATTCTGCATTATTGTGGCTCAGTGTGAGCGAGTGTTGGTGATATGAAGATCAAGCACGAGCAGTAAACAAAGTATTATAAATTCACACAGGTTCTTCATAAATAAATGTACAAAATGAAAATCGTATAATACATAATGCATTATGTACCGTGATCAATGTATATTGTATAATGTTACTTTTTAGTTGTGACTTACAGGCTTACAGCAATTTTCACATTCATGAGTCATGACAAAATAGTGCTAGAGAGTAGAGACAAACGAATAGTAAGTATTGTGCAATTTTTTAATAAATGCATTATGCATGGTGTTAAAAAGATTATAGTCGTCAATTTTTTAATAAATGTATGAAAAAGATTCCTAATTTATTAATATGAGATTTTGAGAATATGATGGCCTGATAGTATGTGAAACATGTTACCAGCTGACACTTGTTTAGAGTGGGCATTCCGTGTTCAACTAAATGGCAGATCGACAAGTAATAATGGAGTAATATTTTATGATCAAAACCACTTACGTGTCAATGTATGACTCCAAACAAACTGTCGGCAGAAATAACACTTTTAATTAGCTTATTAAATCTTTATCAAAGAAAAAAAAACTTAAATCTTCTCTTGCACTTTTGACGAAATGTATACTATTATAATAACCAAATCCAAGATTTTTTGAGACTGTCAAATTTTACCATTTTTTTTAAAAATACCATTACATTTTTTTATTAATTACCACAATACCATATTCTTATAAAAAATAGAGAAAAAGTAATAAATAATAACACTTTTTATTCATATTTAAGCTCTCAAAATTCTTTTGAGTCTTCTCATCTTATACTCTTATCTTTTTTTTTATTCTCCAAATATTTGTATCATAACTACACTTATTTTCTAAATTTTATCGCATTACGCGTCTCACACGCAAAGCGTGGGGCACGATTACTAGTAATATTATAAATGCAGTGGATCCTATAAATAATATGTTTTGGTGAGCGGGACTATTAGTATAACGGAATAACAAATTACCCTAAATAGCATCAATTGTAATAGTAGGGGAGGGTGTTATTTGTAATTACGGGATTACATGTGATCCACTTTCATTATCAGAGATGTATTTGTAGTACCGGGACTACTAATCCCTTAACCAAACGAGAGCTAATGGTCTCTACGGTAACTAATTCTTTAAAATTGAAATTCTTATCCGCTGTTATAGTTGCTGTTATGCAGTTAGGTTACAAGTGTAGTTGCAACCACAGTTGGAACCTAACTATAATGATGTACAGAACGGTAAAGTTAAATGTACTTGAATTAAATCACACGCAGATTTAACAACGGAGTTCACCCAACTGGGCTACGTCTGCGGGGCACTCACCCAGATTATGATATTATAAAAGCAATATAGGATTTAAGTCTTAATGAAAAACTCTCATACTTCCTATATGTTTTTCTGTCTATCTCTATATTGCTCATACATTATAACTATCACTCAAAATATATGACATCCTACTATTGTTTTTCATTTTAAAAGCTCACGGTGTATTCTATCAAGAATAAGTTATTTATAATTTAGAACACACTTTTTACAAGCAAAATTATCAACTATTTATAGGAGAAAAAACAATCTTTTTTCTTCAATATCTTGATGATTGCTTTTGACTCTTTTGATTGACTTCAATCTTTCCATATTGCACGAGATACTTCAGCGTAGAATTGACCTCAATCTTCATAAGTTAATACATGTTAATAACTAGGTTGGAAATAAGAGTTAGTCTTTTACTAAAACAAGGAACATATAAGATAGTATCTTTTAGAGATAAAATCTTTCTGAATATATTTTGAAACATTAACTCCATATATTATTCAATCTAAAATAGATCATACTGATTTTGATAGTAAACATAAATTGAATTAAGTGATAAAGACTTGCATGAAAGAGATTTAGATTGTCTAATTAAAGGAAACATATATTTATTAACTAATCTTCTTGTATCTTTTAGGCAACATATTTCCTTATCACTTTAATATTCTTAATATATACAAACTAAATCTTTGAGAACATATGAGAATATATCATGCATACTTTAAAACAAATAAACATCATTTAAAGAATAGTAATGCAGAAATACATAACTGGATAGAATCCTGCAGAACAGCAGGTTGAAACTGTGGTTGCAACTGAGGTTGCAACTACTTGTAAACTTAAACTTGTCTCAATTCTTAACAATCAACTAGAATTATTTAGTTCAAATTAATAGACAACAAATAGTTTATGGGTCAGAAATCTGATCCTAACAAAAATGTTAACAAAATTGCTTTTTTCATTTTAGTTTTAAATTTCAATCACTATAATCATGATCAGAAAAAGAGATATTACAAAAATGAAATCATAAAGGAACCGAAATACATATAGATCAATCCTCATGATTCATTATCTATAATGGTTAACTGTCGTACTTGAGACTAATTATATAATGATTATCAGGCCCCGTTTGATTGCAGGATTTATATTAACGAGACTACTAATCAGTCCGTATTGTGACTAGGATTCGAAATGAAAGTCGGATTAACAATACAGACGGGATTGGACTAATATAATACAACACTCCGTATGGTTTAGTAATACTCAAAAAATGCATCATTTGTAGTCATATGCATACTAATAGTCCAATTGCATTTTATCCAATCAAACACATCAATTACAGGTTCCGTAATACTTCTAATTCAATTTCGACTTTCCAATGATGCAACCAAGCCTTACTGTTTATGACTATCCAAAGCATGTTATGAACCTTAATTGAATTTTAAGAATAAATATGTAACTCAAGTATGTAATTAATTAACCCACCAATAAATGAATAATAACTGACGCTACGCGCCATTTATGTCAACTTTAGTAACTACCATTCCCCACCAAAAAAAATACACAAAAACAATCCAAACCATCGAATCAAATATTAGATATAAAATCATAAAAATATCCTTATCTTGAACGATAATTCAGATCACTGTCTCCTAAACCCTTTCATTTTTCTCTAACTAAAAAAATCTCATTAAAATGGAGAGTCTGGTCAAGGGTCTGATCAACGTGGCACTTGGTCATGAAGACGATCAAGAAGAGAGGAGGAACTCACCGCCTCGCGATGAACGGTCACGATCCACTTGGGCTGAGGTTAATTACCTTCTCCCACATAATACATTGCATTTTATTACCTTGTACTAATATTGGGAAATTTAGTGTTTAAATAAGTTATTATAAAATTAAATAAAACTCAATTTGTGGTATTTGTTTAAGATTCGGTACATACGAATATACACGATGATATGAACGTAGCATTAGGAAGCATCAAAGTTAGAAACAAAGAATGAAATAATCAGCATCACTGAGCATTTGTACCTAGTTTTAAAAGAGATTTTAACATGACCTTTTGATAATTAAGTCTCAAAAAATGTAAAACGGTCATTTTTCCTTTATATTGGTACCGACGTTATAAAAAGCCAAAAGCGTAAAGCAGGGTTACGAATATCTTGAACAAGAGGGGTCTGTTGGATCCTTTTTAGTTAATATGTAAGTAGTGGCTGAACCAGGAGTGTGAAATGGGGGGGCTGATTTTCTATAAAAAAAAATGTATACCTTATATGAAGTTATTTTACGGAATGGGGGGCAAAAACACTAAAATTTAAAGATTTTGATCAAAATACATAGGAAAAATCTGTTTTTTCATCAATTTTTTTCAAGGGGGCAGCGCCCGAATGTCCCTACCTAGTCCATTTCCTGTATGTAAGAGGTTGAAACGCTACTTCTTATAGATTTTAATCAAAATACGTAGAAGAAATTACTTTCTAATCAGTTTCGTTAGAATGTGAAGGGCTACAATGTCCGATGCGTAGCTTTGTCGGTGTAAAAAGTGAAAAAGCAAAGCCGTTTTTCTGCTTTTTCAAGATTTGAGTCAAGCATTGTATCGGGATTTGTGTCAAATCTTCCTGATTTGCAACTGACACACGGATACTTCGAAAATGCAATTATATCCCGTTGCGGAAAGTTACGTGCTTTTTAAAACACTGATATTGGTACAAATATTTTAAAAAGCGAAAACGTAGCTACGCCAAAAGCGTGCGTAAAGCAGGGTCCAAATATTTCAAATAGGAGATATTTATATTCTGTTGGATCTTTTTTAGAGGTGAAATGTTAATTTTTATGGATTTTGATCAAAATACATGGGAAGAATTACTCTTTCGTCATTTTTATCGAAATGGAAGGGCTACAGCCTCCGAGTGTTTCACGTATTAGGCGTAAAAAGCGGGAAAGCAATCCTTCTTCAGCTTTTTTCAAGATTTGAGTCGATCATTGTATCGGGATTTGTATCAATTGCTTTGGAGCGAGCTTTAAAAACTTGATTTGTACTATTGACTAATGAGTGATGATATAATGCGTAGGTGGTGTCTGAGGAACATGATGACGAGGAACCTAGCGGTGAACGTAGGCAAGCTTATGGCCGCAATCAGCCGAATAAAGAGGTGAGTTTTTAAATAAGTAATATCATTTTTTATGTCAAGTTCAACTTTTGCTTGCTGGAAATAATGTAAATGTGGTTCTGCAGGAAGATAATGATGGAAGGACGAATGTGTGGGGATCTCGGCCTCCTTCGCAACCTCACAAGGTATCTTCATCTTATTAATTTATTGAATTGTTAATGATTGGGTAAAATGTGAATTACCATAATGTGTTATACTTATAAGTAATATACAATTAACCATTTCATGTGGTTGTGTTGAATAATGGTTAACCTCTGATGAAAGACGTCCACTTGATCCTGAAAAGACTAACCAAGGATTTTACACAAATTTACTTGCCGAGACAAAAAAAGGATTAAACACATATTAATCAACTGCCTTTTGCTGTTTTTATTATTTGCTTGGGTGTTGTGTGATGGAAAATTTAACAATAACCGTAATTCTCTGAGAAATGTAAATTCGGTTTATTCGTAAGTTCATTGATGTACGTTTGTTTCGGGAGAATAAAAGTAGATTTGAAAATCAAGCAATAGAAAGTGAACCCTTGCTTTTGAGCTACTAAAGGAAAACAAGTTGAAAGTAACAGGCTTGATAAGACGATGGGTCAGGTTTCTTTGTTTTTGTATGGATTATCGAAATGAAATGAGTTTGTTCGATGGCTTCATTTTAATTGTTGCATCTTTAACTGAAACTGAATTGAGAAACAAAATGAGAGGCCTTATGTTCATCAAATTGGAAGAAAAAGTAAAATATGAATATATATTGTGATTTTTATTGTTTAACAACGTTGCTAATGAAGCTGCTAGACAGGATTTTGTAATCTACACTAATATAAATTAGAAGTGAATCTACAATAGGATAGAGTTGTACTTATTTGATACTGTCGTTTTTGCAATAATGTTGTTGAAAAACCTAGTTCTAGGAAATAAAAAGTGTTGAGCATGAAACGAGTAACTATGCCAAAGAAACTACTGATATAGTATTTACTTCCACTTCAGAAGACATGTTGTTTGAACTACAATTTGGTTGCTGATACCAAATCGTAAAGAATGCGCTTATTTTTTATTCGATGTTATTTGATCCTTTAATTGGTCTAGTTTTATGCAGACTGTTGAAGACGAAAGCTGTTGGAATAAAAAGGTATATCATAATTTTGTGATTTTTAATACTTGTTATAATCGGCTGTATTGATACTCATGTGTACTAAACATACCAAGATATATATATCTGATATGTATTAACATGTGACAGGGTGAGGAGGGAAACAACGATGGATGGAAAACTGTCGGCAAAAAGCCTTCAAAGCAATCACATAAGGTTTCTTCTTACCCCTTATATCCGCGATGATGAATTTATCTTTGCCTTCACAAAAAATAATTTGGTCTCTAAGAACATCGAAGAGGGATGTTCTTTTAACTGCCAACAAAGTGAAAAGAATTAAACTTTATGAAATTGGCAAATATGGTCTACTCCAGTGTGCTTAAATTCTCAATATAAGTGATCTATCCTTTTTCATCAGAAGCAGCCTTCAATTATCAAAAAGAAGCAGCCTTCATATTTTTACACTGTATTTAATGTCATATGCTTACAGCTGTTGGGTTTTGTTGCCTGTATAAAATCAATTATTAGATTTATCATTTACAAGATGTATTTAAAAAGAACTTCAATCTACTAAGGAATACCCAATACATTAACTTGATTGATTGGGGACATTTGGCAATAATGTAATTGAAGATTTAGGTCCAACGCAGTTGTCATAGCCAAGAAAGGAGAAGTTTTTCTCAAGCCCTTTCTTCTTATTATTGTTTTACAAATTGTGATATCATATGATTACGAATTCATGCTAAAAATTAAATCATATATAGGTACAAAAGAATCAATGGAACAATTTCAAACGCCCAGCTAGTGAACAAGAGTTCTCAGAGGAGGTTAGCGATAGTGTTAACTTTAACCCCTCAGAGGAAGAGCTTAATGACCTTTCAAAAGCTTGCGAAAAGCTATGGGAACTAGATCTCAACCGTTTATTACCTGGCAAAGACTACGAAATCGATGTTGGGGAAGGAAAAAAGGTTTACCAAAAACATGACATGGCAGAAGGAACCTTGTTCTCATGGCTAAACGAAGACGTTTTCACAAAACCTACTATTTCTCGTTTCTGTTCTTTACTAGATAATTATAACCCACAAGCAGGGTGTAAAGAAGTTGTCACAAATCAAGAGTTACAAGAGCAATCTGCTTTTATTGAAGAGATTAGCAGGACAGCTCCGATTAAGTATTTGCACAAGTATTTGTCGCGTAAGGGTGTTGTTTCAGAGGACTATCACGATTTTAAAAGGTTTTTGAGTGGATTTTGGTTTGATCTTTATGGACGAGGTGGAACATATGGATCTTCTTCTGCTTTTGAGCATGTTTTTGTTGGGGAACTTAAGAATTGTGGAGAGCAACAAGTTTCGGGTTTTCATAATTGGCTACAGGTAAATCTTTCATAGCTCAGGAAAATGCCAAATGAGAATCCATTTGACTATGTTGATATTTGACAGTTACTAGCAAGTAGATATTTAATTTTTCAATTCAAATATCTTAGATCGTACTCGCTCGAGTTTTGTTCTACCACGTATAAGGAGATAATCTTATTAAGTGTAGTTATTATATGGGGGGACATTTTCTCGAGTTGTAAAGTTGTATACTTGTATCCGATTCTTCAGAACTCGATACTAAGAATTAAATCTGAACGTCTTTTACATTGAACCTTTCTTGCGCAGGTTGTCTGAGTGTTGCTTTCAAATTTCTAAATATGATTTTCCTAATCTGAGCACCTAATATTGTTTGCAGTTCTATATGGAAGAAGCAAAAGGGAGGGTTGACTATCAAGGTTACATTTTTCCCCGAAGACGCGGAGAGATTGTAAGTGAAATTCTTATCCGCTGTTCTAGTTGCAGTTTTGCAGTTAGGTTCCAAGTGAGGTTGCAACCACAGTTGGAACCAAGTGTATTAAATGGACAGAAAGTTAAATGTACTTAAAATGAATCACAAGCACATTTAACAACGGAGTTCACCTAACTAGGCTACGTCTCCGGGGCACTTACCCAGATTATGATATTATAAAAGCTTACAATATAGGACCCAAGTCTTAATGAAAAACTCTCAGATTCCCTCTAGGTTTTTCTGCCTATCTCTATATTGCTCCTACCTTATAACTATCACTTATAAATCAATGGCATCCCACCATTGTTTTCTTTTTAAAAGCTCACGTGTATTCTCTCAAGAATGAGTTCTTTATAATTTAAAACACACACGTTTTACAAGCTTAAGTTACTAAGTATATAAACAAGTAAAAACAATCTTCTATCTTCAATATCTTTTTGATTGCTTTTGACTTGGTTGATTGGCTTCAATCTTTCCAAGCATTACGAGATTCTTCAGCATGGATTGACTCCAATCATCTTTGATAAATACCTGTTTAGTAACAAGCTTGAAAGTAGGAGTTAATCTTTTCCTTTGAAAGGAAACATATAAAGATAAGATCTTTTAAAGATAATATCTTTTCATAAACATATGAAACATTCAACTCCATATTACATTCAATCTTTTAAACGTGTTATACTACTTTTGATAAGGAACAAAGATTGAAACAAGTGATAAAGATTTGTATAAGAATAAAGATATAGAATTGTTAATGTAAAGGAAACATAACTAATATCTTTATATCTTTTAGGAAATCTTTCCTTACTACTTTGATATTCTCAATAAACGCATTTTAGACCTTTAGAATAATGTGAGAATATATCCTGCATAACTTTAAACAAATAATAATCATCAAAGAATAGGTACGCAGATTTACAGAACTAGACAGTGTACTGCTGAGCAGCAGGTTGGAACTGTGGTTGCAACTAAGGTTGCAACTGGTACTTGAAACCACCGACGCTGTCTAAGAAGGTTGGAACTAAGGTTGCAACTGAGGTTGCAACATTGCTTAGAACCAGTTAACACTTGTCTCAGTAGGTTGTAACTGAGGTTGCAACATTGCTTGAAACCTGTTAACAACGTCTTAGTATTTCAAAACAGTTAGGATTTATTTAGTAAAAGCCAATAGACAATAAACAATATTTAGACCAGAAATCTGGTCATAACAATCTCCCCCTTTGTCATTGGTTTTGACAAATCAATTAAGTTTATAAGTCATCCCAACCACCTGCAGATTCAATATCAGTAAGCTCCCCCTGTATTTTAGAATTGCAGGCATTTTAAATAAGCACAATCATTCACACATTCAATTTTAAAAACATCCATACTTCAAACTTGAAATTGCAGAAATTTAAAGGCCAAAAAAAACATGGCACAACAATGTCTTAGTACAGCAATTGAAATAGTAATTAAAGACAGCAGCATTGAGTCTTGAAATTGAATGAAACTGAACAAAAAAAACATAAACTGAACATGAACATAAACTTCACTCCCCCTATTTGTCAGCAACCATTGTAATCAATCACGAGTTATATCAGAATGTGGAGCTCTTTCTCGGAGAGGATGGTCTCTAACCACCTCTTCATCTTTTTCTTCATTGCTTATGGAGAAACAATCATCACTATCACCATCATCCTCACTCTCAATAAGATTCACCAGCAGCTTATTGATTTGATAATCATCAGCATCCAATTCAGCTCTCCTTTCTTGATTATAAGCCAGCTTCTGTAGTAAGTACCACTTTACTCCTTTCTTCTTGTCTGAGGGAGCAGTAGAAGTTTCTTCTTTTTTTTCTTTGCCTTTCTCACCAGAAATGTCATTAACATGCCCTTCTTTTAACAGCTTAGCAGAAATGTACAGGGCAGGTGGACAATCAGTGGAGGGTTCAATCAAGATATTAATAGGAGAATCTCTGTTCAAAGAATTAGCTTGGCCTAGAATGATACTAGATATTAGGCAGGGGAAAGGAAGCAGAATGGAAGTAGAATCTGTGTCACTGAAATCTCTTATGAGATTGAAGACATGATGTCCAAAGTTGATAGGCCTGGAAGACATGATTTTATAGAGAAAAGTGGCCATATCTTTGCTTACTTTGGAAGGCTGTTTGGTTGAAGTCCAGTTAAACCTGACTATTTTATGCAAAACAGCTGCACAAAGAGTGAGAGAGGATGTTTTGATGGAATTTCCATTAAATCTATTGTTCTTTCCAGTTAGAACCAAAGCAATAACCTCCATGTCATAATTAACATCTTCAACAGAAGGATTTGGTGTATCTAGGAAATCATTGATAAGTTTTGGGGTAAAATCCAAAGTATGACCTCTCAGAAAAACTCTCCCATAAGCAGGATTTCCCTCTTCAAACACAATGCTACTTAGATTAGCATAGAATTCTTTAACAACAGCAGGGAGAAAGGAATCAGCATAAGTAATTGTTTTTCCTAAACCAACAGCATGCAACAGCTTTTCAACATACACTTGAATGTGTGGATAACTTACCAAATTAAGCTTTCTTTCACAGTGTATTTCTTTACTAGAAAAAGCCCTAAATCTCCTATAAGTTCTTCTACCCCAGAACTTAGGATCAACTTCATTGAATCTTTGAACATACTCAAACTTAGCAATAATGGGATCATTAACAGTATTCCTCCTAGCACGCTTTTTAGTCCTATGTGTCTTAGGAGAAGAGGACTCACGTATCTTAGCCTTAGAGCTATGACTGGTGGGGGATTTGGATAAGAAATCCCTTAGAGTACAATCATCATCAGAACTGGGGTTATTAGACATGGTTTCAACTGGGGTTGTAACCGTACTTAGAACTTCGTATGTTTGGGCGAACAGAAAAGCTAAGAGCTTATTTAGAAGAAGGAGAGAGAGAGTAATTGTGGTAATTGTGATTGATTTGGTATAAAATTTTTTTTATATAAATAACAATAAAGTCCATATCTTTTTGTAATTGGAAATAGATATATGCAAATCAATTAGAAAACAGATTTAGCCAAAAATTAGGAAGTTTCTTATCAACAAAATTTTGAAAAATTAATCATACTAAGATCACGAAAGAAACAGTTTGAATTAACATAAATCCAGCAGTTAATACAGATAAACATTCCTTTTTAAAACAGATTGATTCAAAATTCGAAAATTCAGGAGTTGAAGCTAGTAAGGAAATTTGAATTGATTCAAGATAAAGATTGCAATTTAGACAGATATTTAAACTAATTAAAAAAAAACGGAAATCTAGCAATTTACCCAAGAAAATATGTTTATCATTGAATAGCCTTAATAAAGATTAGATTTTAGGAGCTTATAATGAGCAAATCCGTTTTCATCTCTACACAAAAACTAGTTTGATGACCTCAGCAAGGAAAGAGTATAAGTGATTGTCAAAAAACTTTGCCTTGACAGTTATAATATGGACTGAGGTTTCAACTGATGTTGCAACTGAGCTTACAACCAGTATTTTTAACACGAGGTTTCAACTGATGTTGCAACTGAACTTCCAACCAGCTATTGCGGGCATGAGGTTTCAACTGATGTTGCAACTGAACTTGCAACCAGCTTAAAAAATTTGCACTTTGTGCTTGCAACTCTATTACCAGAGAGGTTTTCACAGACAAGTTACCTCACATCTGTTTTTGAGACACCAAAAAGCGGCTTTTTCAAAACAAAAGCATCATAGCTCAAATAAGATTTAACCTTAGAAATAATAATTATTGAAGGTACTCAATACAGACATATTTAGCAAGAATATTCAATTAGATTGATAATGACATACCCCTATGTCACTTCTTAATGATTCAAACTTGTTTGTATCAAGGGGTTTTGTGAAAATATCTGCCAATTGTCTTTCAGTTGAAACATGTTCTAAAATTAAGCTCTTTTCTTCAACTAGTTCTCTAATAAAATGATGCCTTAGATCAATGTGTTTAGTTCTAGAATGTTGAACTGGATTTTTAGCTAAATCTATAGCACTTTTGTTATCACAAAACAGAGTTAATATTTCTTGTTTAACATTATAATCAGTTAACATCTGTTTCATCCAAATAAGTTGAGTGCATCCACTTCCAGCTGCAACATATTCTGCCTCAGCAGTAGATAAAGATATGCAATTCTGCTTTTTACTGAACCAAGAAACAAGATTGTTTCCAAAATAAAAACAACCATCAGAAGTACTCTTTCTATCATCTATGTTTCCTGCCCAATCTGCATCACAGTAGCCACTTAGAAAATGGTTTGTATCTTTAGAATACCATAGCCCTAGGTGAAGTGTTCCTTTTACATATCTTAGAATTCTCTTGACAGCTAGAAGATGAGGTTCTAAAGGATTTGCCTGATATCTGGCACAAACTTCTACACTTAAGCAAAGGTCTGGTCTACTAGCAGTTAAATACAGCAAACTTCCAATCATGGATCTATAAAGACTTGGACAAACACTTTTTCCCTTATCATTTTTTGACAGTTTAAGAGTGGTACTCATAGGGGTTCTCTTCTCTTTACTCTCATTCAGACCAAACTTCTTAACAAGATTGCATACTTACTTTGGCATAAAAAAATGCCTTTCTCATTCTGTTTAACTTGCAATCCTAGAAAGTAAGTTAATTCACCTCCACCACTCATTTCAAATTCATTCTTCATATCAGAAATGAATTCTTTTATTCTTTTATTAGAAGTAGAGCCAAAAACAATGTCATCAACATAGATTTGAGCAATTATTATGTCATTTGTGGTTTTCTTAGTAAACAGAGTTTTATCAACTCCCCCTCTGTTAAAACCTTTTTCAATTAAGTACTTGGTTAATCTATCATACCAAGCTCTAGGAGCTTGTTTTAGACCATACAAGGCCTTTTTTAACAAATAGACATATTCAGGAAAATTAGGATCTTCAAATCCTTTAGGTTGACAGACATAAACTTCTTCATTAATCACACCATTTAGAAAAGCACTCTTTATGTCAAGTTGAAACAATTTAAAATCATACAGACATGCAAGAGAAAGTAGCATTCTAATGGATTCAATTCTAGCTACAGGAGCAAAAGTTTCATCAAAGTCAATTCCCTCAATTTGTGTATAACCATGAGCTACCAATCTAGCTTTATTCCTGATAATCACTCCATCCTCATCACTTTTATTTCTAAAAATCCATTTAGTCTCTATAACATTTTTATTAGAAGGTCTGGGTACTAAAGTCCATACATTATTTCTCTCAAATTGATGCAACTCATCTTGCATAGCTAAAATCCATTCACCATCTTCTAAAGCTTCTTTTATATTCTTAGGTTCTAACTGAGAAATATAACAAGCAAAGTGAACAACATTATTTCTTTTACCTCTGGTTTTCATACCTGAAGCAACTTCTCCTATGACATTGTCAAGAGAGTGATTTTTCTGAGTCCTTACATAGCGTGGCCTGCTTGTTGTTGGCATAGCAGATCCTTCTTCTTCTGATTCTGTTGAATTCTGAGTTTCAACCTCGGTTCCAACCTCAGTTCCTACCTCAGTTCCAATCTCGGTTGTAACTTCAGTTGCAACTGGACTTCCAACCACTATGGGACTGCTTGTTTGCTGAACTTTTTATTTCTCTTTTTCTTCAATCTCAGATTGTTCCTCATCATCTGTACTCTCATCAACAGTTTTTAGGTCATCAAATAACACATTATAAGATTCCATAACACAGTTTGTTCTTTGATTAAAGACCCTGAATGCTCTACTGTTCTGAGCATAACCAAGAAAGATCCCTTTATCACTTTTAGAGTCAAATTTACCAAGATGCTCTCTATCTCTGAGAATATAACAAACACACCCAAAGACTTGAAAATATTTAACATTGGGTTTTCTACCTTTCCATATTTCATAAGCTGTCATGGAAGTGCCTTTAGTAATGTAAACTCTATTAACTATATGACAGGCAGTATTAACAGCTTCAGCCCAAAATCTGTTGGCAAGTTTCTTAGAGTTAAGCATGACTCTAGCCATTTCCTGAATGGTTCTATTTTTCCTTTCAACTATGCCATTTTGCTGTGGAGTCTTAGGAGCAGAGAACTCATGACTTATACCTAAGGAGTTGCAGAATTCTCTAAACTTACTATTCTCAAATTCTGTTCCATGATCACTTCTAACCCTAGCAATATTACCACTGGTTGAACCTTTTTCAAGTTGAAGTTTTAAGCACAAAGTTTTGAACAGTTCAAAAGTTTCAGTCTTATCCTTTAAGAACACTACCCAAGAGTATCTAGAGAAGTCATCTACAACTACCAGAATGTACTTCTTACCACCTATACTAGCAGTTTGCATAGGCCCCATCAAGTCAATATGAAGAAGTTCTAGGACTCTCTTAGTGTAGATTTGACTTATACTTTTGTGAATACTTTTGGTTTGTTTACCTATAGCCTAGTCACCACAGACACTTTGAGTTTTAGCACTTAGTTTAGGAATTCCTCTTATCAATTCATTTTTAACAAGCTTATCTAAAGTTTTGTAATTCACATGCCCAAGCCTTTTATGCCAAATATCCACATTATTAGTAATGGCTTGATTACACCTACTTTGAGGCAATTCTTTTTCAGCTTTTTCAAACACATAGCAGCTGTTGGTTGATCTAACTCCAGTCATGATTAAATCATTGTTAAGATTAGTAATTAGACACCTTTCTTTGTCAAATTTAACAATCATTTTGTTATCACAGAGTTGACTGATACTAATAAGATTAGCTTTTAGACCATCTACAAGAAAAACATCCTCAATAACAGACATTCCAGGTTTGTTTAAGGTACCTTTACCAACAATTTTACCTGTATCTCCACCTCCAAACACAACAGTGTTTCCAGTAAGAATGGTGACATTTTTTAAGAGACTTGCAGTACCTGTCATGTGCTTAGAGCAACCACTGTCAAAATACCAATCATTAGAGGTAACAGCATTCAAGGAGTTAATGACAGCTTTGTTGTTAGCAATTAAGGTAGCTTTTTCTTTAACTTTCCAGACCCAGTTCAAATTTTTATTGACAGAAGCCAACCAAGTTTTCTGAGAAATATACTTTCTGTTTCTTTTTAAATAACACTGGATTTCAGAATGACCAGGTTTCTTGCAGAAATTACACAGCTTCAACCTAAAGTTATTTTTATCCCTAAAGCTATTCAGTTTATTCATGGTTGCAACTTTGGTTATAACTGAGCTTCTAACCTTCTCTACAAAAACCTGAGTTTTGTTCCTAATTGCAAATCTGGTTGCAACTGAGCTTCTAACCTTATTGTCAAAATCATGAGTTTTAGCTCTAGCAACAGCTTCAATAAAGGTAGTTTTTCCTGTACTTTTACCACCATAGTAACCTAGACCACTGATATCTTTAGATCCTCTAGAATATGACAGCATGTCATCTAATTTATCTGAAGAAGAAGCATTCAGCAGTTTTATTTTCTTTTTAGTTTCAGTAAGTTCAGCCAGTTGTAAGTTAAGCTTTTCAGTAAGACTTTTAACCTCATCCTTTAGATTAACATTAAGTTTGCTTATGATCAAGGATTGTTTACTCAGATATTTATACTTTTCATACAGAACAAGATATTGCTGAGTGATGCTTTCATCAGAAGGTTCTTCCTCATCACTGCTATAGGTTTCAAGAGCAGTTGTAACTATGGTTGAAACATGCTCACAGTCACTTTCATAAGTAGGTTCTTTTTCAGTGATTACTCCCATAAAATTAACAAAGTTAGAATCATCCTCTTTATCACTGTTGCTCTCAGAATCACTATCACTATGAGTGGTTATATAAGCATTTTTGTTTCTTTTTAAAGTATTTGCACACTCAGCCTGAATGTGACCAAAACCTCTACATTCTCTACACTGAATTTCTTTAGGCTTGTAATCTTTGTTATCCTTCTCTTTAGAATTCCACTTTCCTGTAGAGTTATTATTGAACCTAGATTCTGTCTTGAATTGGTTATCCCTTTTCTGAAAGTTTTTAGAAGAACCAGTATCATCCTCCTTTTTCTTATAAAACTTCTTGTAAACCTTTTTAGCAAAGAAAGCTAGCTGTTCTTCATCACTTATTTTATCACAGACATTAGGTTCAGATTTCTTAGCCTGAAATGCTATTCCCTTTTCTGGTCTTTTATGTTTAAAGAATTTAAGCTCATGAGTGCTAACATTTCCTATAAGTTCTTCAAGTTTAAGATTATCTAAGTCTGTTGATTCTTCAATAGCAGTAACCTTAATTTCAAACCTTTCTGGGAGTGACCTAAGAGTTTTCTTAACAAGTTTAGCATCACTGTATTTTTCACCTAAGGTTCCAGCTTGATGAGGAATGTGGCAGATTCTACCATTAAATTGTTCAATGTTTTCATCTTCCTCCATTCTTAAGTTTTCAAATTGAGTAGTTAACTGTTGAAGTTTGAAAGCTTTTACTTTAACAGTTCCTTCAAAAGTAACTTGCAAAATATCCCATGCCTCCTTGGCAGTTTCACAATGAGAAATGTACCTGAATACACTGAGAGTTACACCAGCAAAAATCAAGTTTATGGTTGTTGAGTTGGCACTTGATTTTCTGTCTTCATCATCAGACCATCTGTCTTCAGGTATAAAAACCAGTTCTCCTTCACTATCAATGGCAGTTGGAGCCTCCCATCCATACATCACAGTTTTCCATGCATGTTCATTCTGCTGTTTGATGAAGGACCTCATTCTGATTTTCCATACTCCATAGTTTACTCCTCCTTCAAGCAATAGAGGTTTGTTGAAAGCATTTCCTTCCCTCATTAAGTCCATTTTTACTAGAACACAGGATCCACACTAAGTAAGATCTAGTGTGAAGCTCTGATACCAATTGAAATTCCTATTCGCTGTTCTAGTTGCAGTTTTGCAGTTAGGTTCCAAGTGAGGTTGCAACCACAGTTGGAACCAAGTGTATTAAATGGACAGAAAGTTAAATGTACTTAAAATGAATCACAAGCACATTTAACAACGGAGTTCACCTAACTAGGCTACGTCTCCGGGGCACTTACCCAGATTATGATATTATAAAAGCTTACAATATAGGACCCAAGTCTTAATGAAAAACTCTCAGATTCCCTCTAGGTTTTTCTGCCCTATATTGCTCCTACCTTATAACTATCACTTATAAATCAATGGCATCCCACAATTGTTTTCTTTTTAAAAGCTCACGTGTATTCTCTCAAGAATGAGTTCTTTATAATTTAAAACACACACGTTTTACAAGCTTAAGTTACTAAGTATATAAACAAGTAAAAACAATCTTCTATCTTCAATATCTTTTTGATTGCTTTTGACTTGGTTGATTGGCTTCAACCTTTCCAAGCATTACGAGATTCTTCAGCATGGATTGACTCCAATCATCTTTGATAAATACCTGTTTAGTAACAAGCTTGAAAGTAGGAGTTAATCTTTTCCTTTGAAAGGAAACATATAAAGATAAGATCTTTTAAAGATAATATCTTTTCATAAACATATGAAACATTCAACTCCATATTACATTCAATCTTTTAAACGTGTTATACTACTTTTGATAAGGAACAAAGATTGAAACAAGTGATAAAGATTTGTATAAGAATAAAGATATAGAATTGTTAATGTAAAGGAAACATAACTAATCTCTTTATATCTTTTAGGAAATCTTTTCTTACCACTTTGATATTCTCAATAAACGCATTTTAGACCTTTAGAATAATATGAGAATATATCCTGCATAACTTTAAACAAATAATAATCATCAAAAAATAGGTACGCAGATTTACAGAACTAGACAGTGTACTGCTGAGCAGCAGGTTGGAACTGTGTTTGCAACTAAGATTGCAACTGGTACTTGAAACCACCGACGCTGTCTAAGCAGGTTGGAACTAAGGTTGCAACTGAGGTTGCAACATTGCTTAGAACCAGTTAACACTTGTCTCAGTAGGTTGTAACTGAGGTTGCAACATTGCTTGAAACCTGTTAACAACGTCTTAGTATTTCAAAACAGTTAGGATTTATTTAGTAAAAGCCAATAGACAATAAACAATATTTAGACCAGAAATCTGGTCATAACAGTAAGTTTATTTCCTAATATTATATACTAGTTATAATTAGCTTCATTACATGGATTAGAAGCTTTTTCCTTCAGAAGGCCTTGTTTGGGTGCAGCTTTTGAGTTCAGTTTTCCCTTAAAAGTTGGGACTATATTTGATAACCAGCTTGAAAGCCGAAACTTTCTAGTTTTTGGCCGTAAAAACTAAAAGCTTAATCCAGATGAACCCAGATATTCTCGACCTTAAAATTCCAGCCTATGTGCTTCGATGCTGAAACCAAACAACCCAATGGTGTTCTGGAACAACTGGTTTATAGTTAGAAAAGCTTTTACTTTTAAAGATTTTTTTTTTATTTGATTGTTCCCATGGGACCTAAATTAGTATATATGACCTCTTTAGTTGAAGCTTTTAGGCTCATTTTTTTTTCTTAAAAGGTTCGATTGCATTTGGTTGATCAGCTTAAAAGCTATGCTTTCCAAGTTCTTCTTCTGAAAATGATAAATGTTTAAGCTACATGGGCCAAGCCTTTTTTTAACCGCAAAAGTCCAGCTTATTTGCTTAAAATCTCTAACCAAACAATTCCGTAATACTAGTCTTACATACTGTGTTGCCACATTTATGCAGCCCGATACTGAGACTCAGTTGCTCACGATTCAGTTCGAATGGAATGGTGTTCTCAAATCTGTATCTAGTACTTTAGTCGGAGTGAGCCCCGAGTTCGAAATTGCACTCTATACTCTTTGTTACTATATGGGTGGAGAAGAAAATTTTGTACAACTTGGTCCGTACTCAGTTAATATCAAGTGTTATCGCTTAGGAAACAAAATTGGAACCGCGTATCCCATTGCTGAGTGTTGATTTAAGACGATGATTTATATCTAGCAGATGTACTTTGAAGACTCAATGAAATGCAGTGTATCACCATGCTACTTTCTCTGATTGATAATAATAAATTGAAGTCCTGCTATTTAACGTATTTGGTGTTCTTATATATTTGTTTCATAGATTCGGAATTTGTTTTCTGGGAACTGTGGTTATTGTTCTTTCTGGTTGTATTAATTCACTAGATATATACTCCGTATTTTAGAGTGCTGATTCGAGGCGAGAGTATATACCTCGCAGAGATAAATCCTCGTGTGATAACTTTAAAATGCAATCGGGATTCTATCCCCTTGCTAATGTCCATTATTGATGTTATTTAATTGAGATTCTGGTACATAAAGTATTTGGCTTGTTATACATTTGGTTAATAAAATTGACAGAATTTGATTTGATGGGTATCACCATGTCGCGGATATTGTTCTTTTCTGGTGCATCCAATACACACACATCGCTTGTACAATACTCAAAAGCTTCTTTCAACATCCGAGGCAATTCGAGCTGAGCTTATAGTATCTAATATTGATACATTCTTGTGTGAAGATTGTGGTAATGCATTTACTATCTATCCACGATGCTAATTCAGTGATAGATGTTTTAGTAATTCAGATATCTGTTTCTTAAACTTTACTACTTTAAAATGACCTTTCAAAACAAACAAACTTTACTTTATAATGTTATTACGTTACTACTACTTTTTGACAATTTCAGTAAATTGGCTTTCTCTTGGTTGTGCTGCTTCCTACTCGTCCTTAATTTCTTAAGATCCTCCCGTTGTTTTTTCTTGGCTAGGATTAAATTATCATTTGGCTTAAGAGTAACACAAAATAACTAACGGTTTTTTTCTGAACAAAATGTTCAGGGAACAGATATGTCACCACATTTCATTTGGGTAATGACTAATGCGGAATCGTCCATATGGACTTACAAACTGGAACGAAACTTTACAGAACCGGGAATTCGTTTCTTCTATGGTGATATAAGATATCTTGGAATGTAAAATTTTGTGAAACATGCAAAATTTCTAATTGTAGAGGATGATTTGTCCGCTACGTCACTAACCAGCTTCTCTCTTGAAGAGACCAACATGACATTGTAAAAAAGTGGAATTTGATCATAGAGAAAATGAGAAATAACCAGTCGAAAGATAACTATATCCGTCCCAATTCATTTGTCCATTACAAATACCGTGTTATTTTGAAACGTGGTTAACTCTTAAAATTAGCCTTGATTCTCAGGACACTTTTTTTCATAGTGCGCACGAAATCTGGGACACGAGAACAATGCAATGTGAGTCAGTTTATATTCGCATGAGAAATAGTTGAATTAACAGTTCTCAAGAGTAATGGACAAATAAATTGGGACACGAGAACAATGCAGTAACAGTTTATATTAGCATGAGAAATAGGTTTTTTTTAGAAATAGTTGAATTAACAGTTCTCAGGAGTAATGGACAAATAAATTGGGACACAAGAACAATGCAGTAACAGTTTATATTAGCATGAGAAATAGTTTTTTTTTTAGAAATAGTTGAATTAACAGTTCTCAAGCGTTATTACAAAAAAAAAAAAAAACCAGTTCTCAAGAGTAATGGACAAATGAATTGGAGAGAATTTATAACTATTGGGACAGTCACAGCTATGTCGGCCTATACAAAATTTATTCCTTTGAGTTCTGGTTCAAGAGTGGTTAAACAATCAGATGTCAAAAGTATGGCAATGATGCTTCATCGAAAGATTGCTTGTATTATTAACAAAATATCTATGCTTCATACAAATATCAGTCCTTCAACAATTTGCCCTGTGAAAAATATCTTAGCTAAGATGTACAAATATATTTTGAAAAAAGTCATGAGGAAAGATATTTTGCTAAAGCTACCAACTCCAAAACAAATAAGCGACAAAACATAGTCCTTACAGCTCCATCTGATGAGCAGGGATGATAACGAAACCAAATGAAATGAAAACAGTCGATTTAGTTTTCGTTTCGTTAAGTTTTTAAGTTTTTCGTTATCGTTTTATTTCGTTTAGTAATGAACGCGAAACGAACACAAAATTTTTTAAGAAAATTTCGGCTCATTCACAGCCTTATTTGTAAGTAACTCACTAACTCTAGATTTTTTACATTAACCAACATGTTACACGTAATACTATTTACAAATCGGTTTATATATTTTTATATAATATATATAATAGGTTTTAAATTCATATTATTAATATTTTTTACTATATATTTATTAATAGAAACACAAACGCATATATTTATTTATGTATAATTTTTTCAGTTTCTTATAGAGAAAAAATACATTTACTACCCCAAACTATAGTACGGTTAACGATTTGGGTACCCACCTTTCAAATTTTCCAATTTAGGTACCAACCTATCGGCTTTTAACGATTTGGGTACCACCGTCTTAATAAATCACGAAATTATGTCACGTGACATTCGGCAAACATTAATTTGATATGCTAATTTGACAATTTTGCATAAAAATATGTCATCCTATAAAAATATTTTTTCCAATTTCACAAATAACAAAAATTTGGATTATATGCTAAAAAAAATTATAGGATGACATATTTTTGTGCAAAATTGTCAAATTAGCATATCAAATTAATGTTTGTCAAATGTCACGTGACATAATTTCGTGATTTATTAAGACGGTGGTACCCAAATCGTTAAAATCCGATAGGTTGGTACCTAAATTGGAAAATTTAAAAGATGGGTATCCAAATCGTTAAAAGCCGATAGGTTAGTGTACTAAACCTATAAAACCCGGTTTCTTATATAAAAAAGTTGATGAACCACTACGTGGTAAATGGAGCGGCTACGTGTTCTATAAAAAACCACAGATTAACGAGAAAGGGAGTGCTATTTGTTTTTACAACTATCAAAAAAATGGTCTAAACAAAAACGGTAGGGTCTTCAGTTTTGCCATACACCCTTTTTCTATATCGTGTAAACTCCCGTAGATAATAAACCTAATTTTCTCCTTGGGAGATGCCACGTTTTGTGGAAAATGTTGTGTGAATGAGAAACATATAATTCGCTGACATGGAACGATAGAACTCGTATATCATATTTTTAGAGGAAAAGTATCGCATTGTCAATCGAAACATTTACATAAAATGAAACGAGAAGAAAAAAAGCACTGTTTTTGCCTCCTCTATAAGCACCTTGGACTGTGGTAGTATCCGAACAAGCAAATATTGATAGAATGTCAAAACATGATATCTAGTATAAAAACATTTCTATATAAAATATCTGTAAACCTTTATGTAGTATTGCTTGTTATTTACACTATAAAAAGAGAGAACATAAATAATGCAAAAAGGTTGATCCCACGTATCATGAAAACAACCATTAAAGAAACAATCAAATAAGTGGGGCTCTAATCTATAGATGACGACTCATATTCCAAAACACACGGTCTTGAATATTTATCTATGATAATCAAAATTCAAATATAATTTCCAGTTGCATACTAGCATTTTGTAGGACAATACATTGGACCCTTGATAATTCTAAATCCACAGAAATTTTTTATTACCTTTGTAATCTTTCTTCATAGTTTTCTCATTTAGAGAAAGATAAGCGCCAAATAGCCTCCACACAAAAAAAAAAAAAGTAGTCCTAGTAAGCAGGATGTATCATAGTAATCAAAAGCTGATATCCACATTCTGCATCATGAACACATGCCAAACCATCATTTTCTAAGAATCTTAACACTATGTACAGTTTTCTATTTCAAAAAATACAACAAAAATGGCATAATATCTCCAAAGTCAGATATTGACTGGCTACTAATATCTGATTAAGAAAGTTAAACCTTTGCATATATACCCAGGTAAGAAGTAAATACTTACCGAAAAAAGTAATGTAAATAGGCCAAACTCGGAGCTTTTGCTAAGATGTTGGTTCAATTAGTTCTTTTATGTTTCAAGTGCCAAATTATAGAGGATTAACACTTTTCTTGTTGCTTCCATCTTCTCCTTACCCCCACATAGGTGAAACAGAGATATTGTCTCTAATATTTCTTAAGAAAATATTTAAAAGCAAAATAAGGAAACACCTAAAGATTTGTTCCAAGCATTCGGGTATCAGACTTAAACATAATCTGTTGAACTTATTTCTCCGTACTCAACAGGATATGCACTTCACCTGGAGTGGAAAAGTGTATCCTAGATATGCATCAAAATCCCTAAACTACATGAACACCAGACTTAATTAGTAACTTACAATACTTTCTTAAAATTAAAAGGTCTCTAGGATATTGGTGATGGAGTATTAATTAACATACTACAGACATGTCGAGTAAAACCTCTAACCGCCTAACACAAAGAAAGGGACGCCTATTCTTCATCCACGTATCAAACCAGTCACGCTCTAGAAATGTTATGAAAAAAGGATAAGAGCAAACCGATAACGGAGAATTATATCACAAAATATTTTAACCACAAGTAGAGGAGAATCTCAATCTACCTAAATCTTAACAAACGTGTGAAGGCTCTCATATTCCAACTACTACTTTCACACTACGGAATATTGATAAAGCTAGTCGTGTAAAAAATAAAATAACAAACTGTTTGTAAGAGGGAGATTATTGAAAATATTGACTAAGAAAGTTCCTAGTTTTCGGGTTCAAAACCTGGAAAGGCATGGAATGCAAATCCATATACGATAAAAAGTTTGAGCTATAGATTTTTGCACTTCAAGCGATAATATGCACCAATGTGTTTCCTTGTAAAGATAGTGTGGACAGCGGACGGTCCTTGTCAGCTTCCATAGGATGCATACCAACACCAACTAAGATGTGGAACTCATTCCAAAAACCAAAAAAAGAACTTAAAAAGCAGTTCTTGTGGGCAAACTAATCTCAGTTTCTTAGTTGTATCTATGAACTACGCCATATATGTGTAAGCTTTAATTCTGGTAAGTTATGTTAAAGCAAGTAACAACCCGCACGAATCAAGTTCATAGTTCTAATGGCGGAATGTCATTGGTACTTTCAGAATTTTATTCGATGAAACGAGTTTCAAAGCTGAAAGCGGGATTTTGTTAAATTTACATGCTATAAACCTACAATAAAACCTCAAAACCTGATATTAGGAGAATTTCTCATCCACACGTATGGAGTGGGGAAATGAACATATACCAAAATGAGATGCTCAGTCTTGTGGGGTTTGATAGATTGAGGCAAATCAAACCACTCATCCGTTATCAGATGGAAATGTATGGCTGCATATTTGATGATAACAAGAATACCACCAAATGCGCTATTTTCTCATTAGCTAAAGAAATGTTGGTGCTTTTTGTATATCTACGAAGGTAAGGCATCAAAGACCTATTCAAGTGACAATTCAAATTTCCACTTCATCGGAAAGCTTAAGCTTATAAAAAAATACTCCCTAACTTTTAAGGTATTAGACTACTTAAAAAGGCAAAATCTAAGTAAAAATTGTACAGCAAGGCGGCTTCGAGGAGACCCAGCCTATATACATCATCGGTCATAAAGAAAAAAAATTGGATCATGTTCGTCTGAAGTGTGTATTAACAACTCCATTTGCAGTTTAAACCTAGATAAATAATTATCAGAAAGCTTCACATAGAAACATACAAAAAGCATTAGAGAAAAGGAAGGATATCCAAAATGATTTATTACCAGTTAATGCTTCATATTTTCAAGACTTGAAAATATATGAACCAACATTTAATAATCAGAATTTTTAAACTAAAAATCTAAGTCAGTCCGGTTTCAAATGTTGGCCCCGCCATAAAACTTCCAGCTGAATTAATTAAAAAGAGAAATAAAAATAAAACGCGTATAATTGAGTCGACTAACCTTTGTAAACTGTAGCCTTCCCTTTCTAATGAGCTCACTAATATTGTCTCTTCCAAAATCACATTCAAAATTTCCCTTTATAAACCCGCTAGCTAGAACTAATACCTTCATCCACACACTCATTCTCTTTATCTCTCCTAATATACAAGAAAATAACACCTTCGTCTACCCACTCTTTCTCTTATTTTTTCACCATTTCAACACAAACACAATATGGCTCTAACACTGCGTTTATTTACGTCTTTTATCAAATTAAACGACGCCAAAATTTCCAAAAGTCTTAACGATTTTCCCACTACAGTTTCCATTGCACAAACTAAGTCATCACCCAACCGTTTAAAAATAACAAACTCGGGGAAACAGGCTCAGATGTCAAGTGAAAGAATAAGCGTTTTCGACCAGAGAAGCGAAAAATGGGAAAAGCTACACAAGATCTCAACCACTCACGGTAACAAAACCGATTCCACAGTGCCGGTATTTATTATGCTACCACTTGACACTGTGTCTCTCGGAGGACATTTGAATAAACCGAGGGCAATGAACGCCAGCCTGATGGCGCTAAAAAGTGCGGGAGGAGAGGGAGTAATGGTCGATGTGTGGTGGGGATTGGTAGAAAAAGACGGACCTTTGAATTATAACTGGGAAGGGTATGCCGAGCTTGTGAAAATGGTTCAAAAGCATGGGTTGAAACTACAGGCCGTTATGTCGTTTCATCAGTGTGGAGGCAACGTTGGCGACTCATGCAGGTAAATCCGTGCAATTGTTATTTGGCAAATAAGTGAATTTATTAAACCAAAAAGAATGTTCAAATATAGCTATTTATAAAGAGAATGCTCCTTCTTATAGAATTTACAACTTCTATTCTTCTTTCCCAGGTATATTCCATTAATAACTTTAGATTCAGTATCTTATTTTTTTCATTCTGTTAACACTTTTTCTTAAATTTTCAGCATTCCATTACCTCCCTGGGTTCTAGAAGAAATGAGTAAAAATCCAGACCTTGTTTATACAGACAAGTCGGGTCGAAGAAATCCAGAGTACATATCCTTGGGTTGCGACTCGTTACCTGTGCTTAGAGGGAGAACACCCATTCAGGTCTACTCCGACTACATGAGAAGCTTCAGAGATAGATTTCAAGATTATCTTGGTGATGTTATCGAGGTAATTAAACTCTATGTCTATGTTTAAAATTGACGTGAAAAGAAAATGAGATCTGGATTCAATATTTAGCATAGAAACAATGATATGAAGCCCTGGTGCTTCTTAAGCGAACAGAAGTTTCATAACATGATTCTAACTTGTTTAGCTAAAATATAAATTCCTTTAACATAGCTATCTATTTGACTTAAAATCGAGTTGTTCATGCATCAAGGTATAGAGCATATACATATAGTTGGTCAACATCACGCCAGAAACATATGACAAACCTCTAGTTGGTCCGTAATAAAAAATATGATGTAGGTAAAACTTCATCATTTGACAAGAAATCAGATTTGGTTAAAGTTAAAGCTTAAAAGGTGAGACCAAATATAGAGTGGAGGAGAATTAAAACAAGACAAAGCCTAAAGCTAAGTAAAAAACTAAAAGAAATGCCATGCTTGACGAGGCTTAGAAGTAAGATCCAAACTGAAACATATAGTCGCAATAGGAACATAAGTATCATGTAAATGATGTCCAAAAGGTTGAAAGTCGCTTGGGTCTTAAAATTATCGTTATTTCCGTGTTTAATATAAAACGTTACTTGCCATAGAAACTCATATTCAAAATTTTCTTTTAAATGAAGGAAATTCAAGTGGGGATGGGGCCTTGTGGAGAATTAAGATATCCATCCTATCCAGAAAGTAATGGAACTTGGAGTTTTCCTGGAATTGGAGAATTTCAGTGCTATGACAAGGTAATCCTTTTTCATTTTTCATATATGAAGGCCGTATTTTTCAAATTAATATTCTAGAACACAACTACAAGATTGTTTGACTGTGTAATTAGTGCTAGTTTGTTGCAGCTTTTAAGCTAAAATACTTAATTGGAGAATTATTAGGTTCAACCAAAAGCATCTAGTGAAATAATCTAGCAAGTCAGAAAAACTCAGCTTAAAAGCTAAAAAGGCAGACCAAGTACAACTTTAAAAGCATTAGAAGGGATTAAAAACCACATCCAAGGAAATCATTAGTAAATAACAGTAGGACTTTTTTGGTAGAGTTAACAAGGCGGGCTTATATACCCGTTTCAGTCTAAGTTGGGTAGTGTATTTTTTTGGTTGCAGCTTATAAACCAGCTTTTTTGTTTATTTCATAAAAGCTAGACTGTATATAGTGACCACCATAAAAGTTAAGTTTTTCTGGTTCTTAGAACTGAATAAGCTAAAAGCGTTAAGCAGGACTGCAGGATGAACCTACTTGTTTTCTGAACTCAATTAGTCTATATTTTTTACTTGAGAAGCTGCAATTACAAAAAAAAATGATGTTCAGAAAATAAGCTCAGTTTTATAAAAAAAGTTAACAAAAATTATAGTGGAAAATTTGATGTAGGTCTTGTTTTTTCCAGTTTTGTACAAATCAGTCCTTTTTGCTTATAAATTACAATCAAACAAAACCTTAATTTAAATGCTCCTTCTGTTCCATATATGCACGTATTTTGAGAAAGGACAGTTGACATGGAACAGAGGGTGTATGAGGTCATAGTATCAGGAAAAAAAAACATACCTTTGCAATTCTCTAATAAATCGCCTTTATAAACAGTACATGAAGGCTTCACTACAAGCAGCTGCAAAGGCAATGGGAAATGAAAATTGGGGAACAAGTGGACCACATGACTCGGGCCAATACAACCAATTCCCTGAAGATACAGCGTTTTTTAAAAGAGATGGAACATGGGACCAAGAATATGGACAGTTTTTTCTAGAATGGTATAGCGAAATGCTACTCCAGCATGGTGATAAAATATTATCCGCGGCTAAAGATATATACCAAGGAACTGGAGCTAAACTATCGGGAAAAGTGGCTGGGATTCATTGGCATTATGGGACTAGGTATATACTATGATCTTCTACTTTCTTCTTCTTTTTTTGCTTTTCTGCGTAAAAACCCGAGTGCCTTTGGTGGGGTAACTTTTGTCTAGTTTTCTTTCCTGAAAAAACTAGAAGCTTGAAGCTGGATAACCCCATCTTTTTTCATAGGATATGTTCGGTTCTAGCTTTTAAGCTCAGGTTTTATTTATTAATATCTGGACCGTGTTTTATTTTGTAAAGAGATGGATCCAAACAATCCCTTAATAAGAAAATGGTAATTTATAACGTAATTTAGGCCTTGTTTGGATGCAGCTTTTGACCTCAACTTTGTTGCTCCTAGACTGTTTTTGACTGTCAAGCTTATTTGCTTTACTACTTCAACCAAATAAGCCCAAAATTTTCGAAAACAACTTATTTGCTTTAAAGCTTCATCAAGCAACCTTTTTGCATGATTCATGTCAACTAAATCCCTTTGTACATCCTTCCATTCAATGAATTCAAAATGATATTGCATATCATAATGTTTGACCAACATTTTATTTCATATTATTAGGTCCCACGCAGCCGAACTAACAGCAGGATACTACAACACGAGGACTAGAGACGGTTACTTACCGATAGCTAGAATGATGAGCCGACACAGAACTGTATTAAACTTCACGTGTATGGAGATGAAAGATCAAGACCAACCTCAGCACGCAAATTGCTCCCCAGAAGGGTTAGTGCGGCAAGTAAAAATGGCAACGAAAATAGCAGGGATAGATCTTGCAGGGGAAAACGCGCTAGAGAGATATGACGAGGGCGCCTATACGCAGGTGATGAATACGAGCCGATCAGATTCTGGAAACGGTTTGAGCGCGTTTACGTACTTGAGGATGAATAAGAGGTTGTTTGAAGTGGAGAACTGGAGGCATTTGGTGGTGTTTGTGAAGAGTATGAGAGAAGGTGGGAGGAGAAGTACACTTCCGGAGAGTGATTCGACTAGAAGTGATCTATTTGTTGGACATATTATGGAGAAAAGTGAGAAAAAGACAATGGAGGTTGTGATAGTCTGACGGGTTGTTTGGTTGTAGCTTTTAAGCAAGGAAGCTGGATTTTTCATAGCTTTTTCAGGTAAAAAAAGTATTCTAAAAGCGCAATTATTGAGCTTATCAACCAAATTCAGTCCAGATTCTAAGCCAAAAAGCAAAACAAGCGAGCTTAAAAGCTGCAATCAACAAGGTCTTAAGTACTTTTTGAGTGCATAATGGTGAGAATACTTATGCAGACTAGTTAAATAAAATAAAGTATCTGGGAAAAGGTCATACGTCTTGCGATAGTAGCTTAGCTCAGCGGATGTATATAATAAGAACATCATATGTTATAATTTTGTTTTCAGATTGTGAATTAAAGAACAAAGTATATTGTAATACAATCTAGCATGGTCACAGGGTGTTTTAGAAACCCAAATGAAATTCAATAAAACAGTGTCACATAATTAAGATATTGATCATGAGGATTTAATATTACATGTACTTATTAGTTTCTCTTCTTTCTTTGCCAATTCCGAAACTTCTCAATTAAATAAAGTTTACCAACATGAACTCACTGATCTCACTAACACTACTGCAAAGGTTTATCATAGGCAAACTTAGCGTTATGAGTCTTATGACAACGTAACTTGTGAAAAATTTCCGTCTTAAAAGTTTGCGAAACAAGAGAGTTACTCTGTTCTCCAATAACATATGTGGACATATATAAAGTAAGTGATATCTCATCTCTTGGTAGAGCAATCTCTATTCTCTACTCTAATAATGTTTAAATAAAAACAATTTGATGATGGAAAACAAGATATTTTAACTCAAAAACATGAAGATGACGCGCATTAGCAGTTGTAAACTGTTAAACGCGATTAAGTGTTTACGGATATACCAAAAGCTTGTTTAAAAACATTGAATACTCTTACATTTTATTTAGTTTTAAACTGTTAAAGCTGTTGAGTTGTGGAGTCAAATGAGTTTTGACCATATTTTCTAATTATCCCACATCACTTGAAATTGTAATAATTCCCTCTTTGGGTTTTATATATGTCCTACTAGCTTGTATATTTTAATTACACATTTACACATCACAATCACATATTCAAGAGAGAATATTGTAAAGAGAGAGTTCTATTTGTGAAAGAACCATAGCTTGTGATTGAGCTAGATTACGATTGTAATCCTCATTATAATAATATTAAGTGCCACGTGTAGCGGCCCGGAGACGTAACCAATTCGGGTGAACTCCGTTATCAAAGAGTGTGTGCTCGGTTTTAATTTTCTCTCTCTTTCATTGTTCGCCTGATCGACCCAACAAGTGGTATCAGAGCTCAGAAGATCGATGGCGAAAGAAGACAGAACCGCACACGGGATCGAGAAGTTCGACGGGAAGGACTTCGCATTCTGGAGAATGCAAATAGAGGACTACCTTTACGGGAGGAAGATGCATCGGCCATTTCTCATTGAGGAAAGGCCAACCACGACCACCGAGGAGGCATGGAAACTCTTAGACCGACAAGTGTTGGGAGTGATCCGCCTAACACTATCTAGGAGTGTAGCACATAACGTCGCAAGAGAGACGACGACGATGGGGATGATGAAGGTCCGCACCGACATGTATGAGAAACCATCCGCGAACAACAAGGTACATCTCATGCGTAAATTGTTCAACCTACGCATGGCTGAGGACACACCTGTCGCAAATCACGTGAACAAGTTCATCGACACCGTAAATCAGTTGGATGCGGTGGAGATAACTTTTGAAGACGAAGTGAGAGCCCTTATACTGCTAGCATCTTTACCGAACAGTTGGAAATTCATGCGAGCTGTTGTTAGCAACTCAATTGGAAAGGAGAAACTGATTTGCAACGGCATCCGATATCAAATACTCGCTGAGGAACTCAGGAGATTAGACATGGGTGAATGCTCAAATGATGGAGCAGCCTTGAACGTGGGTTCAAGAGACCGGGGTAAGGCCAGGGTATGGGACGTTAGAGGACGTTCACAATCCCGAGATAGAAGAGGGCAAACCCGAGGCGGCAAAGATAGCGATCGAAGTAAGAAGAATCTTCGATGCTATAACTGTCAGGGTATGTGTCACTTCAGTCATGAGTGCAAGCAGCCGAAGAAGGGTACCGGCCGTGATCACGTGGCTAATGTTGCGAGCGACGAGGATTCAGATGACTGTTTATTGCTTGCCGAACAGAGAAATATAGAATCGTGGATTCTAGACTCTGGGGAACCATTTCACACAACCCCTCAGAAGGATTTATTCGAAAATTACACTGTGGGTAATTTCGATAAATTGTATCTAGCCGACGGAGAAGCGTTGAATGTTGTTGGAATGGGCGATGTGAAAATTCGCATTCCAAACGAGTCGGTATGGAAGCTAACGAAAGTGAGGCATGTTCCGAGGTTGACCAAGAATCTGATCTCGGTAGGTCAACTCGATGCAGAAAGACACTCCATTTCGTTCAGCAATGAAGCTTCGAAAGTTTTACGATGAGCTATGGTGATAGCCCAAGGGAGCAAGGTCGGTACACTGTACATGACAACCGATGAGGAGTGTACAATTGCGGCAGCTGTGTCGCAAAACTGCTCGGAACTGTGGCATCGACGGTTGGGTCACATAAGTGATAAGGGGATGAGAGTGTTAGCAAACGACGGGAAGCTACCGGGCTTGAAGTTTGTCAACCTCGACATGTGCGAAGGTTGCATCTTCGGGAAGCAGAAGAAAGTGAGCTTCCGGAAAGGTGGAAAAGCTCTCAAGGAGGAGAAGCTAGCACTGGTCCACTCAGACGTATGGGGACCATCTTCAGTAACCTCACTGGGAGGATCTCAGTACTATGTGACTTCATCGATGATTCGACGAGGAAAACATGAGTCTATTTCTTGAAACACAAGTCTGAGGTGTTTAAGAAATTTCAAGAATGGAAGGTCATGGTCGAACTAGAGACCGGGAATAAACTCAAATGTTTGAGGTCCAATAACGGCGAAGAGTACATTGATGCGAAGTTCGTAGGGTTCTGTGCACAGAGAGGCATTCGAATGGAGAAGACCATCCGAATAACGCCACAGCAAAATGGCGTGGCCAAAAGAATGAACCGAACAATCAATGAGCGTACTAGGAGTATGAGAATGCAAAGTGGGTTGCCCAAAGCCTTGTGGGCACATGCAGTAAGCACGGCGGTTTACCTCATTAACCGCGGACCCTCAGTGCCATTGGAAAAGAGAATTCCCGAGGAAGTCTGGATAGGAAAGACTATCTCTTATGAGCACCTGTGAGTGTTCGGTTGTCTATCATATATTCACGTCAACATAAACGAGCGTACCAAGCTTGACTCGATATCCAAAGTTTCTTACTTTCTGGTGTACAGTGGAGCTGAGTTCGGATATCGCTTTTGGAATGGTCAAACGAAGAGGATCATTCGCAGTAAGGATGTCATCTTCAACGAAAGCATTTTGTACAAAGATCGACAAAATGTGGTGGTGGAAGAACACGCGCTCCCGTGCGAGGAAAGTGGTATAGTCGACATGAATGTGTTTCCAAGGTTGGAGTTGGAAAATGACACTGAAGATGAGCCAGTGGTGCTCGACAACCTACCAGCACATGCTGAAGAGGACGAGGAGCTGCCCCAAACTCCACGACCTGAATTGGGCCGAGGTCATCGCGAGAGGAGACCTCCTGCCCGATACTCTCCTTCCCTGCATTACATATTACTCAATGATGTAGGCGAGCCCGAAAGTAGAGAGGAAGCTCTGGAGCTGAAAGACTCGAGCAAGTGGGAGCTCGCGATGAAGGATGAGATGAAGTCACTTGAGATGAATGTGACTTGGCAGTTAGCCGAACTGCTCAAGGGGAAAAGGGCACTGAGCAACAAATGGGTGTTCCGACTAAAGGAGGAACAGCATGGCTCGAAACGGTATAAGGCATGATTAGTAGTCAAAGGGTTCCAGCAAAAGGCAGGAATTGACTACACCGAGATCTTTTCACCAGTCGTAAAGTTGACGACTATTCGACTATTGTTGAGCATTGTTGTAAATGCGAATCTTCATCTTGAGCAATTAGATGTGAAAACTGTCTTTCTCCATGGAGATCTTGAAGAAGAAATTTACATGCTCCAACCTGAAGGCTTTGCCGAAAAGAAAAAAGAGAAACTGGTCTGCAAACTGAGGAAGAGCTTGTACGGGCTAAAACAAGCACCACGACAGTGGTATAATAAGTTTGACAGTTTTATGGTGGATATCGGGTTCGAAAGAAGTGATAGTGATCACTGCTGTTTCGTGAAGAGATTCGAGGACTCTTCGTACGTCATACTACTTTTGTACGTAGATGACATGTTGCTTGCCGGGTCGAGCCTTGTGGAGATTAACAAGGTGAAACAACAGTTGGCGAAACAGTTTGAGATGAAAGATTTAGGAGCCGCAAATCAGATCCTCGGTATGAGGATTTCCCGAGTAAGGGATGGGTCTTTGTTCTGTCACAAGCCGAATATGTGAAGAAAGTGTTGGCACGATTTAGCATGAGTGATGCCAAGGCTGTAGGCTCACCGCTAGCCGCACACTTTACCTTGTCGAAGAAACAATCACCCTCGGACGAGGAAGGAAAGGATCGTATGTCGAACATACCCTACGCTTCAGCAATTGGTAGCTTGACGTACGTTATGGTGTGTACAAGACCGGACATTGCCCACGCAGTGGGAGTTGTCAGTCGTTACATGAGTAACCCGGGCAAGCACCATTGAGAAGCTGTGAAGTGGATATTGAGATATCTCTCGGGTACAGTGAGTTCGGCATTATGTTTCTGAAAGACCTCGGAAGGCCTGCACGGCTATGTGGATGCTGACATGGCCGGTGATCTGGACAGCATAAAGAGCACAACGGGATGTGTTTGTATCTACGGTGGTACTGCTGTGAGTTGGACATCTAAGTTACCAAAGATTGTTGCATTGTCGACCACAGAGGCTGAGTACGTCGCGGTGACGGAAGCAAGCAAAAAGATGATTTGGTTGCAAGGTTTCTTAAAGGAGCTCGGTCAGAAAACCGACGAGGGAGTTCTGCACTGTGATAGTCAAAGTGCAGTTCAGCTAGCTAAGAATCCTGTATTCCATTCACGCACCAATCACATACAGATTCGTTACCATTTTATCCGGTACGTTCTAGAAGATGGAATCTTCGCGCTAGAAAAGATTGAGGACGCTAAGAATCCCGCCGATATGCTAACGAAGACTGTTACAATCGACAAACTGAGCCTGTGTGCAAACTCAGTAGGACTCCGAGCTTGAGGCTCAGGGTCGCCGCTACATGAAAAATGAGCAACTCTGAAGAGTAATAATTATTATACAAGGATACCGATGGGAGAATTCTGCTCGGTGGAGCACAGTGAGTTCGGTGGTCGGGGATAATCAGAATTCTCTTGAAGCACTTGACATTTGACTCCAAGTGGGAGATTGTTGAGTTGTGGAGCCAAATGAGTTTTGACCATATTTTCTAATTATCTCACATCACTTGAAATCGTAATAATTCCCTCTTTGGGTTTTATATATATCCTACTACCTTTTATATTTTAATTACACATTTACACATCACAATCACATATTCAAGAGAGAATATTGTAAATAGAGAGTTCTATTTGTGAGAGAATCATAACTTGTGATTGAGCTAGATTACGATTGTAATTCTCATTATAATAATATTAAGTGTCACGTGTAACGGTCCGGAGACGTAGCCAATTCGGATGAACTCCGTTATCAAAGAGTGTGTGTTCGGTTTTAATTCTCTCTCTCTCATTGTTCGCCTGATCGACCCAACAAAAGCAGAAACTAAATTGTACAAAATAAAAATTCATTTATCAGATTATTAACATTGCTAAAAGCTGTAATCTACAAATAATCAAACCCGTATTATACATGGATCTCAAACCTAGCTGGCAAACAGATGACCGGAAAAAAAAACATTAAAAAAATGCTACCAGTTGTTCCACATCAACGCAACTGTTTAGTGTTGATGTGCCACAACCAGGAGCTTGTCTTGACCCCGGCAAAAGTCAATATCACTAGCTTCGAACATAGAGGCCTAGTCGGGTTACAGCTCTCATTCAACCTTGACCTTCGGCCTTTTTGTTTAAATTTTTGAACTGTTTTTTACTGAGCAGCATAAATGCCAAGTTTATTTTTTTGTTTTCCAGACTGAAAAATTACAAATTCTAAGCTGAATGATACCGACTTTTCCCCCAAACTAAAAGGAATTAAATCCTTAATAAGATTTAAAAAACCAAGAAATCCTTTGCTTAAAAGCTGTGACCAATGAGCCAAACAAGCCCATAGTTTATGCTAGGATGCTCATTCACCTACTTTCATTCGAAACCGCCTCATTCGATTCCTCTAATGCTTCTTTCAATATCTCCACTATCTGAGTCATATTTGGTCGAGAGTTTTGGTTCTTGCTCAAACAACTATCCGCCAGCTTGGCAATCTTTCTAGCAGAGGTAATAGAGCACTGCTTTCTAATTTCTGGATCAATAATTGAGCTAAATCTTTTACCATCAACAGGGTACTGTTTCACCCATTCTAAAAGCTTCTGCTCCATCGATGGCCGGTTTCTATCCACCGTTCGTCTACCAGTGATGATTTCGTATAGCACTACACCAAAACTGTATATATCGCTTTTACTCGTGAGGTGGCCTGTGTCGAGATATTCTGGAGCAGCATAGCCATATGTCCCGACCACCTAATACAATTTTCTGAAAAATGAGTACATAAATTTTGCAAACAATTTAATATAAAAGAATATTCTTTTTCCAATGAGATCTCTCATGGCATCTAAAATACTTTTTGTCCCGAATCTATTTATCTCACAGTAATACTTATGAGATACAATTGCATTTCAATCTAAAATAAAGTAAATTTATATGAACGATAAAATGTTAGTAAAAAAAAAAAGATAGCTGAAAGAAGGGTCAGGAGCTGACGTATAATCTTTAGACATTGGTCTGGGTGTCAGTGATTTAACATTGCTATTTCACTAATTTTTCAAAGTTCAAAACAAAAAAACTCGGAAGTTTATAGGGTGTCAATTGTAAAAACTGAAAAAGCAATTGTATGGAGTCTTAATTACATATGATTTACAATCTACTTACAGCTGTTGATACATGTGTATGATCACCGTTTGGGCCTTCCCTAGCTAACCCAAAGTCCGAAAGTTTAGCCTTGAAGTCTTTATCCAATAGCACATTTGAAGCTTTAAAGTCTCGAAATATCACCTGACAAAATTGAAAATACACAAGAATTGAGATTTCATCAACTTAAGAACTGGCACACCCTTTTAAAAAAAGTAGGGATATAAATGGTCTATAATTTTTATTGTTGGTTTTGGGGTATGAATAGTAATAGAAATCACAAAATTTACTACTTCAAAGATATTTCTACAATTGTTATCGAGTAATCCTTCCTTTTCTTTTCTCATTGGTTAGTGACCTGACTTGCAAATAAGCCATTCCAGAGTTTACCAGGCCCTACCGTAATAAACTTAAAACGAGCTTGAAAACGGACCCTAACTTTAACCTTTAAGAAAAAGACTAGGGCTCAATCCAATATAGCTTCAGCCAATATCCTAGCAAATTTACAATATAAAGGTGTAAACAAGCAGGGCTTGAGCCAAACTCCTAACGGATTGGGATCATCACTTACCAATAATGAGTGTTCTTGTTTCTGTTCTCAAATAAAAAACCATAGGCTGATATACATAATAGAGACGAATATAAGCATGTCGTAGTGATCATTGTATAGGCATGAGATTAGTGCTAATAAGGTAAACTTTATGTACTAAATTCGTTTGGACTTCATGTTGATCATACAACAACTTCCTCGTAAAGTAATGGCCAATGAAATCAAAGCGTTAAGCTAAGATAAAATAAACTGTAGAAAAGAAGAAGAAAAAACTGAACCTGGACTTCTAATCCTTGATGAAGATAATCCAATCCTTCAGCTGCACCGAGCATAATGTCTAATCTGATTTTCCAAGGTAGAGTAGCTGTAGCTCTGCTAAAGAGATGATCTTCTAAGCTCTTGTTTGGCATATATTGGTACACCAATAGGTGTTGTATCCCTCTCTCTCCATCCTCACAACAATATCCAATCAGTTTCATTAGGTTTGGGTGATCCACAATACCAAGAAACTGAACCTCGGCCAGCCATTGTTTACGACCCTAAAAAAACAGAAAATATCAAATACTGTGATATATGAACCTAAACTAAAATCACCACAAAGAATTGAAACTGACGAAACTTTTGTAATTGCCTATTTTTTAAACATTCACTTGTGAAAAAAGTTAGATATACGAGTTAATGATTTGAAGTCGTGTTTTCCTTTTCAATCATTTTGTACTTCTTCAGATTATTCTCCAAATTGCTACTCATTTTTGGATCAGATTGAAATTCCTAAGGGAATTATCCTAAGTTAAACCTAAATTCATAACATAAAGATTAGCTCCCAAAAGAGCTAAACCAGATAGACTAACCTGAACAAATAGATAAATGTTGGTCAATACATATAAGGTAAGGTTAATACAGAAACTAAGGTGGTTGGGAAAAGTCTTTCAGAAAGACCATATTTGATACTAAGTCAAGGAAATGATACTTTTCCTCTATTCCCTCGTGTGTAACTTTGTATCATCTCTACTTTCAAACTATGATCCCTCATGTCTTGTTATTTGGATCAATCCCATTCAACCTAATTTTTCAACTTTCACCAAATTCAACGTAACCACTATGTTAAAAAAAAAAACTTGAAAAGTTCCAGAGAAGTATTTCAGTCGCCTACACAATAAGAACTGGAAACACTAGTACAAAGACCCAAACCATGGAAAAAACAAAAGTGATGTAGACCAGTATAGAAAGTCCTTGATTTTAATTAAACCAAACACAAACTGAATTCTTGTTACAAAAGTAAGGTTTCAAAATATCAAAAGGTCCAGGTGACATACTCCGAGACCGAGTTATAATTAAACAAAGCAACGTGCTCAACGGGAACTAAAGAGATAAACCTCAACTAGGCTAATCACAATAGACAAAAAGTCACCCAAAATCCGGAAAGGCTAAACTATGAAAGACGTCCCCCAAGTGACCAAAAAGAGGCTCCCAACGGCAAACGATCTTTCAATCATAATTCAACGAAAGACTAGCATAGCAAAATAATTAACATTTGATCAACTAAATGATTAATTCGTCGTAACAAATTACCTGATTGCCCTGCTTGTTGAGCTTTTTTATGGCAACCAAAGTGGTCTCGTCCTCTCCATTCAAACCCCTAATTGTACCTTTATATACCTTTCCGAAACCCCCTTCGCCGATCTTTAATGTCCTGTTGAAATCATTAGTAGCGTCTCTAAGCTCTTGAAACGAAAACACTCTCAAATTATGCTCCTTTTCTCTATACATTTCCTCTACACTCCTCGTTACCAAGTTCGCAGACGAATCATCCGATTTACCATCTTTTCGCAGTTTCGGAGGTTTTGGAGATTTGGCTTTATTCTTAAAAGGGCAACAACAATACCTCATTTCTTTCTAATTTTACGGGTCAAGATCGAATTTTTAGCTGCAGTTTTTAAGCAAAAAGATAGGCTTTTTTGAGGTTGAGAAAAATCTGGGTAGATTATTTAGGCCAAAAATGAAGAAATACTCATTTTTCAAAAGCTGTAAAGAAACAAAGCAGCTAGTATAGAAATAAAGAAAATGAGCTCAAAAGCGACAGCCAAACAGATCCTTAGCTTTGAATACTGATTTCACTCAAGACTTTCATCTAAACAGGTATGTTGTGTATAAAATATACTATGTGTTTATTATTATGCTCAAAATAATGCATATATATAAATATTGAGGAAGAGAAACCCAAGTGTGAAAATGGAAACCAAAATGGAAAATAAAAAGAAAAATACCCAAAACAGAATTTTGCAGCTCAGAAATGTTATATATATATATATCTATGTAAACAGTAACAATAATAAAGTGGAGAAGAAAAAGGAAAATCCAGCTGAGCAAAAACGAAAATTCAAAATTGAAAAGTAGTTAGATCATAAAATGAAGATGATGACGTGTCTTGTTTTAGCCAGACACGGAATTTGTTTGTGGAAAAACACAGAGAGAGAGACGAAAGAGATAAAGGGTTTGATTGTAATATTCACTTCTATATTTCCAAGTAAAAATCAATTTAATGCATGTTTTTTTTTATTAACTATGCTTACATTATACCAACTTACTCCTTGCTAGTTAATGTTATGCTACAACATTTTGGGATTATAGTTTTGGTCTTATTTAGATTTTAAGAATTTAGATTTGTTAAATTTGTTTATGGTCTAAACGAGCTAGAAGTTTGAAGGAAATAAATATGTTTTTCTTTCATATCAAATAATCCAATTTTTCTAATTAAAGTAACTTTTCAAACTTGAATATGAAAATAAAAAAATGATTGTAAAGTTACATTTCTTTCATGGTTCATGTGAATTGAATCTACGCTATCTATAATTCATCAATGTTGGCAATATGGGAGCGGAAGTGAAACCAAGGTATACGTACTCGACGGATTCATTATTTCTTGGTTTGCATCTCATACAATTGATGGTTGAAAAGTCGTGTATGTACGCTTGTCGACGCCAGGTGTTCTTCTCTAATTTCAAAAAACTAAAAACCACCATGCCTTCGAAAAGAAGAAAACTAAAGTCGTCACTCTCAAAAAGTGAGATCTAGTGGACAAAAATTATATCAGTTTCCTTGGAGAAAAATCATTTCCACTTAACAAATTTCAAATTTGCTAGGAGTCGAACGATTCAAAGTTATCAAACTTCGGACTCAACTGATCTTTAACCGCAAGCATAAGTATTACGAGTCTGAAATTTACTCATTCGAGCAAAGCAAAATGCATCCTCCCTCTCTAACAGTTTTTATTATTTTGTATAGATAATTTTGACATGTTTGTATTCATCGAGGACATCTAGTGATCCAACTTCATTTTATGGACTAAATATTATATTATCCAATGACTAGAGGACTAAAAAGGCTATTACCTATTACCGATTATTTAGGTGAGAATTAAATATCAGGAGACTTTGCCGCGTTTTTTAGTCTGTCCAGCACAGAGCTTACATGTGAACTGTGACGTAGCTATATGTAATTAAGTTACAATATGGTACAATTTAAACTTTAAACCCATGTACTTTGGTTGCTTTACAAATTAGCCTAATCTAGCTTTGGATGATGCAATAAAACTTATGTACTGCTCGAATAGTCGAATGCAATTGCAATCGATCCGTGACAGTTGTCTAGCGTCAAGTATCGTTACAAAACAATACTATTACTTTGCGGTTTCTACTGTCTTGTATCATCGTGTTTTTTTCTATATATTGTTAATGCTTTCTTTACAAGTTGTTTATACAACATAAGAAACTGTCTTTTTTTATGAATGAATCTCTTATAAGAGCATAAATTATAAATTTTTATGAAAAATTAGCTTCAGATTGCTTTTGGCTCTTTGTACTTCATTCTTCATACAAACTTGGACAATCACCAAAAATATTTCGGAACACAATTGTTTTTTTATTTCAAAATTAGGTATAGTGATGCAAAGTACGAGAGAGGACTTGCAAACTATCCGACCATGGGGGTTATTTGCATTTTAACCCCAAATAAGGATTTATCATAATAGACATAAATAGAACTTGGTACTGTGATATAGACCACCGTATCATTGACAGTTGAAGAGGTTACATTTGAAATGTAAATGTTTATTTCAAATAGACTAGTCCAGTCTTATTCTAAAGTCCATCTGTGTTTGTTCAATTTTAATACTAAAGGACTTCCTTCCATTCAAAATAATTTACGATTATGTTATATTCTCCGTGTCACAACGGATTATATATATATATATATATGGATGATGCACTTCCTAGTTAACGATGAAAAACATACGTATCCCTTCAAATGTACACTACAAAATAATGTTTGATTTAGTGAGAGTCAAAAACTGTCACAAGCCTGTCGCAAATTGATAAAACCGTCACAAAACCGTCACAAATTGACTAAACTGTCACAAAACCGTCACAAAAACCGTCGCTAATAAGCTCGTAACAAAAAATACCGTCACTAATCCCGTCGCTATTTAAGTATTTTTTTGTAGTGGTACATAAAACACAATTTATAATTTGATAAACCAAAATATAAATATTTAACATAATAAAAATCCAACCTACTAAAAACTCAAATAAAAATATAGTAAAACCCTAGTTGAGACTACACTAAATTTAAATATTAATTAAAAATAATAAAAATTATTAAATATAAGTATTACTAATATATATATATATATATATGTATATGTATATATATGTATATATATAACTCACGCACTATATTTGGAGGGATAAAAATGTATTTTTTTAATAAAAATATATTATTATACATGTAAGGGAGTGTGCAATACATGTGAGGGAGTGTGTAAGGGAGTGACAAATTTGCGTGAATATATTTTATATTTTGCATGTGATATAAGCCATTGATATTTGTATAGCTGTTTTATTAAATATATACTACTCCATAAATAATATTATAAATATAGTAAATCAAGCTAGACAAAGTTGTACTAAAATGCATGCATATCCATTAAAGATTCCAAACTAAAAAATCAAAATGAATGCTTTAATAAAGTTGTTAGACCTATAATATTTTGTATTAGGTAGTCATGGAGGAGAATAACACAATTCTCACTTCCCACCCGTCAACAACTTGTTCATATCTTAATCCACGTTGCAATAGATAATTAGTTAATTACAAGAAATGAAGAATTACGTACAATATCATTGTGTATTTTCGTAGTTGAGGACATACAACCTAATTAACTTTGTACAAATCATTTCGAAAGGAGGAGATCGTAATGGAGTGTCATGCAGGCTGCATCTGGTCACCCAGAAGACTGGCCCTTATAGTACAAGGTGACTACGGGCCGAGGAGTACTACGCTTTGTCATACATTAATGCGGAAAACATTTTTTAATAGCATATCTTATCAGATTTTAACACTTTAGTACACAATCTATTAACTTTTCTAATATAGATATCAGGTTATCCGAGTATATTTAAACAAACCCCCAACCAGATTCAGTTTATGATCTACCTACTGAAGAATGAACCGGACGGAGACCCCGATCGGGATCTGTAGCCCTTATATATTTTGACTAATATCATAAAAAATTAGCATTTTATATCGTCCCATTCTATATAATATAATCCCCATTTGGGCTTCATGTGTTGTCTCTACTTAACGGAAAACTGAAAACTCGTTTCACATCTAAAAAGACAAGATACCACATTTTTCGTTTCATGTATTCACATTAACAAATGTTCTCTCTTTTTACATTATTCAAATATATGATTTTATTATAACTGATAAGTGTAGTCCTACAAACAATTTAACAAATACGTGCTAACATACGTTACACATGCAACAGATACTCAGCTAGAGCGCATAAAAAACCCATTAACTATTGTTTTTTAGGTAGTAAAAACAACTTGATGCCTGATAAATGATAGACTTTTAATAATTTTTTTTATCACTTTTCATGTTTTCCGATATTCCAAAATTAAATCTTTTATTATTATTATGACGTTTCACGTTTTCGTTTACTTCAAAATATTGGCAATTATAGTATGTGTTTATAATTAGCTGGGCTAAACTAAATACACAAAATAGTACCAAAAACAATAAACCCAGCCCAAAGTATATAGCCCAAGCCCACATAACAAATCTTAAATATATTAAATAAAATCATATATAGGGTTTCTCTCTCTCTCTCTCCTCCAAGCACGCCGTTCTCTTTCATAAAGCTAACAAATCGTTGAGATGGTAAAAAAAACTCTTTATCTTTAATTATTTATTACATAACATGATAACAATATATATATATATATATATATTTGTTTACATACATACATTTGTATTTAATTGAATATTGATAGGTTCTTCTCTTCCTTTTTTTAACTGGATTGAGTTGTTTAGCTACTTTTAATTCATTGAACTGTTTTAATTAATTTAAAATGAATATTGATATGATATTTTAATCATTTTGACCTTTATTTGAAATGGGTTTGTGCTAATTTCAGCTCATTTGAACTGAATAAATTGTTTATTAAATATTGATAGGATTTGTTAATTTATTCTAGCTTGATTCTTATGATTTTAGCTTATTCAAGAGTTTCATAGTTTTAAAATTGCATATTGTTAGGATCTGTGAATGTATTCGAGTTTGTTTAGAATGCCATTTTCAGCTCGTTTAAAGTGTTGTTTTAAAATTGAATATTGTTAGGATTTGTTATTTTCTTTGAGCTTGGTTTGAAATGGGTTCTGCTAATTTCAAATTATTATACAATGAATATGGATAGGAACATTTAATTTTATTTGAAAGGCGTGATCTTTTAATTTCTCTGATGCGGATTTATAATTGCATCTTTGAAGTGTTTTTAGCGCTAAGGATGAATATTTATTGGAATTTAATATTTTTTAGCTTGATCGGCAATGGTTAAATTTCTTAAAAAGGAATACTGATAGGATTTGTTAACCTTTTGAGATGGATGTTTCTGCTAATGTCAGCTCATTTGTAGTGTTTGGAATTATACCTAGTACAAGATATGGGTCTATGGATTTGTTATAAACTTAAGTAAATTAGTAGTTCATATTTTTTTTGGTGGAGGTGTAAAAGTAAGAACTTGGCACAAGCTATGGATTTATTTTGTCTTGTTTGGGTTTGATTTTGGTTTTTGAATTTCAATGAGAGTAATTTGGCAATGAAAAACACTACAGACTTGAGACTACCCAAAATTGACTTCAATAACGTGGAATGGAGAATTAATATCTTAGACAAGCTGAGTTCTGTCTATAACTCATTTTTACAAACTAAACTAGTGATTCTAGTAGGGAAATTCTAATAGTTGCCGTTGCTGACTTGTACAGGCTAAGCGAACCAAGAAAGCTGGTATTGTCGGAAAGTACGGTGAGTAAATATTTTTCTTACTTAGTTTGACATATTTTATTTTGATAATATGTTCATGGCCATGGACTAGAATTCTCAATTCATAAAATTGGGCAATTTTGAGCTAATCTGAATACAACATTGTGTCTGGTATTTAGGAAACTAATTACCTTCTCATATCTCTGTGTGAATGTGTATCATGATTACAATGATGACTTCTGTAGTCTATCTATTTCCTCTCATTAACTACAACAGTATGTAGCTGGAAAAGGGAAATCCAAGCCTAAGTACGTTCTTTTAGTATGCAAGATTAGATGCAATTATGTCGTTATGCTACAATAGAGGAGTTTGAAGCTTAACCCACAAATTATATACTATTTGTTTTAAAAAGTCTTATCATTCATATCCACTCCATCACCGCTCTCCCCTCATCAATTCCCGGTCATTAAAGCCTATTGCTTGTTATGCATGTAATCAGATTTTTGCTACTGGGTTGTTGCCGTATCTGCCGTGGGTTTTAGTATCTTAGAATGTCTCATGATAAGTTAGTTCACAAAACAAAGTTGTGTATTAGCTGAAGTGAAAATTTTCTGCTAATGAACGCTGCTTCTTTATCTGCTTTTTAAATTTGACTTTTAATTTGTCATATTTAGGTACTCGATATGGTGCCAGTCTGCGTAAGCAGATCAAGAAAATGGAGGTTAGCCAACATAGCAAGTATTTTTGTGAGTTCTGTGGCAAGGTATGTATATTCAACTCACATGGCTTATGTGGTGACATTAGTGTTTTAGTATTTTGCGATTACATATAATTAATCCTTCATTTCTCATATGCAATTGTCTGGAACTGTATAACTGCAGTATGCTGTGAAGAGAAAGGCTGTGGGGATCTGGGGATGCAAGGATTGTGGGAAGGTCAAAGCAGGCGGTGCATACACGCTGAAGTAAGTCGCACACTTTATTCTTTTTGATTTCTTTCTGGTCTCATGCACTGTGATAGGTGAACTAATATTGTAACTTTTGTCTCTCATTTTGTAACAGCACCGCAAGTGCAGTGACAGTCCGCAGCACGATTAGAAGGTTGAGGGAGCAGACCGAGAGTTAAGCTGTAGCTTATAAGTGTATTATCCAAGTCGAGTATCAAAATTGCCTCAATTAAGATTTATTGGAGACAATTTATTGGAGACAATTTTATTGCATTTTATCAGTGTTGTTGAAACGGTTTTCCTTTATTTAGAGCGACTGAATTTTGCTTGTGGGTCTTAGTACTTTAATCATGTATGATCATTTCTGCTTCAGAGCAATATTTGACTTTATCTCTCTGTTCCCCGCTGCTTATTTGATGTGATATAATATTTCTTTTTGGAAATTTAGATCTGAAACTGGGGAAACAAATAAACATTTCGAGTTCTTTGCCTTTCTTTCGGTTTCAGTTTCCAGAAAATAAGATCAAATATTTGAGTAAATCTTTGTTGGCACACTTGATAATTTAATAACCAATGATGCTTATCTGAGTTGTTTTCTTCAAATGGGTGTTGTTTATCGAGCAACCGACATTAACTGTGAAAGAACATTTACTGCAACTGATCTACATGTCCATTTTTTCATGCAGTTCATTTCAGTGCCTACACATTTTTCTAATGAATTTATAAAGAAAGTTGATACAACCAACCACTTTTCATCATAAATTATTCCGGATAGATTCACAAATCACAAGTATGCTGCAAACTGCTAACGAACCCGAGTTATTTCTGCATATTCTCAGTGTATTGCTATAGAAGACAACTGTCAACTTTTGTGAGCAAACACTCGTCATTGATACATATCTAAACCACAATATTAAACCTACATAACTCGCCGTTTCCATTTCTAGTCCTTTCTTTCTAGTGTTCTACAAATACAAAATAACGCCCACATCTTCACCCTTCCCTAACGAAACAATACAGGATGACTGAGACAGTTGTGTATTACGACCACTTCGCTATTGGTCCTAGGTTCAAACGTTCAAGGGCTTCTTATATATATGAAGCTGAAGTTTGGAAACTAAACAAAAATTGTGATTTATATAAAAAAACAAATAGCAAGAAAATTACTAAATGATCATCTAGAACGCCTAATTTGGAAACTAAAGAATTAGCCAGGCTATTCACAGATCTATGTTCGAGTATTTAAACTCCAATGAAAGTTGACTCTCAAAGCCCTCATTTATTTAATAATGGCTTCGATCTCCCAATATATAGTGATTTTGCTTTTAATGCAGAAAGTAAATATTTCCAAGTTGTTGGAGTGAAAAATGACTATTTTCCAGTTATTTTCTTTCGCACGAATACAGGCACTTCGTAATGCCAAAGCTTCTGCCATTATAGGCGAAGATGCTACATAACGACTATCCCATAGGTCGATCAAATACCCCAGATCATCTCGAACAATGATACAAATGCCTGCTACTTCACTTGGAGATTTGATGGAAGCCATTTCAAATAACCATCAGGGTGGTTTTTCCATTTTTTATGAACTTCTTTGGCCATCACGACCTTTCATCTTCATCATTTTTGAAACAATTTTCAAGTCTAATAACACTCTCGGGTCTTGGTTTACACTTTTCCAGAACCATATCATTTCTCGCTTTCCAAATATGCCTAGGAATATTCATAATTGTCTCTACCGTATTATTAGCTATATTGTCTTCAATAATCGAATAAACCATTGTGCGAAAATGGTACCAGTTAATGTTGGTACTGAAGCAGCAAGCCAATAGGACTACCAAACCACAGTGGCCTTGTCCAAGCACACTGCAAAGTAAATGTTCTACGGATTGGGCTTTCATAGCAAATAGGACATATTGGTGATTCTCTGCAATGCCTTTTGAATAGATTCTCTTTTGTTGGTAGCACGTTTCAGAGAGCTTTCCAAAAGAAACGTTGCACTCGAGGGGCCGTATTTGTATTCTACACTTTTGTTCCAACTATTGCTGTCTATTGAAGAAAGATGAGCACGGCGTCACGCTCGGTAAGTGAAGTATTTCAACCAATACTTAGATTTAACATTGTATGCGCCATCTTTCGAGTAGTGCCAATAGTACAAATCTTGGCTGCGGTATTTCCGTACACTACTATTTCTAGTAACTCTTGGATCCGTTTGCTTTTGATCTTGTTTAATTTCTGGCACTATGTTAGCATTTGGGTTTGGATCCTGTGACAATTAGGTGCTGGTACCAATGTTGATGCTTTGATCTGATTGTAGTTGATTTTGTTGCCTAAATTCAGTAGCTTTTAACTTATTGTGTATGAATTGTATAACTGTAGATCATATTATGGATATGATGTGGGTGTAGCTAAAGATCTTTAAATCCTCATTGATTCAATCACCGTAGGAATCTCTTTGTTTAGATGTAACAGAGTGCATTAGCATTCTACAGTAGTAGAGAGATAACTCGTGAATAAGTCACATAGTTTCGAAAAATGAAGAAAGAGCAGTTGAAGTTACTCGGCCAAACAGTATGATATTCAAACAGTCAATCGAGGTACACACAATAGTTACAAGCATTAATGCTTATTCTAATTAGAAAAATCACTAGTATTTGATCCCCAGTTGGGTTCAAACTGTTTCCACAAATGAAAGTATTCACATACATACCTGTATTAAAAGTAGACTAATAAAAAATCTGAAACTTTTCAGGTCACAATTAATGGCACAACGAAAGTCAAATAAAAGATTCTTCATAGTTAAATCGAAGATTTAGAGTTGAAGAACCAAAAATAATAAACGTCATAAACACGAGAGTAACATTAAATGGAGATCCCTTCAAACATCAAAACCATAATTCATACTTAAGGGTACAATGATTTAGATCGATGAGTTTTACTTCACAAACTGGTTTATCAGTTGAGTTCATCACTGTTCTCTCATATCAAGGTTATCTTACATTGTCCCAGGTCTAAAAAATGCGACAGAAATCTTCAATAGTCAACTAAGCCCCTTCAGCCGTTGTGCTTTTCGATGTACTGATATAGAGCACTGCATCAAGAGTAAAACAAGTTACGGTTATTTTCAATTCAAAAAGGAAATAAAGTATTAGATAATTGCTCTACAACATGATGCAGATAAAACAAATAGCAGAGACAACGAAAAATATATACCATTGTTTCCTCGAATAAAAGCATCGCCATATTTGTTTTTGAGCTGTCCATTAACATATTCTTCTGTTTGCTCCATAGCAATATTCATGTATCCATCAAGACATGCCAAGATACCTGTGCAAAAAAGATAACCTTAGTAACATTACTCGCACATCAAGCCTTATATTTTTGTATACAGACACCAAAATTTGAAAAAAAAAAGAAAAAGGCACAGCTCTGTCATACGTCTATTAAGCACTCTATACAACATTCAATCAAACAAGACCAAGATAAAAGATAGAAAATGACATTCATATTGTTTCATTTATCAAAAAAAAAAAACTCCATATGCGAGGGGTGAAACTTTTCTGCACAAACCCCTCGCTGCCACAGCGAGTACATTTGCAGTAACTATTTTACCTATAGCTGCACAGATTACATGGAAGGATGAACAAATTATGGGGAAGGTATTACTAATATACCCTTGTTGGAATTTAGTTAGTTATATTAGTATATACATATAATCAGAATGTAAGACCCATTAGCCTAGAAGACTTAAGAGTAATACTTAATACACGTTATTAGGAATTCAGACAGGTTCGGTAGGAACTCATGCTGGCTAATGGGAGTTAGCTTCCCTCCAGATCTCATTGCACCTCACATATCCAGACTATGGATCCAAGCCATGGACCATTAGAAATCAATGGCTCTAAACCACGTTAAAAAAACGAAAAACGTAAGAACAATTTCCCCTTTCTCTTAGTCAGATAGAAGCATCCCAACTTTTCATGTTGAATAACTGATACAAGATCAATGCTCAATATTTGTTCTTTGCAATTATGACATATTGAGCACAGAGATTCTAAGAATTCTCTTTGCAAACATAACTCAAAAACCAACAGCTACTTCAAATTTTTAAATAAATGAAAATCAAAGGTCTGTAATTCTAAATACCATTTTTTTACAAATCTTGCTTGACGAAATTGGGGACTGTAAAAATCAAAGGAACCATTAAATTACAAAGAACAAAAACTTGGCTGGGATACTCTTTACTATTTCTAAATGTACTGTATCTTAAGGGCGTTGATGGGATAACTGTCCATGTGGACGGATGGGATCAGAGCTCTGGCGGAACGAGGTACTATAGCATCTAGAAGGGAGCTTAGTCTCCACTAACAGAATGATGAGTTGATAACTCCAGATTATTTGATCCTATAGAACTACCGTCTATAGCTTGGATCAACATAAACAATTACTCGTTCACAGTGTCTTTTCTGTTTTACCCTTGGAACTAAGACAGCCCCTCTCAAGATATACACTAATACACAACAGTCATCTTTGTAAATGTACAAATTACATTTACCGAGGTCATAAAAACTTTGTTTATATTGTATTAGATTCACCATTCACGCGCGGTGGCTCCCTTGATCTATAAATTCTAGTAGATGGCCAGTTACTAACATCGATCAGTTCTAAGTGACTACCATACAATTGACAGTAAATTAGGAAAACAACCATAGGCATTAAAATGATCAACTTTGAAGTTTCTTGGTTTGATAATCAAGTCTACAATAATTACAATAGAAAATAAATACTGATCCATTATTAAAATAAAAAATAAAACTGCATAAAACAAATTATAAGAAAAGATCAGTCTGACATGTATTGCAGCCTTTACTAAAGAAAAGAATGTCTGCAACAATGCCTTATATAAGAAGGCACCGATTAGATAATTTAGGAAGTTTATGCAACATATTATCTCAATTTTTTAATCTTAACGAATTGTTCTCGGGTGTTTTCTATTGAAAGCAAAAAGTAGATAAAAGAAGAACCATTTCATCAAAGAAACAAATAGACCGACACACAAACTACACATGTCCTAAAGTGCGGACTGCGACAAATACTCGCAACTAAGCAGCATGGGCAAGGGAGAGGATAAGTCCTGAATAGAAATGGTGCACAAAAGGAACTTAAACGGTGACAAACTTATAAATATATATTCTCCCATGGAAGAAAACAAGATTGTTTTGTCCGGATGAAATTATAAGCCATGACAAACCTAATTATACGTCCACAAAATTGAAAAAGATCTATAGATAGAAGCGAAATCACTGCCCTCACATTTAAAGACCAAATGACAAAAATCAGTAAGAAATAGATTTGTTTTAAGTTTAACACACAGCTTCATACATATGGGAATTAGATACGTAATTTATTTACTGAAATTAGTTAACCAAATATAGGAAACATGCTTTTTCTGTGATCTGACCTATAACGATACACAAGAACAATCAAAAGGCCAGGAAATCACAAAAGTAATCGGGAACAATAAAAAAAAGGATTACTAGAAAAAAGGTGTATTGAATGACCTCTATAGTCAACACCAGAGTTCAACTTCACCACAACAGGTCGTCCTCGGATAGATTTGAGGAAATCAGCTGGTGTTTTTGCGGTAGATGGCGCTTTCTCTCCTGCTCCACTCATCTCTTCTGGTAACTAAAAACCTACAATTTTTTAATTAGAGAAATTAAGTCATACTCAAATTACATTTTATAAACAACTATCTTCACAACAGCTATTCTAAAGTACATATATATCTTTCATGTAATACTTATAGCTAAAAGGATAGGTGAGAGACATAGCGGGACACAATTATATAAAGTTGATGAAAGAAGGTATGTCTTAAAAATTCTCAAACTAACTATCCAAAACAGCTCATTTGAATATGGTTATTCCATTTAAATACGATAATATGTTGTATAACCCGTTCTCTACTGCATAACTCAAGGTTACTCTGAACTAGCTATCTTTTTATTTTAGCTAATTTCTTGTGAGTGCTCGAAGTCTGTCAGTAGCTACAGCCTACATACAGGGCTTACAGGGCCAGCCCTAGCAATTCGGCGGCCCCTATTAACTTTATTCAAAATGAATAATTCAACATATAGCAACAGCAAAAAAAGAACTTCAATTTAACAAAATCTGACAAAGATTGCATACAACATAACAAAGGGTACCCATTTCAAAACAACATCGAACATAACAAAAAAAAGAGTTTTTTTATTTTCAGCACCGGCACGAAATTTAGTTTTGCCTTGTACTAGGTGAAAATCTACTAAAGGGAAGCAGCCCTATTGGACAAAAAGAACAAAAAATATTTTATTTAATACAAGCAGAAAAGAACCTAGCTATTTCAACTTTCAAATACTTTAATCTTTATAATACAGAAGAACAAAAGTTGACAACTCCCTAACTATCCATATTCCGGGAACATCGACGCATTCAGAATAACAAAGAGTACTATGTCAAAACAACTCAAACTGTACTAAAACAAAATCTTTTATTTTCCAGCACCGGCACGAAGTTTTTGTTTTGCCCTGTACTAGGCAAAAGTATACTAAAGGAGTAAAGGGTAGGAGCCTCATTGGCAAAAAGAATAAATCTTCTTTTACTATATAACCAAGCGAGTCCAACCAATTTACGGAACCAACAACCACAAGGTCAATCTTCATACGGTTGTATCTCCTAAGCTAAAATAGCTAAAATTTCTTTTATTTAATACTAGTAAAAAAGAACCTAGCTGTTTCCACTTCAAATACTTCAATCTTTATATTACAAAATAACAAAATCTGACAACTCCCTAACTATCCATATTTTGGGAACCTCAACGCATACAAACTAACAAAGAGCACTATGTCAAAACAACATCGACAGTACAACAAAAAAGCCTCTCTTTTTTTCTAGCACCGGCACCATTTTTTTTTTTGCCTTGTACTACGTGAAAATCTACTAAAGGGTAGCAAGCCCCATAGGACATAAAGAATAAATATTTTTTACTAAATAACCAAACGAGTCCGACCCATTTACGGAACCAACAACGAACAGCTCAATCTTCATTCCATTGTAACTTCTAAGATAAAATAGCTAAAATTTCTTTCAAATCGAAAGTAATTAAACACTAGTAGAAAAGTACCTAGCTGTTTCAACTTTCAAATACTATAATTTTTATAAAACAAAATAACAAAATCTAACAACTTCCTAACTATCCATATTCTGGGAACCTCGACACATACAAAATAACAAAGAGTAATATGGCAAAACAACAACAAACTGTACAAAAAGTCTTTTTTTTAGCACCGGCAAGAAATCTTGTTTTTTTCTTATACTCGGAGAAAATCTACTAAAGGGTAGCAGCCTTATTAAACAAATAGAATAAATATTTTTTTACTAAATAACCAAACAAGCCCGACCCATTTAGGGAACCAAGAACCACAAACTCAATCTTCATTCGGTCGTAACTTGTAAGCTAAAATATCTTTAATTTAACACTAGTAGAAAGAAAAAAACATATCTGTTTCAACTTTCATATACTTTAATCTGTATAATACACAAGTGGGTATTTACGAAACTAAACTTTCATGTTACAATTTATATGATTAAAGAAATTCCAACCAATTGAAAACTAAGTGGGTAGTGAATAGAAAACCCTAGCTAGAATTTTCAATATTAAAAATCCAATTAGATTGAAAATTTAAAAGATATTTACCAACCAAAACAGAGAATATTAATGAAAAAGTGAATAAAGAAACAGATATAGACAAACCTTAATTGATCGATTGCTAAAGCGAAACGGAATGAGGAGAGAGAGAGAGAGAGAGAGAGGTTTTATTAATTGGTACTTTATCTATATATTAGGGCAATGTTTTTTTATTTTTATAATTAATAACCCTCTTTTAAAGCACGTTCGAACCCTCGGATATACGAGCGTCGTATACTTGTTCGGCTATTTTATGAAAAGCACGTTCGAACCCTCGGATATACGAGCGTGGTATACTTGTTCGGCTATTTTATGTTTGGTTTGATTCTTTTTTTTTATTTTATAGGAGTAAATAAATTAGGAACAAAGCCAACTAGTAGTAATTTAGTGAAACCGAACATATAAAAGCGAACCATGGCTACAATTATTGGACTAGTAAACTATTGAAAGTGAACCAAATCGAAGTGATTATATATAATTGGTTAATCCGGTGGTTCAGTTTGTTTATACAATCACACTGCATGACTAAAAAAGAAAACTCATGTACAAGTGAAGTAAAAATGATGCATAGATTAAATTATATATTTATAATAATTTATACACTATGCATGTATATTTTGGAAATATGAGCTTAAGACAGAGACCATGTGTATAATGCATAAATTGGAAAAAACAATGGTACAAATCATAAATCGTGGAAGAAAGGATAGTACAAGGTATAAGTCATGAAATGTATTGCAATGGTAGATATGTAAAATTAATATTTCAGGTTTCAATTTAGAAGGAAGTGTACAAAATGGTCCGATCAGAATAGTATAGTGACAAAATTGGGAATCTTGATAGTACAAGGTAGCGATTGTTAAAACCTCGTAGAGGGTACAAATTGAGTAGTTTCCCCAAAAATAGAGGTTTAAATAGTATTTTACAAACAAAAAGCAAGAGTACACATCAATGCCAAGCAATAATTTTCTTTATAAGTAAACTTTTACACTTATCGCCAAACAACATTGGCAAGTTAAAAGTAAACTCTAAAAGTATACTTTTCCACGTCCAACGAATAAGTATATTTTTCCACTTATAAGATGCTACCAAACGAGACCAGCATGTTAAATCCAGCATATTTTATGGTTTGTGGACTTTGAAACCAAACACTCTGGGAATATAGTTTTGAGATGCCTTTTGCGGTTTGAGGTGCCCATAAGTCATCAGGAATAGGTTCGGAAAGGTAGTGCCGACATAAGCGCCATCGATATCTAAATGAAATTTAAAGGAAAAATAACATTATCAGAAAGAAGCTAATTTAGTGTAGAAACTGAGATTCTATGCCAGCTTTATATTGAGGAGATACTAAATAAGGATCCTAAAAGTGAAGGAAACATGGATCCAACTATTTTGGCTACCAACAAAAAACCACACCCCACAATTTACATCAGAAGTATAGATCATATTTAACAGAGTAGATGGCAAATTCACCCAGTCATAATCAATGCCATTGTCCACAATAAATAAAAAACCTTTACGTGACGCTGAAGAAATTCATCCAAAAGTTTTTGCTAGGTTAAACTTTTTATACCAACCCATGCATCCTTTATTTCCTTTTTTTTGCAAAAGGTGATAATAATGTGAAATGTACCTTTTCATTTTGAAGATAAAAGATAACGTTGCTTGGTCAAATTAATGTTGTAAACTCAATATCCAGCATGATCACCAACTAAAGTTACTATAGATGAATCAGGGCTACATAGTCTACTACATGTTAAGCTGGTAAACAATTCATTGATTTAGGACTACATAGTCTAAACGTTATGTACCATTTTTAATACATGCTACAAAAATGCATTAGTTCCAGTATAGAGTAAGAGCCACGTACTATTTTGAAACCTCGATCTAGGGCTATAAACATCCTCGCACTTGGGACAAAAAATCTTTACTGTACTTTGTCGAGGGATGTCTGATTGACCAAGGGGGAGGCACGGTTGCCCACAACAGTAAACTCTTGGGCACCGTCCAAATTCAGCATTCTTGTATTTCTCTAGCTGGTAAATTTAATTGATTAATTCATGTACCAGAAGAAAAATAAGAAACTGAACTTTTAAGGTGAGATATAGGAAAATGCTCTTACCATAGCAGCCATCCCTTTGGTTGTCAATATATATCGAACATGAATTAGACCGTAAAGCATCTCAGCAGCTGATTCTACTAATTCATTTTGTTCCTCAGTAAAAGTATCACCTACAATGTTACAATAGAAAATTTTATCAGAGAAAAGAAGAGGAAAGGAAGACACCAAGTAGAATACTTCATAGTCAGGAAGCTATGCACAATAATACCAATCTTTTGTAACAACTACAAACCCCCCGTAGCATGTTTCACTATTCCAAACATAATTCTGGAATAAAATAACAAAAAAATAAATACGTAAGCAAAATAAATCTCAAGCAAATCCTTACCACAAGTAAACGTCTTAAATCTTTTAAGCAGAGGCATAATCTCCAAATTTACGCAATTTCAAATGAGTACATCATAACATTGAGAAATAAATTTCTTGATACATTTGAGAGAATCATTTATACCAAATTTCCAAAAGTTAGGCTACCATCTTTTACTTCTATGTACAACCTCACTAATGATAAACGATAATCATACTCACATTATTAAAAGGTAATAGACATAATATCCTAGCTATCAATGATGTATCAACGAGCTAGTTCACACACAAACAAGAATTCATGTGAAGGTATAATTAAGAGAAAATATATTTTCTCAGATAGATTGGAAAATTGCTACTTCATGAAGTAATGTAGCTTCTCTTCTCTACAAACAAAAATTATCAAAAAATGTGGAACAATTGGTGTTTCACCAAATCTAAAAACAGACATTAATCAACTAAAAGCCAATAGCTTGAGCAATAGTAATCATTATTTTATTAACTTACCCTTTACAAATTCTATTGAATATTACGCTAAGAGCTTGAAGTCAATCAAGTTAAATGGGTTTAAATATGTGCTACATGTCATCTGAGGGAGTGTTGTTTCGCCAATACCCATACGGCACATTTTCCAAATGTAATTCAAATTACAACACACCTATAAAAACCATATATATTTTAGATTCAAAAAAAATTCTTCGTATTAATATTCTTCAAACCTTTGGATAAGCTGCATACAATTTAACACAAAAGAAAGCAACCCAAGAACAGAATATGTTGTATTTCTACATCATAGTCGTAAATAATATTGAAAAATAAATATCCACAAAAGTTTGCATAATTAAAACTTAAAATAATTATTCAGGGTGGTAGTAGAAGTTTTATAACCTCGTAGCCGCTAAGAATATTAATGAAGCTGGCTTCAGTAGAGATGCTGAAGGCACAGCTCTTGTAGGTTTCCTATTGCAAATGGGTAAGCTCGAAGCAGAGCCAGAGAGACATCAGACATGTCCTGGATGCAATCTTTTCTCTGTGATACTTAAATACTAAGGACATTATCTAGATGGGAAGTGAACACATTGCTGCGTAGAAACTGATAAAGTTCAAAATGTTTCCATCTCAAAAGTTTAACATAGGGCTCAGGTGCCAACTTGAAGTCATACATATATGTATTGCTATACACATATGAGCTTAGAAAAATTAAGCATAGCTTAAAATGAGTGCAAGCAGCTGCAAAATAGTATAAAAGAAAATAAAGGGTGAACCCGGCAGATGACGCTCCCACTATGTTCGGGTCTGGGGAAGGGGCGACTCACTATGGGCCTACTGAAAATTAGTATAAGAAGAAAGTACAGGTTGTTTTCCTCTTTTCTTTCAACTGTTCTTCACCAAATGACCCTTACTCTGTCTAAACCATAAACTACCTAAACCAAAGATATTACGTGGCAAATGCTTTCCAAGAAAAGACTTTGATTTCTAAGAACTTAGTTGCAATTTACCAGTGTGGTATCGTAATGAACAGACAAAATCCCGAATATATTGAAAGATTTAACTGGAGTTTAAGAGACTTTAGTCCCCAACTACATCTAATTTTGCTAATAAAGTGAAGGGAAAGAAAAAGGGAAAATAGCTTTTGCAATTAGTTCCCACAAAAAGGAAAGGGAAAAAAAGAGAATAAAGATGACAGAAAAGGAAGAAAAAAATGGGCCGGAAACAGCATTAAGGTGATGAGATAATTCAGCTCTACTCGTCTATATACCGGAACCAACCAATAAAAGAAAACTATACAAGTTCCCTTACCCTTTTAAGTGATTGAAGATACCAATTTCCCCATGCTGACTTCAAAATTAGAATTCAGCCACACTTTTGGGACTTCAAAATTCAGGACCGTATTAAATATCATAGGCTCATAGCAACATCACAAGATTCAAGATAATATTAACTACTTCTAAACTCAAGCACATAACAAACACCTATTAAGATTTCAAAATCTTCAGTAGTATAGTTACAAACGATATAAAGACTCACTTTCCACTTTATTAGACTAGAAACCAAGTAAGGAAACTTGATTCGTGGTTTTACTTGACGTAAGTATACTGCATGTAACGAGTACAATTATCTTTCAAGATACCATCTAAACAAGCACTAGAATGAACATTCCTGAACTCCATGTGACTATGTCAATCTTTGCAACTTAAAACATAGTTAACAACAAAAGTACCATGGAATAATATGATGGGTTGTGGCAGTACATTGTGCTATTTGCAAGAAATGGAAAAGGAATCGACTTTACCAAGGATACTAAATCTTACCATGAGAGGACTCAACATCCAGAATTAAATCAAGGGCATAATCGTAATAAGGAACTTGACTGCTAAGCCCACATAGGTTAAAATCATCTTGAATATAATCGTCATCAACTTCGCAAAAGAACTCATTTCCTCGCAAGTTACAGAACCATGAGATCCATGAGGTGTCACCTCCATCTGAACCACTTACGTCTGACTCCTCACTGTCAGTTTCAGACTCCTCTGAAATTACAACAACTGAAAGCATATCAGAGAGAAATAGTAAAATTAGAAATTATAAAAGTCAGGAATTACACATCATGACTCAACACACCATATAAACCACTTAGTTAATCTTTCTAGAGAATATAAATTATACACCACAGTAAGTACAGATAGATATGATATATCAATAAATGATACACCAACTAATTTTGCCAATTTCGGCCAAATACAACATAACTTAAAAATACAAAATGTAAACCAGCTAAAACTGAACATATCAAAGATATTCTCCAAATCACATCACAATCAAATACGATGAAATTAACGATTTACTTTAAAAGAAGATGGACCTTTTATGTATCTATAAATTTGAAAAATCAAATGTAATCCTAAAGTTTGATACAACTTGTAAGTGAAAAGGAAAAAAAGCCCAGGAGAGCTCGAAGACAACATTTAGATATATATCAACCGACCCACAGATCAAGTCATACAAGTAAAATCTTTTATGAACTAATAGTCTGATGCCAACATTTCAAAGACACAAACTTTGATGAATTAACCAAAAAATTAAATAAAAATAAAAAACAGTCCAAATACATAAATAAATAAAAAGTGAAAATTAAATAATATGATTAATCAGAAAGGATTTAGCTTTCATGTACCCATCTAATCAAACTCCTCAAGCTAATCACAGAGCCTCAGTCAGAAGACAAATTAAAAAAAGTCCAAATACATACATAAAAACAGTGAAGAAAATGATTTAATCAGAAAAGTTGAATTTTCATATACCCATTTAATCAAAGCCCTTAATCCCTCAAGCTTATCACAGTGCCCAAATCACAAAACAAACAAAAAACAGTCCAAATATATACCTACACATACATACATGCATACATACATATATCTATAACAGTGAAAAATAAATAAATCCAAATAATCACAATCATTTTGAACTTTCATGTACACATTTAATCAAAGCCCTTAATCCCTCAAGCTTATTATAGAGCCCAAATCACAAAACAGACTATAAACAGTCCAAATATACAAATACATATATAACACATATCTATACTATTATAATAAGGGAAGTAAAAAAAAGGTAGTTATTTTTTTAGGCTGCCAAAGTCAACACACTTTAAAAAAAAAACGATTCTTTTCATTAATTACCATCTAAACACAAACTGCTTTAAACAGACTTAATACGTTTCAAACCAACGGTTACAGGAAAAAAAAACTGATCTTTCACCCTCCTCTCTCTCTCTCGGTTTGATCGAACGAATCCACCACCAGTTCTTCATTTTTTTTTGTCTCCTTTGTGTTTTTATTTACTGCTCTTTTATTTGTTTTAAGTTTATTTCCATTTATGTGACTGTTCACACTAATGATGAATATGAAATTCATGTTCTTTTCGACAGGCTATCCTAGCTTTTAATGAGTTCTTTTTCCGGGGTGTCAATTTTTTGTCATAATTGGAAGTGATGATCTCTATCTACCAAATGCATGGTAGATGTTCCAAAACTATTGAATAATTTGATTTTTCACGCTCAAATTCACTAAATGTCATTAAAACCGGGTTGTGGATTCATCATAGTAAAACACAGTTACGAGTTTCATCCCATTACACGTCGAATAATCAGAAACATTTTGAGCTCTCATGTATCCATTTAATTAAAGCCCCTAAATCCCTCAAGCTAATTAAAACAGAGCCCAAAATCACAAAACAAGCTACAAACAGTCCAAATATATACATAAATATATAGCAGCATAAACATTTTGAACTTTCATGTACACATTTAATCAAAGCCACGGCTAATCAAAACAGAGCTTCAATCCCAAAACAAACAAAAGAGCAGTCCAAACATAAAAACAAAATGAAAAAATTACCGTCATCGCGTTTGGTATCGACCAAAGAGGAGGAAGATTTCAGGGCCTTATCTTTAGAAACTGGTAACAAAATCCGATCCCTATTATCTTTACCACCATTCAAAACCCTAGAAGTCGATGGCGAAGATCTCTCCAGCTGCTTATCCAACGCATCGTTTATCCTCTTCCGATCGATCTGCGCAGTCGATCCCCCTCCCCCTCTCGTCTTATACATCTAATTGGGTGGACCGAATGTGTCAGTTTTCAGAACCAGGGGACCCGTTGGGTTTTCTATTTGAGGAGAGAGAAACTAGGGTTTTTACTGATAGACGGTATATTATTTTGATTTAATTTTATGTCTCTCTCTAGGAATAATAATAATAATGGGTGGTATTTATTTGTATTTATAGTGGCGGCATGATGGCAACCTCCGGCGCATTCTTGATGGGAATAAATGATTAGTAATTGGATATGTTTATTAATATTCCAACATATGTATATATATTTTTTTTTTTAAGAATCTTAAGTGTGTAAAGTGTGGATTTTTGGTTTTTGTTTATGATATGATTATGAATCTCTGGTGGCAGAATGATAAATGGTTATTGTTGATATTCATTTATTTGTAATGATGTTCACATCCCGTCGAAAGGGGTGTATATAGTCGTGTCAGTATTGATATTTCTGGTCAGTTTGGCGTTTTGATTTTCGGTTTTTCTATCTTTGATATGATTATGAATCTTTGACAACATAATGATAATTAGCTAGATAATGTTTGTTATTTGTAATCATCTGCACAACTCACTTCGATGTCCGACCCATTACATACCCTTTAAAGTTAAATCAATAATATTTCGCGATTTAGTCATATTTCGTCATCGCTTCTTGAATGTTAGGATCTCAAATGAATAGTTGATAGTATGAGAGATTTCTTATGTTATATAAATCATATGGATAATCAGATGTAAGATTGGCGCGCAATACTTCACCACGGATTCCTAAAAATGAATCTGGGTTATCAAAATATTAGTTTGAATTGGAAACTCGAGTAGATTTCCCCTTAATTACGTCCAAATCTATACGTTTAATTTGCATCTATAGCGGTAATGAGATTCGAAAGCAAATATAGTTAATGGTAATACAATAAATATAATACCAAGTGAAAATATAATGGACTGATTCTCTTTTTACACCATTTCTTTTCATCGTCGTGTTAAATGATTCGATACCGTATTGTCACTAGTGGCTCGGTCGACCTTTAATCATGAGAATAGATTTTTTCTAAATTCTGTTTACTTGAAAACTAACTTTTGATTTCTGCTAATAACGTATATACATTTTGTGTAAGCACAATAAGGAAATAATACAGTGATATAATAGAATGAGCTTAAATGTCTGATGGTTGAGAACATACATTAATAAATCTAGCTATATGGTATGCTAGGTCGAGACTAGGAAAACTATCGTGTTCCTTATGTCTCAAAAAGTTCCTCAAGAAATTGTTACATGCGTTGGAAATGTAATGTTATATGGACCATATGGTATGGGAAAAACTTTTTGCACAATGATTGTGCAAAATCCAATATGCATCTTAAAAATATGAGTCATATCATGACCAAATATATGATCTTTTCTTTTCCATCAATTACGGCTTTTCTGACCTACCCAGCCAATGTGGTTCCAAATTGATAATGAAAAGCTACACAGCAATATTCAACCGGATGATAAACTTTAGAGCGATGGCATCTGCATCGGCGGGCTGCATCGATGGGCTGCATCATCGAACAAGGTCAAAAATCGAAATCCAAACACACAAAAAAACCTCTTATGTAATCGCGAAAACACTACGGATGAACCAGTTAGAACTTGACACTTCAAGATGTACATGTATTGATTTATCATTTATGGGTTAAACACTTGTGTCAACAAGCAGTTTTCCTAAAAACTTTACAGTTCTTAACCATTTGAAAATCAAATTCCGACTTGTCAATAAAAGGTATGTTATGATTGAATAATTAAAATTGCACTTAAAGGGAATACAAGTGGTGAGTCCGGTGACGATTGAGAGCCACAACACCCCCTCATAATCGCTAAATTTATATCTTTTGTACAGTGACTACCTATAATATGTTGAAAAAACCCATTAAAGAAAAAAGTTATATCTTTGACATCACTTGTATATTTTTCTGGGTTTCGACACTGATTAGAATATTGGAAAATGAGTAGTAGTTTATAGTACTACAGTAGTACATAAGAAAAGCCAAAGAAAAATGACAACAAGCTTACAATTTCCTCGAACTCTCGTGTTTCCTTTTCATATACAAATAACCTGATCCCCTAATTACGTGTGCATGTGCATAGTTCATGATAGATAGTACAAACATGCAGGGGAAGCTAAGTGGGGACGATCGGGTGCCACGGCACCCCTCATAATTTTAGAAATCCCAAGTGACGCAATTTTTTTTTAGTACAATTTCTTTTTAGGTGTAGATTTGGCACCCCCATAAAAATATGTTACTTGTACATATATTTTGACACCCCCCATTTACACATTCTGGCTTCGCCCCTGAACATGCACATTAAGAATTTATATTTAACTAAACGTCATTGTTTTAACTAATGCTTAATATTTCTGGATGTTGTATGTTTATTCTTTACTTAAGTAAAGTCATATTAATTTGTCAAACTATTTCGTTAACCTGATATGTTCTACTGATCCATAATTGATCTTGAAGAAACACCAACACCCTCAAGAAAATAAATGTCAAAATACATTATCGGAAGAAAATAGTCTGTGTTGACGTGGCGTTAATTATAAGCTTAGAAAACAATTCAAATGCACAAAGCACCTCTATTTGTTTCAACAAAAGATCAACTAGAGCATGTTCTTACAAATGGTCGGCCAAGCATCGCGTTCGGAGATATTATTCGCAAGCTTGGAATGAAAGATATCCATTCACCGGCTTGAGGGGGAGTGTTAGAAACAAAAAATAATTAGCAATTAGTTGGCAGTTTAGTATTATAGAAGCTAGTAAAAAGTTGTAGTTTATTTATATAATATAGAAGGTTCTATAGAGTTGTAGTGTACTTACTAGTATTATGGATAAGACTTAAACAATGCCCGGAGACACTTGTTAACCAAACCGTTTTTTTTAATATAAGTATTCCGGTTAATGTTTGCATATTAGGAAAATGGGTTATCATAAAAGTTTGTTATATAGTGCTACACTAAAATATCTATTAAAACGAAAAACAACAGTTCTTCTAATCAAATTGGTGTCAATCCGTACTTTCATGTTTCCATTCCAAAAAATCAACAATATGCAAGTTAAAAAATATATTCCAAACTGGCCACCTAACGACATTTTAAAATTGGAGATGGAGTTGACAAGGGCTTGTTGAAAATATTTAGAAATTTTGTTGATCATTAGTAAATATCCCATAATACCTGAGTTCTTTTTTTGCAATCCTTTCTAATATTAGAGCAATTAAATGAGTTTTATTTTTACCTTACAATTAGATGTTCCTTTTCAAGAGTCGTTTCTTTACTAACTTTAATGGAGTATTATAAATCGGGTGTCTGAATCTTACATAAATGATAAAACAGACAAACAGTAACAAAATGAGTTTAATTATGTAAAAGTAAAATAGATGATCAATTTAAATAAGATGTGTGAATGCTCTTTAGATCCTTATTTTGCCTTGTATGCTCAAACAGCTTCTACCTTCTCTCTAATTAAATAAATATGCGCATACAGTACAGAAGAGAGAGAGCCAAGGATTGTGTTTACGTTGGATGCTAAAATTTATATAAACTACTAAATTAAGTGAAATGAAAAAATGAGCGGTGCAAAATCGCCGTTTTTAACATATTTTAATAAAAACACATAGTCAAAAATTTATAAAATCATAATTTCCGAAAATTTAGGGGTGTCTTTGATGGTCTACACTTAACTTCCCCCGGTACACGTCAGACATACAGAGTATGTATTACTCTGTACAACATGGTTAGCAACTTATAGATGCAGGCATGCAGCAGCCTTCATGCAGGGAGGTTTAATCAATTCAGTCATCATTAAGTTGCTAAATATTTTTTTCCCTGTCTCTTTATTGTAACCTATATACATTTACTTTTAACCATCTTAATTAATACTCACATTGGACTCCTTATTGCTAATTACAAAAATAGTACTTTTGCAAGAGTCTTACCCACAACACTGAAAGCACTTTTCATAAAAACAAAATTGAAATACAATTACGGGTTTTTACAAATACCGAACCAAACGGCTTCGCTTGGAGATCTGTTTTCTATCATGATCATTTTCAATGCTTGAAATATTAAATGGCTTTTGACAGATGCAATTAGATGGATATTCCTGAAATTCACTTCGTCCTGGTCTCAGTTCCCCCGGTTTTCCCATAAATCCTCTTTCTCTGGCATGATTTAACTTTTCTCGCAAATGTATTCCAATCCATTTTCTCTCGGCCCATGAACAAAGAACTGAGCTTTTTCGCATTTGGTCTGATGGTTCTCTTATGACCCATATACCTCCTTCATAAAATGAAGTAATTTCTTTAGCAGGTGAAATCAAATGAGTTTATTGCTGTTATGTGCACTACTGCTTACCGAATTTTGTTTTTTTACACACTGATCTACAAAATTAAGCAACTAGCACACTAACAAAAATATTCTCGGTGATTTATGAAGTGTACAAACAAAAGGAAAATCATAAACTAATTAAGTAAGAAAATCTAATGATTTATGCACCATTCTATTGTACTCTTTCTATTTTGTACACTATTCTATCAGGTTCTTTCTTTTCTAGTCCCCAGCCTGCAGTTTTTTCTTGTAATGTCGAAAAAGTCACATTTTTTTTTTATCATTAGAACGACCGAGGTTGTGTACAAAGCTACATTTATACCCATATAATCATAATCATATCTTATGGGGCCAAAGATAAATCAGATAAATATTTACCTCCTGCCAGCAAGAATCTTTGCCATGTTCCCATTGTTATTTGTGATAAAAACGTCACTTTTGTCGGACACAATGTAGTCGATTGCAGCAAGGCGGGAAGAGAAAGGCAAAAAGGGCCTTATTTGTTCACTAGCGAGCATCTCCTTTGCGTAGAAATTTGGAAAAAGCTCTCTGAGAGGCTTTAAAGTCCCTTCACCCCTGTAAATCTCACCAGACGCAACGTAGAGATACGTGTCGTTTTTAAAACCAAGTGCTCCTAGCAATAGACCGACTTCATGAGGAGTAAGTGGACATTTTTCCCGCTGTCGCTCACCATCGGGGCTTAAATCCTACAAAAATTCAAAATAGAGAATTCTGAGCACCAGAAGAGGAACTTTATGTACAACCAATCTTATCGATCAAAAAAGTTCAATGCCACCATTTTCCAACTTCATAATAAGTTTAATATACCATTTTTTCCCCAACATTAGCTATAGTCTGGGGCTCTGGGCGTAACCCCTTCCAGGTAAACAGATTAAAAGAATTTTTGATGTGGGAAAGAAAATTCAGATTTTGCAATACAGACCATAATCAACAACAACAATGAGCCAAATAAAAAGATACCACATAATCATTTCCAGTAAGAACATGTTTGCTCCAAAAATTTAGAACCAAGAGAGAAATTAAAATAAAATAAAATCTTACAGGCAAAGTCGTCCATCTTTTCCTTATTTCACCGAGCTCGTACGTCTCTTTGTCACCTCCACTGTAATAAGTTAATAACACCCAGAAAAAGCCAACATGTCTGTTGCATAAAAAACAATATTTAACCACAGAGTGGAAAGGATAAATAGTACTGATACAAGAACGCTAAACTTTACTGTGAAAAGGTGCAAACTATGTAGGAAAATTTGACTTAATGGAAAGGACATAGAGGCTAAAGGTTGTCTGGACTGTATTAGCCGTCCATTTTGCCGTTAATTTGATGTTCATTAAAAAACCTTGCTGCTGACAGAAAATTCTATATGAAGACTACTTAAAACCATAACGTTTGTAAAATAGTGCTAAAATCAAGGTAGGAAATCTACATGACACAGAGAGGTTTGACATAATGAAGTTTTTTATAGACTTCATGTGAGTCCTCAATTATAGCGACTCTAGTTAAGCAACATCACAAGTAAACTTCCATCTGCGTTGAATCTTTTTTGGGAAAGATAAATCACAAACCTCAAGTGAACTGCGATAAAACGTTTGCTATATGTCGCATACTCGAAACAAGTTGCTGACCTAGATCTCGTATGGGCTTTGTAAATCTTAAAGCGTGATAATTTACACGACACCGCAACTTTTGGAGCTCTTCGTCAAGGTCGTTAGAAAGTCTGTAATCAAATTTAGTCAACTGCACTACCTGCAATAAAAGTTGTCGCATAAATATTGATCTCTATTTTAAATAATCATACCTAAGCTTATCATAAATCTCAAACTACAACAGGAAGAGAATAAGAGATGTATTAGCAGTTGTATTGGATATCGATTTGATTAGAAAACTGTCATTGGTTCAGACTCTTCATAGAAAGGTGAAGAGAAAGCGGAAAATATAAAAAGTAGATTATGAATGTAAACTAATGTATCATCATACTTCGACATTGTACACCAACCTAAAACAGTTAACACTTATTAAACCAGTGTTACATTTTCAGAGATTTAGTACATCAAGAGTAGCAATTAGAAAAAGAAATCATAGGCTCGAGTACTAATTAGGGATGCAATCTAGATTTTATAATCCACTTTAACATGTTCTTTAAGTTACTCTGGATTGGTTTCATTCTTGTAGTAGTTGAATACTAACATATTTTTTTCTATTTCTCTCCAAACCATGTTCTTTTCCAATTCAGTGTACAAAAGCGAAGAAAGATGTTAAATTGGAGTAACTAATTGCTAATTTTCATAGATTGTTGTACAACATCGAAGTTTGGAAATATGTCCATGCACATAACCGAATTTAATGCATAACCCTGGGAGACGAGAGAGTTGCAGAAACTCGATAACTTAGCATAGCTATAATAAACATTATATTTCAGTGAAGCAGCGCATATCTCACAAGAAATGACACTTAGTAAAACTTATATTTCGAGAATTGGAACTTATCTAAGAAGTATGGGAAGGACTCGATCCATGTAATAGTTGTCACGCCCCAAAATTCATAGAACACGGATTTCGAGGCATGACCTTTTTAAAACAAAAGAAAATAGAACCTGTTGGTACGAAATTAAAAATTTTAAAAGAAATAAATTACGAGCTAAAGGAACAATTGCCAAATAAATAAAAATGTTGCCAAACACGGCTACATGGCAAGTTTTATAAAACTAAGAAAATAACAAATGAAATAATTTGCCCGTAGGCTACAACCTCAAAATATAATAAAACTGAAAAGTAAGCGGAAGCCCCAAACCCATGATGTTGCAATGCAACAGCTCTTATACAAACATGCCAACCTAATTGGTACCTGAAATACAAAATTGTAACGGTGAGTCCCACGCACATAACTAGACGGGACGGCACCACAAATACCGTTACTCCATCCCTTAAATGCAAGAGCTCACAAATTCTACAGCTACGATAATCGACGTATAAAAAGAAATATAATGACATTCTACAACTACGATAAATTAAATAAATTAAATACACATCAACAACATACATGGACCTCTCACGCCACCTACCCCAGTCCGTAAGGTAGGTCATTCCCTATCCCTTCGGCCGTCTTCTGTCCCCGGAATTAGGGAGAGACAGAGACCATTGCAACATAAAAGTAGATTTATAGTGCGCACTTGGACCTCTCACGCCACTCGTCCCAGTCCGTAAGACGAGTCATTCCCTATCCCTTCGGCCGTCTTATGCCCCCGGAATTAGGGAGAGACATAGACCATTGCTAACATAAAAGTAAATATAGTGCACACTGGGACCTTTAACGCCACTCGCCCCGGTCCGTAAGACGAGTCATTCCCTATCCCCTCGGCCGATAATATAAAATCATTCAAATAACACCATCTCATACGTATAAATATTAACGTAATACAACATAACTCATATGTCACTATTCAACTAACATAACTCAAATAACACCATTCAACATAACATATGTCACTATTCAACTAACATAACTCAAATAATTCAACATAACTATGTCACTATTCAAATAACACCATCGGCCAATAATATTATACTATTCAACTAACATAACTCATATGTCACTTAACGTAATACAACATAAACCATAATCATAGATGCTAGATTCACAACTAGCAAATCACTTCAACAACATAAAACTCATTCAGGCATTTTAACAAACACCTTATATGCATAAACTACAATCCATCTATATTCAACAATAATTTACCCAATTCTATCAAAAACCATAATAACTCATAATCAACGCTTAAAACATACAAACCCATCCATAATCTCATTAATTCGAAATTAATTAGTCTCAAGTCTCAAATTCTACAATTCAATTAATGGAATTAAAAATACAACAACTAAACCCCAATTATCAATTTAAAAACATAAATAATATAAAAGGCAAAAACCCCCAATTTATAATGAACGTAAAACCTAATCCTAACATACACCCTCGTCTAGTCGCTATGGATAACCCTCGTTACCTTAGCGTGTAGAGGAGATGATTCCGGTAATAATCCGCTAACGTGGTTTTTCTTCTTCTTCTTCTCTTTTCTCTCTTTTCTCTCTTTTTCTCTCTTGTTTTTAGGTTTTAAAAAATGAAAGTGGCTGATTTTTAGGTTTAGAAAAAATGTGTTTAGATAGTTTGTGGAAGCGAACTATTTGGTCCCCAAAGTTCTAAAAGCTAACTATTAATCCAAAAATATAGTTTTACTACTCAAAAATAACAAATCTTTAGAAACAAATCTATTGGGTCCTTTTTATTAGTAAAATTAGTAACAGGTTTTTAAAAAAAAGTTTTTCGGAAGAGTTTCGGTTTTTGGCTAAAAATTAGTCGAGTGACCGGTTTTTGGTAAAATTTGAATAAAACGTTTTTGGATAAATTAAATCCTAATTAAAAACACTAATAAAAATACGGGATGTTACAACTAACCCTCCTTAAAAGAATTTCGTCCCGAAATTTCCTCTCTAAACAACTATACCCAGAAATGATAAAGTTACAATAAGACTATAAGAACTTAAACGCACAATTCGTGTCATAATTCAAAAATAAAATACGCAGGGTTCACAACCCGTAACAACTCCATAACTCAAATAAGATAAACTCCAGATAATGCACCATGTAAGAATAACCGCCTGTATACAATATCTAACAGAATAAAAGACAACAATGTAAAACAAGCGGCTGCAACATAAAAGTCAATAAAGTAAACTAAGCTGACATGCTTCTACCTCAACAACTCCATGCATCTACAAATCCCAAATATGGTAAACAGCTATATGCAATATCAAACATAATAAAAGACAACTCAACAATTCCGTAAACTCTAGGCGTTATAACAAAAATAAACTCCAAAATCTAGGCGTTACAACCCTTCCCCGATAAAGGAATTTCGTCCCGAAATTATAAAGCATCTAAAGAATAGTACCTAAAGAAAAGTCGAGATTAGGATATTTCCTCTTCATCTCATCCTCGCGTTCCCAAGTTGCCTCCTCGGCCCCGTGGTGTTTCCAAACCACCTTTACCAGTCTAATAGTATTTCCTCGAAGTTCCTTCTCTTGTACATCGATAATCTTCATAGGACCCACTTCGTAGGTCACATCCGCACTAACCTCAATGTCCTCAAAGTCCACCACGTGTGAAGGGTCATGATGATACTTTTTCAACATTGACACATGGAACACCGGGTGAACCCCCGCCAACTTTGGTGGCAAGTCCAACCGATATGCAACTTCTCCAACTCGGTCCACGATCTCAAATGGTCCGATAAATCTCGGGCTCAACTTTCCTTTAGAGCCAAACCTCATAATCCCCTTCCTCGGCGAAACTCGCAAAAATACGTGATCCCCCTTTTCGAACTCCAATGGTCTCCTCCTCTTATCCGCATAACTCTTTTGTCTACTTCGAGCCGTCTCAAGCCTTTGCCGAATTAACTTAATCTTTTCGGTCGTTTCTTGAATCAATTGCGGTCCTAGCATTTCCGCTTCTCCCACCTCGGTCCAACACACCGGAGACCTACACGGCCGCCCGTATAAAGCCTCGAAAGGTGCCATGCAAATACTAGCTTGAAAGCTATTATTATACGCAAACTCAACTAAGGGTAGATGGCTCTCCCAACCTCCCTTAAAGTCGTTCACACACGCACGCAACATATCCTCTAGCACTTGGATAGTCCGCTCCGATTGTCCATCCGTTTGGGGATGGAACGCCGTACTCATTGTCAACTTGGTTCCTAAGGCATTTTGTAATGCGCCCCAGAACCTCGACACAAACCTCGCGTCTCGATCCGATACTATCGAAATAGGCACCCCATGAAGTCTAACAATTTCTTTAATATACCTCCGTCCCAAGATTTCCACCGTATTCGTCATCTTAATCGCAATGAAGTGTGCGGATTTGGTCAAACGGTCGACCACAACCCACACAGCGTCATTCCCGCTTACCGACTTAGGTAAGTTGGTCACAAAATCCATTGCTATCCTTTCCCACTTCCATTCCGCTACCGGTAAAGGTTGGAGCATACCCGCCGGCCTTTGGTGTTCCGCCTTCACTTGTTGGCAAGTTAGGCACTTGCTAACATATGAATCTACATCCCGTTTTATTCCGGGCCACCAAAACTGTCTTTTCGCATCATGATACATTTTCGTCCCGCCGGGACGAACGGCTAATCGAGAGTGGTGAAACTCCTTTAATACTTCGTTCCTCATGTTTTCTGTCACATAAGTCCTTCCCTTAAAGCGTAGTCCTCCATCGGTTCCTTTTGTCCAACCCTCTAATCCTTCGCTCGAACTTATCTGTTTCTCAAAGTTCTCCACTTTCTCATCCCCATCTTGTGCTTCCAGAACCCTACTCACAAGTTCCGGTTGTACCACTATTGTGTACAAAGTCCCCACATTAACATGTCCCAACTCCAAGTCGAACTCGTTCACATTTCCCATCATCCTCCATTCGTCGATCGCCACATGCGCTAAGGTCGCATGAGACTTTCGACTCAAAGCATCCGCCACTACATTGGCCTTTCCCGGGTGGTAGTGCAAGTCGTAGTCGTACTGTTCCAGATATTCCATCCATCGTCGTTGTCGCATATTTAAATCCCGTTGGGTAAAAATATGCCCTAAGCTCTTGTGATCCGAGAACACTTCGAACTTTTCCCCGAACAGATAATGTCTCCATATCTTCAACGCATGAACTATTGCCGCTAGCTCCAGGTCATGAGTCGGATAGTTCTTTTCGTGAATCTTTAGTTGTCGCGAAGCATATGCGATAACCTTTCCGTCTTGCATCAAGACGCAACCCAAGCCTTCCTTCGAAGCATCGCAATACACTTGATAACCCTTCCCTTGCTCGGGAATAACTAGTATGGGAGAACTAGTCAACCGCTTCTTGAGCTCTAAGAAAGCTTTCTCGCAAGGCTCATTCCACACGAACTTCACCCCCTTCTTAGTAAGGTAAGTCATTGGAGTCGCTAACTTCGAGAAATCCTTGACGAACCGTCGATAGTATCCAGCTAAACCCAAGAAACTTCGAATCTCGAACACGTTTTTCGGTTGTGCCCATTTCGAAACTGCCTCAATTTTCGTTGTGTCCACCTTTACCCCTGCTTCCGAAATCACATGTCCAAGAAATTTCACCTCATTTAGCCAAAACTCACATTTGCTAAATTTCCCGTAAAGTTGGTGCTCCCTCAACGTGAGCAACGCTAAACGGAGATGTTCCTCGTGTTCCTCTCTTGAACTCGAGTATATCAAGATATCGTCGACGAAGACTACCACAAACTTGTCGAGATACTCCTTAAAGATTCGATTCATTAACTCCATAAATGCCGCCGGCGCATTAGTTAACCCGAATGGCATGACTACAAACTCATAGTGACCATACCGGGTCCTAAAGGCCGTTTTCGAAATATCATCATCCTTCACCCTTAATTGGTGATAGCCTGATCGCAAGTCGATTTTTGAAAAGAACGTTGCTCCCTTCAGTTGGTCAAACAAATCGTTAATCCGAGGTAGTGGGTATTTATTCTTAATAGTCACCCTATTTAGCTTTCGATAGTCGATGCACATCCTCATCGATCCATCCTTCTTTTGCACGAACAAGGCCGGTGCCGCCCACGGTGACGTACTCCGCCTAATAAACCCCTTCTCTAGCAGTTCTTCTAACTGCTTACTTAACTCTTTCAACTCTGCTGGTGCCAAACGGTACGGGGAAATGGCTATTGGTGCCGTTCCCGGTACCAATTCGATAGATCCTTTCGGTGGTAACCCCGGTAGATCCTTCGGAAACACATCTCTAAAGTCGTCCACTACGCGTGGCCATATTTCCACTTCCTCGTCGTTCTCCACTATCGAGAGACTAGCCAAAAGACAAGACAGGTTGCCCACAACCCGCTTGGAATAATAAGGAATAGAAGAAAGGGTAGTGTCCCTTTCCCCACGAAAGAACACCTCATCTCCGGATGAAGTTGTAAGGAAAATTTTTCGTCGAGCACAATCGATGAAAGAGTTGAAATGAACCAACCAGTCCATTCCAAGGATCACGTCGAATCCTGACATCTCGATGACAACTAAATCATATATAAACACGCGGTCCGCGACCACCATCTCACAAGATCGACACACTCGGTCCAACACAACTCGACCCCCAACAGGAGTCTCTACAACAATCGGGTTATCTAGAACCCCAATTTCTAACGACAAAGACTCAACTAGACTTCTAGATATAAAAGAACGCGACGCCCCCGTATCGAAAAGAACATGTGCCCAGGATGAGCACACAAGAACCATACCTTGTACATTTGCCGGATCTCCTTGGTTTGGCAATTGTGGCAAGGCAAATTGGCGAGCTTGAATTGGTGGGTTTCCTTACGGTCCTCTATTTCCCCCATGATTCCCTCGGTTTCCCGGGCCCTGATAGCCTCCTCGGTAGTTCCCACGGTTTCCCCCTCCTTGATGGTTACCTCGAAACCCTCCCCCTTGGTTCACAGGTAATTGGTGTGGTGGTACGAATCCTGGTCCTCTTGGTGGTGGTGGTGGCAACCTAGGTTGGTTAAAAGGTCGGTTGGTGTCGATTCTTCCTTGTCCCCCGGGACAAACCCTTGCCGTATGTCCCATTCGGTTGCATGTCCTACATTGGACCCTAGGGCACTCGAATTGTCGATGGCTCGTGTCTCCACAGTGGAAACACGCTCCCCTTATCATGACGTTTGTCGGTGGTGGATTAAAAATCCTCTCTCCTCTTCCCGGTTGTTGAAATCGCGAATTATTCGCCATATCCCAAGTCCGCTTCTTCTCTTCCCTCGGAGCATTTCCGGTTTTCGATTTCTCCAAGATTCGCTTGTTATGGAGTAGAGCTCCTTCCACAGCTTGGGCTGATTTTACCAATTCATTATAGTTGACATGTCGAGCCGATGCCAATTGTAACGAGATGGTCGGATTCAACCCCTTCATGAATCTCCTACATCTTTCTGCACCCCCTATAACAGATTCTGGGGCATACCTCGAGAGTGAGGTAAACTTTAGCTGGTATGCTTGAACGGTCATACCCCCTTGATATAGTTCCTCAAAACGCCTCCTCATTTCATCCTTATAAGAATCAGGAAGAAACTGGCGATTAAACAATTCGATGAACTCATTCCATTCAAAGTTGCTTATGTCGTAAGTATCCACGATTCCCAGCCACCATTTCCGTGCTTCACCCTTTAGGTGAAACTGAGCCATATTCATCCGTTGCTCCCCATTTACTATCCCTGCAGCCGATAAATATTTCTCCATTTCGTCCACCCATCCCTCAGCTATGGATGGTTCACCTATCCCATCGAAAGTCGGAGCCCCCAAATCGAGTGAAGTTAAGCAATCCATTGTTGCTTGAACTCCCAGCTTGTGCATTCTGCACCATCATTTGCACCACCTTCTGAAGGTCGGTCATCACTTGATTAGCATTGACCGTTTCCGGTTCAGGTGCAAAGGTCTCTTCTTCTTCCACATTCACCTCCTCATCTACATTCTCAACCTCTACCTCCTCGGGTTGCTCAGGTGGTGGGGCATTAGTGTTACCTCTCCCCCCACGATTTCTTGCAGTCCTTTTTCCACGATTTGCTCCCCTCCCCCTTAGGGCTCGTCCTGCTCTTCCGTTTGCTCCACCTCGGGTAGCCGCACCGCTTGTTGGTGGTGCGCCCCCGCGTGTAGCTGGTCCCCGTCTACTAGTCCTTGTGGTAATAACCATGACTACAAATAGGTTAAACCAACACTTTAGTTGTCTTTCTCAACACTCCTACTCATACATGAATACTTATACATGATAAAAGCTCGTTTTACATGTTAATCACTTTACCAAGGTTCATAAGGTTCAATAACCGATTTTTACGAATTCTCAATTCCGACGATATAACGCTTTGACTTTTCCAAAAATTGAAAATGAAAATTCCAAAATGCCAGAAAGATAGAGTACTGAAAAACGAAGCCAACGCTTCAAGCGGAATCAGAATCGGAGTTAAAACGAAGAAGTTATGAGCTTTCGAAGTATAGCAGAAAAACCGCAGAATTACCAGAATTCGACCGATCGTTTTGACAAACGACCGATCGTTTTTTGGTCCAGTAGGGTCTGAAAAAATTTCTGAAGAATTTCGACCGATCGTTTGGGAAACGACCGATCGTTTTTTTGGTCCAGTAGGGTCTGAAAAAATTTCTGAAGAATTTCGACCGATCGTTTGGGAAACGACCGATCGTTTTTTGGTCCAGTAGGGTCTGAAAAAATTTCTGAAGAATTTCGACCGATCGTTTGGGAAACGACCGATCGTTTTTTGGTCCAGTAGGGTCTGAAAAAATTTCTGAAGAAATTCGACCGATCGTTTTGACAAACGACCGATCGTTTTTTTCTGCAGAAAATTAACGATACAAAAACGTAAAATTACTCAACACTTGTAAATTCCTTACAAGGCACATAACACACAACATCATTCTAATCCATAACATTTTTATGACAACAACGATTCGCATAAAAAATTCATTACCACTCAAGTAAATAATTTGAAAACATGCTACATAAAACCATCCACGGCACAATTCACGCACTTTAATAGTTCGCTACTACTAGACATGAAAACTTATCCTCATACATACTCTATCAATCTACACACGCATACGAAAAACACAAAAATGCGAGGGATAACCCATCACGATACGTTATCCTAAAGCACCCGAGCGTCCTCGCATACTCTAGAGTTCCACATCGCTAAGGTATTCCTTCACACATACCGACGAGAGGTCCACCCACTAGTTTGGCGAGCCGGGATCAACAAGCGTTCTCATTGTCCCCAACTTGCCTCACATGTGGACTTTCCTTTCATCAACTACTACTAAATTATAGCTACATGTCTTAAGCTAAATGCAACCCCCCATTTTTAGAAAAAGTTTGAATTTTTGAAAAAAAAAATTTGTAAAAATGATACGATGGATCTTGGTCCAATGGTTACCCATCTTCCCGTCGTCCCAAAGTATACAAGAACCTAGTTAGCTCTGATACCAACTTGTCACGCCCCAAAATCCATAGAACACGGATTTCGAGGCATGACCTTTTTAAAACAAAAGAAAATAGAACCTGTTGGTACGAAATTAAAAATTTTAAAAGAAATAAATTACGAGCTAAAGGAACAATTGCCAAATAAATAAAAATGTTGCCAAACACGGCTACATGGCAAGTTTTATAAAACTAAGAAAATAACAAATGAAAGAATTTGCCCGTAGGCTACAACCTCAAAATATAATAAAACTGAAAAGTAAGCGGAAGCCCCAAACCCATGATGTTGCAATGCAACAGCTCTTATACAAACATGCCAACCTAATTGGTACCTGAAATACAAAATTGTAACGGTGAGTCCCACGCACATAACTAGACGGGACGGCACCACAAATACCGTTACTCCATCCCTTAAATGCAAGAGCTCACAAATTCTACAGCTACGATAATCGACGTATAAAAAGAAATATAATGACATTCTACAACTACGATAAATTAAATAAATTAAATACACATCAACAGCATACATGGACCTCTCACGCCACCTACCCCAGTCCGTAAGGTAGGTCATTCCCTATCCCTTCGGCCGTCTTCTGTCCCCGGAATTAGGGAGAGACAGAGACCATTGCAACATAAAAGTAGATTTATAGTGCGCACTTGGACCTCTCACGCCACTCGTCCCAGTCCGTAAGACGAGTCATTCCCTATCCCTTCGGCCGTCTTATGCCCCCGGAATTAGGGAGAGACATAGACCATTGCTAACATAAAAGTAAATATAGTGCACACTGGGACCTTTAACGCCACTCGCCCCGGTCCGTAAGACGAGTCATTCCCTATCCCCTCGGCCGATAATATAAAATCATTCAAATAACACCATCTCATACGTATAAATATTAACGTAATACAACATAACTCATATGTCACTATTCAACTAACATAACTCAAATAACACCATTCAACATAACATATGTCACTATTCAACTAACATAACTCAAATAATTCAACATAACTATGTCACTATTCAAATAACACCATCGGCCAATAATATTATACTATTCAACTAACATAACTCATATGTCACTTAACGTAATACAACATAAACCATAATCATAGATGCTAGATTCACAACTAGCAAATCACTTCAACAACATAAAACTCATTCAGACATTTTAACAAACACCTTGTATGCATAAACTACAATCCATCTATATTCAACAATAATTTACCCAATTCTATCAAAAACCATAATAACTCATAATCAACGCTTAAAACATGCAAACACATCCATAATCTCATTAATTCGAAATTAATTAGTCTCAAGTCTCAAATTCTACAATTCAATTAATGGAATTAAAAATACAACAACTAAACCCCAATTATCAATTTAAAAACATAAATAATATAAAAGGCAAAAACCCCCAATTTATAATGAACGTAAAACCTAATCCTAACATACACCCTCGTCTAGTCGCTATGGATAACCCTCGTTACCTTAGCGTGTAGAGGAGATGATTCCGGTAATAATCCGCTAACGTGGTTTTTCTTCTTCTTCTTCTCTTTTCTCTCTTTTCTCTCTTTTTCTCTCTTGTTTTTAGGTTTTAAAAAATGAAAGTGGCTGATTTTTAGGTTTAGAAAAAATGTGTTTAGATAGTTTGTGGAAGCGAACTATTTGGTCCCCAAAGTTCTAAAAGCTAACTATTAATCCAAAAATATAGTTTTACTACTCAAAAATAACAAATCTTTAGAAACAAATCTATTGGGTCCTTTTTATTAGTAAAATTAGTAACAGGTTTTTAAAAAAAAGTTTTTCGGAAGAGTTTCGGTTTTTGGCTAAAAATTAGTCGAGTGACCGGTTTTTGGTAAAATTTGAATAAAACGTTTTTGGATAAATTAAATCCTAATTAAAAACACTAATAAAAATACGGGATTTTACAATAGTTGGGTTCTGATTTCTTGGGACACGCATAGTGTAAGGGGATTTGTCCCTAGATCTCCTTACTTTATCTGGAACTCTCCCAACAACTCGTACATCCTTCCATAGAGATGATATGAATCATTTTACATCAAAAATATCGTGAAAGTCACTGCACAAAAAAAACGCGAGTTAACAATTACTTGTATTGAGAAGACATAATCTAAGGGATTGTTTGTTTGGCTACAGACTTTAAGCAAAGCATTTAAGCTGATTTCTTTAGGATGGGAAAAGGGTTCATCCAGCTTAAAGCTTGAAGCTTTCTCAGACAACCAAGAAAAAAAGAAAAGACTCGTTGATTTATAATGGTTTCCCGGGTGTTCTACAAGAACTTTAAAAAAAATATTAAATAGGTTTTCAGTTTCTATCTTGTCAACCAATCTAGTCTTGGCTTAGAAAAAACAAAACAACTGAGCTTAAAAGCTGCAATAAAAAAGGCTTTAATAAGATAGAACTGACCAACAACACCTTAGTGTTCTCGATAATAATGAGAAAAAGTAAGGGCTTCTTTAGCAACAGATTTCAAGCAATAAGCTGGATTATTGAGGTTGAGAAAAAAAAAGGCTGGTTTGCCTCAATGCTTCAAGCTTCTGAAGGCAAAAAGAGAAGACCAGAAATGTTAAGCTACTAAGCTGGCCAACAAAGTGTTGCCTAGCTTTTAAGTGAAAAAGAGCCATAAAGCTGAGCTTACAAGCTTTATAGAACCCACATATTATCCTTCCAGTACGATTGATGATCCAAAGCTGGTACAACTAAAGTAGCATTGAGAATCCGTGCAACAACTACAGCATCTGTAATCTGATGGGAAAAGGTCATATTTAAGAAAATTTCACACATAAGAAGTTACATATAAGATATATTTTATTGTTAATTATTGATTACTCAACAGGATGTGCACTTACTCCTGTTCTTTGTTGGTTCAACCCTCCGCTCGTTGCAATAAGTAGATAGCCGTTTTGAGGATCTCACTCACCACAGCTACATTTCACAAACAAAGCATATTTGAATCAATGAATTAAAGATCAGCATTTTATATTTTTGTTAAACTTTCGTTCCTTGTATGTTTCATGGAAATAGATTTATTTTCAGCTTTATTAATCGTGAGTTCGTGACAGTGATAATTTGCATTAGAATTGTCATTTCATCTCAACATGTTGTTAAGTAAGAATCAAAAGTGACTAGTGTCTGAGTGCTCAAGCATCTAAGACAAAGGGCCGATCACACCAAAGAAGTAAGATTATTTTGAGATAAGTGCAACCACTTGTGATAGAATTTTTGGAAAATACTCTTGTTATACCCTGTTATAACAGGATATTGTATATAAGGATGATTGATATTGTAATATTCTAATTATGGCAGTGGCAATCTCCAAGATATGTCACATGCTTATTACACTACTATATAAAGAGATGGAGACAACCTAATGGGTATGTACTCAGTTTATACCCGTGCACGTAGGCTCAGCCGAAGCACGTTAAATCTCCGTGTCCCTTTTCTGCTTTCATTTATATTTACATGGTATCAAGAGCAGGTTAATTAACCTAACCGTCACTATAATAAAACCCTAGTTGCCGCTATACACAAACCCTAGCCGCCGCTATACACAAACCCTAAAAAAAAAATAAAAAATAAAAAAATCTCTCCTTCCGAGTACAATTGCCCATTTCTTTTCAGTGTTTAGGCAAACTATTACCTGCGTATTTTCGTTTGTTTATCGTCACCTCGACTGTTTTCGACACGTATTTGTTGTCGCTGCTCCCTTTTTTTAGCTTAAACCAGGTTATATTGTTTTAGATCTGTGTTCAATTGGTATTTGGTATATGGTTTTATTTATTGTCTTCGGTAAAATCTGTTCGTTGGCTGTTTGGTTTGCGATTCGTCTTTTTTTTCTGGGTTTGTTAAGTGTTTTCGCTGAGTTTTGCTCATTGGTTATAATAATATGGAAAAGTCTCATATGCCTATGCAACTCACTACTATTAAATTAAATGGTGATAACTATCAACAATGGGCTAGAGCTATTAAAATGTCTTTAACTGGTCAAGAAAAAGAAAATCATCTAACCGAAAACAATTCAAAAGAGAATAACAACTGGAGTAAGGATGATGCTTGGATTGTTAGTTTAATGTGGAATTCTATGGACCCTAATATCTTAGATATGTGCAGCCATGTTGAAACTTGTAGTGAACTGTGGACTTATATCACTGAGTTATTTTCGAGTAATTTGTCGCGTATGTATGATCTATCTAGCGAGTATTTCGAGTTACAGCAAGGTGAAAAATCTGTTAGAGATTATTATGCAGGGGTTAAACGATTACATGAAGAACTTAATGTTGTTCTTCCCGTCTCTGGTGGTGTTAAAAAAAATGAATAAGCAAAGAGAGCAGATGTCTGTTCTGAAATTTCTTGCAGGGTTAAAACCAGAATTTGAGCCAATAAAAGCGCAAATTCTAAGTGGAGCTGAATTACCATCCCTAGGTGAAACTTATGCTCGGGTGTCACGGGCTGTATGTCAAAAGCCGGCAATTAATATAACTTCCGATCGATCCGCTTTGGCGACTCAATTACCACAATCCTCCTTTGCTCCTAATCATAATCGAAGTTTGAATGGAAATCGCATCGACAGCCGTAACTTGTATGGAAATCGTTTCGATAATCGGGGTATCAGTCGTACAAATCAACGGAATGATAATCGCGGTACTCGCACTAGTAACCAGGGGGGACGCGCTCCGAAAAAATGTACGCATTGCGGGAAACTGTACCATACAACAGATAAGTGCTGTGATTTACATGTTAAACCAGCCTATGTAGCTAACAATGCTGTCAATGAACAATTCGGTATATATGAACATGCTTCTGGGACATCGAAATTAGTCAGTATCTCACCCAAGGATTATTTAAAGTACCAAAAGTACCAAGCTGATCAGCAGGTTTCTCTTTCTATTGCTTCGTACGCTCATAAAGGTAACCCAGTGGCATGCTTTTCTTCCAATTCCTCTCTACCATCTGCTTGGGTCATTGATTCCGGTGCTATGGATCATATGTCTGGTAAGATTGATCTTTTTAGTAATATTCGTCATTCAAAAAATCTTTCTAATGTTACATTGGCAAATGGAGCTACCACCAATGTTGATGGTATTGGTATTGCTCATCCTAGTTCTTGTGTCAAATTATCCTCACTCTTATATATACCATCTTTTCCTTTCAATTTAATGTCTGTTAGCAAATTAACTAAAGACTTAAACTGTTCAGTGACATTTTCTCCTCAGTCTACACAATTCAGGATTTGAAGACAAAGAGGACGATTGGCGTAGGGCGTGAAGAGGGAGGTCTTTATCGATTTAGCGAGCATTCACTTCCTTCAGTTGCTTGTCACATTGCAGCCTCTCCATTAGAGATTCATTTTCGTTTGGGACATCCATCACTCAATAAGTTGAAACAGTCAGTTCCTAGTTTGTGTCATGACAAATCTTTAAATTGTGAGTCATGTCAGTTAGGAAAGCATCATCGCGTTTCTTTTCCACCCCGGATCAATAAAAGGGTAGATGCTCCATTCATGATAGTACACTCTGATGTTTGGGGTCCGAGTCGTGTCATTTCGAATTTGGGATTTCGTTACTTCGTTACATTTGTTGATGATTTCTCTAGAACCACTTGGCTTTATTTAATGAAAAATCGTTCTGAGTTGTTTTCTATTTTTTGTTCGTTTTGTGCTGAAATAAAAACTCAATTTAATTTATCTGCTCGCATACTTCGTAGTGACAATGCAAAAGAGTATTTTACCCAACCCTTTGTAGAGTTTATGACCAATTCTGGTATTATTCACCAATCTTCATGCTCTTATACTCCTCAACAAAATGGAGTTGCCGAAAGAAAAAATCAACACTTAATTGAAACAGCTCGATGTCTAATGTTTCAAATGAATGTCCCTAAACATTTTTGGAGTGACGCTGTCCTCACCTCGTGTCATTTAATTAACCGTATGCCATCTTCTGTCCTGTCCTTAAAGGTCAAACCCCGCAATCTATATTATTTCCTCATATTTCACGGTTTCCTCTACCTCCTCGCATTTTTGGTTGTACATGTTTTGTTCATCAACTTTCACCTGGAATTGACAAATTAGACTCTCGTGCTATTAAATGTGTATTTCTTGGTTATTCACGAACTCAAAAAGGCTATCGGTGTTACAGTCCCACTTTATGTAAGTTTTTTACTTCATCTGATGTCACTTTTTTCGAGGCAACCCCATATTTTAGTGAAAGTTACACTTCCACCACTCTTAATGATTTTTTTCCGCTTTCAGTAATACCGCCGATGCCATTATCTCGATCTATCTCCGAAAATATTCCTGAATCATCACTTTCCCATCCTACAGGCCCTTCGAGTCGTGTATGGCCCACAGACGTAAAAGTGTATGGCCGCCGTCCAAATTGTTCGATAAGTGAACCTCCTTCTAATGATGCAAGCCCTTCGCCCTTGTCCCCGACGTCTCCAGATCCTGCCACAGGCGATACTCTTCCAATTGCTATTCGTAAAGGTAAACGTGCATGTACCTCACATCCGATTTCTAATTTTGTCACTTATGATCATTTATCACCTGTTCATGCTTCTTTCATCACATCCCTATCATCGGTTTCTATTCCTAAATCTTTTTTTGAAGCATTGTCACATGCTGGATGGCGAGCAGCAATGGAAGACGAAATGTCTGCTCTTCATGAAAATAGTACTTGGATGCTTGTTCCTATTCCTGAAGGGAAAACTACAGTCGGATGTCGATGGGTATATACGGTAAAAGTCCATTCTGACGGTACGATTGATCGTTTAAAAGCTCGACTGGTAGCTAAAGGATATACTCAGATTTATGGCTTGGATTACATGGAGACTTTTTCCCCTGTTGCTAAACTAACATCGGTTCGTCTTGCTATCTCGTTAGCTGCATCTTGCTCATGGCCATTACATCAACTAGATATTAAGAATGCATTCCTTCATGGTGATTTACAAGAAGAGGTATATATGGAGCAACCTCCCGAGTTTGTTGCTCAGGGGGAGTATGGCTTGGTTTGTCGTTTAAAGAAGGCATTATATGGTTTGAAACAGTCTCCGCGTGCATGGTTTGGGAGTTTTAGTGAGGCAGTTATGCAATTCGGTTTGCAGCGATGTGGAGTTGATCACTCTGTCTTCTATCACCACTCTCTGGCTGGTAGAATTGTGTTATTGGTATATGTAGACGATATTGTCCTTACCGGTGATGATTCGAAAGGTATTGAAAGATTAAAATTGTTCTTAAACCGTCAATTCCACACAAAAGATCTCGGTGCATTGAAGTATTTTCTTGGTATCGAAGTTGCAAGATCTTGCTCGGGGATATCGCTTTCACAAAGAAATTATGTATTGGATCTATTATCTGAGATAGGATTATTGGGAGCTAAACCACTTGACTCTCCTATGGATCCTAACACTAAGCTTATGCCAGACCAAGGCGACCTGCTAAATAATCCAGAAAATTATCGAAGGCTGGTTGGTAAACTAAACTACTTAACGGTAACAAGACCCGATATTTCTTATGCTACTAGTGTTGTCAGTCAATTTATGTCGTCTCCCAGGACAAATCATTGGGATGCCGTCATTCGTATATTAAGATATCTTAAGGGAGCACCGGGAAAAGAACTGTTATACCGTAATCACGACAATATCCATGTTAGGGGATTTACTGATGCTGATTGGGCTGGGTGTCCTTTTGATCGAAGGTCGACTACATGATATTGTGTATTTGTTGGTGGAAATCTTGTATCATGGAAAAGCAATAAGCAAAATGTTGTTGCCAGGTCAAGTGCGGAATCAGAATATAGAGCAATGGCTCACACCTCTTGCGAGTTGATATGGTTAAAGTATATTTTAGAGAAACTTGGTTTTAAATCTGCGAGACCTATGGATCTGGTTTGTGATAATCAAGCTGCCATCCATATTGCTAACAATCCAGTATTTCACGAGAGAACTAAACACATAGAAGTTGATTGTCATTTTGTTCGAGAAAAGATTATGGGTTATATCGTAAAGAATAGTCATGTGAAGACAGAAGACCAACTGGCAGACCTATTTACAAAAGCACTGAGTGGAGTCCGGGTTAAATACATTTGTAACAGCTTAGAACATATGATATATATGCTCCAGCTTGAGGGGGAGTGTTAATTGATATCGTATATAATGATGATTGATATTGTAATATTCTAATTATGGTAGTGGCAATCTCCAAGATATGTCACATGCTTATTATACTACTATATAAAGAGATGGAGACAATCCTAATGGGTATGTACTCAGTTTACACTCGTGCAAGTAGGCTCAGCCGAAGCACGTTAAATCTCCGTGTCATTTTTCTGCTTTCATTTATATTTACATACCCAAAGAAAAACAAATGAAGGAAATTTATTGGTATTGGGGCTTACGAGCAAAGTTAGGTCCTCTTTCACTGCATCCATAGTAAAATCTGTAAATTCTTGATTTCCAAATATCTACTGGTGCACGACTTCCCCCATCCTATAACGCAAGCAAAAGATTTTTTAATTCAACAATCCGTTGTACTAATCAACTGAGAAACTTTATAACTACATCAGGTGAAAATGTAAAACACGGCATGCAAGGCATTACATTCACATCCATAGATGCAAAATCATAGACCAGTACAAAACATACAGATAGTTAATTGTTTAACATCATTATCAATTTTTATGTTCGCAAAGTCAAAATACAAAGAGCAGTATTTGACAATGATGGACAACGCATATGTTGCTTATTATGAGGTTCATGTCAACAAGCTGTTTGACTAAAAAATAAGCGGTAAAATTCTTTCTAAGAGAAAACCTTGGAGTCTGTTTTTTGTTAAATAAAACAAGGGCATAAAGCTCCAAACAGAGCTCTAGGACCAGGATCAATTTTAATAGACTCTAGATTACTGAGTTAGTTATTATATGCATCACCTGAAAAGCAAGGTAGCATATTTACCACAAAAACTGGTCCAGGAAAAAGAAATATATAGAAACAAAAAGAAAAGTTATAATCATTGGTGTGAAAACTTTGGTGCACCCAGCCACTCCTTTTACAATACCAAATGTCTTTTTCCTCAAATTCTCGAATTATTAAACAAAACACAATTATAATGGGCAAAGCTTAGTGCTGCAAAAGCATGCCAAAGCCTTGGGCATTAGATTAATTTCGGTTTTTCATATTTGATCACAAATTGACCCAGATTACTTTACTTTATAATTTTTTGAAAAAAAAGACTTAATATTCTGATTTTTCATACAATAATAAGAAGAGGAGGAGAGAAGACCGATTTCGCAAAAGTAACGTTGACCAGATACCTAAGGTTCAGGTTCAGATACCTAGGCCTTACCTACAGACAGTAGTTCAACTCTAAATTTGCATGAATTTTTTTGAAAAAAAGAAGTTTATTTTCTTTGCTCTGAATCAAAACCATTGGCCCAAGGCCCCAAACGTAGTCAAAAAGTGATCTTCAGCAGTCCAGCTCCATGTGTTTTTTTTCTATTAGAATGAACCATTGAATTTGTTTGGTCACATTTTTAAGCAAATAAGCTGGTATATAGGACTCTGTAAAAAGAACTTGGTTAACTAGGCTAAAAATTTCTACCTTTTTCATCAATAAACAGAAAAATAAATAGCTCACTAAGATGTCAAACTCTAGCGAAAAAGAACAACATACCAAAATCAGTTTCTAATTAGGCAAAAATTTGCAGAGACACTAAATACAGAAAACAAAAACAGAAGTAAAGCTATCACATTCTATTCAGTATTCAGCATTACCAAATCAGAATTAATTTCTTCCACCACCATCACCTACCCCAAAAAAAATGAACATAAAAATAAAGGCTTTTTTGTCAGCAGATATTAAGCCTGCCTTCTTTATGGATGAAAAAAACCCTTAAATTTTCCATGGCAGAAAATCAAGAGTTAACCTTTTTAAACTCATCAACTCAATGCCCAGCGGTTTACATATGAAAAGAAATGAGCTTAAAAGTTGCAAACAAACAAGTTAAACTGAATGCACTTATTTGCGGATGACAGAAAAGCTGAGATTCAAAAGAGTCCATCTTTCTTAAATTTGTCATTTGTCAACCAAATGCACTTCAGTTTTTTTTTTTAAATATTGAGCTTATAACTTGCTACCAAACAAGTTAATCTAATACTTATTAATTATTACTGAACTAGAAATCCAGTAATCCACACAAGTCACAACACACATTACTAAACCAAAAACAACAACAATATGCCTAATAATACTAAAACTTTTATGCTGGTTTGGTAATTCCAAGATTAGTCCTCATTTTCAGAACATTGTCTATACCTATATGCGTATTATTTTTTTTGTGTACAATAATTTGAGAGTCATGCTCACCTCCATATCTCTACTATTCATTATCTTCCATACATATAATGTTTTGTTGTCACATGTCCCATTAAAAAATAAGGGTGGAGAATATCCTTAAATAAGTAGTAGTAATTATTTTGTGTTTGAACTTCTCGGTATAAATATAATAACTCGTTGTAACAGAGAAGACAGAGTTTTGGTTAACTTGAATTTCTTGGTATATATATAATAAAAATAGACTTACCCATACATGGGGAAAAAATCAAACTAATGCAAAATTCTATAGGTTTAGAAGTAAGTATAAGAACATGGTTCATAATTATAATTAATCAGACAGAATCCATAAAAATAGTATAAAGTAAGCAAATAAAAATATAGATGTAAACATCATCCTATATTGTATTTCCTCTGTGTGTGTTTTCTCTTAAAAAAAAATATCCAAGGGTTTAAATAAGTAGCAAATTCCACAACCACCTAAAATTTCTGCAAAAAAATTGTACAAGTTTTAACTGAAATAGAAATATAATTATTTTTGTGTAAGTTAGAATCAGCAATAAAATGGAAATTTCACATTTGTGGTTGAGTGTATGTAAAAAGGAAAAGAAATTTGGATAAGTAAGATATTCTACTATATGTACCGTGAAAGGACTTTTTGCTCCACTAAAATAATTAGTGCTATATATAGTACTGTGATGTAATAATTTGCGGGGTAATAAATATCCCCATCTTTGGATCCTTTAATTGTACACATGGAGATATACATTAAGATGAGTTTGGAACATGGTCCCATCTTATATTAATAAATTTTGTTTGTTTGTTAAAAACAAAAAAAGTGTGTCTGGAACATGGATGGAAAAATAAGAATGATATCTTCTCAAAACAATTGTTTGTGTTATAAGAAAACCAATGGAAAATAAAATGAAAGAAAGTATAGAAAAAACATGTATGTACAATGAGGGAAAACATTTTACTTTCAAAAGTGGGAGTAAAAGTAAAATAAATGGAAAAATTAAGTATAGATCCCTCTCTCCAATTTCTTTTATTTTTCAGTTTTATTTTATTTTTTCAATCTTTCAAAGATGAGTGAAAATTTCATGTTAATTTTCATTTATTTTCCCACAATATTTCCGAATTGCAAAAACACTTCTCCGGAGGATTATGGAGAATTAGCTCTGGAGGTGACCAGCTCTGCAGTAATTATTCCATTTAAGAAACTTACACATAAATCATTCAATTTTCTAGACAATGAAAAGATGATGTTAGAAGATGAGCAGCGAAATGCCTAAATAAACACACATGAGTAAAACAGCACGGAGATTAAGGTTCAACGGAAGAAAAACGTACTTGACAGAAAATATAAAGCATAGCTGCATAGACATTTCTTAATTGCACCGTTACTCCATACTCACGAAACAACTAGTAAACTAAGCTACTAGTATTAAGAGGAGAACTGAAACAGAAACCACAATGGTTGCAGTATAAACAAATCAAATATCTTTCATAAACGCAAAAGAAAAAAAGGAAAGTTATATTTGTAAATTACAGAAGCAAAACGCTGAAGTAATTTTTTACTAACTTTACATGCGAAGAATATCTACAAGTTTGTCTTCTGAAAACTGAATCTCAAACTCAAAAGCGAGTTCTATTATAAAAAAAACATATTTTCACTAGTCATTGTCAAAATATTTCTCTTCAGCGTCATGATTAGCCTCTTTAAGCCAGTGATCATCTAATGTCTCGTCTTCGTCGATTTTTGAGTAATCTAAATGCTCACCATCTTCTCCCAAGAGAAACTTTTGTTGCATAATATGGGTAAATTGGTCCATTCTATCTTGCATTTCCTCAGGGGATATACTTTTCTCCATTGTGTTCCCCTCAGGGTTAGATTGAACATTGTTCACATCGTAACCAGGATTAGTTAGCATCTGCAGATATTGGAGGAGAAAAGATCAGGGGATACGAAGAATAAGAATATGCTAATAATGCAATAAGCAAACGGCAAACCATACATATAAATCAATAGGAATCAACATCATCATCATACAAAGAGTTACTAAGGAGAAAATGCATGTTATTATATGGGAAAGCATCCATTATATTACATAATACGTACCAAGGATAGGAAGAATAAAAAAAAAGTAACTGATTAGTTATTAGATACTGATTAATCAATACTTACTAGTTACTACACCCACAAACATAAATACCATTTATAGTGATGAAATACAAGCTGATTTGGATTTGGATAGCTATCAAAGAGATAGATTTTCTGACAAACTCAGACTACTAAAAGAATTAATAGAAGAGAAAATCTATTGCTTCAAACATAATCCAAATCTTTTGGCAAGTTACCACCTAGTAAAGTTCTATGAGGTGATTACTTAAAAGGAGAGAAAATATTTGGTGCATACGTGAGCCCCATTTCTATTGCTTCTTGCGGTGTACGTATGATGTTAATGTATAAAAGCTAAGGGGCTCACGTATGACAGAAGCTTTTGAAAAGGTTGATTTCTAGAAAGAAAAAAATAAGTAATTATGGCAAAATTTGCAAATACATTCACAACTTTAGGCAGTGCTAAATGTCTAGTGAAGCAACCCCAAACCCACAATGCGTGGAACTAAAAAGGTTCCGAAATTGCATACAGTAAGTGAGCATCTAATAAATGAACACCAATATTTGACACAGAAATGACACAGAAATGTCACAGAAAGCATCATCCTTTTTTCTTTTATTCAAGATTTTAAACACCAAAATGGCGAAACTTAAATCAATAAGCCAAGCAAACTGTAACAACTCGCCAAAGACGATAACTATCACAAACCAAAATGGCTATTCATGGCACAAGAAAAGGCTAACACAAATTTTTTTTTACCTGCGAATGATGCTCTGAGCTCTTACCACCTACCCCACTATCATCATTTTCCTCCTCTTCCTCCTCTTCTTCTTCTTCTACTTCCTCTTGTTGCTCTCTCTCATTGCCAATCCAATCACTCTCAGCCACACCCAACCTCTGCTGCTCCCCTCTGATTTTCTGCACCAAAAAAGCCTCCTCTGTCCTTCTCAGTAGTGTATCTGACCACCTCTCTCCTGATCTCGCCATTCTTCTCCCACTTAAATCTTGAAATTTCCCAACATATTCATGGTGCAAATACGGTTCTCTTTCTCTCATAGCATCCTCCGTGAAGTACTGGCCACCACTTATCAGCTTGTCCATGAAAGCTCTTCTTCGGTTCTTCACCATCTTTGACTTAGATTTCAATTCCTCCGCTGTAGGGCTAGTTAAGGATCGTAGATTGTTTAAATGCCAACTGATTTCATAATCATTTTTCATCAAGTCAAACTCTGTTAGCTCCTCAGAAGTCAACTGTGTACCGTATCGCTCTGTATTCACAACCAGAAAAAAGACGTTATGACCTGAAGTTTAATCAACCAGTTGCGTTATATTCTAGAACTGTAAAAAATTCTTAGGAAGGAGAAAAGAAGAAAACTGTGAATTATATGAAAAGCGAAAACATGTTAAGCTCGCTAAAAGAGCTTTCAAGGACCTATTTCCTTTAATATCTGGTTCCAATTCGTGATCCATTTTATTTTTCGATCTTCTTTTTTCAGTTCTTACATAAAGGCTTGTTCACAAGACGGACCTAACTAGTCTACATTCAATTCCTTTAGACAGCTAAATTAAATCAGTTCACACCTGCTTTAAAATGCTAAGCCAGCATAATTGCATAAGGTGATAATGATGTGGCAATAACAGTCAGGGGTCCTCCTGGGCGGAAGAACAACCCCACTATCTACAAAAATACCAGTTTTCGTATAACTTTTTTCAAAACTAATTCAGAAATAATGTATTCTATCAACTCAAATGTGCTCTTCGCTTGGCTCTCCTAGATATCAGTATTATTCAGACTCCTCTATGATGGGTATGCAAGTTTAAATGTTGTTCTTTAAATTTAAAGCAATTAAATAAGGGTAATGTATTTTACAACTAGATCAGTATACACACATAAAGATATATCCACAGCTCACAACCCAATGCTCTTATATTCTCCCTTCTCACTCTATCTCACTTTTTCAAATTTCGGAACTGTTAATGAGAGACACAATTGAAATCCGCTCATAATTTGTTTCCCCCGCATAGCAACTCAAATAATTAAGAAAACTTTCACTTGTGGGAGCCCACTTACAAAGTATACGACAGTCTTAATTATCAGTAAATAATCCATTTCAACCTGCAGACGGGATCAAAATTTGCTCTATCGGAGAGGCAACATCTATACAAATAATTTTTTCTAACAGCAGTTATATCTTATCCAGAAACACATAATAACAAAAGATTAACTTTTTTCCTGTTTTATGACCATAAAAATTTGAAAAGATGATTACCAACAGTCAGTTTGAAGTTGTAATTCTTTGGAAACAAGACTAAAATATGTATACATTGGAACTTTGCACAAAAAGGTATCGTCTTTTAGGTGTGTGTTTTGGTCTTGAATTTAAAATTAGAGCGTCCCAAAATCATATGTATAAAAAAGAAGCGTTCGAGTATGCTACCCAGTCTGTTCGTCCACGCTACTCAGGTTTCAAATAATTTAATGGTGATGCGCATTAATTCTTAACATGACAAACAACATTTCAGAAAAACATACACCTTTTTTGAAAAAGAATAGCCACACAAATAAAAATGTAAGGTCTATTGCAATATCCCAAACAAAGAAAAAACCAGTTACAGTGGAATTTCCCCTCACAAACAAGCATCTAAACTTTACGAATTCGACCAAACAATTCAAGATCCTACTCGAGAAAACTAGGGCAGATTATCATCAAGTACATATAGGTGGCGTTTGGCATTGACTTTATTTGGTCAAAAACTGCTTTTAAAAAGCAATGACAAAAAAAGATTGCTTAAATGAAGCTGCAGGGTACTGTTTGGCACCTCAGTAATGACTTTAGTTATAAGTGACTTGTAACTTATTTTCGTTGATAAGTCATTTTTTACTTATTTTAGCTTACAACTGACTATTATATATATATACAAAAATGATTTAATGGGAAAATTACTTACTTTTGAAAAGCTAAAAAAACTAACATGCTAAACATCCACAACTTTTTTTTTTAATAAAAAAGCTAATAAAATCACTAAATTCTTAGCTTCTATGTTTCTGAGCTTTTTTAGTCTATTTGATCCCAAAACCAGCTTTTGTAAAGACAAAAAAGCTAACATGCCAAACACCCACAGTTTTTTTTAATCAAAAAGCTGTCGCTAAACAGACACACAGTGTATGCCTGCACATATACAGGTAAGGCTGGGTTCGGTCCGGTTCGGTTTTTGGCAAAACCGAAATCGAAACCGAGCATATTTTTCGGTTCGGTTTTTTTCGGTTTCGGTCTTTTTATTTTTTGGACAGAACCGGACCGGTTTTTTCGGTCCAGTTTCGGTTATTTTTCGGCTTTATTTTTGATTTTTCGGTCTTTTTCGGTTCGGTTTTACTGAAAACCGAAACCGACCCGAAATTTTTTCGTTTTTTCGGTTTCGGTCTTTTTCGGGTTTTTTCGGTTCGGTTTGATTTTTCCGGTTTTTCGCCCAGCCCTATATACAGGCATACAAAGCATATATAAACATATCTATCTATACTATTATTTAAGTAAACACCCCCTTATGAAGCCGGCAAAGTTATTTGCAAAAATACCCCATCTACATAGATAAAAGACATAAATAAAAAAAACCAGATTAACTTCCCAATTTATTTAATTTTAAAAACAAAACTGCTCCTAACTGCCGTGAAACAAGAGCACACCCAAGTTCTTAAAAACTGATTTATTTAAAAAAAACACCCTTAATTATTTTTTTCTGTCTCTTTCAACAATTTATCTCTCTCTCTCTCAGGTACGAAATTATTTTGTTTTTTAGATTTCACTTTTACATCACAACCATCGCGTGGGAAGATTGCGCTAGTGTGTGTGTATATATATATATATAGATAGATAGATAGATAGAGAGGGTACCTACAAAAATCACCAAAATCCTAGTTTCTCTGCTTTTATAGCTTTTTTGAGCTAAAAGCTAGCTTTTGAAAGAGGTTATTCGACTACAAAAATTCTGTTTGCACGCCAAAACCAGAATTACGGTTTACCTTTTTTTTTGTGTGTGAAAAATAATATAAAAAAGTAAGTCGTAAATTAGAAATACGGTTTGTAATTTAGATTTACGCGGTTTTAACGTGAAAACACTAAAAAGTCATAACATTTCAAGCAGGCACAACTAGAGAGAGAGAGGAGAGGAGAGAGGGAGTACCTAAGAAGATGGCGGGGTCACGGAGAATAAGAGAGTAGAGTATGGATCTCCGATGAGACGGTGAAGCGGCGGAGGATTCGATGACAGGTGGGAAATAAAGGGTATCGAGCTTCGATAGCCTCTCCGATAAACCTTCCGCCGCTTCTCTCCGAACTCCTCCTCCTCTCCCTTCCCACTCCAACTCCATCTCTCTCTCTCTCTCTCTCTCTCTCTATATATATATATATATATATGTTGCTGTGTATGTATCTATCTCACTTTCTCCGGTTTTGAAAAAATAAATAAATATTCTATTGTTAATTTTTAAAAAAATATTGATTAAACCTTCTATATTTTTATTTAAATTTTGACTGTGTTATAAAATTTGATTTTAATTTATTAAATCTTAATTTGTTTAATATATAATAAAAATTAAAAAATTAAATTAGTTATTGAAAATAGCATCTAACCCTTATTTTTTAATCTAATAATTGTAAAAGTAACTAAACATTGTACGTCATAACTCACGGACGAGACACAAAATGGGGACGAGTTAGTAAAATACCGACTCAATAATTATAATATAGTATCTGGTTAAACTGAATTAATTAAACTTGTTAACAAATTCAATATCAACCTATTAAAACTAGTTTTTTTAATGATTTACATACTCAAGTAACGCGATTAACAATTTACATAATCATATTTTAACAAATAAACCAATCAACATACCCGTGTTAAAATAGATAGCGGAAATTGGACGAAATAGATAAATAGCAAAACTACCCTCGCATTTTCTTGTTATTTACAATGCCACGTCATCACTCACATTTACTATTAGTTAAATATAACATTGATCCTTAAGAAAAAGTTCAATTTAGTAACCAGCCTTTGAAAACAAGTCAATTCAGTTTTAATTCACCTTATAAAAACTAAAAAATTAGGTAGAATAAAATTAGTGAACAAGGAAATAACATTTGTGAAAATAAGTTTCAAAAGTGAGATTTTCTCTTCCCTAAATATAAAATATAAAATAAAAACCATAGGATGTACAGGTTGAAAACTTAAGTTTGGAAAATGAAAAAGATTTAATGAAATTCCAGAATACGAAGGGGCCTATTTGTAAACAAATTTAATAAAACTGTTAAAATTAAAGATTGGCCCTTTATCATCTTAAATTTACAACGAATGGGTCATTGGATCAAACTCATCCAATCAAACCCTTCGATCCCTTCCCCAGCCGCCACTCATAGTATCCCCGTCCCCTCCCTTCCCGATCTGTATGGATAAATATCTACATATATAAATATGTATGTGTGTATATGTATATATAAATATCTATAATTCATTATATATATTTACATTGTATGTTTACGGGGAAATGAATTATACAAATATAAAAAAACACAATATATTTACAAATTCATCGTGACCGTCCATTTAGTTATTTTCAATGAACTATATTACTTTTAACCATTCATCAAAAATACTCATTTAAATTAGTTGAGATCTAAACTAAATGGATAGGTATGATGAATTTGTAAACATAGTATTTCTTTTTATGTGTGTATATACAGTATGTATCTATACACATGTATATAATTGGGCCAATATATATATATATATATACTATTAATATAAGGAAACTCAATAAATTTTGAAGGCTGCCCAATGTTACCAATTTTTTCCAAAAATGTCTTTATTCTAATTTACTAATTACTAAAATAACTTAATACAATTTAAATAAATAAATAAATATTTTTTTTTACATATCAAATCATCTCTCAATCAAATCATCATACATGCATTTTTATATTACTATAACAATAAAACATTATATTTTTACGATATTCATCCAATTATTTTTGTAAACTTTTTGAAAATGTTAAATTTATTTGTGTCGGATCATATTTATGCAACTACGTGTCACACACGCAACGCGTGGGCTACGATTACTAATGTATATATAGGTTAACACCTGATAATATATATGTATATATATATAGTTTTTTTTAAGTCATGTATATATAATTATATATATAGGTTAACAGTGTATGAAATGCGAATTCTGGGGGTTTTTTTCGTAGTAAGGGCAAAAAAGTAAAATGGCCATGTGATCAAACTTATGTCAACCCAACTAACGGAAGTGTGTTGATCGGTTAATTTGTTAAAGTTGAGTATGTAAATTGTTAATCGTGATACGTGTATATACAGTTCACTAACCACCAATAGGTCGGTGTATAAAACAATAATTTTTCCCTAATAAATAGAATTGGTTAAAAGTGGATGATAGCAAGTATAGTTATATCACTATCCGTCCGGTCCCGCTGCCCATCCCACCACATGGGATCAACTTATAAAAAAAATATTGTTTTTTTGTTTTGTTTTTGAAATGTCTATGTACCCCATAATATTAATCGCACACAATATACTATTTTTTATTTTGTTTGGTCACCTTGTTAAACATGACAATGTGTAAAAAAAAGTTAAATTCAGTATAGACTCGATTAGGGTTATATATTTTTTTATTTGGGTTTCTATTATGTGATAAAATTAATTTTTAATTTACTACAAAAATAAATAATATATAAATATATATATATATATAAGTATAAATATAATTTAAATTAGCTAGTGGTCCCTTTTTAAGTATTGTCACATGGGCAACGAGATATGGTGCGAAACTTGCAGCGGTACATATAGTCTCACCGTCTAAACACTGCTAATTTTACCCTGAGATGAAAAGTGATGCATTCATAGATGAAAACTGGTCAGGTTTGAATTTAAAAATGATATATTCATAGTACGAAAATTGTTCAATTAGACGAAAATATGTTCAGTTTTTTATTATTTGGTGTGGAAATAAAAAAAATGTAGATTGGTTTTTGGTATAGTAAGCATAAATTAACCTATTTTAAAATCTAATTAACCCAATTACAAGTCGGTTTCGTATGGTTTATGCACAACCTTAGATATCGCGTTTTCCATATACAACATTATTTAGTCGGTAATTAATTTACGACGGGCTTGTTTCCCTTTTCCTGCCCTAAACTTATGCAAATTTTGATTTAGTACTTATCGTCTTATCCTAGCAGTTTGTGCGGCCCAGAATCATCAATTAAATCACTAGTTCCATATATTATGTAGTAATCGTAATTAGTTTGTTCCGTGATCCTCCAGTTAATCTTAATCGTGCAGCGCGCTGCACTTAAGTTTAAAAAAAAAGGTAACCTGCTTCGCAGGCGCCAGGGATCGAACTCTGGTGGTGAGCATAGTATACTCGGATACAAAACATTTAGACCAACCACTTTTGCTCTTGACCGTTTTAGTTTGATTGAGTCTAAATTTGACAGTTTATTATCAATTTCATAGGGCACTAAAAATGCACATATTATATCACCTATCGGTTAATTTTGACAGAAGTGCACTAAAAACTAGAAGAATGAAATATGTAACATACAAACTAACTGTGACGACCCAGATTTCCATGAAGGAAATTCTGTGGTGCGGTGTTATGCGTCAGTCCCACGTCGTCCAGATATGAGAATACTCGTGTGGTATATGAGCTTAAAGATCCATTTCCTATCTCAACAAGGCCTTTTAAAGCCGTGCGGCACAATAGCGAGGACGGAACTCCACGGTTAAGCGTGCTTAACCTGGAGTAGTACCAGGATGGGTGACCCCCCTGGGAAGTTGTGCCAAAGCGGACAATATTGTTGATATGGGCGTGACGGTTCGGTCCGTATGACCGGGTCGTTACACTAGCCGTCTTTGAGCTAAATTCTAAACATGTGTTTTGTAATTACCAAAAACTTGACCATATCTTTGTCAAAACCTTTGGTTCTAAGTTTGTGTCAAGGACTCAAGACTAATTACACAAGATGACCAGGATCAAAGGTTGTGATATAAATAGAAAAAAAGGGACCCTTCTTTATCCAAAACTACAAATACCGAGTGCATCTATGAATTTATCTTACATGAAACATTCCAGCTCTCTGCTCTTTTTTTTTAGTTTTATGATTTCCATAATGAATGAACCAAAGAAAGAAACATGAAAACAGAAACAGTCCAATTCTGGTCTGTTCCAAATTTGGCAAAAATGGAGAGATTCCACACTTCATACTTCATAGTTTCAAATACAAATAGGAAATAGCCAGTTTGTACTTGGTGTATATAAAGCAAGAAGAGTAGCGACAATTTACATAAATAAATCAAGTAAAACATCCTCAATTCATTTTAAACACAATTCATTCAACATGAGGTTTTTCTTTTATCAAGTCCTACAATATATATACAATCATGAAAAGACAAAATACTGTTAACTTTGAGAATACAAATTATTTTCTAGTATCTGAAACTAGTTTTAGTTGCTTTTTTGTATCAATTGTTGTGACCACAACAAGAAACTGCAAACATACAGGATGGTGTAAAATCTTCAAGTAAACAACAAGAAAACAAAAACTTGAAAACCAACCAACATCTCAAAAAGGGGCACCAAAATCACCACTTTCATAAACCTCAGAGTCTAAATCAATATCATCATCCATATCCAATGACCCACTGACACCCGTCCCTTCTCCTTCACCTTTGGAGCCTTCGCCGGCTATCTTAGCCTCTTGTATAATCCTCTCTATCTCCTTAACGCTTTGAACTGTTTGGGCTCGGTTAATTTCCTCGTAGTTTGTTTTCTCGCCTTCTATCAGCTCTTTTGGCATGTTTTTAAGGAACCATGGGTGTTGCTTTATTTCGGGTATGGTGATCCTCTTTTTATAGGAAAGAAACATGTTAGTATCGGAAGAATTGATAAAAAATTCCATTGCTTTTGCTGTTTCACATGTCAGTAAAAGTGTGGAACCATATTTTACTGTCTTGGAAGAAGTAAATGTGTAGAATGATAAGGAAATTCTCGTACAATGGGAAAATGGAACAGATTATCAACTATTATGGGTGCTATTCTCCACACCAAAAAGTGAGGATCTGTAGTTTGTGTTCACTATGATTCCATTATAATTCTTCATACAAACGGAAATTTCTTTAATGAATATCTTAAAAATTAGTTTCTTAATACAATGGTTGGTTCAACATTCATGTCTTCACGGTGACATGAGAAATGTGAACCGCAGATTTTGAGAGCGCATGTATGATAACCCTAAAACTTTGGGATAAATGTTTTAACACTCCTGATAACCACATCACTAAAATATATGTTTATATGTATAAGTACCTTTGACGGATTTGCAGCAAATATACGAGAAAGGAGGTGCCGACAATCTGTAGATACGCGCACATAGTCCGGAATCGAATACTGGACACTCATTATTCTCTGTTAAAAGAGCAAAGTAGTAACTTTTCGTAGCTAAAGAAATTAAATATATTGAAAACAATTCATATCTTGTAATATATTGGTCGCAAGCTCTCACCCCTATGGTTTTTCGAAAGTTTCTAGGATCTTCGGGATCCTCAAAAGGGTATCCTCCAACTAACATCACAAATAGTGTTACACCACATGACCAGACATCTGCGATCTAAAGAATGAAGAACCATCAGCATTACAAAAGGGAAAAATTCTCTCTAAATGATAAATTTGGACTTATTTTCTGCTAAATGCTTGTGAAGACTTTCAGTTCCCAATTATGGGTACTGCATAATAGTATTCAGAATGCCTGTCCAATATCAGTTTATTCAGGTGTATATCCATAAAAAGTGAAAGAAAAGTTATTGAACGGCAGTCCAATCTAGAATCAGTTTATAAGTCCATATCCATTAAAACTGAAATCATTTTATTTGAACAACTAGACAAAACGTAGCTATACAGATTACAACTCTTGTTGCGAATGGTTCAAGCTTTGCAAAGCCTTAGCTTCTATCAAATGTTAAACAATCTGGAAGTAGGAGAGTAATAAAATGAAAAAACTTGTGAATATACGTACAACAAGAATTAGGAGTACCTTTCCATCGTACTCCTTTCGTGACAGAACTTCTGGGGCAATATATGCTGGTGTCCCTACGGTTGATTTTGGTTGGGAATGCAATAAACCCGACTTCCAGAAAAACAGCAGACAAATGAGTAAAAAATATATAGCCAGTATGTTTCTAAACAAAGTAAAATATATATGCAGACTATATGAAGCATCAAAAATATAGGTGGTAAAGACCTTGGAATAACCGAAGTCGCAGATTTTAAGCCTCGGAGATGGGCTTCCATCTAAAAGAGTGTTCTCAAGTTTCAGATCCCTGTGGCAAATTTCCTACATCAAATAAATCATGAGGAAAACGATACTAGTAAAAATCGACATCAAAATTAAAATCACTAAACAATAAGACCGACAACTTGGTAAGTTAAACTTCAGGGTAATATTGGTTGTAGTTTTTATTATTACATCAGTAATTTTGTGCCACTGCCGCACCATTCAAGAGGTCAATTTAGCACAAGAGTATTTGGATAATTTGGTTGATAAACTTTGCAGGAGACATTAAATATGAAGACAGAAACTAATCAAAGATTATACCATTAAGTGGCAGTAGCTAACCCCAGAGATTAGCTGCTGAAAGAAATACCTGGCCTGTATTAAAGCACAATTTTCAATTAAAAAGAAAAACACTGATAAGAAACAAATACTTGATTTGCATAGTAAAAAGTTTTGAAGTATCAATTGTATAAGAAAACAAACAAATTAATGTAATTACAAGGCTATTTCGTTCTAGTCTTAGAATTTATATATATATATATATATACATATAGGGAGAGGATATATGGACATCAAGTTAGACACCAACTTGACACTTTTTTTGCAAAAACGCTCCAAATCAAGATTTGATTAATGCAAATCTCCACGGTTTCACGACGGGAACACAAATATGCGTCTTGTTTTTTTTTCCGAGATATATAATGACATGTTTTGGAAATAATGGTAAAATTTAAAAATTCAAAACATGTCATTATATATATAAAGATTTGGAGAATAAACTAACCGCTGTCATGTTATATTTTTGTTGACATAAGTTAATGCACTAATCAAAAGGTCTTACAACATAGCCAAACAGAGCATAAGCTTTTGTACCTCGTCTTCGCTAAAACGGCCAGCACTGCATATTTTAGCAAAGAGTTCTCCACCAGCTGCGTATTCCATCACAATGGCTAACTGTGTTGGAGTTAGAAAAACCTGCAGCCATAAACTTTGCAATTTTTAAATATAACAAAGGATAAGTTGAGCTTTATGTCGGCAGGAAAAAGAAATGTAGAACCAATGATATGTATACAGTACACTCATTATGATAAAACGAGACATTTTGACTTACCTCCTTGAACCTGACTATATTTGGGTGACGCAATGATCTGTGATTTATGATTTCCCTCTGGACATTCTCATCAATCTGAAAAGAAATAATAAGAGCCACATTATATTTCTACCCAAAGGGAAGCTTGGATTAGTTAATACTGAATGAACCAACATAAAAGATTTATGTGCACAAAATAAGCTCAAAGATAGTTGCATCTACATGTATGAAAATTAAAAGATTGCAATGGTGATTATTTGAAATTACTTATGATAGAACATTCCATTAGAGCTAAAATTTCTCAAAAATTTGGAAATATGTTCAGAAAGAGAAGGAAAATATTTGCTCTGAGATACCATTGAGTAAACATAGTAATGATGCAAAGATAATGCTAAAGTTACTAACTTTATCTAATTCTTTAGGTATAGTTGCTTTAATCCAAAGTTCTGGAGGGTCCTCTTACACTATTTCTCTATAAGGTCAATTCGCTGCCAATAAATACTGGTGGTGCATATTCATCATAAAATGTGTGCATATACAGATATACTTGCATACTAAGCCAGGCTGTTTTCTCCAACAATAACCATGATTGCCTAACCAAAAAACTACTTCATTTAAAACTTGTTACTTCTGAAATTGGCTTAAATTTGTGACAGATTTAAGATATGGAGGCTATTCCTTTTTTTATTTGAAGGATTTGAATTAGTATAGTATTAGAGAGTGAGTTAATGCAATAAGGAATTCACAGATCCATACATATGATAACTTAAAGTCAAGTTTGAGCAACAGACAGCCCAAGAGCTGACACTACAAAAACACAAATGAACTAAGCCACAGTAGATTTAAACTTCCACGAAATAACAAGAAAATAAAGCATTTAGACTTGTCCAGGTAACTCTTAGGTACCTTAAATAAAATAACTATAAATCAGTTTCCCTGAGACAAATACATTCCTAATTTCATTTTCTAAAGAAGTAAAGTCAGAAACTAGAGGTGTTCAACACTTTCTTTTTGAAACTCAAATACTAGTCTTTCCTATCAAATGAATATAAGAATTGCACAAGTCATTCACCATGGCTCAACCTCAAAATAAAATAAAATCAATTAATGCCCAACCTAACAACAACCACTAGAACATCAAACTTGAACAGACCTAGCTCAAAAGTATATATATTCCACAAAACAGCTCGACTAGTTGGACTTACACACATATCTAAGGACTTGTTTGGTTCCACAGTTAAACCTTTTCCTTGACTTTTCTGCTTATATGCTTGTGTAAAATGTAATACAGTTAGTTGATCACTAACCAAAAGAATATATATTTATAGCCATGGTGATCATCTTACGAAATAGAGTTTTATTTTCGTGTATGCAGTCTACAAGCTGAATTATTATCCAGCCAGCCTCATATTTTTTGAAAAGTTTATCAAATGTACCTTACGAAAATACGTGCAAGTTTATGGTTAGAAGTTAGAACTATAAGATGGTATTTTCAATTTTTTCATATCTAGATTGCCGAAAAAAATTCTTTCAAAAGTTAATCATGTAGTTCATAGTTAGAACTATACGATGGTATTATCAATTTTTTTATTTTCTCAATTTTGATATGAAAAATTTGATGGTTAAAACACGTATTTTCGCAGGGACATTTGTTTGGATGTACTATTTGCTAAAAGAAGCTAAGCCACTTCTAGAATAACACACACACAGGCATATACTACGAAAAGATGTTCAGTATTCAACTTTGGAAAAGTTTTTACCTTTTTCCCCCTTTCTATGTATTTGACTGCTAAAAGCTCCTTTGTGTTTTTATCTCTGACCAATCTTGCAACTCCAAAGTTTCCAGAACCAAGTTCTTTCAGTGCCTCATACTTTTCCTCCATAACCCAAAAATAAGAAGCCAATGTTTTATTTTTCAAAACCAGAACAAGTACCAAAATCCAAGATTGAAAAACAAAGTCAACTTTTTAAAACCAACTACAGTAATATTCAACCAATATGAAGAAAGACAGAAGTAGGTAGGAAAGAGAACCAAATGAAGTTTTCTGAATGGTGTTTTAGTTTTTAGCCATTTTAAGTCCCAGTCCAAAGTCATACGGTAGATTTTAAGAATCTTAACTTAAGAGTAATGTCTTGAACTTCCGTCTCACTTTCTATTGTGATTCCCTTCCATTTAAATTAAATCTTACATTTTAATGATTTTACCTACACTATTATACTTTTAGACCCGTTTGATTACGGTATTCGTAGTTTCGGGACTACTAGTTCAATCGGAATTACGAATAACCTTCATATGTAGTACTAGGACTTCTAATAGCACACCTCTATGGTATTGTAAATACTTCATTTCGATGTCATTTGTAATCTCATTTCACTAATAATACCGATCATATTTAGCCACCACACATGATATTTGTGGGACTCACTGCATTTGAAATCCAATGTCAACTTAATCTCATCCAACCAAACAACGCCTTATAAAAACTCAGCTTCCCTACCAATTCTAATGTTCTTCTTAAATAATATGGTTTTATATTATAAAAAAATAAATGAATGGAGATAGATTGATTTGTTGGTTTAAATAATTAATAAAAAATAAATTATAATATTATTATAATTACGAGGGAGACAAATTCTCTTATAAACAAGGAATAGTATGATGTCCTAGCTTAGTTTTAAGGTGAAACATAAAGAAGTTGATGCATGTTTTTTATTTTTTTGATAAAATTCATAATTTTAAGAAAAAAGTATTATTTAAGTGAATGGATGCGGCTCTTGCAAAAATGTTTTAAGTTATGAATTGTGAAGTATATGTTTTAGTTATGAATTGTCAAGTCTCAGTAAAGAAGTTCTATTTGTCTTTATGGTTTAAAGTGAAACACAAGATAGACCCAGAAGTTTGAAATTTGGACATAACAGCTCCTCAATTCTATAGAAAAGAAGTTAAAAGAAACACACACACACACAGATACACTTATATATATATATATGCATATATATATATATACGAAACATATGTACATATCATTTTCTTTTGTTTTATTTAGCTACCAACCCATATTGGGGCGGATAACTTGCCTCTCAATATCATATTTTACAATCTCGGTTCCCCACTCGTTTATGTTTAAATTTGCTTTATAGTTACGTGGAACCATTAAGACGAATATAATCGATGTCAATTCAAGTGTTTGTTTATGCTACCAAAAAATACAATAATCAAGAAATTACATAGTATAGTCACATGCGCCTCTTTTAAACACCGACTAGATGCATGCAACATCGATATATAAACTATAAAATGTGACTTTTTATAATATTCTCTTGTAGTATTAATTAAAACGAAGCATAAACAGTGAAAACTATGTTATTGTGTTTGCATTTTGAAATAGTAAATCATCAGAGTCAGCAACAAGTAGCAACTTTTAAAACAAAATATTCAATAAGTGATATCTGCTTTGACAGATCGTCGAATAAGAGCTTGACGATAGCGATGCATTTTCTTTGACGGGAATATTGAGGAAATGCGACAACATAGTCACCAAAATTAATGGGAGCAGGTGCGAGGGAACGAAAGGCATAATATAAAGATAAAAATAATAGATATAGATAAAAAGAGAATGGAATCCAAAAATTAAGAAAGAAAAAAAGAATAGCGAGAACACATAAGTGCAGTGTGATGTAACTTATTGCTAACACTAAACGAATTGAAGTATATACGGCTTGACTAAAATTGACCCCAATTTATTGTGATATACACAATTTTAGAAATTTCAAGAAAAATATAAAACATAAGTTTCGACGAATTTATTTATAAATGAACTCTACATGTGTCATTTGATACTATATATTTATAATCTTGGAAAATCCAAGCCCTTATATGGACCATTTATGGTATGGATTCAAGTTTTAGACTATAGGTGGTACAATTGAAGATATGTATATGGACCAAATAGAATTCAGATGTAAGTATGGTACAGTCGCTGTTATCTGCCCTGTAATTTATAACAAGGATAATATTTTGTATTATTCCTTTGATATTGACCTGGGTATAAATTTAAAGGCACGTATGTAGTATTAAATAACTGAAAAAGCAAAGTACACGTATGCTACAAAGGGTGGCTTCAAAGGACTGTCGGTTGCTCTGTTACTTATATTATATTACTTCCCCTTCTCATTATTCAATACGAAATTAATTGCAATTTTGTTCGTCTTATCATTTTTATTAAAATTGTCGAAATAATTTTTTTTTTAAATCTAATCATAAAATTTAATATTTGAACTATATGATCAAATTTTCAAAATTTTCATTCCGATAATTTTAATACAATTTCTTTACCGGTCAAAATTACACGTAGTTTCGTAGAGTAATAGTTTATTAATATTTGACTATTTCATGGACGATGGAACCCTCAACTTTATTCATGATGTGTGTGTGTTTGTAGGAATAAAAAGTATAGTTAAAATATTCAATTAGAAATATGAATCTAAAGCTTATTATATAAAAATATATATTGTGAGGTGTAAATATGATTACGTGTAAGTTGTAACATACTTTTCACGTAATATGATTACGTATGACGAAAATTTCGTTATTGTTTCGTTTTCGTTTCGTTAAGAACTCGTCTCGTTTTCGTTCATTACTAAACAAAAACAAAACGATAACGAAAAACTTAAAAACTAAACAAATTTCGTCTAATTTCGGTCGATTTCGTCTCGTTTCGCCTTATTATATTCCCTAGTTGTGCTACTGATTTGTTATTGCAAATTAAAGATTCCCGTTGTGGGTAACCCTACCGGCTTTTAATTAAGAACACTTATCATTTTGGTCGACTCAAAGAGTGATCCATAGCCTAACGAAACTAGAGTTTAAAAAACTAATATCGTGATTAACACAATTTAGTGATGGTAGGCTTAAAAAAGCTAAGAAGCTCAAAAGTGGTTGATTACTCTCTCAATATCTTAACAGACAAACAAGGATCATGTAGAATAAAATGCGAGAAAAGCAAGTACATACTTAAGTGCTAAAGAAATACTATGGTATAAAGTTTCAACTGTTTGGTGTCACTCTAACTGCATCTCGGTTCAATATTGGTTGAGAATATTACGCAAAGCATAAGCATGATACTGATCGATGTAAATCGTCAATTATTGTAAAAGTGAAACAACAAAAGGTTATTAACATATCGGTCTCAGACTCTTCGATAACTGTCTGAATTATGTATTTTTTCCTCCATTAAGCCGTTTCTCTGTCTTTATGGTAATAGTCGAATGCTTTATACGAGATAATATTACATATTTAATAAGCCGGCAAACCCTTTAGCTATTTATGCTAGAACTAGCTATACTGGATTTAGATTGTTGTCTATGCTTGACCGTTTGTGGTCCTATTGGTATGACGATTTATCTTAATGAAATTTGATTTTCATAAAAAAAATAAAAAAATTATGTATTTTTTTTCCACTAAGCCGTTTCTCTGTCTTTATGGTAATAGTCGAATGCTTGATACGAGATAATATTATTTAATAAGCCGATAAACCATTTAGGTATTTATGCTATAACTAGCTATACTGGATTTAGATTGGTGTCTATGTCCGACCGTTTGTGGTTCTATTGGTATGACGATTTATCTCAATGAAATTTGTTTTTCATAAAAAAAGATAATATTATTTAATAGTAAGATTTATCCGTTCTATCTACCAAAACTATAAACTCGTCCAACTGAATCAAGTGGGTTGCAAGTTGATGTATGGACTAGTTCTCATTGAGATGGACAATGTCGGCTTTAAGGTTTTTGGCGCCTTAAACCTGAGAATTCCCTCTTACACCTTTATAGGACGAATTTTTTTGACAACTTTGAATAAAAAAAACTAAACAAAAAGTATATATTTTCGTACCGTTATCTGAGTGGCCAACTGTTTTGGCTAGCCAAAGAGTCGGCTCTGCTGTTTGATGAAAAGTTAATTAAAGGCAGCCAAAATCGAACCAAAAGCGACGAGCACGTAATAATTATAACCTATAAAAACAGATTGGCCAAATTGCCAGTTGTTCCAATAAGCCAGACGGTCAAGTTGTGTGAGAGTATAAGTCGTTATGCCGACGTTAATATGACATTGGCTAAAGGAATACCAAAACAAGACTTGAAGTATTTCTTCCCCTTAACAAGATATTCATGCAGCAGTCAAGCTATTCATTGTTTTCTAGTTTTACTGGACAACGAGTGTGCTTGTATGGATGACTGCAGATCACTGTCCACATCGGCCAATCATGTTATTACACGTGACCAAACCTCGGACATGAATCTCGCCTATCGATTACCAATAGGATTAGGCATTCACAAACAAGCCATCTAACAGTAAAGAGAAAAATAAATATTGTTTTACGCTATAAAAATTATTGTTGTTTCTTAAATAATTATAACTAATCAAATATTGTATTAAAACGTGAGCTAGTACGCTCATCAGCTATGGTACTCCTATAAGTAGAAAAAGAGTTTGGTGTTGTCTTGTGCTCGTAAAATTAAGTATATAAACAAATAATGAACAAGTAATTACGTAATATTCAATAAGTAGAAAATTCAACTTAAATCAGCAAAAAGAAAAATTGCACTAATTCAAATTGTTCCGACCAAAAAGGCAAATAGCCTAAGTTAGTAAGCATCAACATGTATGGAATTCCTGTCTAAACTAGTAAATGACTAAAATACGGGAACCTTGTAATTGTAAACAAAATGTTTGGATAAATTTATCAAACATTTATGATTTATGTAGAGGACATGACATGTATTCGTGCCCGCTAAAATGTTTGGATAAATTTATCAAACATTTATGATTTATGCAGAGGACATGACATGTATTCGTGTATCCAGTGGGATTATAGTCGTATCATGTGTGTTACATATCCAACATTCCAAATATAATAACCAAACAAGTCAATGTGATTGATTAACTGGACCATAAATTTAGTCTCATACTTATTTTGTTATGGTCAGTGACTCAGTACTATGCATTAGTCACTTTTCAAACGTGTCTATAGTTCGTATTAGAATACAAAATGTATTACAGTAAAGTACAGCTGTATAAGCAAATAAGTAGGACAACCATAGAATGCTCCCAAGTTAGTTCTAAATTTAACAGTAGTATACAAATTATAAACAAATCAATGCAAATAAATGGGTTATTGAGGAATCTCTATGGGAATATTCTTTTTTGCAGAGGATATCCTTTAATTATATATATATATATATATATATATATATTATATTTATAATAATAGTTTAGGTGAAGAGGTGAATACTTTAAACAAATAATTATAAAATACCTGTTTTAAGTTAGTAATAATTACAAAATAAAAAGAAACTGGTTAGATAAATAACTTATCACAAGTAACGGTTAAAACTATATTTTTTTTCAACGTGAAATTACCCTCTCACTCTCTCCTGTCTACACTATCTCTGTCCATCTCAGGTATTATTAGTAGTAGTTTTTTTTTTCTATAATGCATTAGTTACTTTTTTTTTTTATACTTTAATAACAATTTAATCATATTTCATATTATATAGTTTTACGCATTATACCACGCGTCGCGTGAACACGTACACTAGTTTTGATGAGTTTTAGAATGGAAAGCTCCCAGTTATTTTTTTTAATTCTGAATTTAACACTAGTATACAAATTAAATTAGTTAACAAATTATATTGAAAAAGTGATGATTATATAATATATTTATTATATAACCGCACAAAAAATGTTAGTTGCCCGTTTCAACTTTAAAGTCCCTAGATCAAAATGATTATTATATTATTGCATATCTAGATCAAAATTAAAACACATACAAATATTCCACAAGATAGTGACTAAAATTTGCATTTCAAACTGTTCAAACAGGCGAAAATTCAGTCTTATCAATTCAAAGAACCCTTATTAATGTTTTCCGTTACGATTATTTTTGCTAAAAATTATGTTTAATTCCAATTGACGAGACATGTTCATCACTCACAAAAAAATAAAAAAAATTATATCTAAGATAACTTAATAATATTTAAAAGTTATACTCTTATACCACAATATCATATGTGAACATAAATTTCGCTCATACTCATTTAGGAAATTCAGATTTTTTTTAAGACTCAACATTCATCACTATAACCGACTAAAAAAATGTCATATGATAGTAATATACACTTTTACTGATTCGTGTTACCAATTAATGTGAAATTCTCATATCTCAGCAACAAAATATAACAATTAAAGAGTCTGATGATATTAACATGTTGTTATACTATATAATTTTATTCCGTTACATGGCTTGTGTAGACAACACGACCTTTCATCATAGTATCATTTCATTCGCCACTCAAAATTTAAAATCAGACAAATAAAACACAAGAATACTAAATTGTTGTAAAATATTATTGGACTATTGGGCCTTACTCATAGTGGGCCTAAGTTGGGCTTTCTATCCTGTATAACCCTAACCTCTAGTATATAAAGAAGGTTAGGGTCCCCTTGTATTGACACATTCTGATTAATAAAGACCCCGTTGTTGTCTCTCTCTATATTCTCTCTATATCTATACATATCTCTATATATATCTATAACTGAGCTAATATGTCACACAACACGTTATCTTAAATTGATTTGTTTATAACACCAAATCTACTGCATGATTAGATAGATTCTAAAATATATTTACTGCCTGTTTATATATGTGTGGTTAATCTAGATAGATATTCTCTATGCTATTAATATTATTGCCATATATAAAATGCGAAAATCGTATATTTTCACATTTAAGTTGGAAAAATTATGAACCTTCCCGAACTAGGCTCACCTATTTGGATACGATGTCTAGGAAAGATATAGGCGGAAGTCGATATCCTAATGAGGTCGGGTTTTAAGTGGCATTCGTGCCCTCCACCCTCACCGTCTTTCCTGGTCGTGTTCAATTAGAGCTACCGAAAGGGGTTGACTAAATAATAATTTCCCCGAGTGTGTTTATATAGTGATGTATGTTTCGCCGAATTGGTGTTTTCAGTATCGACCCGTCGTTCGATCAATGAAAAGCGATTCACATGAGAAGCAAAACTAATGTTTTCGAACCTGTCGTTTCGAAAAAAAGTTTGTGCTTTGTGCAAATCATAAACATATAAACCAGTCGTTTTATATGAAAAATAATCTAGAACTCACAACACATGTTGGATGCCATCTATGATGAGAAAAATCGCAAAACATACTTGCGAAATGACTGTTTAGATGTTGATGTTATCCGTCACCACATGTTAGTCACCCTGATGTGTGAAAATGTGATGCCCAAAATTTTTTTTGGATGCCATCTTTGATGAGTAAAACACGAGTTTGTTGTTACCCTCGAGATGAATGCTAAGGCGTTGATTTTATTCCGCCGCCACATTTGAGACGTGATGACGTCTATGGTGAAGAAATGTCTGAAATTGACATATTGGAGCAATCCTTCACCAAAAATACTAGCTTGGAAATTGTATGCCATAAGCAGTATCGTGAATTTATATTCACCATGTTCCTTTATCGCCCATCTGTTATTGGATAAGAAAATTACCCCGATGAGTAGTTTTAATCCTATTGGGTCAATGGCAAATTGTTTGCCTGATATTAATGCTCTTCGTGTACACTTTTTTTTCCACGAATCGAGAACCGAGACAAGTGTTATTTGTCTCGAACTGTCGCGATCCCGATGAATCGCTTAGCCAAGCGAGATTTTTAGACAATCGTCAAAATCGAAAACCTGTGGCTCCAAGACAGTCATTGAAAAGAACAATATGGCCATTGTCACAAAACAAGAGATAATGCTCAAGGAGCCAACTCTATGCTATAAAGACAAAGGTCATGCACGTTTTCTCCTTAAATAGTTCACAACTATTATAAAGGTGAAAAAACCGATGCTAATGTGGTTAAATCTAACTGAAAGGAAACTCTTGAGACCCCCGATTTTGTGGCTCAAATGAGTTTGATACCTTTCTTTATAGATTTTGATAAATCATTGAGCCATTTTTTTGCTCATCTGGATTATGTTTTTCCATTTGGATTATGATTTTTCCATTTGGACATACTTTTGGATTATGGTTTGCCTGTTTACGAAATTTCTCGAAATAATTTTAAAGTAATTTGAGCAAATTCCTTTGACAAATGTGACCAAACTTTAAATTATGAAATTTTAGGCAATACTTGTGGGGTAGTTGATTTTTTTTTGGAAATAGTGGGTAACAGTGTACCATATAATTTCACCAACTACTTGCCTAAAAGTGTACTCAGTGACAACGATTCTGGACCTGTCGTTCCAAATCGAAATCTTTGGTAAAGCCAAATTGATTTGTCAAATATGAGGCGTTATACTCCTATAGGTCCTGTCGTACCTTGTTGAGTTATAAAATATTCAAGAAAACCAGTGTTACCTGGTAATAGCTCATGAAAGAATTAAAATTTCTTTACATAGCCTCCACTCAAAAACGTATTTTAGAGGAGTTGAAATGTCTTTCAAGTGGTTGCTACCACATTCTTTAAAGCATTTAAAGTTACCTTATCATTTCGCCTGTCGTCGAATGATAAATGATTTAGATGCTAAGACATGATTGTCTGTACTATCATTCGCCTGTCGTCGATTGATAAGAGCATTTTGATATTGTGGCATTGACCGGATGAGATATTCCCGGATCAAAAGACGATGCTTGATTTATAATCGCATCGCATTTGGATTCTCTCTGAGAATATATTTCGTGATTAATCTGAAATTCATGCCACTAATGCTCACTTTGAAAGACTAGTATGTGTAAAGATCACGAAATGAACTCGTAGAATTCTTGTAAAGAATTGAAGGAGTTATTGTGGACTTATCCAACCATAAGACGGACCATAAATATAAATGGTTATGGTTGATGCATCGACAATAGGTCACATGATTATTGTTGTCCACGGAAATGCAGCATTTTCCAAACTTTTAGCCCTATCATTAAGTTGATGGCTCATGATCCGGATTATCCTGAAAAGTCTAGTCGACTTGATAATACCGAAGAGTAAGAATCGAAATTTCGATTTGAATTACTTGAGTTTGGAAATTGAAATTGAACATCATGTCGATTATGTTCAGACCCAAATGGACTCACGGAAAGTTTGATGATGCGACTGCAAATAATTGCACGCATTTCTTGGTCTTGCGCACCAAGATTTATATTTCCGTGTGGGGTTATGCTATTTTGCTGCATTGGTCCGTTATGAGGCCCATAGACACTCAAACACCATATGCGTACCAGTTGGTTACTGGTTATGAGCCAGAAGTCTCATATTAACGCGTGTTTAGAGTGATTAATTAATATTTTGATTGAGCCGCTCTAGCGTTCAAAATATGGACCTCTGAAGGAGACATAAGTCGATTATGAATCTCCTGCCTATCATTTGATAGAGTAACCTTGACAAGCGATCTCTTTACCGCATGATATGCGAAAGTGACATCGCTAAGACTGTTCTCCCCGTCGTTAGGGGGAGATTTGCACGTTACCGTTGATAAGGAACGACGTGAAGTAACGTGGCATAACCCACTCAGTCTTAGCTTGATCCCCAAAACTGCACTTAGTGATAAGTAAGTGCATAGACTCCCTCAAGTCTAACTAAATGCCAGACGCATTTAATGACTTTATGAGATGTCACGAGATCATTTATACCAGCTGCAAAATGCTTGCAAGGATAGACGTCCCTGTCGGACGCCGTGTTCCTGTCGTAACACGTTGCTTTGGCCGAACCCGCCAAGCAAAGGACGCTGCCGTCGGCCGTCAGTCTGTCGTCCTTCCCAAGATATGAGGAAGTTGACCAGTTCTTAATTCGTTCAGCCCCAGAGGTGGTGAACTGAAACTCGTTTGTCGCACGAGATTATAAAGGATCAAGGAGATGTGTGATTTCCTCCTCATCCTAAGAATCTCGAAATATCTGTCGATCATGATATCTTAGACGATATTGAAGCGAAACGAGACTGTCATTGATTACTTGTTCATATATTCGGTGACGACTGATAATATGAGCAAATTATGACGGGGAACCATGTATCGTTGCCTGAAGTCAACATAGAATAGACTGGACTAATGGAAACTTGCAATCCAAGTAGACTCCTTAGCGAAAGTGTGTTCGGACCTGTATCTCCAACACCACCAATGTTAAACGAGTTCGTTTATTTGGTTATTCGTAAGGAAAAGTGATGAAAATAATGAGATTGTAGAATGCTTGCCTAGTAGCGCAAGGCTTCTCTCACACCTTGGAATTGATTACGAGATGGTTGATTTCCTCGTAATGGACATTATAACAGTCCCCTACTTTACCAGTTTAGTAGTTTCCGAAAAACTGAGTATGCAGCCATGAATGTGGTCACAGTTTTATCTCTATGGGGATTTAGACAAAGAGATATAGATGAAGGTCCCTGTGTGACTTCATGTGCTTAAATCAAGTAGTTCCTGACCACGGAACACGATCTCAATTAAATGAGACATTCACTATATGGATTAATATAATCCGAGCAGATGTGGTATACCCACCTAAGTGAGTACTTGATCAGCTTGGGATACTTGAACAAGTATTATGCCCTTGCGTGTTTTATTACGCGATCCATTTTTTTAGATATGCCTTCGAGATGAAGGATCTTGGGAAGACACGGTAGTGACTCGGCCTGATGATCGAGTCATGTAAAGATTGAATCTAAGTCCATGATTCAGACTACACCCAGAAGGTGTTATGACGTTTTAGTCATCATGACGCTAAGTCGTCAGATTCTCCCATGATCGTTCGATCACTAGACATTGATATAGACCCAGTCCGTCCCTGATGAGACGATGAAGAGATATTGAACCATGATGTTCATATCTAAGTACAATAAGTGCATCATTGTACTTGGTCTAATGTGCTTGGACGAACATCTCGTCTGCTGTGAATGGTATAGCTCGACACAGCATCGCGCTAACACGCTGCCATCGAAATGGCATAAAAGACATTTTCCCATTACCTCAAGGTAAATGTGGATGAGGGCGTGTCTTATCCCATTTTGCGTCATCGAGTGTATCTACCCCCTTCGGTACTCGAATTAACGCAACCCTTTTTCGGTTATACCGATACCGATTACTTATCAGATCCGCATAAGGGATATTCCTAACATGGTATGTCTTTGCCATTAGGAATAAGGCGATATCTTGGAGGTCTTGAAATGACTCCAAACGAATCACTCTGATCTATTCGTGCTCTATGAGACGACTAGAGAGTGTATATGGCTTCAAGCTAGTATTAGCCATATTTGAATTACATATGCTCTGTCTCACGATCCAGATAAAACACTTGTCTTATTTGAGGACAACTTGTTGTTATCGATCAAGAGAGACATAACTAGATTATGCTATTTAGCATTTTTTGCCGAAATAAATCTTCACATATGAAGTTTAAGAGCATCCAGTTGAATGCTCGTTCTATTCCACGTTAGATTTTCTTGCATCCAGTCGTGTACAAGTAAATGAGACATCCAGTCGAATGCTCGTACTCTTTCTTGGAATATGAAATCATTGCACCCAGTCGTGTGCAAGTGAGGGGAGCATCCAGATGAATGCTTATTGTACTAATTACTACTTAGTCGAAATCCTCGCACCCTGTCGTGTGCAAGTGAGGGGGAGCATCCAGTCGCATGCTCGTGTACTCTTTTTGTCCTTAGACCAAGGTTTTTTCCCACTGGGTTTTCCTTGGCAATGTTTTTAGCGAGACACGTTCACATCTTATCTCACTTAAGATTGCCGAAATTAGGGGGAGTATCCTGTTGTATACTTCTTACCACTGTGTACTCTTTTGTCCTTCTACTAGAGATTTTTTCCCACTGGGTTTACTCTAGCAAGGTTTTGATGAGGCACATGTTTTGTGGTTGATCCCCTACTACTACCATTGTTGCACTTTTTTTCCTTCGATCAGAGATTTTCCCATTGGGTTTGCTCTGGCAAGGTTTTGATGAGGCACACTGTTTTGTGGTTAGTTACTTACATAATATTTCGGCCTATATCATTCGGCTACACAGTTTCTCATAGGTATCGGTTTTGTCCCACACTGGGTTTTCCGGCCCTAAGGTTTTTATGTGTTTAGCACTGCGAATGAACTCGACTCAGATCGATTGCATGAAGACGAAGAATTCAAGACGTCCAAAGGGGGAGTGTTGTAAAATATTATTGGACTATTGGGCCTTACTCATAGTGGGCCTAAGTTGGGCTTTCTATCCTGTATAACCATAACCTCTAGTATATAAAGAAGGTTAGGGTCCACGCATTCTGATTAATAAAGACCCCGTTGTTGTCTCTCTCTATATTCTCTCTATATCTATACATATCTCTATATATATCTATAACTGAGCTAATATGTCACAAAACATAAATAAAATTTTACCAAAGAGCAATCGAAGAAACAGAGACAACTCACAACAATGTCGAAACGTGTAATATTTTAACGCGTTATTAACGCGCGTGTTACCAATTTTCTACAAACACACTATAAAAATATTACTCCAAAAACTACTTTTATTTAATTTTATTTCTCTCTCATATCGAGAAAAAGAAGCAAACAAAAGCTTATTATTGTGCGGCAGCTAAAGCATTTACCTTTCGATCACCGCCCAATCTCATAATACACCTATATATACACACTACTTTTTTCCCCCTCTCCATAAACCCCAATTTCTAACCCTCTTTTTTATAGTCTTTGTTTTTCACTTTTTCTCTTATTACACGTAAATTAAGGGTGTTTTCTTGGTTACCCAATTGAGGAAATTGCAGATTGGTCTTACCCTTTTGAGGAATTGTGAGTATTTTTTGTTTTTAATATTTTTTAAATTGGTTTGTTTTGAATTTTGTTGTGATTTTTTTTTATCTTTCTTGCTTTTGATTTGGTAGATTTTGAAATCTTGATGTTGTATGGTAAATTGGCAATCATTTATTGTAGATTTAAAAAAGAAAAACCTCTATGAATTTGGAACCTTCAATATTGGCCTAGCATATCTTTCTATTTTTTTTTTAATTGTAGAATGCTTTTGTAGTGCTTTGAATATTTCCTTTAATTATTAGCTCAATTTGTGATTTATAAATGGTGTGAGGGATTAAGGAAATTTTGGAACTAAATTGAATATATTGTTATTTGAATTAAGTTTTGATCTGGCAGGATTTGAGTTTAATTATGGAAAGCTACAATCTTTTTTTGTAGAAAGTTGTCTTTTTTAGTAAATTTCAGAATTGAAGCTCAAAAGGTTGTAAATCTTCAAATATGGTATAAATTTATACATTAGTCCAGGAGTTAAAATTTGACCTTGTTAGGAAAGTTGAAAGTTTCCACCTTGTACAAGTAGGTCCAAATATGTACATGGACCATTGTCAATAATTCCCTATTGAATTATAGCTCTAGACTTTGTGAGTTTGTTAATTTTTTCATAATATCATGTGGGTTCCTTGATTAGATGGGATATTAATAATTTCAATTTCCATTCATCTTTTTAATATAATGCTGACTTTTTTAGTCTCAACTTGTTACCTCAGTTTTATGCATATAAGCGATCATTTGGCTGCTCGGTTGAGTTCTTGTTTTTTAAGAACAATATGAATCGAACCTTTTTCCCCAGCCCCAAATAGAGTAATGCACCCAACTATTTTATATTTGGTTACTAATTGTTTTGCCTGTTGGTGTTTGGATTTGTTTTTTTTAACCTGCAAGGTTAAAGATGCGTTTGATGATATATTGTAGCGAAGCACAGGCGTTAGTCTAGTGTTGGTGTGTGCTTTTTTGGTGCACGTAAATGGGCTGCTTGATTTCTACGCCAACAAAAAAGTTTTTTCCAGGATATGAAAACCCGGTAACTCTAGCTTCCCAGACAGCTTGTAAGTTCTTCAACTCTTCGCTTGTCTAATTTTCAGATTAGGAATTTTAGATAAATAATTGTAATATCCTAATAACGAGAATGAGATTTTCAACTGTCTTCATCTATTTATTTCCAAATGTTGTGTTAAGCTGGGGTTTGGTTATCAACTGGCCGCGTAAATGTCTGTGTTTTGTTCAAGTTTTCATTACTTTGGCATTAAATTTTGGATTTTGTATCACTATTGTCAAGTTGTTGGATTTCACCGGCTAGAAATAAGATCGTTTCACTTAGAATATGCATGGTATTAATGCCTCTTTATTAAAGACATTGTTTGGTGTTCCTTCTTTTTATAATATGAAGCCACTAGCCACATTTTTTCCCAACTCGTATTTAATGACGAGCTAAATTAGTTTTGTCACGACCTGTATTTAAAGTTTTTTATTTTTGGGTTTTCACCTTTTTTTTTGCTTCTTGTCAATGCTGTTTGCCGTTTTACAGTTAGTGTCAGTGAAGTTGAAGCATTATTTGAGCTGTTTAAGAGTATAAGTGGCTCGGTAATTGACGACGGACTAATAAATAAGGTATTGCCCTGAGCATATTTTTAACCATTTATTTGCTTTGTTTGGGACTTGCATCGCCATTTCTTTTTTGATTGTAAATATTTTTTATTGATAAGTAGTTGTTGGTGTTATTGCACATAATAGTATGGCGTGGGCAAATTATTATTTCAATATCCTCATTATGGGAACTACATGCTTAAATAGTTCAAATTTGTGGTTTATACTCGACAACTCAACATAGCATATACCATATCCAAGTGGAGTCCGAGTCGGTTACATGGATCATTTGCCTCGTAGCTGATCATTATGTTATCTGATATCTACTATTTTCATATAATATAATTTACTGGAATGTTGTATCCCTTTGGTTGACAAAGGATGTTCTTTTTGTTTAACAAACTTCATCTTCTCTAGGTTGAGGTTTTCAAAGTAATTTGGTTTTATGAAGGTGTCTGATATGAGGATACTCACAAAGTTTCACATGATTGGATAATAAATATTCTTTCTCCAAAATCACTTGTAATTGTTTGTGAAAATCTGAAATTTTTTATGTACTGTCATTAGTATATTGTTATTTTTCTTTCCTAATTATGAATGCTCTTTTCTAATATGCAGGAGGAATTTCAATTAGCTTTGTTCAAGAACAAAAAGAAGGAGAATCTCTTTGCAAACAGGGTATGGTGCTTATTTCTTACTCACTTTTTAGTTTTTGAGGCCTAATGCTAACCAGTTTATGAAAATTTAACCATGGTTGTTGGGGTTATTACTAGTACCATTTATCAATCTGAAGGTGAAAATTTTATAACCAAAAGAGAAACTGTTCACTGAGATGTTTTGTAAGAAATCAAATATCAAATATGTATCTATTGATTGTATCTCACTCACAACCTCTTTTTTGAGTTATCGATAATTTACAAAAAGTAGTTATGTTATTTGCCCATAGACTGGTCAATTTAAGGGTGAAAATCGGTCTAGAAAATTAATCATAGACAAAATATTAGTTTATTGTCGATTTGTATTTGTGTATAGCTATGGGCTATGGCTGCTTTAGAGTTTTTAAAAATATGGATTCAAAGTTTGGTATCCTCTTTTCTTTTCTGGATTGAACAATGACAAGCTAAATGCATATATCAACTGAGTTTGTTATCGCATTACAACTGGCTTTGCATATGGTATTTGCTTTGCAGATCTTTGATCTATTTGATGTTAAGCATAAGGGAGTTATTGATTTTGGTGATTTTGTTCGCTCTTTAAATGTCTTTCATCCAAATGCCCCTTTGGAAGACAAGATTGACTGTGAGTTCGTTAGCTAGATGTAATTAGATGGAATTTCATTTTTACCTTTTCCAAAGATTTTTTGTTTTATTTTTAATATGACCTCATCTCCTGCAGTTTCATTTAAGCTATATGATATGGACAACACGGGATGTATCGAGCGACATGAGGTATTTTGGTGCTTATGTTCATTTAATTAGTATCATTTTTAATTCTCTGAACAACTTGAATATGCTCCACGAAGATGTATAACCAGTTTTTGGTCTTAGTTCTGACATGCATTATAATCAAAGGGACATTTGTCGGGTTTGAGAATAAGTTGTTTAGCAGAACACTTCCAGTTCCTGATGTTTTAACTTTATACCTTTTTTCTGATTTTTTTACTTTTGGAACATGGGAAAACAAGAAAGAGTAGCAGGTGGTTAAGGATTTTAAGAACGGTTACAATTGAGTTATTATTGTATTAAGAGTGAGACCTTTGGTTTTTGTGAGAATTATTGGATGTATGATAAAAGTATTTAGAAAAATAAATAGTATATATTCTTTAAATTGGAGCAATTCATTTACAGCAATTTTCTTACTCTTATTTACCTTTCAGGTTAAGCAAATGGTAATTGCACTCTTATGTGAGTCTGGACTGAAGCTGGCTGATGAGATCATAGAAGTAATGCTCGATAACGTGAGTATATGTAAAAGTTGTTATGGAAAGATTAGTTAAATAAATTGCCACTCTTGACATTTTAGTCTCTTGTCAAAAGGCCCAATTGTCTTATATTTGGTAGGATTCTGCTTTTAGTAACACTAAATTTGGAAAATGATTCTATACTTGTTGAACTTTGTGCGCAGACATTTTCGGACATAGATGTTAATCGAGATGGAAAGATTGATAAATCCGAGTGGCAAAATTTTGTGAATCGCAATCCGTCACTTTTGAAGATCATGACTCTTCAGTATCTAAGGTATTATTACTTTTAAAGTATCTGGTGGGATGCATTAGTTATGGAAGACTATAGTTTTTTTTGCTGTAGAAAGTAACTTTTATTGAAGTTATATTTCTAAAAAAATTCTTATACTATACTTCTACTAATGACATCCCAATGAACTTTTAATTTTTAAAGTGCTTCTCTATGAAACTCCTGGATCAAAGATTCTCTTAAGTCCTGAATATGGGCCTGACCAACTTCAGTTTTCAAAAAACTGGTACATTTTAGTTATGTAAAAGTTAATACTTAACAGAAAGCAGTCCTTTTCCTCTTTAAAATACTGTGTCCTTTTCTCTCTTTTTCCACAACTTGTTCTCTCTGTAGAACCCCTCCCACGGGAACAAATTTTCTCAAGTTCGTATGGTCAGGTTTTGGTCAAGTTATCGGTTTTATCATATGTATTTGTAATTATTTTTCGTTTTTTTTTTGTAAATCAACGTGCTATTTTATTTCTGAAGTGTTTGTTCAAAAAAATCTATAAATTTTACCTTCTATATATATTTATGTTTAATTATTTGTTTGATAATTTATAAGGTAGTAATATTAATAAATACCAAAAAAAATAATATAAAGGTCAAATTTTACAGATTTTTTTGAACAAACATTTTAGAAATAAAATAGTACGTTGATTTACAAAAAAAAACAATTTTTTTTTTTACAAATACATATGAAAAGACCGATAACCTGACCAAAACATGACCATAGTAACTTGTGGAAATTTGAACCCCCCTCCCACACACTCGTTCTTTTATCCATTTCCACTTGGATTGATCGAGGTTTATTTGGATAGTCATAAATTAACTTGTTATCTTGAATTTAGTGAAATGTAATGCAACCTGTTGGGAAATTTATTGGAAGATAAAGTCAACCAAGGGAATTTTTAAAAGAGAAAATCAGAAAATGACAAATATATAACCAAGTAATTTTGCAGAACTTGTCCGTCCTTCGACTGGGTGTCATCCGTCCATATTGAGGACTTTAGAGAATCTGTGTCCGAAACTCCTAAAGTCATGCTTTTCAAAAAAATAATAATCATTTAGTCACTAACTCAAGAGTCAAGTCCATAAACAAGTTTAATCTTTAACAATTCTTTGTTGTTTGTTTTTCTGTCTTATCAGAACTTGGTTTAAAGTTTTTTAATTCATTTTATTTCCCTTTTGTTTGGCAGGGATATAACAACAACATTTCCAAGTTTTGTATTCCATTCAGAGGTGGATGAGATTGCTGCATAGAGATTTTAGGCATAGAGTTTCTGTTTGAGGCTGTGTTTGTTCTTCTAGGGCACATTTGCAATCTCGAATTGCCCGTGAATAACTCTAGGTTGAATTTTGAACTCTTCATTTTCCCTTAAATTTGTGCAATGATTCCAGTGGTGCAAAAGGTCTCTAAATCTAAGTGAACACTGGTGGAAATTGTTCTCGAGTGCTCAACAGAGTGGTTTTTGGTACTATTGTTTGTTCAATGTAAGGGAATTGTTTTGCTGTTAGTAGAGGATTTATAGGGCCCTGTGAACTTGAAACTTTCAAATTACTATATTTGTATGAGATTGTTTGGAGTGGCTCCATCTGGTTTTTTAGTTTTTCCCATCGTAGTTGCTAAAATGTTTATATTGTCATCCAATTTTTTTTAATGAATTTAATAGAAAGAGTATATATTTTTTACTGTAATCACATTTATTTATTTCTCTTACGATCGATCCTACCCACTACCAGATTTAGTTAAGATTGTATGTCATGTAGTATAGTTGGATACATTTATTTAGTATAACAACCAGTACATTCACCATAGAAAGTGACTGGTTCTATGGTAGGTAAAGGTTTAGAACAGCATATACAACTAATACGTTGAGACGAATTGTACCATGGATTTCGTACAACCTATTGGTTGTGTAATTACTATACTGCATCAACTATAGAAAATGACTAGTTTTACTAACAAAATGGTGTAAGAATATTATTGTACGCATACCATTTACCATTAGTTGTACTAGAGATGTACTTAGAGACTGTATTAATGCGTTTACAAGTGTTGTTGTGCTCGGGAATGTATTATTGACTTGGTCGTTTATACTTTATATAGTCACTAGTACACTCATTATTTGAGTCATTTGTATTAAGGTTTAATTTTAATAGGAGTAACAATTTACCAAACTTATATCTAATCCATCATGGTTCTATAACAATTGTTTCTAGAAAAAGTGCCGTATTTAAGCTTAAGCCAAATTTCCAAACATTCAAAACTTCCCACACGAAGTAGTTTTCTTATTCAAAATAAACTGATTTTTTCTCTCTAGCTCATCGCAAATCAATAGCTAAATTCTTTGCCAAAACACCACGCCCAGAAATTTTGTCAAAAAATTGTTTTGTTTTTTTTTGCCCAAATAAAATCTCTAACTGTGAACTCTATTATTTGGTTTTACGGAATACTAAAATGATAAAAACCGAAATATTAATGGAGAATCATGATAGGACTCACTACTAATTTAAACCTTACGATCTGATTGGTGGGACACGTTTTGTTTTTTAGTCATGAGTAAATATTTCTCATCGCTTCGTAACATACATTAGAAGCATCCGCTAGCTAACTGATAAAACCATAACTTTGGTCGGTGGCGTTAGGTTTTTCAACAATGATATAATATCGAATATATAATAAACGATGAACACTTCTTGATCTTTATTACTATTCGGCAATTGCCCTTGTTCGGATTACAATTTCATTCTAACAATCATGCTCGACTTAAATATTTGATCTCTCATCTTAGTCTTTCTCCTTCCTCTTCGGTACTCGGCTCTTTCTCTGCTCGGTTTGTTTCTTGATGTGATAAGCTTTGACTAATTTCTCTCTTTTCTCTAGTTCTCTCTATATTTTTTGGATAGATTTTCTGGTCCATTTTAAGTGAGGATACTTGGCTATTTATAGGCAACTATCCCTTTTAGGATGTTGACAAATGTTATCATCTCTGGGGATGTTTCAGACATGGGTCCCTAGCTAAGTGGGTTTGGACTTTTTAATAGTATCCACATTTATTCTCTATCAAAGGCATGTGATGACCCATTAAGCATTGGATACTCATCTATGAAGTGTGAGTCGATTACTAACCGAATAGAATATTCGTGCCTAATTTTTATGTTCTATCACTAACCATCTCTCAACCTCCATCCCGATCTCCCTAAAAATCATTCTCAAAATTAGAATGTGACAAAGTATGACTTATTTATGTTTTTTTATTCTCATTCATTACGTGTTTTTACTCGATTTGTCAATATCAAGCCTAACCAAACACAAACTGACCGATACCCTAATATTTTCTATTCACCATCAATGTTCAAATCATGACGCCTATAAAATGGGTTAACTCCAAAATCCGACTTATTATAAAAAAAAAACTAGCTATCTAGACAATCACCTTTGATTGTTAAAATTTATTTTCTCTAAAATCAATCTATAGCGACACGGCTACACCCTAATCTACATTATGGTTAAGAGAATATGGACCATGTGCATAATTCTTGGAATTTATTGATAGCAATACTATTGAACTTAAAGCTAGCGATCAAATAAACTGTAGCCGAAACTTATGAGATTAAGTTACCAATTGTTATAACTAAGGGACCAAATAAAGTACTTCTTTAAACATTGGATATTTTTTTAAATTTTTTGAGCAACTAGATGTTACGATTGAAATTATGGGTACCAAATAAAATTTCATTACAACTCTATAAGCTATTGTCTATTTATATTATACTCATTTATGGGTTCTTTCCTATTTATTTTTGGGATTCCGCTTTACTGCACTCCCCGGCGAAATCCACCGTGGGGATGCCTGCATATATGATGGGGAGGTACTTAATATCCCTATTATATGTCTCCTTTTGTTATGTTTCTAGTTTAAGCTCATGTAATAAATTAACCAAGCTAGAGCTCGCCAAAAAAGTAACTCACAACACTAGTTGTGAATTCTACAACGATAGCACACCCCAAAGAAATGCATATGGATGTCGGGTTATGTGGCGGATCCAATCCATTTCGTATAAAAATTGCCGTTAATTTATATATTTTATCAACAAGGAAAAGCATGTTTCCTCGTTTAGTGGCATTGGTACTTTTAATGTGCCTTCACCATAACGAACGCATAATTAATTGACATATTGCTCAGTAGTAAACTGATTTACCTTTTTATAAACATACACTTTGATAAACTTTTATTGTTACACAGTTGAGTAAACAAACTTCATTTTTTATGCGCGTTCATTCATTTTCATAAACCGATTTTGGATATGAAATGGAATGGTATTCAAAACCACTTAATGAGATTGAAATCTTCCAATAGCACTTGTTAAGATTTTTGGAGTTATTTGTTACTATTTGATATCTGTAACTTTTTTTGTAATAGAACAACAACCTTTCATGTATTAATGGACCTATTTGGAAGGAGTTCAAAACTATTCTCTTGTTTGTTAGGTCCCGCTGCCACCTGATAATATGTACTTTACACCAGCACACCCCATCTATACTAATAATGTCAGCCATACGTATGGAGAAAAATATATGAACGATGAAAATACATTTTTACTCCAAATAAACCGTTTTTTTTTTACTTTGACTACAACGATATTGAACCTATAATTAATAGTTGGAAAAAATATTTTCATTTTAAAATTTTAAAGATGAGATTCTTTTCCATTCAGTAAAATTTTTATCATATATAATTTTCTAATGCCTATATTTTTTTTATTAGATAAAAGTTCTCAACTCCTTAAAAATAGTAATCAACTCCTTAAAAATAGTAATCAATTATGTGTGTACATGTTCTCTTCAAATATTGTTTAAAAGTCTCAATTGAGTATGATTCTTACAACCAAAATTCTAGAATAAATTAAAACTTACAGAATTATAGAGATCTATCGATCAATAGAGATTAGAGAAGAAATATAAATACATTAATGGGGAATAAATATAGTGGGAAAGAGAGTGGTTTTTTGTTTTCATCTAATTATTTGAGCCATTGGATTTTTACATTGTCCATATGAATAGATATAATTTAATGTACGGAGAAAAAAAGTAAAATAGAATCTGGAGGTGAGGAGTCCTCTCTATATAAGACACGTGTAGAATTTAGCTCAAAGAATGCTTGTTTTTTTTTTTTTGATATGAAAGAATATTTGTTTGTGCTCACCTCCATACCCCTCCATACATGCCATAGGATTATGACAAATGTGTAATTACTAATTTAAAAACGGTCCATTATGGTAGGTTTTCTATCCTCTTTTAAATCACTCCAATCTAAGTACTTCAAATAATATTCCGTATAATATCAAAAATAACCATTTACTAGTCAGATCCAGTTGGGATTATTGTGAAAGCTCAAAACATTGTAAATAAGTTCAAGGTTCAAACACATGTAATAAAATTGAAATAATGCTTAATGGCTAAAAATCGATCCAAATTTGGTTTACAAATGTCAATCAAATTTGTCATATGAAACTCAAAAACCAAATTTGATAATTATATATGTGATTATGTGATAAGAGGCCTGGGTTTTTAAGCTTGAGTTTTAATTTAAGAAAATCATTTTTTTCAAGACATTATAAGAAAAAGTTCATTTAGTATCATAAAACCTTTTTTAGGTTATGTTGGTAAATTGGCTGTGACTAAATTTTAGCAATAGTTTATCAGTTGCTAAAATTTTAGTAATTACTATGAGTGGCTACATCTGTTTAAGGGCTAATTGTTCTGTGTAATCACTATAAATCCAGATGGAGCCACTTCGAAGTTACTAAAATCCAGATTGTTCTGTGTAAGGGAAGTGGCTCCATCTGGATTTTAGTTTTCTTCATCATAGTTGCTAGATTGTTTAAATTGTCATCCAATTTTTACTAATGAATCTAATAGAAAGTAGATATTTTTATGCAAAGGTTTTTTCTTGAGGAACTTTACATACTAATAGTATAGTTGGATACATTTGTTTAGTATAACAACCAGTACATTCACTATAGAAGTTGACTGGTTTCAATGGTAGGGTATAGAACAACTAATATAACTAATTGTACTATGGAGCATACAGTTGGATCTTACACTTTCGTATAACCTATATATTGGTGTAATCAGTATACATCAACTATAAAATGACTAGTTTTAGTTTTTACCAACTTAATGATGCAAGAATAATATTATTGTACATATACCAATTAGTTACCATTCGTTGTACTAGAGATGTGCTTAGAGATTGTATTAACGCGTTTACTAGCGTTGTTTTGTATTAAGGTTTAATCTTAAACGATAAAGAAGCAAGTCTTAAGAGAGATAATTGTCTTGTATATATATATGATAAGAAAGAGGAAGAAGTGGAGATTTCAGTTCAAAAAAACATAAATAAGAGACTTATTTCAGTAACATCGGTTATACTAATTTGTTGTACCATATAAAAGTGTAAGAAGATGTAACCTTTTTGGAGCTTTGCTCCATATAGTTGAATCAAAAGCAACAAACTATGTAATGTGATCATTGAATTGAATGGAGTACGAACGTAAGGCAATTATTCGATTCATCACGGGAAGAAATTCATCTCTCATCCTAAAACGTAATAAAGTCTAAAGATTTCACTTGAGCGTGTGATTAAATCAATGCAATTCCAAACTGATAAGGTATGAAATTGAGAATTTACTCTTTCTCGTTCAACATTGCAATATACAAATGCACAACTCATATTGCATTGAGCAGCCGAGAAAGAGTATCTGGGCATTTCTTTATACCTACAAAATTATCATCTATGTTATATTGCGTTCATCTCATCTAAAAAATTAAAAAAACAATGGCAAATAGCTAGTAAAAGATAATAAGGAAAAAATCATCTATATATGTTCTATTGCGTTCACCTCATCTCATCAAATACGTATTCACATGCACTAAAAGTCAAAAAGATATCGCTATGTATCTAACCATCCTGAACAACTCATTCAATGATCGTGAAAGGTCTCCTTCAGAACCTCACAATTGAATGCTTCTGTTCCGAAAATTAAGAGTGAAGTTCGCTTTTGCAGGTTTTACATAGTAGTAGTGCAACTATATATGCCGCAAATCTACACTCATCCAAGGTTGTGAATATTTTTTCTCTGCAAAGAAAGCTCATGAAGCTCATAAATGGTGTAAAATGTAAAATAATGACAACTTTGTAAGAAGTTACTCTAAGCTCGAGTCTTTGGAACTAAAGTATCAAGCAAAATACGTCAAGTACAGGAATTACATCTGCGACATACCCAAGTCACTACGATGTCTGCTGTTGAAGTGATATTGTGTGTCAGCTTGTTCTTCATGCTGAGAATATAGAGAGAAAGATTGAGGAAATTAATAGTATTCCGTAAGAAAAGTTGATTATTGGAGTAATATTTACGCATAAAGATGAGCTCCAATTTAGAGAACACTTGCAAAGTAAATATACAGCCAGTTACCGGTTAGAATAGATGATATTATTAGATAACCAACCACATAATTTGGCAAAGACCTGGTTTGTTGAGTAAAAAAAGTCGTTCAATTTGGTTTTGATTACATTCTCCTATTTTCCTTTTGGTTATTTTGTATATTTAGTTTAATTTTTGACTACAAAAATTTCTAAAAGTTCATTAGTTCTTAGTATTTTTACCATCTTTAAAACTTGAGCCAAAAGAAATGACGAAACTATTAGAAATAAGTTGCCAAACTTGTCAGTTAAATTCATAGATATTTTATATTCTTAAAACATTTCTTTTGAGGGCATCATTTTTTTACTGATTATGAACTAACTAACAAATAAATGAAGTCCTGGTTGTAGAATATGCTCTCTAAACTCGTAAATTCCAAAAATTATTACATTTTTGTATGAGCACAAACATTTAAAAAAACTAGTTTTTAAAGGTGAATAATTACCATGTGAGGAACTCAAATTGAAGAAGCAGTCTAAGAAACAGTGAGTTAAACAGGCGGTGGGAAGCAGGAACCGGTGGTCTCTCTCTCTCTCTTTTTTGTGAGAAACGTGGGAGTTTGACGATAGTGACTTGTCGCATGAGAAGGTGAAGCAAGCACATGAATAAATGAGAACTAATACCAATGGGAAGCTGGTGTAGCATACAATAATTTAAACCAGCACTACACAAAATATGTCTAAATAGTTACGAGATTAATTAGTGATACATTTTTTCTTTTGAACTTATTAGCTACAGTTTTTATGACATTCTAGTAGATTTGTGATAAATTTTCAAATTAATGACAGTTTTGTTTTAGTTTTCGACTTCCATTAGGTTAACATTATTTTGTAGCAAAGCCTATATATGCAGGCAGCTCATGGTTTGAGTTTTACCCAGCTTTTTATACAAAGTTAGAAGATTAGATTAGAAGTTAGATCAGAAGAGTAAATAGTTTATAAATGAAGTGTATAAATTTCGGTGAATCAAATTTCTGTGTCTGTTAAGAAAATTTACTCAAAACACATTTAAATATCTCTATGGTGTAATACTTGAACAAGTTTTTCTCCTCACAATTTTAGTAAATGTAATCTTTTAAGAAAACCCTTATTGTCAACGACCGTGGCGTGCATCTATTGACTCTTTAGGAAGGTTTTGACGAAGATATGGTTAACTCTTTGGTAGTTTCAAAGACAGATGTGTAGAATTTAGCTCAAATAATACTTGTTTGTGGATTATATCTTGAGATGAAGAGACATTATTCACATTTAACAAGTTGTAATTGTAATTTATGAAGATCGTTACTTTCAGTAGGGAGCATTTTGGTTATGTGCTAGTTTTCTTGGAATTGTGCTTGTCTACTCGAAGTCGAAGACCCTAATTTGAGAAAACCAAATTTCAGTTGGATTTGGTTGGGGGTATGTGGAAGACAACCAAAGTTGCTCTAGTTTAAGATCGAGAAATAAAGAGGGCCGCAACTTGACATGTAGGACCATAAATTATCAACTAGTCGGCCAAAAATGAAAGACTTCAAAAAAGCAGCTTTACACGTCTAATCAACTAAAATCCTGATTAAAGTAAAAACCAAGTTTAAATAGCAGAATTAGTAAAAAGTAAGAAAAAATAAGAATCATACCATAAATTTTGGTGAAATATTAAGTAAAACGAGGTCACGATAGAGATATATAATTATAAACGAAATACACATCGCAGAAACACAGAGAGAGAATCAGGGTAGAAGCAAACAGTTCGAACAATATCAAAAGCAAGTTAACAAATTGATGTGTTACCAAATTACGAAAAAGCTTACAGTTAAATAGAGAATGAAACAAGAGAAACAAAGAAAGAGGAAAACACACTATTTAGTAGTTAAATACGTCCAAACCGGAGGGCAAATCAAACTAAAAGATTTACCATTATAGCGACTTTGCACACTTTTGTCCTCCAAGCTATAGACACCCATGTTCATGCCTCCTCCCTCCGGCTCGAAAGCGCATCTCTTAAAAAAATCATCCGTGAAATAAATAGAATTAGGAATTAACTCTGGATACTGAATCGTATCAACACACAAGGTAGGATTATGACCTAAAAAAATTGTTCTTGTCCCCAAACTCCACTCTTTTAAAACTTTCTTTCTCAACATCAATCTCAAAAACCCAAAACCCACTACATTGATATATACCTTCTCGGAAAATCACAAATAAGGAATCTCTAGAACTGACAATATATGATTGGTCGTGATCTGCGTACTCTTCAAAGTCTATTTTGGTTTTTCTTGGTGACACGGGACTAAAGCCATTAGATTTTCCGACTACGTCATACTCCCCTACCTGTCCAGAATGATTCGCAACATAAATTTTCCCCCTGCTGTCAAGGTCTCATTAAGAAAATAGAAACATGCCATATTGGGAGAATGTAATTGAAAACGTTCAAGACAACTTTAGATACTACTACATGATGAATTTATAGAACACTATAACTATGTAAATATATGCATATTTTAGTGAAAACTATTGTTTAAACCGGTGGAAGCAAGTCACATACAGAAACAACATAACAGCTTACGCCCTGGTCACCATATAGGTGCAAAAAGAAATTAACAAAATGGCGTTATTTTGGGTTAGAAGGGGAAAATACATATATGATTTAATTGTATATCTCAAGAGCTTTGGTATTACTATATAACACGAATTTTCATAATCAAATACAACAAAAACGCCATAGACATAGGCACAAAACCTGTGTTGTATAGAACTTCATAGGAATTTTTTGAATTTGAGGTTTTCTTATTATTTTGCGTATGGTATGTTTTTCTTATATGCGGCTTATGTATAAAGACCACGCCTTGGTCACTAACCGCATTTTGTGAATTGCCCATGTTGTAAGATTCTTTCACAGATTTATTAGTCAATGCAGAATGCACCATCCAAAATATCTGGAAGCTCTCTTAAAAATACAAACATTTAGAAGTAATTTAATTACGAGCAATGTTTTAAAAAGCGCGTTTCATAGTAAAAAAAGCTCCACTCAAAGCTCAATAAAAGCTTGATTTAAAGCCTAAAAAGGCTTAAAAAGCTCGTTTTTTCTCTTTTTAGGCCACTAAAATCTTACGCTTTTTACGCGTATATCATATCTCTTACAAAAACTCTTTAGCTAAGATTTCACCTTTTTAAAACACTGATTAAGAGTAGCCAAAGGCTTGTTTTCCTTTTTCTTTTTGTCATTTTCAAGCTCAATCTACTCGCATCATCTTAGTTAGAATTCTTATCAATGAACCTATTAAGTATTAAAATAATAATAAGGAGAAAAAAGTTGTGCCGTCTTTAAGAAAAACTATATTTAATCAAGAAAAAGTCACTGACTCACCTGTAATACTCGAGGGACTGATTGCCACAACCGAAGTTATCAACGACAGTCCAGACTTTATCCCCGGACCTACAGAACCCAACTTCACCAGAACTTCCATGAAGAATCACAAGCACCCAATCTCTTTTATTTTGAGGATCAGGCGGTGAAGATAGCACTGCTCTTTGAACAGCATATAGCGGGTCCGTATCACCCCTGGACACGTGTCAGTGGTTGTACTAAAGCCATCTTCCCCTCGTTGGAGAGGGCAACAGTCCACCCTTTCGTCTCCATACACTTTTTTCCTTTTAATTCTGGAAGCTTGAAACTATATATTTTACGTTCTGTTACGCTGTAGAAATCTCTAAGCTCATTATCCTGAAAACAAAACAAAATATAATACTTGGTTAAACTGTACAAAAAGCAAAAGAAAACATAAACAAGCTATGGTACATGCCAAAAAACATACCGATTGGGAAGCAAAATTCGGATATGGGTATATGTGTTTATCATGATTATGTACTGACCATAGAAAGAGTAATCTCACTTATCAATTAAGGCATAATATGTAAGGGCAACCTTCGTAATTATTTCTAAAGTCTTGAGAATATAACTAGATAATTGCTCTCAGGACAAACTAGGTTTGGGCTTAAAAGAGGTTCAAACACCCCATATTGAGAAAACACTTAAAATTTTCATATATTTTGGTGAAAAGTTGAGGACTTTCAGCACACCCCATAATTAAAAAACAGTTTACATATGTAATCCAGCGACCCACCCACATCAACATCCTAGTTCCGCCACTGATTGCTCTAACGTAGTTATAAGCTAGGTAGTGATATACATCAGAGACTTTTCGACACACAGTCTTGCAGATTCACCAATGTCTAACTCGATATACAATGATCAAACATATGTTAATAGTTAAGAAAGACAAAAACAGGACACGCACTTAATTGAATATATTAGAAAGTAGTGAAAAGAACAAGCACTTAATTGAATATATTAGAAAGTAGTGAAAAGAACAAGTCAAAACCTGATTCTCAGCCAGCATCAACCATGGCTTAGGCGAAAAAGGTAAGCCGTAGTTATATTTAACCGCCACGTGTCGCCGCATCGAACAAACTCCCCCGAAAGCAGCCAAGTCTTGCAAAGAACTAACACGGTCACTGATCAAATATAACATTTCAGGTAACAGCTCTGCCCAATTCCTCATCCTTTTTCTTTTCTTTTCTCTTTATCTCTCTCTTTTCTATAAAAGGCAACATAACTGAACAAAAAGACTCAGTTTTGTCGGAATGAAATTTTTTAAAAGTTAATCATATAGTTCAAATATTAAATTATATGATTTAGTTTTGAAAATTTTCATTTCCACAATTTTGATACATGTTATATGACAGTCAAAATTACACGTAATTTTATAAAGGACAATTAATTTGGAACGGAGGGATTGCATATTTTGTTTTGTGAATGTTGTCTTAATTTTAAATCTTACAAATTTCGTCATCAAGTTCGTATAAAGTCATCAACTAAGTTCATCTGCAATTTTGACTTTCATCTAAAAAAACTTTTTACTCACCAAGTGAGGATATTTTGATTTTCAACGAGAGGTGGTAATATTGCAATAGATCATTATTGGTGCACATGCATTCGCTAAGAAAATGTTCTGGGTATCTTTTTTTCATGTTTTAACTAACTTGTTGCACCACAATATGGAGGAAACATGAAGAGCAAATTAAATTGAGAATTGTTTTCTCTAAAATATGAATGACACTTTAAACAAATTTTTTAATACGAGCAACTTCAATACGAACTACTAACAATATATTTTTAAGTTGATGTTTCTAACACAATTTTTCGGAGTTTCTTTAGTACGAATTACTAACAATATACCGAGGTTGCTTATGTTAGAAAAAATTGTTAGTACTTAGTAGTTTGTACATTTTTTTCTTCAGTAATAACTACTTTTACAGACTTCTAAGTAGTTAGTATTAAAGAAATTACTCTCCTACACATTTACGAAGACCACCAATTTTCGGAAACAAAGTCCCACCTCTTAAAAGTTAAAACACCGGTTACGAACTCTTATTAATCGTGTCGAAATTTCCAAAAAGTCCTTTTGTGGAATTTTCTACTGAACTCTTGTTCTCAAATGGATAATCATTACTTCTTTTATTAGTATATTACCAGACAGAGCTGATCCGACGCCTTTTAAAACATTAGTTGTAGAATTCTAAAGCGTTTTTTTAACTTTGTTTTTCAAAATTCATATAATATTTTAAAAAACTTAGAATACTTGCAAGATCTGAACCATATCGTGATTAAGCAAAGTATTGTCTCTAACATTGCATAAATAAACCATCAAACAAACTCGCCTCTTATTGTATTCTCAACAAATTTGGTATGCATTTATTTTTTGGTTTTATGGGTTTTTTCTGAAATCAGAACTCATATATGTTGCTCATTTGTATTATGCAAGATCGGGTCTGTTACGAGAAACCGCACTTTTTACGAGATTTACTAGTATTATTGTTAATGATCATTCCTATAAAAGAATTTGTAATTTTGTAAAATATTATTTTTTAAATTAGAAAAATCATAAAAACCCAAAATAGAATACTACAATTAGACACACTAAAATTTTCATGCTCATAATAACAGAGCTATAAAAACCTAATAAATTGTCAACCAAAACCTCTGTTTCAAAAGTCAACACCTTTAGCAAACCCATCTTCTCATCACCAAATCTGACTAACCAAACCAAATTAGCCAAATCCATTTCTGGGTTTTGCAATTCAACCTTTAATCTGAAATGGGTCGAAGAGCAATCGACTCGGAACCCACTAAATGGGCCTCTCTCACCCTCCTAATCATAGGCTTAGCCTCATGTACATTCGTATACATGTTTGTTTCGGTTGTATTGGGGCCTAGCCACGTGGCACCCGTTTCCGAGGCGAGGAGGGAGGAGAGGGAGAGAGAGAGGGAGTGTTGTCGAGGGGTGGAAAATTTGGAGCTTTGGGGAGCTGCGGTTAAGTGGGGTTCAGAGTTTAGGTTTAATTCGACCGAAGAGTGTTGTAAGGCTTGTAAGTCTATGTGTAGTGGCGATGACGGGCCTTGTTTGTGTGATAGTTGGGTTTTTTGCGGTGATCGTGAGGCCTGCGGGTCGCATTTCGGGGAGGTGAGTGCTTTGAGTTCGTTTTGTTTTTCGCAAATTCGGATTCGGGGTAGTTTTTAATTGGTTGAAGCTATATAAGGCTGTGTTTCGATTGAGTCAGTGAAAAATGTATGCGTTTTCTTAATAATTTCAAAAATTTGAGAAAGTGGAATTTCGGCAAGGTGAGTGGTTTCGAGTTGGTTTCGTTGTTCGGAATTTTGGATTTGAAATTGGTAATGATTGGGTCTTGAAGACTAGCTTGAAAGTGTTTTATTTTACGGTTTTTACACTGTATGGAAGCTATATTATGCATTTGTTAGATCATTGAAAAGACTACGATTGTTGAGTAATGTTGTGATAGTGAAGACTGCGATTTGTTGTTTTATTTTAGGTGAAGCTTAAAAATATGATTTTGCAATTTAGTGCAATTACTTTAAAGCTTTATTTTTTTCAGAGAGGTGAGTGGTTTTTGAATTCGTTTAGTTTTTTGGAAATTTGGTTTTGGCTGGGTTGAAGTTGTATTGTTGTGTTTTTTTCTCAATGACTTGAAAATTTTGGTTTTGCGGTTTTACACTGTGTTGAAGCTATATGGTACATTTTTTGCTTATGCTTTTGTTAAGAGCATTGAAAAGGCTAGGATTGTTGAGTAATATTTTGATCGTGAGGCGTGCGGGTCACATTTCGGCGAGGTGAGTGGTTTTGAGTTCGTTTTGTTTTTTCGGAAATTTGGATTTTGGGTTTGTAATGATTGGGTCTTTGAGATTAGCTTGAAAGCGTTTGAATTTTCTTCATGACTTCAAGAATATTGATTTTGTGGTTTTTTGAGTGTATGGAAGCTATATTGTGCATTTGTTAGATCATTGAAAAGGCTATGATTGTTGAGTAGTATTGTGATAGGGAAGAATGCGATTTGCTGTTTTAATTTTATTCGAAGTTTGAGAATCTGATTTTGCAATTTAGTACAATAACATTAAAGTTTTTTTTTTCCGGCGAGGTGAGTGGTTTTGAATCCGTTTAGTTTTTCGGAAATTTGGTTGGGTTGAAGTTGTATTGTTGTGTTTTTTTTCTCAAAAAGTTGGTTTTGCGGTTTTTACACTGTATTGAAGCTATTTGGTACATTTGTGCTTTTGCTTTTGTTAGGTCATTGAAAAGGCTAGGATTGTTGAGTAATATTGTGATCCTGAGGCATGCGGGTCGCATTTCAGCGAGGTGTGTGGTTTTGAGTTTGTTTCGTTTTATCGGAAATTTGGATTTGGAACTGGTAATGATTGGGTCTTTGAGATTCACTTGAAAGTTTTTGAGTTTTCTTCATGACTTCAAAAATTTTGAATTTGCTGTTTTTACACTGTATGGAAGCTATATTGCACATTTGTTGAATCATTGAAAAGGCTAGGATTGTTGAGTAATGTTGTGATAGTGAAGATTGCGATTTGCTCTTTTAATTTTAGTCAAAGTTTGAGAATCTGATTTGGCAATTTAGTACAATAACTTTAAAGCTTTATTTTTTTTGGCGAGGTGAGTGGTTTTGAATTCGTTTAGTTTTTTGGAAATTTGGTTTTGGTTGGGTTGAAGTTGTCTTGTTGTGTTTTTTCTCAATGACTTCAAATTTTTGGTTTTGCAGTTTTCACACTGTATTGAAGCTGTATTGTGCATTTGTGTTATGCTTTTGCTAGATCATTGAAAAGTCTACGATTGTTGAGTAATATACTGTGATGGTGTAGATTGAGATTTGCTATTCTAATTTTAGTCGAAGTTTGAAAATATGATTTCGCAATTTGGTGCAATAACATTAATGCTTTATTATTTTTATGCGAATGTTTAGTTCGGGCTAGGATTGAGGTCGATTGGGTTGACTTTGAATCACAATTTTGCTTTGTGTGAGTCTTTGGGAGGGCGATAAGTTACATTGCAAATTGACTTTTGATATTGGATTCAGACTTGTGGCTAGAAGTCAACTTAGAGAAAAAGCAGTTATTAGGACTACAGTAATAATAATTTGATTTGATCCATGATTCAAGAACAAACTCCTATTTGTTTGGATTTAGTAAAGGTTGAAGGCCAGATAGCGGTTGGCTATGTAGCACGGATACTTCGATATTTTATTTTTTTGGAGTATCGGATACGGATACGCCGAGTAGCGTTACGTGGCTCTAATAGTAATTTCATCCATTGTCTCGAGGACCTAGGATAATTTTGTACTCGAGTATCGGATACAGATACGGTATCCGATAGATGATTTGGAGTATCGTTGACTATTTCGAGGTTTGACCAATCTGGATACGTTTTGGGTAAAAATAATAATTTTGTTTTACCTTTTTCTCTTTTTTTTAAATATTTTTTTTTCTCAAAAAAAATGTAGTAATGGGACAAAAAGTACGTTACCAATTTCATATCTACTTTACCTTTACGATTACACACAAACATATAGATACCCATTAACAAACAATTACATTAATAAAGAGACAGAATGGGGTATTGCCGGAAAAAATTATTTTCTAAGACTAACTCTCTCCTTTTATTCCCCCTCTCCTGCTATCTATATTAGTTGTTTTTGGTTTGAATATCTGTTGCTACTTTTTATTATATATAAAATATATATTAATATTTTAATGATTGACGTATCCTAGCCGCATCGTATCCTAAATTTTCCAAAAAAACCGTATCCACGTATCCGTATCGTATCGGATACGATACTCGAATCCGTATCCGTGCAACATAGGCGGTTGGTGAAAACTGTATCTTGATTTTTGAATGCATGCAGGAACTGAATTTAGTTGAAAACTGTTTGGAAGAAATTCTCAATTTTGTGATGGAATTGGTTGTGATCAAATTCCTCTTGTATGCTTTTAGTGATTATGCTATTGTTGGTTATACAAGATTCATTGATTTGAGAACATAAATTATGGTAAGAACTGAGAATTGGTTCAGCAAACAGTTTCCAAGAAACTTATTGAAAACCCTCGAGTTTTAAAATCCTCTGATAAAGGTTGCTTCATTCTAGCTTTTTCTTGATCTTGAAGGTTAATATTAGTAAAAGCAAGACACTATGGGAAAAATTTCTAGCACTTAGATGGTCAATGTGAGGAACTCAAAAGAATTATTTTTTAATGATGAAATGTTGAAATATGTAATAACGACTAAATTGAACAACATTTTACGTGATCATGTATGTTGCTTTTCAGGGCATGAAAAATGTACAAAATTTGGTGTTGTGTTTCACAGAAGAAATATTACAGAATTTTTTCCAAATTCCTTACTTGGGTTTGTAATCATTTCCCGTCTTCCGCACACAGATTTTCTGAATAAGATGATTTTGATGAATGAATTTGGGTTACTTCTTGAGATATCACAACCCCCCCCCCCCCCCCCCCGGCTATCTATATTAGTTGCTTTTGGTTTGAATATCTGTTGCTACTTTTTATTCTATATAAAATATATATTAATATTTTAATGATTGACGTAGGCCGTCTTCAGATTTTAAGAACATAACATCACTTTTACTATTCTTTACTATTTTTTAATTCTTGAACGACTTTTTGTTGTTGATAGACATGCAAATACTGTGCATTGGACTTTTAAAAACAGTTCTAATAAAAATGTGGCGTTTAATTTTTTTGATGCTGTTTGTGTAGTGCTGGTTGAAGAAACAGAAAGATTCTTTAGCCCCTGAACTGAGAGAAAGAGGAAACACAGTTAGTTGGACTTCTGGCCTTATTTTCGGAAAAGGCGAGGTACACAACTTCAGTTACTTTTATTTTTCTCATTTGTGAATTTTTTTACACCTATTTCTACGTGGAAAATCTACAATATTGAAGAGAAACTGTATCAGTTTTTGTTTTTTAACCACCGTTTTAACTATATACTAACTCTTTATAATCATTAATCGTTATCTAGAGTACAGTGTAACGCAAATGACTTAGACCTTAGTCTATATTTGGCTCATATATGTACATCTGCGTTCAAGCTTATATAGAACGTATACATTGCCATCTCATTTAATAAAAAAAAATATGTTGTTTATGTAAAAAAAATTAATATGCCTTTTTTGGTTCCTTTTCTTTTTTGCTGAGCAGGGTATAGTTGGCTTAAAAACAGAACACGGTACACTACATATTAAGGTATGTGCATAGCCTATAACGTTGTCTTTTCTGCTAAGAATTGAATTCTTCTTCCAAGTTGGGAAAAAACTTCAATTTAATCTGTATTTTTTAAAGTGGATTTTTTGTTGGTAGAATACGCTTGATGCTAGTTAAAGGGGTGGGGATTTAAGTAAAGGTGATATAGTGATTAGTGAAAATATTTATTCGTTAAAGCGTTACCATGAAGAAAGTATTCACAAATTTAACCTGTTAGGTTTTTTATGTATAATATGGCAATAGCTCAAAGCCGTTATTGACTTATTGCTTACCTGCCTATGAATCTCTTGTGAAAACGCCACATCCTTCATATCATAAAAGATTTTCCAAAACAAGGATATTGTACATTGTTTTGGTTTACCAAGTTATTTTACTCAGTACAATTGTATACGAACTAAGTTGTGTTTTGGAACGCGAGACTTAGAATGTATGCTAAATTTCTAACCTTCCACATATATATTTAAATTTTGATAACTTGATAAGAAACATTACTAGACTAGCAGGAAACACGGATGATCTTTCGGAGAAACTCAACTGTTTGAACAAATGAAAAATTACACTATATAACATGACTTTTATATTATTATTAGAAAGTAAAAACAAGGATGGCCTTTTGGAGAAACTCATCTAGTGAAGAAACCATAATTATGTTACAGAGCATCAGAACCGGTTGTTTGCATGGTATATGTAATTTAAGATGTTTCCACATTACTAAACATGCTTATGCATAGAACATTAGAAATTCACTCTTAAAAATATATCGATTTGAAAGACTAAATTCTCTTACATATCTAGGAATCACAGAGATTCTGGGCAATTGTCAACATTCCCCCTCTTTATGTTTTTTCCTCTTTTAATATTTCCGTTTCCCTTGACACATTGAGTATTTCATGCAGCTTTTACCAGAATGTGCTCCTCATTCAGTAGCTTACATACTCGAGTTGTTCGAATTGCGACATTGTGCTGGCTGTCAATTTTACCGTGCCGAGGGACGAGGACAGATCTGGGATTCTCAAGGAAACCATATTAAAGACGTGAGACTTCTTTATATTCTTCTTACTTGCACCATCTTTTTCGGAGCTCTTAAACAATGTAAATGAGTATATGTGTTTTGTTTTTTCTATGTTTAGGATTTATTTTTTCTATGTTTTTGCTTGTTTGGGGTATGTTTTTGTGATTTTTTTAAACAAAATGTTCACAGTCAATCAGCAAAATGATTTTCCTTCATCATTGCCGATTTGGTGATTTCTGAAACATGATAATTTTATAAGTATATATCTCTGGTACAATGATTTTTCAGAAGAAAGTAAAAGAAAAGAGAATATATGTAAAACGCAGCCCCAATGGAGAGGGGCTTGTAGAAGGGCTAAATGCCTAGAAAGTGTCGGTAAGTCGTTTGTTAAAGGTCATTTCTAAACTCTGTACTCATTAGGCATTAGACAGCAGATTATAATTTCCGAACCCGATTAGCCTGGTGTATTAGTGACACGTCTTACCTAAAAAAACATTCACAAACGATGGGGTTCATATGTACTTTTTATTGCTTTCTCTCTCTCTCTAACCAGAGACTCAAATGCTAGGAATGACTATAATGCCCCCAGTCATATTGTTTCAGTTTTTCTTATCCTCCTCATCAAAGGGTTCTTATATTATCTCTCTTTTAACCTTTTTTTGTTATTGTAATTAGGCTTCATTTGGTCCACCATTTGCCTTGATTCAAGGAACCCTTCAATCCCTTGGAACGACATTTCCCAAAATACCATCAGAGATTTGCAAAAACATCATGAGAGGCTCAATCGCTTGGGTCGGTTCAGGTCCCGAATTCTTCATAAGTTTAGCAAACCACAGAGAGTGGAAAAACGCATACACCGTTTTCGGTTCTGTATTACCAGAAGACATGGAAATCGCTGAAAAAATCGCTCGGTTGGAAACAAATCCCGAGGTTTGGAACAATATTAATGTTTCTGTTTTGGAAAATCCTGTCCCGTTAAGGATTCAGCGGATTAAGTCTAGTGTGGGAGCTCTTTGAGTGGTTGAATTTTTCTCAATCGACAAAATTACAAAGTTATGCCCTGATTGTGCAACATCAACAGAACTTCTGATATTGGCTCAACTAGAGAATGCTGATGTGGTGCAAAGAGAAGAATGTGTTTGTGCAGATAGTGATGGATATATCTTCTCGTAGTCTCCTCTTGATGCTGTTGTTTTATACACGTTTTTTATATAAAATATACACAATTTTGTAACTGAGTTATTTAATCGAATGATCAAGGTTTTCTTTTTTCTCAATCTTGAGTTAGTATCTATGAGAGAAATTTGGTTCAGCCTTTTCTCAATCTTGACTCCTAAGTTAGTATCTATAAGAGGAATTTGGTTCAGCCTTTGGTTTCTTTTGGTGGATAGTATATATGATTTGACACTTCAAAAAGAGAGAGAAAACTAAACTTTTTGTTAGGTTCAAATCTTTGAAATTCCAGATCAGACTGCAAATGCGACTATACAAGTATCCTGCCGGCAGGAGGTAAAATATTGTAAACTTCTGATCCTAGCTTTTTTATAGATAAAGTATCGACTATCGGATGACAGTTTCTTTACATTTAGATAAATACTTTCCACATGTAGTTGCAGTTTTGCAAAGAGAAAAACGGCTAAAGTGAGTATTATGCCAGCTTCAAGTTTATGTCACACTTTCAGCTTCATGTTTTGCCACTTGGACAACTAATGCTTGTATTTTCGAAAAATACAGTGGAACCATTCTTCTCAACAAACGATTACATTCTAGGTTGAGAGCTATTGTACTAGAAGATCATCAATTATTAAGATTATCAATTTTTTTTCGAAGGGGGTAAAAGGAAAGAGTAACCTATTATACTTTAAAAGTCTGATCTAGGGTGGAGTTAAATTATGTAATGTTTAACAATTAGTATAAATAATTTACATTACAGGAAAAATCATCTAAGGATCTGTGGCGCAATGGTAGCGCGTCTGACTCCAGATCAGAAGGTTGCGTGTTCGATTCACGTCAGGTTCATTTTTTGCCTTGTAATTTTAAAAATAAAACATTTTGGTTATGTGTATGAGTTTTTAACAACCTCTTTATAAGTTCTGCAGATTATTACTCCTGCATGAGTTTTTAACAACCTCTTTATAAGTTCTGCAGATTATTACTCCTGCATGAGTTTAATCCACAAATATCTTAATATTACTAGCGTTTTACCTATTTTAATAAACCTTATAAAATATTCTTACAACAAACAAAGTTGCAATGTACTACTAATGCTTGGTTAGCTTATGAACTAAATGCTTGTATGAAAAGAAAAATTTACAATCAGAGTACGTGTATTTTATATTGGTTAAGGAATTATGAGATCCCCAACATTTATTTTGTGTAATATCGCCACTGTATATTAAAATTAAATGCTCAAAATGCAAATGAACACCAACATATACGTGGTGGCGAGGGTAATTATGTATTCCTTCTCTATTTATTAGAACTGTCTAATTTACGTGTCTAACAGTATTTATTTTATACAAAACTGTACTGTATTTATAAAAACCGTCAACAATTTCGGCCCAATTATCAAAGGCCCAAATGAATAGTAAAACCTATTTTTACCCCTATAAATACTTATCTTCCCCCATTGAGCAGAAGTCTCTTTTTTGGTCCCTCTGTGTTGAACCATGGGTTCAATAATTGATTTTGATTATACGGTTAATTATGTATTAATGATTTTACGATTTCTCTATTTCGATGATATAATGTTTTGTCTTTTCCAAAAATATAAAATGTATATTTCAGAATGATAGAGTAATTAAATACGAAGCCAACGGTCCAAGCGGAACCATAATCGGAGCTAAAACGAAGAAGTTACGAGCTTTCGAAGTATAGCGGGAAAACTGAAAATTGTCTGAAAAACGACCGATCGAAATGGAAAAACGACCGATCGTTTTAGGTCCAAAATTGTCCAGTGAGGTCGTCTGAAAAACGACCGATCGTTTTTCTGCAAATTTCGAAAATAGCTTTTTGACTTTTTGGATAAATGGGAAATTGCTTAAAACCAATGGTTAAACACATAAACCATCATGCAACGGTCATCTATGGACCAATGGTCTTTTTGCTTCTTAAGAACACACCCCAATCACTATCCAAACACACCCAATCAATCCTTCAACCTCTCTCCATCTAAAAACCCTAAATTCTCCATTGTTGAGAAAAAGCTCGAAAAGAGGGAAATTGAAAAGAAAGCGATACAAGCTCAAACCAAGATCGAACATCATCAAATATCACAAATTAGCTTATTTAGAAGCAATCAAATTGTGAGTGTTGTTTTATTTTCGATAAATTTGTAAAGAGCAAATTATAAGCTCATTTGTGAGTGAGTGTTTGGGTAGAAGCTTTTAAGCCAAAGTGTTGGTTAAAAGTTCTAGGTTAAACACTTGGGTACTCATAGATTGAGGGGGAGTCGTTGACTCGTAAACGTGTTCGTTTGCACTTGTATCAAGAGTAGGAACCTCGGATAGAGGGTGAGAAAATCGATTGATTAGCTCGTTAGGATTTGTAACACCGGAAAGAACATTATAGTGAAATACTCGGTAGCTTAAATACCGAGGAGAGGACGTAGGCGGGTTTGCCGAACCTCTATATATCGTGGTGTCAATTCTTTACCTAATCTTTAGTTTACTCATTCCTTATTATTGCTTATTCTCTTGTTAGCATATATTAATTCTAGCATTTCATTAACTTTTGTTAAACGCTTAAGCTTAGAATTGTGATAGTTGGGTTGCTAGTTGCACTTACTTTTAATTCCGAGAAAAACGCGTAAAAACTTATTCACCCCCCTCTAAGGTTTAGCCGCACGGGCCAACACTCTGGACCGTCCATTTCTCTGGTCACTCTCATGATTGAGAGATAAATACATATATGTAATACATATACATAGAATGATAGAGAGAGGCAGGGAGACGAGATATATACAACTACACATAAAGGAATGGGATCGAAATATACATCAAGGAGCTCTCTCATGACAACCTCGTCGTCCATCACGCCTTGCGAGCACCTGCTCATAGCCGACCTCACTGCAGATATACCACCTCACCACCCGTCGCTCCTCGCGGTCTCCTGCCCCCAATCGGTCTCATCGTAGGTCGACCCGCAAGCTATCACAGCCATGGTTAGTCTCCATTCTCTATATTTATTAATGCCTACACTTAAATACATGAATACATATAATATAGCAACAGGTTCTTGGAAGTGTGCTAGCTAGGCAACACTGTGGTCAATCACTTAGTCATGTCCCCACATGAACTAGTAGCTGTGTAAATTGGCTAGTCCGTTCTATTAAGTCACTGTCACTGCCAGAATCGAGCTCGGTCGTGGACACGTTCCAAACGGACTATAATAACAATCCGATGAATATACAGACAGAAACTCGGGAATCATCGGAACGGGCCGCCGTATCAACACCATACACGACTGCCTCCAACGTTTCGACGGACCCATCAAGCTGATAAAAAACACCAACCCCCTGTACCGACATGCTTACATGATATATCTGTTTATATATTATCTTTGTTATTGTACTTGTCCTTTGTAAGCTAGGTACAACTTAGGTGCCGAAGCGGTAAAGAGTCGGGCTACAGATCTCGGACCGTAAATGTATTAAACTGTTTTATTGATTACTGATATATTATCTGGTCAACTGCTTCAGTAGGGCCCGATGGGCGTTTAGCGAATAAAATATATAAGCCGAGCTTGGGAATAAAAACGACTCGTCAAATGGCTCCGTCTGTGGAAACGTAAATTTGCTAAATAGTTCTGAAAGGCATACAAAAAAAAATCATGTAGAAAACTGCAAGAGAATATGCTGAATAATGTAGATAACTTGGGCCAAGTGCCCTCTCTATGTCCCAGTCTGGTCACCGACCCACTAGGGGCACCGCTAACAAGAAAAATCTTTTTAAAGTATTTTTGGGTCGTAGCGCCCCCTGTTTTATGTTACAATCTGGTCACCGACTAATTGGGAGCACATGCTCCAACAGTGATAAGTAAAGTCTTATCACCCCGGTACAGTCTTACAGTTTTATGCCCCATACGGGAAAATCCCAGTGGCCGCACCCGCTCTAACCGTGATAAGTAAAGTCCTATCACCCCAGTACAGTCTTACAGTTTTATGCCCCATACGGGAATAGCCCAGTGGCAGCACCCGGTACAGTCTTACAGTTTTATTCCCCATACGGAAACATCCCACTTGGGGCACATGCTCCAACAGTGATAAGTAAAGTCTTATCACCCCGGTACAATCTTACAACCGTACCCCCCAGACGGGTTATGACCCTATGGGAGCACCAGTTTAGTTTCAAACCTGTATAAGCCTATGTGGTCACCGTACGCCCCAGACGGGTTATGACCCTATGGGAGCACCAGTTCAGTTTCAAACCTGCATAAGCCTATGTGGCCACCGTACGCCCCAGACGGGTTATGACCCTATGGGAGCACCAGTTCAGTTTCAAACCTGCATAAGCCTAAGTGACCATCGTACGCCCCAGACGGGTTATGACCCTATGGGAGCACCAGTTCAGTTTTAAACCTGCATAAATCTATGTGGCCACCGTACGCCCTAGTCGAGTAATGACCCACTGTCGAGTAATGACTCACTGGGAGCACCTGCTCCAATAATGATAAGTAAAGTCTTATCACTCCGGTAGAGTCTTTCAATTTTATACCCCGAATGGGGACTACTCACTGGGAGCACCTGCCTCAGTACATGTATCGACCCATATCAACAGTCTCCGATCCTAGCCCACCGCGACTATTCCAACATAGTCCATCATCGATAGTATTCGAGCTCAGCCGATCACGGGCTTCTCCGACACAGTCCATCAACGGCAGTCTCTGAGCCTAGCCCATCACGGCTTTCTTAGCACTGCCTACCATTGGCGGCCTAAACCCATCACAGACTCCCTCGACGATCTCCATCCCTTGATCTAGTCCCCCCTCTACATTCCCCGGCCTTTGTCTGTCCTGGACATCTCCGACCTAGTATAAAGTTACTATTTGAACCCCTCAAATCCCAAGGAAGACCCATATTTTCTACCACGACAAGTTACTCTTTGAAGCCCCACGAAAGCTCCGACTTTGAGGGAGACTTAGTCATGTTTCTATGACAACGATTCACATACAGTTCATTATATTTATTTCACGTGATAGAATTAGTCACGCTATGATAGCTCAACCCATCACAGGCTCCCCGGCACAGTTCACCAGCGACAACTTCCAACCTCAGTCAGCTACATGCCCTATGACGGCTCCGCCCATCACGGGTTCCTCTGACACATTTCACCATCACTAGCTCCAGGATTATACGATCGATCTCGGTCTTATGACCTCAAACACTGCTTCGGTCTTATGACCTTATTTACCAGTCCCGTGACTCGGGATCTATCTCAGTCTTATGACATTATTTTGTTGGTTTTGGTACTATTTCGAATACAATAATTGAAAGACAATAATGTAAAAGATAAAAGACTGAATGGAAATAACAATTTTATTTCTCACAATTGGAATATAAATTACAATTCCTGACTCAACAAATAAATAAACTGCAGGATTGTTATAAAGAAACTGCCGGACTGGTTTAACGAAGAAACTGCCGGACTGTTGTAAAGAAACTGCCGGACTGGTTTAACGAAGAAACTGCCGGACTGGTTTTAAATAAACTGCCGGACTGGTTTTAAACAAACTGCCGGACTGGTTTTAACAAACTGCCGGACTGGTTTTAAACAAACTGTCGGACTGGTTTTAAACAAACTGCCGGACTGGTTTTAACAAACTGCCCGACTGGTTTTAAACAAAACTGCCGGACTGGTTTTTAACGAATAAAAAACTGCCGGACTGGTTTTTGTAAATACTGGAAATTACAGAACTGAAAAAATAAATTACAGAATAGAAAGAATGAAAGTAAACAGTACTGAAATGTAAATACAGAAAAGAAACAGTACAGAAAAGTAAATTACTGAAATGAAATGGTACTGAAATGAAATGGACAGAATGTAAATGACTGAAAAATAAATAACAGAAATATAAAAGAAGAGGCAACTGTTGAGCAGTTTCCCTTAAACAATATTTCCCGAACCACCTTTAAAGGTTTCTGGTTTCAGGACTTTGTTCCCAAGGTACAACTTCTATCTCAGAGTGGCTCGTATGGAAACCGGCACCGAACCACAGGTCGAGCTGTTGGTGGTGCGGTTCTCTCTCTCTATATGATGCTTATGCTGTGTTGTGTGTATTCTGATGTGTTGAAATGAGAGGGGGATGACTGCCTTTTATAGCCTCTACTGAAACCGCAGCCATAAATGTTGGTCATCAATTCTGAGAGTTACACCCCCAGAAGCCGCTCAATTAATTCTGAAACAGCAGCATTTAATCTCATTCATTGCTGGAGAGTTTCTGTTGCTGGAAACTCTAGGGACTGCTTTGTATTTTATACAAAACTCCCTATTCGGGTTTGGACCCAAGACCCAAGACCCGAGACATTCCCCAAATCCCAAATCTCAAGCCCAAGCCCACACCCGCGCCCGCGTCCGCGTCCGCGCCCGAGACACGAGACACGAGCGAGCGAGCGTGTGTGGTACACACTAATACTCTTAGGTGTATGTGGACATGTTAGTTTAATAACTACATGGGTTGGTATGGTATATATATTGTAAAATTAACTCTTAATCTTCCAATACGGGATTATACTAAATGGTTTTCCTTTACCATTTCGGTTTTTCCAGATTTGAGCTTTCGAGGCATCAGCTTTGAAGCCACTTTGTATTCACACCCATTCTCCGAATAGGTCATGTGATATAACGTTACGAAGCTCGTCACACGGGCTACTCAACCACGTTGAGTACGGTATAAACAACTCAGCGCTGTTACACGAAATAATGACTCGAAGTTGGTCCAGTGACCATTCAGAAACACCCATGTTTTCACATGTTTTTTCCAACATATTTATCAATATTATACGATCGATCTCGGTCCTATGACCTCCGACAGTGCTTCGGTCTTATGACCTTATTTTTCAGTCCCGTGACTCAGGCTCTATCTTTGTCTTATGACATTATTTATAGGACCTATGAATCGAGACGTTGGGCAATGCCCTCAGGCTTTACTCTGTTTCAGACTCGGATCGTGCTATTTATCATACCTCGATCTTATGACCTTAGACACCGCATAGCAAAGGTAACCGTGTCAGGTACATGTTTTATATTTGTTTGATTGCTTATTCATTATCCAGCACCATAGACAGGACCGAACACACTCCAGAGCCCTCGGTCATGTCTACGCCACTGAACAGGGAGCTGTTGGCGAGGGTATTTATGTATTCCTTCTCTATTTATTAGAACTGTCTAATTTACGTGTCTAACAGTATTTATTTTATACAAAACTGTACTGCATTTATAAAAACCGTTAACAATTTCGGCCTAATTATCAAATGCCCAAATGAATAGTAAAACCTATTTTTACCCCTATAAATACTTATCTTCCCCCATTGAACAGAAGTCTCTTTTTTGGTCCCTCTGGACCGCTCATTTCTTTGGTCACTCTCATGACTGAGAGATAAATACATATATGTAATACATATACATAGAATGATGGAGAGAGGCAGGGAGACGAGATATATACAACTACACATAAAGGAATGAGATCGAAATATACATCAAGGAGCTCTCTCACGACAACCTCGTCGTCCATCACGCCTTGCGAGCACCTGCTCATAGCCGACCTCACTGCAGATATACCACCTCATCACCCGTCGCTCTTCGCGGTCTCCTGCCCCCAATCGGTCTCATCGTAGGTCGACCCGCAAGCTATCACAGTCATGGCTAGTTTCCATTCTCTATATTTATTAATGCCTACACTTAAATACATGAATACATATAATATAGCAACAGGTTCTTGGAAGTGTGCTAGCTAGGCAACACTGTGGTCAATCGCATAGTCATGTCCTCACATGACATAACTAGTAGATGTGTAAATTGGCTAGTCCGTTCTATTAAGTCACTGTCACTGCCAGAATCGAGCTCGGTCGTGGACACGTTCCAAACGGACTATAATAACAATCCGGTGAATATACAGACAGAAACTCAGGAATCATCGGAACGGGCCGCCGTATCAACACCATACACGGCTGCCTCCAACGTTCCGACGGACCCATCAAGCTGATAAAAAACACCAACCCCCTGTACCGACATGCTTACATAATATATCTGTTTATATATTATCTGTGTTATTGTACTTGAAATTTGTAAGCTAGGTACAACTTAGGTGCCGAAACGGTAAAGAGCCGGGCTACAGACCTCAGACCGTAAATGTATTAAACTGTTTTATTGATTACTGATATATTATTTGGTCAACTGCTTCAGTAGGACCCGATGGACGTTTAGCGAATAAAATATATAAACGGAGCTTGGGAATAAAAACGGCTCGCCAGTTGGATCTGATTCTCAACTCTTCATGAATGAGCGTTAGCTAGTCCATAATGCTAAAGGTTAATTTCTTTTTGCACTTAAATAAAGATTAAGTAGACGAAATAATTAAAGCACTCAGTCTCCCACTCTGACATGCGAGACAGAACCTCTCATCAACAAGTGAATCCAATCTTTGAAAAGACATACATGTATCATGGTTATTGTGCCGTCTCATTCAATTCTTTTTTTTTTGAAAAATCAAAAATAAAAAAAATTGAATGAGATAAAAAAAACTTTCATCGTGTAAGAGCATGTGATCAAACTGGTCGTAACAATTAGAATGGAGTAGCCAAATTATGAAGAGTTTCACCTAAAATATTTAAAAAAATCTACATCATCATGCTAGTTATATACTAGCCAAATTTTATACCAACTTTAGTTCCTAATTTTTTTATGGTAAATTAGTTCATAATTAATATAATAAGTATAGAGTATGTTTATGTTAAATATGTTTTTGTTTTAATAGTTCCTCATAGTTAGTGAACTTGATCGTATTACCTTATCTCCTCTTCCATCCACACAACAAGAACATTAAAGAAAGGTTGAAAGTAATATTTAATTCTAACATAGAATACAATAGAGAGTGGCGAGGGGATGTCGGCACCCCCTCGTCCGGACCGATATCAACTACACAACAGGCGATCCGGGCCTGTCAGTCATGGGTGACGCGTCACCCCGGATCTTAAAGGGGCCGGACCGTGTCTAAGCCGGCCCGAAGAAGGTTGTTGAGCACACTTCCCCAATTAATGCTGCTGCTCCCTTGGGGGACCCTTTATGTGTTTCATCGACGTGGCCCAATCACAGGCTAGCCTGTGGGCCCCGGATGATGAACAGTGCCATTGTCAGAGTCATAAATGACCTGGAGCCGTTGGATCTTTATCAGACAGTGCAGTGATCCAAGGGCTAATAACACCTCTGATCAGACTATAAATACCCCCACTAATACCAATTGGGGGAGACACAAAAAGAGAGAGAGGAGAGATAAAACTGAAACAACCCGGACCACCAGAATATCAACCGTGACACCTGACGCCACGACTTGTAACTGGACCATTCCCTCATCCTTAACTATATTCCTACCTTCAGTCTATACCGATACTGACTTGATCGTCGGAGAGGGAAAACCTGGTACCAACCCCGGGCCCCTGTTCGTTTCTTGTGCAGGCTTAGAGAGCATCCCGACGACGAAGCAGATACCGCCTACGTCAACTACCTTGGAAGATCGGAGCCGACGCGAGTAAATATATAAGCCGAGCTTGGGAAGAAAATCAGGCTCGCCAGAGAGGTTGTAATATTATATAAGATATTAGTGGACCCTTGCGCACCGGTTACCTTGCACTTTTTTTCGTATTTAACTTAATTAGCATCACTTTTATATTTTTAGGGTAACATTTTAACTTTATACATTTTTCAGTTTACCTATCAAATTTATTATCATAACTAAACATTACTATATTTTAATATACTTCTATCAATTTTTTTCAACCCAAATTAATTTACTAGAACAATCACATTAAATAACTTACAAATTTTCTCTTATTTAAAGTAAAAAGTACACTTTTACAACTTATAAGTAAACGTTTTGTTTTATACAAATTATCAGCTTTTTTTTTTATCAATTTCTCTATCAAAATTATACAAGTCATCCTTTTATTATTTTATTAATTTATATGTGAATAAATGAGAGAGAATAAGAGAAAAGTAAGAGAGAGAAATTATTATTTTAATTATAAGAAAACAGATCCCTTATATTTGAGTGATATTTGAGTTCATGTAAATTTAAGATAATGGATAATAAAACTGATGCGTATACAATTTTAGAAAAATCTCTCATATTTAAGATAAATGACTCATATAAAGGAACTGATGCAGTTGCTCTAAGATATTAGTGGACATAACTACTTATAGTACTAAAATGCAATTTTTGTAATAAAATCTGAAGATGGCTAGACTAATTGTGATTTGCTATATAATTAGGCACATGGATGAATGAGAGTTTCATTCATAACTACAGGGACTAACCTTATAAACACACCCCTAAAAAGAACCCAATATTTTTCTGGTGGTGTTAAGTAGTAAAGCAAACCTAACCATAACCAATTTTACTAGGAATGATCAAAAATAAAGATTCAACCACCACCGCCACTCCCAATGCTTTGGTAGGGGCACCCCCCATCCCCTACACAACACACTCTCTTTTAGTCTTTACCCCACCCACCCTCCACCCAATAATACCACTTACTTAATACAAAAACTATGTTTAACAAAAATAAAAAAAATATAAAATAGTAGACTCAATGAAAATAGGATTATAGCTGGTAGTAGTAGTAGTATTAGGTGTGTATGGGTTGGGTGGGGGTGGTGTGGGAATAAATATTCTGGTGCTAGCGGTACCACTCTTCTTCTTCTACTACTACTACTATTACTATTACTATTTCTACTTTATTACTTCTACTTATCCCCCACCTCCCTCACCTCTTTATCTTCCGCCCTTATTATATTATATTATATTATATTCACCTTTTATCTATCCATACACCCCCCCAATTTCTTCTTTTTCCTACCCACCCTCTAAATCTAACATTATATATATTTAACCGCACCACCATCGCCGCTTATTTTAACCTCTTATCTTCCGCCTTATATATATATTTACTATATCTATCCTACACCCAATTTCTTCTTATCCTAATCACCCCTGCTCAAATATATATAATTATATAACCTCCCCCACTCTCTCTCTCTCTCTCTCTCCTCCGATTTGATCTTAAATTATATTTTAAATTCGATTAAATTTAATTAAATGTCGACGGAGATGGTGCCGACGACGAACGATAATCCGCCACCGCCTCCGCCGAGGAAGTTTCCGGCTCCATGTTGGGGCCAAGAAGAGGCGGTGGCGCTGATTGAGGCGTATAAAGACAGGTGGTACTCGCTTCGCCGTGGATACCTCCGGACGGCGGACTGGGACGCCGTTGCCGCTGTGATTGGGGTGTCGTATCCGGCGGAACCTCCAAAGACGGCCGCACAGTGTCGGCATAAGATCGAGAAGCTTAGGCAACGGTATAGGGCGGAGAAGCAGCGGTGTCTATCTCTCTCTACGATGCAGCTTCCGTCATCGTGGTTCTTTTTCCAAAGTATGGATGCGATGGAGAACGGCGGTGGGCCCGATCAAGGTAATTTAATTAGGTTTAATGGATTGTTTTGGATATTCTTGTTATTAAGTGCTTGTTTGACAGTTTTTTTTAAAAAAATTATTTTGTTTAGCTTTTAAGGTGTTTGGTTTAGAGTTAACTTGTAAGATGAATTAAGCGAAAGAATGGCAAATTGGTTAAATAACTTGTAAGTCTCAATCTTCATCTACGGTGTCAAATTACACTAAACTAGTAAACTGTGATTTTGTGATTTTTGGACCGGACTCTATATTTGGATATTGTTATTAGGTGCTTGTTTGGCAGCTGTTTTTTCTTCAAATTTTTAGCTTTTAAGGTGTTTGGTTTAAAGTTACTTATAAGATGAATTAAGCAAAAAAATGACAAATTGGTTAAATTAGTTATAAGTGGCTTTAAGTAAGAAACAGTGGTTTAGTGCTTGTTTGGCAGATTGTTTTTTTAGCTTTTAAGATGTTTGGTTTAAAGTCAGTTATAAGATGAATTAAGCAAAAGAATGATAAATTGGTTAAATTAATTATAAGTTGCTTTAAAGCAAAAAAAACTAATTCATGGATTCAATGGAGAATGGTGGACCGGATCAAGGTAGTTAGTTTTTTTTTGTTTTTGGATATTGTTGTTATGTGATTGTTTAGCAGTTTTTTTTAATAGCTTTGAAGGTGTTTGGTTTAGAGTCGGTGATAAGATGAATTAAGCACTTAAATGACAAGTTGGTTAAATTAGTTATAAGTCGCTTAAAAGCAAAAAAAAAAAAAACTAATTCATGGACTCCATGGAGAATGGTGGACCGAATCAATGTAGTTAGTTTTTGCATTTTGTTGTTATGTGCTTATGTGGCTGCTGTTTCTTTTTTTAAAGATGTTAGTGTGTTTGATTTAGAGTAACTTATAAGATGAATTAAGCAAAAGAATGACAAATTGGTTAAATTAGTTATAAGTGGCTTTAAGTAGAAAAGCTAATTCATGGAGAATGGTGGACCGGATCAAGGTAGTTAGATTTGTTTATGGATATTGCTGTTATGTGCTTGTTTGGCAGTTTTTTTTATAGCTTTTAAGGTGTTTGGGTTAAGAGTCAGTTATAAGATGAATTAAGCACTTAAATGACAAATTGGTTAAATTAGTTATAAGTCGCTTAAAAGCAAAAAAAGCTAATTCATGGGCTTCTCACTCCATGGAGAATGCTGAACTGGATCAAGGTAGTTAGGTTTGTTTTTGAATTTTGATATTGTTATTTAGTGCTGTTTTTTTTAGCTTTAAGGTGTTTCGTTTGGTTTAGACTTTAGTCACTTATAAGATGAATTAACCAAAAAAAAATGACAAATTGGATAAATAAGTTATAAGTCGCTTAAATAAGTTTTAGGCTCCGCCTATGATGTCAAATTACACTTAACTGACTTTTGGACCATGTGCTTGTTTAGCAGTTGTTTTTTTTAGCTTATAGGCTGTTTTGTTATATAAAAAAGCTAAAAGAAGTCCATGAAATAGCTCAAAAGCATAGGGTGTTTGGGTTTTTAGTTTCAAAAAAGCTAATTTAGGGTCAGAAAGCTAAACAAGCTAAAATAAAACAAGCTGGTTCTTCTTTGATAGCATGGACTCGATGGAGAACGGTGGTGGGCCGTATCAAGGTAGTTAGGTTTGTTTTTGGATCTTATTATGTGCTTGTTTGGCAGTTTTTTTTTATACCTTTTAAGGTGTTTGGATTAGAGTCACAGTTATAAGATTAATTGAGCAAAAAAATGACAAATTGGTTAAATTAGTTATAAGTCGCTTAAAAGCAAAAAAAAGCTAATTCATGGACTTAGATAACATGGATACGATGGAGAATGGTGGTGGACCGGATCAAGGTAGTTAGGTTTGTTTTTAGCTTTTGGGTGTTCGGTTTAGAGTCGCTTATAAGATGAATTGAGCAAAAAAAAAAATGACAAATTGGTTAAAAAAGTTATAAGTCGCTTAAAAGAAAAAAAGAAGCTAATTATGGACTCCATGGAGAATGGTGAACCGGATCAAGGTAGCTAGTTTTTCTTTTGGATATTGTTGTTATGTGATTGTTTGGCAATTTTTTTAAATTTTTAGCTTTTAAGGTGTTTAGTTTAGAGTTGTTATAAGATGAATTAAGCAAAAAAATGACAAATTGGTTAAATAAGTTATAAGTAACTTAAAAGCAAAAAAATTGTTCGGTTTCAAATTACAATACACTGTGACTTTTGGACCGGACCCCAGTAATTAGATTTATTTGGATATTGTTATGTGCTTGTTTGGCAGCTGCTTCTTTTTTTAGCTTTTAGGGTGTTTGGTTTTCTAGCATTATTTAGCTTGTAAAAAACCAACTTTTGGCTCAGAAAAGCTAAAAGAAGCTAAAAAAAAGCTAAAAAGTAGTGTTTGGTTTTCTAGTATTTTTTTAGTTTTTAAAAAGCTAACTTTAGGGTAAGAATAGTTAAATAAGCTTAAAAGCGTAGAAGTTGAGCGGTTGAGGAAGTTGATGTTTTTATAGCTTTTTCGCTAAGAAATTACAAAAAAAAGTGTTTTGGTTAACAGTTGTCTGTATAGTTAAAGTCACTTAAAAGATGAATTAAACAAATAAAATGACAAATTGGTTAAATAAGTTATAAGTCGCTTAAAAGTAAAAAAGCTAAGGTGTCAAACACTAGTTATTACACTGCAACTTTTGAAAGCAAGCTTTTTTCCACTGTTTTTTAAATCAGCTTTTTAACAAAAAAAAATTGGCAAATGAGCTTTAATAGTAATCATAATTAAATCTTTTCCTTATTAAGAGCAGGGGCCAGGAGGAATGCTAAATGGTGACTTCCCAACAATTTTTTTTTTCCTACCATGTATTTCGACCAAAATTTGTTGGAAATAGTGGTTTGGCACCCCCTCATAATCTTAACATTGTTTTTTTAGGTAAATTTGCCACCCCTCATGTACAATTCGTGGCTTCGCCTGTGATCAAGAGTGTTAAAGGTCGGAGCCTCGTTGAACCGGTGTCTAGATTGAAGAATTCTAAAGTGGGTTTTGATCCGAATTCGTTAAATTTGAGTTTAAGAGCAAAAATACCTAAAGTTGAGGGGAATTATAGAAACCCTAATACGGGTTATATGGATGATGAGTCTGATGAGGATGGGGTAGATGAGCCCGGTTTTGGGTCGGGGGTTCGATTTAGGATGCCCTTTGAGGAAAAGGTAGTAGCGCCTATTTTAAAAGCGAAGAACTATGGGAAAATTCAAGGTGATTATGGGCCTATTTATGGTAGTAATTATGGTACCAATCAGTATCATATGAATGGGTATAACGAGGAGTTACCTCCTGGGTATAGGGTGAAGCCGAAAATGCCGAAAATGTATACGGACCCTAATTTATTTTATCCGGATGGTAATTCGAGGGGGAATAATTTGGTTAGGTGTGAGATGAATACGGATATTCCAAATGGGGTTCCATCTTTTGGGTATGGATTGGGGAAAAAGAGTGATGGGAAGAGAGGGGTAAAGAGAGAGAGAAGAGGGGCAATCGACGAGATGGTTTCTTCGATTAAGCTTTTGGGAGAAGGGTTTGTGAGGATGGAGAAGATGAAGATGGATATGGCTCGGGAGATGGAGAAGACGAGGATGGAGATGGAGTTGAAGCGTAATGAGCTTATACTCGAGTCTCAGAGACAGATTTTGAATGCTTTCGTGAACGTTTTCTTGGAGAATAATAATGATGATGATAAGAAGAAGAAAAAGGAAACTCAGACGACGACGGTTGAGCCAGAATCGTAGTTGGGGAAGTCAATTTTCTAAAATAAGTTGCTTTTCTAAGGTACGCATAGTTTGGGTAAGAAATTAAGGATAGATCATCCCCAATTGTGTTATTCGGTGAATAAGTACGCTTCTCCTTTTAGTGACACAGTTTAGAATGAGTTGGGTTTAGCGACCTTGTAACTGGTAGTAGGTTTTACCTTTAGTTTTGTATTACTTGTTGTAAAGTTAGTCAATCTTCGTGTATACTTGGCCGAGACAGTGAAATTGAAGTTTTATCGCACTGTTATTTATATGGAGGAGATGGTATGGATAACTTGTATTGCAGTGATAGCTAATTTTGCATTTAAATGTTAATACTCAGTATACATTAACTTAGGTGTTTTAGTTTTGATTCAAAAATTAGAGTCGGTAGGGAATGACTTGCAATGATCAACAGTAGCAGAAGTAACTTTTTTAATGAACGATAATCGAGTACTACAAGTTTAAATGTTAAAATGTTCGCAAATCATGATTTCAATTACCGTTTTCATTTTTACCTTCTCAATTTATCCTCTCGACAGTAGAGTTGGTTATTTGAAACTAGCTACGACATTTAAATTTTAGATTTTTTTATGCTGAATGTTAACAAAACAACTTTATTTTCTTTTGAGAGAGCATTTATCTTTAGAAGCTGATAACTAGCTACTTGCCCTACCTTGTGCTCGTTCTAAAAAATTGGAATAGTTTATGAGAAGTGATCATGTTTTTTTGTTTTACCTTTTTGAAATAAAAAAAGAAACCTTGTTGGATAAGGTTTTTTTTTTTGAAAATTAAAGTAACTAACTATATTAATAAATGGGGAGAACCCCGCCCGAAGGCAAAAGCGAATACAAGAGCAAATTAGAGCTTAGCCGCCAACAAGTTTTGGGGCTTAACTTTCATATACTAATTAAAAACCTATCCCGATAAGTATTTCTAAATTTACCATACTTATACATACAATTCTGAATTCACTACAAAAAATTCAATTAACTTAAAGTTTGTCTGGGACTCGACTTATCGTTCCCAAACATCCGATTGTTTCTTTCTCTCTATATCCAGTATACCACAGACGCAAATAGAAATTTTTCTAGCCTAACCGATGCTGATTCTCCTTTAAACATTTCTATCGCCCATTTCAACCATTGTGACGACAAATTTTTCGTCCCAATAAAACCGGATTTCACTCTACCTAGCGTCCAAACTCTTTTTGAAAATTCGCATTCGAAGAACAAATGATCAACGTTTTCCGCCTGTTTAAGACAAAACGGACAACCATTAACGCCTGAAAGATTCATTCTTTGAAGCCTATCCGACGTCGCCAACCGATTCAAAACAACGGTTGTCCACAAAATAAAGCTACACTTCCGGGGTATATACCTAAACCAAACAATACGAGCCCAACCCACTTTGGGACTAGAGGAACGAACCGATTCCTAAGCGGATCTAACAGAAAAACCACGAATCGGGTCCGGAGACCACACAATAGATGGGGCCACACAAGGACCAGAGAACGGAAAGAGGGGGTTTGGGTTATGAGGGGGCATATGATGGGAAGTGGGAGGTGACGATGCATTATGCGAAACGGAAATTGGGTTTGTCGGCGATGGCTGTGGAGGATAGAAAGGGTGGGATGGGGTAATTGGTGGTGGGCTAGGGCTGCGGTGAGCTGGGATAGGCGGGCTCAGATGAAACTCCGTCGTGGAGTTTGGACGGAGCTCCCATGGATGAAGTCGTGTCTGAGGTGGTCTACGGACAGGTGGGGAGAGGCCACGTCGAACTAGGGTGAAAGGGGGCAGTGGGTCCAGGTAGATTATCGGCGAACGGATATGTTGGAGCGCCGGCAAAGAGGAACAAATCTGACGGTGGAGTTGGACAGGTCGGAGTGTTCGCTTCAACGAGCTAGAGACGTTGGAGGTGGAGGTATGGTGAAAAGAGAGAGGCTGCGGTGCAAAAGCGGTTTATATTTTTCTTATGCAGGGGCTTCACAATGGGGAATGAGTGAAAATTTTGGCTAATGCATTTATCATGTGAGTGAGGGTTTAGGTAGAAAATTTTGGTTAAGATATTTGATTTAAAGGGTGTCACCATTTGGGCTTAGGTCAGTTAAAAGTGGGTTATTTCGGTGGCTCATGAGAGCTTGGGGTTGGTCGGAAAGATGTCTATGGGACGGAGACGAAGAAAAAGGAGACTCGGGAATTGGGTTCACAACACGCACACGCAACACACACACTTTTATAACGCGCACAGTTTTTTTTAAACACCGGTCTAAGGAGTAGAATATTATGCCAAGACCAACCACATTTAGAAGGAGCCCGGATGGACCAAAAATCATGACCTTTTAATCTATAGATTATCACTCAAGTTTTCCATATAGGCATGAGTGACGGATTTAAAAGAAACCAAATGTGTTTGCATACTTACTCCATCTGTTCCCATTTAATTGTTACTACGAAACTACGTGCAATTTTTACCGGCTTATAACTTGTATCAAAATTGTCGAAATGATTTTTTTTTTTTAAATCTAATCATAAAATTTAACATTTGAAATATATGTTTAACTTTTGAAAATTTTCATTCCGACAATTTTGATACAAGTTCTTGAACGGTCAAAATTGCACATAGTTTCGTAGTGATCAATTAATTAGGAACGGAGGGAGTAACGCTTTGCTTTGCTCCGCTCATTAGTTTTTTTAATACCCAAGCCACCTTCAATAAATGGTTTCGTCACTTGCTCCCAAGAAACTTTCACCCCATTACTCAATAAATCCAACCCCATGCAAAAATACTTCCGGATAATCCGCTCAATAGAATTGAGGACGAAAACGGGAAGGATAAAGTGAGTAGTCCATTACACTTGGATACTAAGTAATACCGATTTTATAAGTCGTAGCCGACCCGCAAATGAGAGCCTCCCGGTCCACGAAGTCACTCTACTTGTTATTTTGTCTATGAGATAAATGCAATTGCCCGATTTAAGGCTCGTCGATACAAGAGGGACCCCAAGATATTTTATAGGAAGCTTTCCCACTTTGAACCCTAGTCTTGCCTATCATTTGGCGTGGGTCAGCATATCCCCTATTATTTGGCGTTGAATTGAGTTAGGATGAGAATCTTTTTGTAGATTATGTCAAAGCGACTCGCAATTGCATTAAATGTTTTTATTTTTCAACCCCTTTTAATATGCTTCATAAAGAAAGGAACCACTTGGCAGTATGGAGCTAAGGGATTGACAACATTGTTATTCATATTTACTAATTACGTAAAAGTAAATAAAACTAGTTATATTTCATTTAAAGATTAGACACATCTAGGGTTCCGGATTAGGTTCCTCTCTGGTTAATTACAAAAATGAAACATCAACACCAGCAAGATGGTAGCTGAGATTGGGTAGCAAAATTTCCCAATCCCCCCTTGTTTTAAAACCTCCTATTTGGATATAAATATATATATATATATACATATATATTCCACCTGTTTACAGTTTTGAGTTCATTTGTTGTAAATAGAAAATTGGACAAAGAGAGAACAGGTGAGATGATCATAGCACTTGAATATCAAGCTTATCTTGTATGGTTATTGAGTTTGGGTTCACCCCATTTTCAACCCTTTGAGCATCCCCTTCTTCTGCTTGATATGTTGAGTGAACGCCATATAGCACATAGAACAAAGTTATCAAACAGGCCCAAACACCAAATCTTTGGAATGAGAGTTTCTTTAATGTAGTCATGAGAAAAACATTAAGGAAAATGGATATGGCAGCTGGCCAAGGCATGAGGGGCACGCACCATGTGCCCGAGGGGTAATGATGTTGCACAGTGTACTGAAAAACGACAGTAATCACGATTAAGAATGATCCGAATATGGGTAGGGCCCACCATTGGTGTTTGAGTTTGACAATCAAGGAGAAAGCGAATGAGGCTGAGGAGAGGAGGGAGAGGAAAATTAGGGTGCGGGTGGGAGTGTTGTTGCCCTTGATAACATAACGATGGTAGATAAGAGCATTAGCTACCAAGTAGAAGACTAGTAGTGTGCCAATGGAGATCATTTCGAGTACTATATTGAGATCAGTGAAGAGCGCAATTGATGCCGTGCAAAGCCCTGGAAAGATGTTTGTAAAGTGGCTATATTAGATTATAGTATCACATTATAGAAAGAAAACCTTTAGCAGCAATGTTACATAGTGAAAAGGGAAACAGTTTCTAGATCGTGGTGTGATTTTTTGTCCCACAAGAGGATAATTCTGTCAACTTTCTGTAGGGGAAACAACTCTCTCTTGGAATTGCTCCGAAAGATTGAATGCAGGCTCATTTTCTTTTGTTTAAAAGATGGACTTTATTCCTTGAATCGGCTCAAAACCAGGGATTTTCTTATTGGATGAATAAGCTAAGAACTTTAAGCTGCATGATTCATTCGCAATGACATAATTCACTCGTAGGGAGTACAGGCCGGATGCATTAGAACAAAACATAGGCCTTAATCACATCTGCAGACCGGAGTATGTTATAGATTTCTTTAATTATTTAATTTTAAATGTAATTATCGGACTTACCCAAGAACAGAGTAGCATTCAAAGGTGTGCCAGTTGAGGGATGAACTTGGGCTAACCAAGAGGGTACAAGCCTAGCCCTTCCAATGACACACAGATACCTAGCTTGCCCAAGCATTGCCACCAATAGAGAGGCAACTATTCCCAAACTAGCACCTGCTCCCACCAGATTCCCTGCCCACTTCCATCCCATCCTCTCGAACGCCATCGAAAACGATGCCACATCAGAAATCTACACATCCAAATTATAGTTACACCAAATTGGGGGTATGTATATTTATGTGGCACTACAAGAAATCCACAAAGCCAATTTATAGTTGCACCAAATTTCGCATGTATATATTATGTGGCACTACTAGCTCTGTAATTCTGAATTTCAGTTTAACAATTTTGATGTACCTATCAGTATTCTGTTTTTAAATGATGAATGGATGAGTTCTTGTGAGTTAGAAATACTAGCATGGACGAGTCTAACATAGCAAATACTACGAAAAAAGAAGAGACATATTCCTCGATCAAGTTCTATTTTACTTTTGTCATGATCGGAAAATGATTTAAGGCCATGTTGATTTCTCAATTACTAGCTCGATCACCTTGAGCAACATAAAAACATTTTGGTTTAGTACCAAAAGATGAAGGTTCTGAGAAATTTTGAGATTTTATTATTGACAAAAGTGAAGCCCGTGTTGTAAAATATATCTGTGGTGCCAAGTCTCAGACAAACTTGTGATCGTGACAAAGAACTTTTTCTGATGATGAAGTCTCACTTGAAGCAAAAAGAGCATAAATTATGGTATGATTTTGTCATAAAGTCACCACTATAGGTTTGGCACCAAATATTAATTCGTGACATCAATAAAATTTTGTCGACATGAACTATTTGTAGTATCATTAGATTCCTTCTAACAATAAACTGGTACCATGTTGATGTCAAGAGTTCAAAGTTGGTGGCACGAAGATTTTCAGCTTTTGTCTTAAATTCACCCATAAATCACTACATCTTCCCTAATTAATTCTCTTAATTTGTACTAAGAAAAATGATAAATCAGTCAGTACAACAATCTCTTTAATTTCGCTTTTACTGTTTCATCTTTATATGTAATGGTTCATGTAGTAGAAATGACTAACCCCTTTTTAAACACAATCTCTCCATTTCTTAAAAAAAGTGGTGTTATTAAAAATCATGTCAATTTTCGTCCAAAACTAAGTTAATCCCATCTCATGCATAGTGCCGATTAAAATAGAGGTTTTTCTACATTTTACAGATCAATTTTTACTTGATCATTTTTTTACTTGTGGTAGTTGATATGAAAAAGAGGGGAATGAAAAGAAAACTAGCAAATATTTCTCTACCATGTGCTCAACCAATTTTGAGATAGAAAAAGGAAGATAACTTCTTATACCGAAAAAAACAAATTTCACTCGCCTTAAAAAGGCGTTGCCATTAAATCATGTCAATTTTTGTCCAAAACTATGTTAATCCCATACGTAATGCCGACTAAGATAGATGTTTTTCTACATTTTATAGATCAAGTTGTTCGTTGTATATTGATCGTTTTAACATGAAAAAGAAATGAAAGGAAAACTAGCCAAATATTGCTCTACCATGTGCTCAACCGATTTTGAGATAGAAAACAAAGGAAAACAACTTCTTAGCTGTTAATGAATACCTAAAAAAACAAGATTCACTCACCTTATCATAAGGTACAAGCAAGCATAAAGCCAAGGCCATGAGGCAATAGAGAAATGATACAATCACAACAGAGCCCACAATTCCAATTGGTAGGGTTTTTGCAGGGTTTTGAATCTCCTCAGCCATTGTTGAAACTGAGTCATAACCAATAAAACTAAAATATACTATGGCTGCACCATCAAGTATACCCTTCACACCAAATGGAGCTAATCCTTTTGGTTGTACTAAATTCTCAACACTGCCTTTGCTAAAACCAACAATTATTATGAAGGCAAAAAAGATCACATGGAAGATTGTCATTATGAGGTTTAGCATAGAGCTCTCCTTGGTGCTGCAAATTTAAATTTTTTGACAAAAAATGTCAATCATTCTCATTGCCCGTTAAAAGAGAAAAGAAAGTTTAAACTCAATATAGTTCACAATGTAAAGAAAAATAATTATAATAAAAGCTGAAATAACGCTCTTGACTCTTGAGGAGTGTTTGATTTAGGTATATAACATCCGATTGTGTACTTGTTTCAATAATATTGAAAATATGCATAAGTACTCTCATTTTGTTACTGTTGCTTTCTCTTAGAATAGCAAGCAAACCAATTTACCATCACTAGCCTATAGAACCCAATCGACCTCTTAAATCTTATTTTCTCAATAGACTTGTCTTTTAGAATAAAATGCAGCCTGAGGCAGTATGGTGATTCATGCTCATGTTAGTGTGATTAATAACGATAATTTTCTCAATTTGTACAACATATGACATTTATTCCCGATTGTTGCTTACCATGTAAAAGTTTAAAAACAAGACAAGTTATGTTTATTTTTTATTTTGAAATGAATTTTCAATAAATTTCGTAAACAAAATATTTAAATAGAATTAAATTTAATTATGGCCTTAATTATATTTCCGACCCATTGTGTAGTATGATGACTTTACTCATTACCCATTAACGTTTTAATGAATGAAACACTAAGCAAAAATGCCCACTAACTAAATCTCAAAAGGAGACAAATGGTAGTGTATATATATTGTAGATAGAAACTTGAAGTTAAAAAAAATAAAAAAAAAGAGTGGTTCGACTATAAACAAATCAAATAAACAAATAATAAAACAAAAAAAAAATATTAAAGGAATATAGGAGTTGCAAACCTATGACAAAGGCAAAGAGTGAGGAGAGCAATAAGGGCAACCGCAATGAAATCTAACATATTATAACCCTTTAAAAAACCCTCCACTTCAATTCTCCATGAATTTGGATCATTCACTCCAAAGGCACAACACAAATACTCTGTGAAACTCCTAGCCACCGCAGCATTTGATAATACATATTCCATTAATATATTTGCCCCAGCAAAATACCCAATAAATTCACCTACACAAGTACAAACCAAAACACTCATGTTGTTAATTACAATATCAATAACAGAAAGGGATAGGGAAATTATAATAAAAAGGAATTCTTACATATTTTCAAAAGAAGTTAGAGTAGGTTGGTTACGTTAGATCTTCCAAAGGATTTGTTTAATGCTTATGTAATTATTCGTTTCATTTCTTTGAAAGTATAAGCAATAAAATTCTCATTGATGGACAAAAATCTTTTCCTATAACTCAGTGTGTTCTCAACACTTAATATATAGTAATTGCTAAAATTAATGGTTTTAATCTGAAGACTAATTCAAACATGCATGACAACAGTTCAAAAATGTTTTATAATGTGTCCTTTTAAAATTTCTTTTGTATTTACTTTCAGAACCATAGAACATCAGCTTAATATGAGGATAATTAGTTTCTTCCAAACTGTGTGTAGATAATGATTTTGCCACATAGGTTTTCTTCAGTAATTGTCATTCAGAAGAAGAAAGTTTAACATTTTCTTCACTATGACTAAACACTACTCAGTATTTCTAAAATCTTAAGAACTCGGGACGAATTAGCCAATTGTGTGTAATGTTTTCGAAAAACTAATCACCAAAATTCTTTACATACCAAAAGTGACTCTTAGATAGCTAAAAGCACCACCAGCCACCGGGATCTCAATGGAAAACTCGGAGTAACACAATGAAGAGAGTAGCGCTGATATACCCGCAATTATATACGATATAAAAACCGATGGACCAGAGATATTGTGGGCCACAGGACCGGTTGTGACAAACACCCCAACACCAAGCATACCCCCAACTCCAAGGGCAACTAAGTCAAACCAACCTAGTTTTCTCTTCATGTCTGCACCTGACCTTAGCCTCACTTGGTTGAGCTCTTGCTCGGGTGTCCACGTGGCAAGCATTCTCTTCCTGAGCCTGTGTGGAGTTTGGGAAAGAGATTGGAGAAGCGAGATGGAAAAAGAGTTGGATGGTGGTGGTGAAGGCTGGTTCATGGTTGCCATTTTTGTGTGTAGGTTAGTGTAAAAAAATGTTATTGTGGGTTTATGTCAAAGGGTGTGAAGGGGTTTAAATATGCATTGGGGAGGAATATATTACTTGCAACCAGGGACCAAGCACTATTGGCACTTCAGCAGAACCGAAAATTCCAAACTATATTTAACATTATTATTGAAAATAAAAAATGGCCAATATAAACTCATTTTTTATAATAAGATTTCAAAGGAAATAGTATTTTCTTGCATTCTATGAGAAATGTCTAGTGGAAAGATGATGCTATACATTGACAATAAATGAGCTAAAGTAGCTCGGAATGTGGTTACTACCTCTTCATGAGTGTGGCCTTGGGATTAAAATTAAAAGTTTTAAAGACAGGAACAAGGTAGATTTTGCATATTATTGATCCTGATTATAAATCACTTTGGACTAATGTATTGAACCCAATTTCAATAAAGGAAATCGTTTTTTCGGACATTAAAACCCCCGCTCTTTGTTCTTGGACGGTTGGACCTAAATAAAATTTTGAAATTAAGGTTTTCTTAGGATTTTATTAATTTCAAGGTGGCAATTTGGTACTGATGCCTCTTTATATCTTTATGGTTTGATAGTTGGTTGCCTTGTGGACCAATTTATGATGTTTAAGACCCTTATGTTATCTACGATCTGGTTTTGCAAAGATGTGCAAAAGTTTGTAGTATAATGATGATTGGTGAGTGAAATATATCTTCTTCACATCCTGAATATATGCAGGAGTACTTGGTTACTCTTGTTGATATGAGCTGCTGTCCATATTATAATGAGAAAGATATTGTTGATAAATTTAAGGATTCATTTTCGGCTGATAAGAAAGGGAAGTTGCTCTTTTCAATAGTGCTGTTTAATTGGAGAGAAAGAAATCATCATTCTCATAGCCGATGCTCAATTCCAGTCAATAAACGGAAAAATGAAGTTCATGCTTAAAGCAAGTACCACTTAGTAGTTTGCAAATTGCATAGTTATGTTGGCTTTTTCTAGCTGAGTTTTAGCTTATTTGAATGCTTGTGAGGGCTAGAGCACGTTTTATTACTTTGTAACTTGAATATATACTAACGTATCACTTTAGTATATATTCATTTACAAAGTAATAAAACGTGATCTAGCCCTCACAAGCATTCAAATAAGCATTCAATTACCTCTTAAGGTATGTATTTATTTGGTTTGTTATATATACATTTACCTTTGCCGAAAAAACAAGAAGAATAGGACTCAGAGATAAAGGTGACAGTCTTTAAGCTAGCTTACCTTAGTTAAAGAAGACATGCATTAGTCTCTTTACATCTATTCGTTTTCCTCATGGTATTAAACTTTAAGGAAAAAAAGTAAGCTCGTTTATGTTAATAAGTTTGTTACAATTACGTTTTGAGATCTATGAGTATAGGAATAGCGTATGTATCATTATTTTTATTTTTATTTTTATTTTAAATAAAACATGTTATGCAAATAAAAGATCAACATATAGTTATAACTACAATATATATAATGGTAATAATAATATTAACAGTAGTAATGAGTTGGTACTCAGTATTTATTTAGCGAATAGTGCGTACCCACGGCAGAGTCAGAACGTTAAATCATGGGGGTCAAAATATTAACAAAATAAAAAAAGTTAAAATTAAGAAAAACGAAACTGCAAAATGTCAAACATTGCTACTTAATTTACAATCGACTCATACGGTCACCCTATCTTGAAAGCGATGCATAATAACATCATTCGACAAACTTTCAAATATATCATTTTCAATATAAACTACTAGATCATATAAAAAAGAAAAAAAAAATCAATGAAGTTAACTAGTTAAGTAAGTTACAAAGTGAAACAACAATTTTATTCCAAATAAATAAAATAAGTCAAACAGTAAGTATATTCAAATTAATTAATACGTGTAAATAACAAGCTAGATAATTTGTAAACAAGCTACTAAACAACTAACTAATTTAAAAGTCACAATTGATTTATATATGTTCCATTAACATTTTATCTTAATAAAGAACTAACTAAATTTTTTTCAAATTTATATAGTACCTAGTTTTTTCTAATAAAATCTATTAAAAAGTACCCTAACTTTTTTAAATAATTAACAATTGTTAAGCAAACAAGTATAGAATCAATAAAGTACGGTAGATTATTAATTTTGCAAACTAGTTATGTAGTTAAGATAAAAAAAAAGACTAAGAAAGAGGAAAAAAAACAGTTGTGACTCTAACTTGTCATGTGTTGGGAATAAGAGGTATGACTGGTCATCCTATTAGGGATTGAGTTTGAGTTTTGTTAGTGTTAAAGTCATCGCTTATATATATATAGAATTTTGTGTATCTATAATACAAACTCTTTATTTAAATAGAATGCTAATTTTGTAATTAACTTAATATCCCATAAGTATTTTGATAAATTTTATATAAAAGTCTGAGGTCAGTTGACCCCCTAGCCCTATAGCAGTTCCGGCAGTGACCCTCCTGTCAATGAGTATATTTTACTCTAACCTTTGAGTTTTTATTGGTTAGAAACCGTACATTCTAGTGTTTCCGAAATCCCGAATACTCTCACACTTGGAAGTAATGATCCACTTCACAATAAAAAAATCATGTAAATCTTAGGGGATGGTGTAAATAATAATAAAAAAATCATGGCAAAAGTTGCATGCATGATGCCCTTCTTCTACCCAAGCTTTTGAGAGGCCCAATGCTCCAAAGATATATTCTTCTGTTGAATTATGAACATGCTTGAAAGAAGGAAAAAGCTCCAACCATTTTTTTTGGTTTTTAATCTCTTGGAAAGTAAATGGGGATCTTTCACTAGTACAAACCTCATCTCTTGGATTTCCTCAAATCTTAAAATTTTCAAAAGGTCGAATTGGAATCCTCTTTATACCCTATTACTTAAGTATATAATTTTTTTTCCTTTAGAGAATAGTTAGACTTGATTCTACAGCACTCAAGGAGTGCTCATTAACACTGGGATGAGAACATGATTAATCTAAATTTTTGATTATTAACACGGGCTATAAGAGGATCATATGGTTGTCTTTTGAAATGATGATAAGCCAAGGCCGTATTTAGCATGTAATTACTATTTGTGGGAGGCCGAAATGATATACTAATTGAAAGTATTAATAAAATTGGTGTGAAGTGTTATTTTTCTCATTTTTAATCAATATATGGGGACCATGACCATACCCCGCTTATGAGTTACTTATATAACAATGGCACTAACCTTTCCAGATAACTGCAATTACCATATAAAACATCTTTAAATTTTCATTTAAAAGTTTCAGAAAGGAAAATGATCTTCATATATGTTTCAAGCTGTCCTTTATAAAACTTATTTATACCATGCAAGAGAAAGGTTAGCTCAGAATTATTTTAATTGACAATACAAAGAAATTGCTTGAGATTTGGAGACGGATGATTTAGGACATTTTTTAAATTGGTTGCAAAATATTCAGGGTTAGGGAGAACGATATCTTTTGTCACTAAATCTTAAAATTTAGAGACCAATTTAAAAGACTTTTCTTTTGACTTGAATATTCCTAATATTTCTGGACCAGCATTTAATAAATCTTGTCTTTAAAGACGGCTCACTACAAAATAATATTTAATTTAATCAGAATCAAAATCTGTCACAAGTCTGTCACTAATTTAAAAATCTGTCACAAATCTGTCGCAAATTGACTAAACTGTCACAAAGTCGTCACAAAAACCGTCGCTAATAAGCTCGTAACAAAAAATACCGTCACCAATCCGGTCGCGATTTGGGTATTTTTTTAAAGTGACTATATGTACCAATATATTACTTAGATTAGACAAATTTCATCTAATTTTTGCTCTAAAAATTAGATGTTGGAAAAAAATTGATACCTAAATCTAACATTTGGAAACAAATTATCCATTGTCTCTAAATAATTTTTTGTTTCCAGATAATTAATTTATTATAGTGTGAAGGACCATATATATATACAACATATTGCAAATCGGAAAAGAAAAACTAAAAAGAAATCTTACCAATTAGAAGATGAGATATACGATAGAAATCTCAACCAAGGAAAACTTCTCAATTATTCAATAATGGAGTATAAAATAAGGCAGATAGTTTTCTAGAAACTTGCCCACAGAATCATACTTCACATGGTAAACTATAGTTAAGTAGTTTTAATTTTTAGCATCTCCAAAAAAGTTGTTACATCAAAATCTAATGATCTATTTCATTTCTCATATTATAAAACGTATCCAGTCACATCTACTTTATATGTACCCTTTTTTCCGGCCTAGCTAGTAAATCTCACTTCATAGGCATATACCTTATACATTGTAATTACTAATTAGTATATTGAACGCTCGTATCAACACTAGTAGGGATCAAAACTAAATTAAAACAAACTTATTAACACTTAGAAATTAGAATATATGTGGTGGAAATTTGTTTTAGTAATTATACCAATACCTAATAAAGTTCCTACACTCTTTGTATAATGGTCAATGAAAATTGTGACAAACACACACACGGAGACATATATACACAGTACACACATTAAGGAGAGCGAGCTGAAATCACATTAATCGAAGTATATTTTGCAGTAAAACAAGGGAAAGCTATTGTAAGTTGTTTCCGACATGGTGGCCACGGACGGCACACCCATGTGACCAGGAATTGTCAACCCTACAATTTTAAAAAATATTTTTTTTTATTAATGTTTTTTATAATAATTTATATATACGGTATTCTGGCAACCACTTAAATATTTTTTTGGCAATCTCTCCCAAAATTATATATTACTAGTGCAATAATATACCTTAATTTTGTATGTGCCGATAATATATAAGTCATACTTAAAAAATTAACATATGCAAGTGATTATAAAATACATTTTAAATCAACTTATCATGTTGACACGTAACACATATCTTTAAAATAATAAACAAAAATAATAATTAGAGTAGTGATGAGTGCAAACAAAATTTATAAAAAAAAATTGGTGGTTTGTATTTTAATTGATGTTAATATACTAAATTGTGTAATAGATATTTAATTATTCATCTATATCTATTATTTAATATACTTTTGGTTTTTTCAGCATTTTTTTATATATTTTTTTACCTTCTTATCTTAATCTTTTTACTTATTATAACTTAATTTCTTAGATTTAACTTTTGTATCTTTTGAGTTTCTATTTTATTTATTTTTTAGTCAATTTTGAAATGCGGAAACTTTCGACACATGACTGCACGTGACATTATTGTTGTGTATTTTTTTGAGAGTTTGAAAAGAATGTCGAAATTGAGCGAAAATGAAACAAATAGAAATCAAATACATTTTAATAAATAAACCAAGGTAAAAAAAAAAAAAAAGATGATAAAAAAAGTTAAAAAAATTCGGATTTTTCGTGTTTAATACTTTAAAAATTATTATGTGATTTTATTAATTTTATCAATTTCACACATTTAGTCATGTTTCCGCCGACCATGGTGGCTATACACTTCTAACAGATATTTATCATATTGACGTTAGATATATTTAGAGAAAAGTAACTTGCCAACAAAGTTTAAATGACATTATAACAGTATGCAAGGTACAAGAGAAAATTATTATAATGAGTTGGTGGTTCTTGCTCCTTTGCCTCTTTACATATCATAATTTTCAGTAACTACTTTTGCAGTCAACATAATTAGATATATATGCTACTTATGTGGATTAAAATCTCTAGAGGATGGCTAGTTGGGAATACTCTTCAAGCATGCTTTAGGTAATGTTAGTTAATGATGATCTTTCAAGATGAAATCATTAGCATCAATAAGCATGATCTAAACTAGATTGAATATAAGCCAACCAAAATGCTTATAAATTAATTAAAGTTGTCTAGGGTCAATGATACTAATCTCTTATCCATTGTTTTCCTTTTCCAGCTTCATATATAGCTTCTTTAGCCCTCTTTCCAATATCAACCCTTGCTGTCAAAAGGGAGCTCGACAAACTTGTTATGTGTAATCACCGCTTAGTCGATTTTACTTTCTTATATTTAGTATCACCAGTTATAGGAAAGTCGTACGTTAAATATTAGGTATAGGTATTGAAGACGAGTCCAAATATTCTACCTTCTATTTTCTACCTCTTTCGTGCCTCCTTGCTTATTTTATCCAAAAAAACATTCTAAAAAAGTTGAAAAAAGTGTACAATTACTATAATACATGTATCAATGCATTCCAATAATTAATTTAAAAAAAAAAATCCACACGCAATTTATTTTGGAATAAATATATAAATTAGTGTAAATTAAACATTAAATTTTAGAAAAATTGTATAAAACAATATTATGCCCAAATTAATGTTTTAAATTTTGAATACAATATAATATAAAAACTTATAAATTTGCTGAACAAGTTGTGAAAATTTAAAATTTAAATGAAAATAAGCAAGCGGACACGAAAGATGATAGAAAATAGGAGGTAGAAAATTTGTACTCATTGGAGACTAATCTTTATTATATATACCGAAATATTAGGTATGGGAAATATTATCTAAGTTTAACTTGGCCCGCTCATATTTGCTCCAAACTAAATGAGAAATACAAAATCAAATTGGTTTAGCACTTGTGCAACTGCATGAGGTTGGACTTTTTTTCCCCAGCAAAAATTAAATTTTATTCAAAAGCAAAGGAAACAAATAAGAAAGGAAATATGGCCGAGACACAAATCGGGATAGTTAATCAGAGCTACAGACAGTTATGAGCACATATATACGCATAAATTACAATTATAAAAGTATAAAGATGGAATGTTTGAGATTTTTGTAATGCAATTGGCAGTTAATAAGTTGCACTCAGAAATTTTATTAACAAAAAGTGGTAGCTGGCCTTTTGCTTTTGATTTTCTCATGTGGCCGGTCATAGTATTTCCGCTGACCTCATTCCCCACCTCTCCCTCAAAAAAAATATTGCATTTTTTTTACAAGGTTTTATTTGAGTTGGGTACAGCTTAAGTTCTATCTGAGGTTTTATCTGATCTCTAGTAGAGCAAAAAATTAAAAATTCAAATCCCGACAAATTAATAAGTAGAATAAAGTTCATATTACTTAATTAGACTTCATGATTTAAAAGCAAAAAAATCAAGCAAACGCTGATCAACCAACTGAAGTAGATAAGCAATATAAATCAAAACAAAATGAATTTAAAAGTCGCAAACAGGAGCATCTATCTATTCTCTAAAATAAGGAAGTCTCATGCGCTGGATTACCTTGATTTGTCCTGATCTAGTACTATTATTTTTTTTGGTTGCGATATGATTTTTAAAAGGTGTAAAGAAAGAATATGAACAATGCTTCTATGAAGGAACAAGATACCATCTCAGGGATCAAGAGACTAGGATAATCCTTAACTACAAAGTGTGCATTCTCAACTTTCCAATACAACAACAATGGTACAATGGATTAAGACTTTTTGTTAAGTTATGATTCTCAGCACTCATTTACTTAATTGGTTTCTTAAATGGTATGACCATTTGGTTGGAATAAAACTATTCAAGTAAAATTTGTTACGCTTAAGGGCTAATTAGATATGACGTCTTAGGGTCGTCAGGTCCACTAATCTTGGAAGGAACTAATTAGATTTGCTTAAACATGCTGAAAAAACTAGAAGGATGTATTTGTAATAGGCTGAAACTTATGTATTAGACAGATAAACAGAAAGAAAAGGTTTTATTGTAAAAAGGAAATAAATCGCAACCGGAAAAACAAATTACAGAAACTACCGACACAAATTAAGAATTGCATAAATTAACAAATTTTAGGATTTAATCACAGACGAGTCCACTGTTTAATTACAATGTCCTTTTCAAAGCCACATTCCTAGCTTCTAGCTTAATTGGGCAAAGCCGCAAAAGATTCCCAAGATACAACGTAGCAATGACGGAAGCGGGATCAAGGCACCCGGTACTAGCCTTTTATAAAGAGTTGTAGAAATTAGAATGATTTCGAATTTAATATCTCTTTCTAAGTAAATGAAGGGGTTATAAGTCATTATGCACACCTTTAATGGGGAGTTAATACAGAGTTGCACCAAACCACAATGGTATATACGAGACTAGCTACGAACCATACTAGACCGGAACGGACAAGGACACATTATTGACGCGACAAGTTTGTTTGTTATTTAAATTAAATACTCAAGAGTACTGCTTATGGTATATAAACCCTTTCATGTGACTCTTCCTCTTCCAATATGTGATAATTTACACAAGTATTTTCAACTTCCCAACTTGAATGTTTACTTCTTTTGGCTTACTTTTACTTTCACACACCTAATGGGTTTTCCGCGTGTAAATATAACATTTCGAACTTCGTCATGTGAACTTTCCAAGAACCACGAGAACGGACGCAATTTTGAAGTGTTTGTCACTTAAATACTGGCTCAAAGTTGTTCATTTAACACGGATAATCCATGTTAATTCCAACAATACATATGAGTAATCATTATTAAAACCAATTATGATTTAGCTTGAAAGATGCATGTTAGCCCAAAAAAAGTATAAAACCATGTCTATTTGCTGACTGTTGAATTTTTGGAAAACCCTACTGATCTAGGTTTGATATTAACCCTAATTAACATTTATTCAATACTTCCTACAATAAGTCTCCTCGTAGAACTATGTTGGATTTGACTAACAGTTCAGCATCCGTAACTCTTTCCGTTTGATTTAGTTGTTTACTTGAACTATTTTATGAATAAGTCACTTCAGATCATTTTTGTTCTAGCTAGGAGACCAATCTTGAAGATAGAAGGTGTGACTATTTTTCCATTCCGTCTCTGCTGTTTCGAAATATTTTCTTGAATCAATATTTCCTGAATTTCACTGATAGTTGACAGAATTATAACACTTACTGGTCTGGTTAAACAAATACTACATGATACGAGTGTAAAACAGTTGCAAAAGATTTCCGTTTCTTTTAAGGAAAATGTTTTTGATCACCCATTTTTCCTATCTAAAAAACCAACCCACATTACATGACATATTCAGCTCATCAAGGATTTTGATTGTTATTAATACTATATTTAACAAATTTTTATTTTTAATTAATATTTAAATTTAGGATAGACTTAACTAGGGTTCTAGTATATTTTTAATTGAGTTTTTAGTGGTTTGAGATTTTAGATTTTAGATTTTAGATTTAACAATTTTTATTATTTTTAATTAATATTTAAATTTAGTGTAGACTTAACTAGGGTTCTAGTATATTTTTAGTTGAGGTTTTAGTAAGTTGAGTTTTTATTATGTTGGATATTTATATTTTGATTTATTAAATTATAGAATTTTATGTATATTTGGAGGGATAAATATGTATTTTATTAGCCTATGGAGCGTGTGAGTTATGTCTAAGTTTTTTTTTAAAATTCAATTATCACTTATTCAGTTTTTCTTAATTTGTAGTTGTCTTTTTGGTTATAAATATTTATACTATATTACTCATATATTTTGACTTAGATAGGCCTAGAATAACAAGTTATTCACAAAAAATATCAAATGAAGCATGTGATAATTTGATCACATTAATTAATATATATAGTAGTAGTACCTAGTATTGAAATCATGCTTAACGTTTTGTTTTCATTCAATTCATCAATATCATCAATATGAAACATTTCATTAATATTCATCAATAGTGTTTTGTGAGTACGATTGTGCAAGGCAGCTCATGGGATGAAAAATTTAGATAAATTTTTTAAGTTGAAATAACACCACCTTTTTTTTAAAACTCCCTTTCTTGGCTTCCTTCTCTATTGGCAATAAAGGGGCTTTGCTTTACAATATTACATTACATAGTAGAAGTCTTTAAAGAGGCGCATATGCACACAAACAAACTCATTGTTAGGCTTGCTTTTAAGTTTGATTGGTTCAATAAGCCACCACTGGGATGCAACCAATGTGTAATATACTGTGAGGGAACGATTATTTTTTGCCCTCCAATTATTTTTACAAAAGGGCAAAGCCATCATTTAAGGGTGTTCGCTTTCACTCCATGTTAATTTTTCTTCTTTAAAAGAGCATCACTTTTTCTTCACAAAAAAATTAATTCTTTAATCCTATAGGATCGCGAAGATTCGCTTTCGTTTGGAGGTATACGGAAAAATAAAGTATAAAAGCATTTTCATCTGCCTCACTATAATTCCCTCTATATCAAGAGATAAATGGCTGCTTTCAAGTACTTGATTAGTCATTCGGATTTTGTAACATATATCATTATCTCCATCAAAATCTCTATTGTAATAAAATAATAGTAAATAAAAAAGAAAGAGAATAAAAACAAAAGTAATGATTAAATAATAAAGTAATGTAATAAGGAGAAGACACTCCGGGTATACACAGCGGTGCTCCACCTCTCTCTAAAATTTGAAGAGTCTTAAATAGACCGATGCAAATGGTGTTTTGTTAAAAAAATCTTCAAATTATGTGGAGATGAGTTATTTACAGAGATGAATGGTGATGCTCTGAGTGGAAGAAAAAGAAAAAACCGTTTTCGTAAAAGAAGAATTAAGTGTTTTTGGGTTCAAAATAGTAGAATTCTAATTTTTGACCATATCAAAAGACAGGTTTAGAAGCCAAGAAAGGCAGAATGTCCTATTTATAACTTGGCTAATTTTTCGATTTAGTCCTAATAAAAGTACTTAGTTTTTCTTGCCCTTGGCCGGGATGCATGTTTGAGGCCTGATAAAACCTTAATCATCAATCTGTTATCGCGTTGTCTATTGAGGTTTAACCGTTTAACTTTGACATGCTTACGGTAAGCAAACACAAATTTTAAAATCTTCAAATTTGGTTAAGTATTTAATAAAATAAGAAATAAACACATGAAGCCGAATTAAAGGGACGTGGAAATGCAAGGTTCGCTCAAAGACAAAAACACACAAGACAAAAACACAACGTATTCAGAAAGACTTTGGTAAAATTTCAAACAAGTTGATTTACAATCAGCTTAATTAGGATGGTCTGCCATAAACAAAAAGAAACATATCACGCTTGTAACAAAACAAATGCAAGTTGATTATAGCTAATTGTCATGTATTATAGTAGCCGGCTTACACATTTTGAACTTCATTTTTCTGAGTACTGTACCCCACAAAATAAAACAGCACCAATAAAGAGTGTTCTATTTGCTCTCTGTGCACATGAAGTTAAAAAACTCAAATAAACAATATCATCACATATCGTCTTTTTTGTTCGACAAAACCAACAACCTGTGTCCTTTTGCGAATTCAAATTATAATAAAAATAATTAAAAAGGGCTCAATACTCAGAAAAACGTTAAAAAGGTCATAAAAGTAAGAGTTGGAAATCACAAACTATAGACACATCATAATCAGGTGGTCTTTCGGTAATAACTATTTGGTATTTTATTTGTCCACCATAAGCAAAGTTATTAAGTATTGGTCACACGGGATGAGCAATGAGATATATAGCCGACTTAATACGTTTATATATCTTTTGGTAGTGATAATTTCTTGGATTTTTATTGTCATTTGTCTTTATTGAACATTGGAATTTATAAGTAATTACTTGAAATTATTTTTTTTTTGTCTCTTTCAAAGGAAAAATTATATCAAATGTTCGGTCCGCTCTTCATGGGTTGGTCTTAGCTTAAAACCCACACATGAATGCATCCGCCCCTGGCTTTATGATATATAGGCCGGCCGTTATTTTAAACGGATTTTGAAAGGTAGAGTGAACTACTACCCGATATTCCACTTGACCTTTCTGTTGGAAAAACCATGTTTAACATGGTAGTTTCTGAATGGTCACGAGATCATTTTTGAGTCAAGATTCCAAGTGACAGCCGTTGTCTTTTGGCACCATACTCAAGACGGTTGAGTAGATGGTATGACAAGCTTCGTAACGGTATGTCGCATGACCTATTCGGAGAATGAGAGTGAATGGAAATTGGCGTCAAAGATTGGGGTTGAGAAAGATGAAAACTCTTAATGCTGGAAAATGGGTTTAATGAAGATAACTCATTGAGATTTGTCCCACATTGGAAAATGAAGTCTCATTTTTACAATATATATACTAAGGTATCTCATGTGGATATTAAGTAGTGTGTCCACATACACATGTGTGTATTGTGTACCACACATGCGCATGCTCGTCGCCCGCGCATGCTTGTCGGGAAAAGCGCGCCTGTTCGGGAAAAACTTCCAGTAAAGCTGTAACTGTTGCAATGAATTCTTGCAATAAATATGAATTCATTGCAAAGTTAATACTGCAGTTTCGAAATTCCTATTCTTGCAATAAATATGAAATCATTGCAAAGTTAATACTGCAGTTTCGAAATTCCTATAAATAGGCAGACCCCCCACAGGTCAAACAAAACATTCTGAAATCAAACAAAAGCAGCATGTATCATCTCTAAAAAATAAGCATTACATTTTTAGTCAGAGAGAGTCACCCATCAACAGCTCGACCTTGACTCGTTGCCAGTTTTCGATGAGTCATCCGAGACGTTGTACCTTGGGATCGAAGCGCCAACACAACCAGAAACATCAAGGTGGTTGGGCGAATATCGGTTAAGTGCATACTGTTAAACAGTAGCCTCGTCTTTTAATTCTGTCCATTTCATTTACGCCTTTTAATTCTGTTTATTTCATTTACGCATTTAAATTCTGTCCTTTTTATTTAAGTATTTTAATTTGATGTCCTTAGCTGTAGCTGTTAATTCTGTTTGTACCATTCTGTAATTTCTTTAAAGTTCTGTTTTTTGTTGTAATTTCTATTATGTAATTTAATTCAGTAATTAGAATAGTTTCAATTCAGTCCTGTAATTTCAATTTCAATCAGAACAGTCCGGCTGTTAAGTTTATACTTTCCAGTCCGACAGTTTCTATTTATTGCAATTCAGTACATCAGATTATTAATTAATAATAATCTGAATAACGTTTGCTTTAATTACTATTCAGTACCTACATGTTGTAATCGTTAATTTCTATTCCAATTCGAAATTAATAAAAATTACACTGGTTTTTGTTTATTTTTTTTAGTACTTTAATTATTGTTTAATTGTTATTTCGTACACGGAAACCAACACTTTCTATATATGGTTTGAACCAGCTTCACTGCAGAAAAATGTTATCGATAACAACATAGAAGAGTATGAAATGCTACGAATTCCGTTATTTGAAATAGGTTACCGACCGTGAGTCGTGACATGACGTTTTCTGATGATCAGGTGGTGTTTGGTCCAACACTCCGCTCTCTATTTTAGTATTTTGAATTAAAGCATGTGCTTTTCTCATATTATATGACTTAGTTAAGTGAAACAGAGACCAGTCTCTTGACTCATGGCTAATAAGCTTCTGATTGTAGACAGTGTTAAATTTTCCATACAGTAATTTTTTTTATTGATTAGTTAAATGACCAGGTTATATTTAGAACAAAGTTTCTAACCTCAGCTTTATGATATCAATATATCTGTTGATTGAACTAGTTTTCATTGTTATTTGTCTGTTAGGATATATTTACAGTTGCAGCATGCACGATCAACAAGAGGACTGCAAATAGCCAAGAAAACAATTCATAAATAATGTACGAATACAGATTTATAAATTATAGGAGCATAAGATCTTACTATATATTCCATAAATCAAGTACTCAATACGAGTATTTATTGGATCAGGAAATTACCTACAATTTGGAAATGAAGTTTACCTACTTTAATTATCTTTTTATCGAAGGATAAAAAAAAAATGGACCCGGATTTCCTGCGGGAATGATTTGGAAGATCCAAAACCAAAGAGAGTGGTATTTGCTAGCAACAACATAAGTGCTTCCGGAAGAACTAGAAGAATTTATTGGGAATCCTACAAGATACATTTGTTCTTTTTTCTCTCACAGATGGTCAGAGCTTCATTTGGGTTTGAATTCTACTGAAAGGTCCACTCGAGATCAGAAATTGTTGAAGAAACAACGAGATATTTCTTTTGTCCCTTCCAGGCAATCGGAAAATAAAGAAATGGTTAATATATTCAAGATAATTACGTATTTACAAAATACCGTCTCAATTCATCCTATTTCATCAGATCCGGGATGTGATATGGTTCCGAATGATGAACCGGATGTTATTCAGGAAATTTCTTATAATGGAATTTCATGAGTAGGAGAACAAGACGGAAGATAGTAAAATATTTCTTTTTATACTACTTTATTTATTGCAATAGATAATTGAATTAAAAGAAATCACATTTTGCAGGAGTAGAAGTCATGAGTGACAATCTTCAGCCGGTTAATGTCGTCACAAATTCCTAATTACGAAAGATTGACATGCAAGCTTCCCAGTTCCCACCATTACAACTTTTTTGAGGAAAAAGATAGTAGTTTACACTAATTATTAGTATTATTTTCAATTTAAGGTCGGGGTCATTGAATGATTCACTCTTGCGTGGAGTATGAAGTGCCAACTAGTAGTAATTTTTCGACCATATGATTTGATAGCATTATGAAATCATATCAGAATGTTTTCAAAAAGAAGAAAAATATACTCCATTAGAATTGATTCAGAGAATTATTTATTACTCACTAGTTCTTAGTTAAACTAAAGATGTTAGAGCATTGTGAACAAATCATCTAAAAATCATTAATTTTAAATCATAAAACCACTTATTTTCATTTTGTATATTGTATATAACGCACACAACAGATCATCTAATTCCACGTCAAGTTTACTAATTTTTACTCCATCAGATAATCTGAATACATATTGAATATATATAAATAAATAAAAATTAAATATAAATATAAAATGTGTAAGTAACTGATAACTTTAGCAAAAATAGAATTAATATTGTGGAGATATAGCTGTAGAAGTCTAGAAGAAACATAATAAGGGATGTGTTTTTTAACAACCATTATAAGGGATATCTTGAAGAGCCGGAATTCATGTTCTCGAACAAGAGCTTGTGGGTTCGATATCTGCACTACATAGTGCATATAAAGAGAGAGAAGAGGGAATAAAAACAGGCTCTCCACAACATTGACTTTGAGTAACACGTTCAACTTTTGAAAGTTTAAGTCAGTCCCGCTTTCGCCAAATTTCCAGAGCCACTTTTGAAAGTGTCTACGGTCATTTTTGCCAAAGCGTCCGGCCACTTTTGCCAAATTTCCACAGAAGATTTAAAAGTGTTCGCAGTCACTTTTTGCTACATTTCAACAGCAACTTTTGAAAGTCTCCCTGATCACTTCTGCTAAAGTGGTTCCTCCAAAAAAACATACTATAAGATGATCGATTGCAAAATGTCATAAATAGTAACAAGGATACAGCCGTAGATAAAGTAAAATAGACATACAATTATCATCACAAAGTTGTATCTCGAGTCTCGACGTTGGTAGTCTACCGTGCTTTAGGCTCGCAACCTCAATGCAAGTATTGTTTTCTATACAAATATTAGAAGGCCTTTGTTTTCCTTTTTTGAAAGGATTAGAAGGCCTGTTCTCACTTGTAACTTACTGTTTATACATGAATTTCAGTCTCTCCCGACTCCCCTTCCAAATACTGGTTTCGTGATGCATATACAGTTCGCACTATACTAAGAAAGGATGGCAATGTAGTATAGTGCAAAAGCAGATATATCAACAATAAACTAGAAATTGTTCTTGAAAGAAATGAATTGTTAAGAAGTTGGATCTTTTTATTCCATCAATGTAACATCTACACAGCGCAACATTTAGACAACTTTGCTTTGCATCTACAAAAATTAAATTGGGTTTCTATTAACATCTTTGTATAGCAGGTACCGCGATCTGGTTTTGCCAAGTGCAGCATACCTGTTCAAACACAACAAAAAAGAATTGTTTTGATTTTTTTTCTTTTTTTTAATCATTAATTTTGTTAACTGAGTTCAGAATTTTATGAAAACTCTGTTAATCACGTACCACTGAGGCACAAAAGGCGCCATCCAAATGGCATCACCAGCTTGGACTGGATACCTATTAATAAAGCCACATATTAGCATCGGGAACATTTTCCAATTAAAATTTACTCACGCTTCTAAGGACTGAGATATAGGTGTATAAACTATCAACACCAATTGATCTTAAAAGGGGTATAATCGAACTATTCTTTCATATTACCCGTCTATATTGTAAGGCATCGGCAAGAACTGAAAATGTGAAATACTAGTGATTCCAAATATAAATCGCCTAAAGGGAAGAAATAGTTACCAAAGTTGCAACTATGAGGGTAGCAGAAACAAAAATATCGAAACGCTTTACCAAATACTAGGCGGCTAGGCCCTTAGCCAAATATTTAGACTTGATTAGATGAGTTCAAACCTAAGAATGAGCACATGAATTTACCTAGAGGTGCGGCCTTAGGAATGAGCAACGAATTGTTTTAAATAACTCAATAAACATTTGATCTCCTCAAGACCTCTTGAGAAGTATCATCCTCATCTTGCAATATTGGTACTTCAATTAACTGGAGAAAAAAAACTGTTCTCCCTCTCTCTTTTCGAAAAGGATTAGTAAACTTTTTATTAAAAAAACCCGCCTTCTCTAAGTGAGGATCACTGACTATGTAAAGGAGTTTTCTGTAACTGTTTCCTGGACTTGTGAATAATATAAAAACATTTCCCTTCGATAGAATAAGAAGTACTTTGTACTTACCAGCTATCGCCTAAGCGATAAATTCCCTGCCCTTCCAAAAGTAGCAAACCATGCTGATTATAATGGACCTCCTGTAAAAGCAGAAAAGGAAATATGCTGAATTATCTTCGACTATATTAACCAAACATATGATGTAAGGTGTACAGAAGGTTCCACAATAAATCAAAACGGGCCACATCTGTGTATATAACGAATCTTGACACTTACGAAGATGGGCACGCCAACAAAGTAAATTATATACAGAGTAAATTCAAAATTATAAAATGCAATAAGGGAAGCATACCTTCACATTAAGAAACTCTCCTGGTTGGAAATCCATGATCTGCGAGGAAAGGGAAAAAATATTAGAATATTAGACTAGATTAGATAAATGAATCAAGCACTTAAAGGTCTGTGTAGTAGTATTTTAAAATACTTAGTTTTTCTATATCATTCACAGGCTCATAGATTTTCTTATTATTTTCAAATTAATATTTCAAAATCAATTAAGTACTAATAACTTTCTGAACATTATCTGAGTAACCAATCCGGAGTATTCTCTCCATTACCAGAATAACCTAAAACTCACATGTGAAAAGCATCCCTAGGAATCAACAACGATTAAAAAGTGAAAGATTAGGAATTAATTTTAGTACAAATACCTCCTCTGGACGAGGTCCATAACAAAGTCCTAATTTATATTACAAGTGTTATAAAATCAAATGAGAAGTCTAATCATAATATTTACAACTTACATGGATATTGAAGTCGTAATGAATAGAAGTAGGGAGCAGCTTCCTAAGTTCAAAAACCTGATAACAAGACCTTGGTAAGTACTAAGGTACTGAAGATCTAGTATCAAGACAGGTTTAATAAATTCCCAGAGTAAAGTAAAATCTATTCACAAGTCCATCATTGTGAAGCTATGTCGATGACAAGATTCATGATCATAGTAACTCAGACAGGTTATCAGAAAGGTGGGGCGTAGATGAAAGATTTTAAAAGTAAAACATATCTTTTTGGGCCAAAGCTCTTTGAGTATGGTGAAATAAATAATCTATAATTTACCTCACCGGGAGTTTGAAGAAGTGGCTGCTTATTTGTTGAACCAACAACCTGCTCAGTCATATGGTTTTCCAGGTACACATGCCTAAAAGGTAAAAGTAACAATTAAAACAAGTGTCAATAGGAATGTATCAAACAATGAAGCATTATAAGTGGATGGTCTAGTAGCATTGATATTGAACAGCATGAAGGGTCCATACAAAAACAAGAGCAGGTGAAGAGAAAATATCATAAATAGTAGAGAGCATCTTTGAGCTGAAAGAAAGTGAACCTTCTTTCAAGTACAATGAGAGTGGAAGATACATCGGAAGTAACAGAATGTTCAAAATTTGGAGGGAGATAAGCATACGAATCGACCTACAGTTCAAAATGAGAGAACCATTAATATGTAATTTATAAACATGTTGGACCAACTCTTTGGATCTTGAAATAAGGAAATTTTGGAACAATGTAGAAATGATGTGCAACTTTAAAAATTAAAACTACAAAAACTATGCACTATATAGAAGATCCGTTAAGCACATAAGCTCACTTACAATCATTTTGTTGCTGGTACCCGATACATTGGTGAGTGTTACCATACCCTGAACCACAAATATGAACCTGTATTGGAAAAAGTGGAACACAAAAAATGAAGAACCAAAGAAGGAAAGAAAAAATTATAAAAAAAGGTAGCAGTCAATGAAGAAGTATTGGCACCTCTCTACATCGCTTGGTGGGAGCCCTGATCTTGAATTTTCTGCACACAAAAAGACATGTTAATAAAATTCTAAAGGTAGATCAGGTAATTTGATATCGACACTCTGAATTTACCCAATTTAAAGTAAGTGCAATTAGGTACTATTAATCATAGCAAACTCAATGTAGTTTGAGAAAAATATGGTTACCACATTATGAAATAAAAGCATTTGACCGCACCTTCCATCTTTGCTAGATACATGACAAAGTGAGCCCCAGCCGCAGGTGAGATAAGATAAGCTCCTAGAGTATTTTCCCTGATACATAAAACTCATTTCTCAAAGTAATAGTAAGAAATTACTTGAAATTGTAACTTTTAATATGTCTGTTGTAAGTTACCACTCGGGTAAAGGGCTAAAAACGTGACTTTCAGGCGTGACCAAAGCATGGTTATTTTTATAAACACTTCGAGTAAACCCTGGCAAGTCTGCAGAAAACATGAGTCATAAATTTCAGGTGAAGTAAAAGCAAGAAAAATCGAAACTCATTGTTTACCACATTGGGTATAGAGCTGAATAGTCTCATGTTTCACCCTATATCAAATATTCATGATTATTGGGGGTAATATTCCTTTTAATGGGTTTGCTTTTCCATTTTTAAGTGTTGAGCTAATGCAATGATTAGATCAAATAATTTACCCAAAAGAAACGGAAGAAAAGTAAACCACAAGAAATCAGTTACTAACTCTTCAACATACTGATCATAGCCTACTGGGACAGCACTCATATTCCCAATAAGGTTGTGGCTTCGGTTCTTATATATGAGTAAATACTACAAAACATAGCTCAGAAGTTACTTCTAGTGTCATGAATTGGCCACACTTCAGATGTTATAGAGCGTGTATAATGCCAATAATCCCCGTGAATTCTATTTCTATACCCTTGTCTGGTTGCAGAAGATGTTGCTGGTACAGGGGTCCTAAATAACTTAGACTTGGCCGAACGGGATTAAAAACGCAAAAACAAGTTTGCTTTGTACTAAACTATTTGCAATGGCCTAAGGGATGCTTTTAGGTATTTTTGTTAAGTAGGTAGTTCTGAATGGTAACTAAAAAAGAGCTGATTCTTGAGACTGCTCCTGCGTGTATTAAGGTGCTTGAAGAAGGTAATTCTGCTTGTCTATATCACCAATACAACCTAAAATAATACAAGTTATCTTTTCAATCTATCTACACTTCCCATTCTCGAATAACTATAGTAACTTTATAACATTGTCTCACATGCCCCATACTTATCTATAACAACTTCAAAATTCTAGGAAACCCCTGCTTTCGACTAATCTTTTTATTGCATATATAAGAGGTGGGTTTTTCATTTCACTCACAAGCATTACCAAATTGTGCTTGTTGCTGTAGCTTTTACACAATAAAACTAGCTTCGAAAATGGGAAAAAAATGGATCAAGCCAACTTAAATTTTCTAGCTTATATAAACCACATACCATAAAACACATCTTATAAGGTGGACAGTGAAATGCACAAACCCTTAAAACCAAGGGGAAAAAAAAGATAAACCGAAGCAACAACCAATCAAATCGTAAACCTAGAGTGTGGATATTGGGCAGGATAATTTTTCGTATTTTAAAATGAAAAAGAAATGTTTTCCCACAAAAGAATTTCCATTCTTATGTGTAACAATCATTTATTAATCTATCTTTATCTCTCAACAAGCAGTGATTGGTAAACCACTAATCAGGGGAATAGGCTAACAAGGCTACAATAACCCGTATACTAAAAAAAAATCGCTTCTTAAACATGTATTTTCACAAAATATAGCGATTTTAGCAGTATCAAAATATTTGATTCGTACGTGTATCAATCCTTTAACTATCCATCTTTGTTTCTCAACAAGCAATGATTAGTAAACCACTAATTAGAGGAATAACTAGAAATAGGCTAACTGAGTTACAACAACCCGTATACTACAAAAAATCGCTTCTTTAACATGTATTTTCACAAAATATAGCGATTTTAGCCTTTCAGCAACCCGAGAAGTATCAAAATATTTGATTCTTACTTGTATCAATCGTTTAACTATCCATCTTTGTTTCTCAACAACCAATGATTGCCTGATTGGTAAACCACTAATCAAGGGAATAACTAGGAATAGGCTAACAGGGCTACAACAACCCAGGTATTAAAAAAGATCGCTTTTTTAACATGCATTTTTACAAAAGATAGCCAGTTTTAGCCATTCCGCAACACGCATAATATCAAAGTTTTCGATTTTTACGTGTATCAATCGTTTGATTATCTATCTTTGTTTCGCAACAAGCAATGATTGGTAAACCACTAATCAGGGGTATAACTAAGAACATGCTAACAGGGCTACAACAACTCGTATATTATTAAAAAATCGCTTCTTTAACGTGTATTTTCACAAAACATAGCCGGTTTTATCCTTTCAGCAACCCCCATAGTATCAAAACTTCCGATTCTTACATGTATCATTCGTTCTTTGTTTCTCAACAAGCAATGATTTGTATAGCACTTAATGCCTCTGTTTCAAAAAGCTGGCTTCGCAATTTAAAGCTCGATTAAAAGCTAAAAAGGCTCATTAATCCACTTTTTAGGCCACTAAAAACTTACTATTTTTGCGCTTTTAGCATAGTTCTTGCAAAAACGCTTCAGCTAAGTTTTCGCTTTTTTAAAACACTGCTAAATGCTAATCAAAATGAAAGTAATAGGGTCTCTACATGACCAGTCTAGCATAATCCCATAAACAAAATATGAACAACTTAAAAATATACTTAACAAAAAAAATATATACCTTTGAGATGAGAAGGAGAGAGAGTGGGATTAATGACTTTCCAATAAGGATTTTGTTGCAATTTATTTGTAACTAATGGTGCAGAACAAAACCCTTCTTCACCAACTCCTACTCTCAATAAACCTGATAAAAATTTACCCAAAAAAAAAACATTTATTAGTACTTGTTTGTCAGTTGTCACAACAAACTAAAATGTAAATGCTAAAAAAAATATGGGTTTTACATTTTACCTATAAGAATGGACAGAAACAGCAAGTGACTCTTCTTGTTCATCTTGGAAGCAATATTTTTTTCTGGTAATTTTTCTGTAATGGGTTTATTTAAACAAAATTGTGGGTTTTAATTATTTATGAGAGTGACCACTTTTTGATAGTGGGTGGCTGGCTACTGCTTATTTGGCTTTTCTCTAAACTTGCCAAATCAGATTTTCTTAAAATAAATGATGGTATTGTGGAAGTGTGAAGTGTGTGTAAGATAAATTATAAAAACTTTTTCGTATTATATTTGCAACTTTAATATATTTTAAGGATATTTTTTATTTGAAGGGCTTATTAGTGTATGGTGACAATTTTAAATTGGTTGAGTGGGATTTAAACTGTGATGGTATATTCTCACGGTTCTAAAAAGCGAGTTTACACGAAGTTTGGACAGAAATTAAACGGCAGATGGAGCTTATGAACCTAAATGATTAAGCGGGATTAAATATTTATTAGGCGTTAAGCAACCAGTTTCACTTAAATTTATTGGGTGGGATTTGAATGATTCTTATATAATCCATAGTGTTCTAATGAGTAAGTTTGTATGGAGTATGTGGAAATCAAATAGTAGATATAGCTTATGAATTAAGCAGATTTAAGTGAACTAAAACAATTATTATACGTTAACTGACCAATTTTCACATAAATCCATTGGATGGAATTTGAGTGGTTCTTAGCTTAAGTACAGGTGGAAATAAAGGATTAAACGAAATTAAGATGACTCAAACGGTTATCCGGCATTAAACGATCAATTTCACCTAAAATCGATCATCGACCTTTTAGAATACGTTTTTTTTGCTATGGGAATCGGTAAATTGCCAGATAGAATTGAGTCATCACGTTGAGCGTGCTGTTCCGATGGCGGTTGTGTGTTTCTATCAAAGCGACTTTAACAAAATTAGTTTGGATTTTACTTTAAATTTTAATCAATTTATCGAGTGGACTATTTTGTAAGTTTGATTTTATTTCTGGTATCATACAGAGATGTATAAGAATACACTATTAGCATTCTCAATAGTCTGTATAAACCACCTCTATATGTATAATTTTAGATAAAATTGAAAAAAGAGCTATCCAACAATACACATATAAGACTAAAAAAATATAACACCTATAATTTTTTAACAAAACTCTTCACATGTAAAGAGTTTTTTCATCTAATTTTAGAGTTATTTTAACCGGGTCCTACCAGACAAAACTCATCCTAAAACTATTTTCTCTTCACTTTCAACATTTATCTCTCAAATAATATTTGCTCATTTCCTCCAATTTCACTCTCAAACCACCACAAGCGTAACTACAGTCATATCATCTACCTATTATAAATTTTCTAAACTACTTTATTTTCTAAATAATTTCTTCTACCATTATAGATTTAGATTTACACTTCAATAATTGGGCATCATATGATAAAATATGTAGTATTATTCATTATCAACTCAACCTACACCATGGAATTTCATCCTAACTGTAGTAGATCGCAAAGGGATGGGGATAGACTGAGCTCCGGTACGGATCGCATGAAGGCAATGAAGTCGTCATTCTCGATGGAATATTTGATAGAAGTGAGTGTTAAGAAGAGAAATAAGATGAGATGAGAGTTGCATTAAAAAATAAATTGAAAAGTAAATTACTATTTTAATCAAATATAATGTGATGCTGTATAAGCACCGATGTGCATCTAAAAGAAAATATATGTACACAAGTTTTATCCAGCTCTTTATCCGTATATTTATACATAAAATTTATATATACCATTGATAATATATAAAGCTCCTTTGTAAATATAGCTTTATACAGCTCTATAAGTGGATATATTTATATAGTGCATATCAGTTATGTATTAACTACCTATATAGTATCATATTAATAAGTTTAAAAAAAAAAAAAATATTAATATTTTTAATAGTTTATTTTTCAAAAACACTGTTTTAAATTCAATCAAATGGATCTAAGAAGCTGAGCTTCATCAACATGGACGTGGTTCCTCCATCGTCTCTTTTCTCCAACATTTTCAAATAGCCTTTCTAAAACATCAGATGACATGATAATAATTTACCCATTTTTGAAAAACTCTAATCAAGGTTCAAATAAAAAAAATTAAGTTTTACCCAAGATGTAGAAGACCTCTTTCACGTCGGTTCCAAGCTCCGATGAAAGAATAAAAACATTTATCGTGCTCGCACTAACGGTTTTAATCGAAATCCTCTTTTGTTGGTTTTTTTTTCTTGTAGAAATGAGTGTGAGACCCATTTAAATTTGATATAAAGGAGGTCCAAAACTCTCTACATGTAGAGAGATTTTATAAAATATTATAAGAGTTATAGAATTTGGAGACTACCGTTGTGTAACCAATTTTCTCATTTTATATAAAGTTATACCTATAGTGTAAGTTTATATATACAGTTGAACTAAATATTACTGTAGCACAAATATTAGTCTCCGTATTTGAACTAAAGATGGATGTAATTATGTTATTAGTTATTACTACAAGAAAATTTAGATTTGATTCATAATGTTTTCTTATTTAAAATTTGAAATATTTTTGGAATATCTTTTCAGATTTTAAACCCTACGAGCATAACATAGTATAGGCTACGAACAACAGAGTGAATGATTTTAAAGCGGCTTGAATTACTCCTAACGAAATAGGACGGACCATAACACCAGTAACATATGGTTGATGATAGTTCTACCAACATGACCAGTGGCGGATATTTAATTCTGTTCGTGTTGATTTTTTTTTGTGTTTATATGCAGGGTGGGGAAAATAATTTCATTATTGTTTGGACACAAATGGTGAAAATTCTAGTGAAATTTATATTAATAATACAGGGGTGGTTTTGTCACTTGTGTCCATATTCAGTAGTAACTACTACTAAAACAAACTTGAGACCATTGCTGCTGCAGTTGAAAGAACAGAGACCAAATATATATTTTTTTGTTAAAACAACAGGGCCCATTTCTATAACAATCCATGTGTCTTTCTATTTTCCATGTTCCTTTCTTTCTGTTTTCTATTGTTTTTCGCTTTAATGATGTTGAGTATTCAACCACTGCACCACCTTAGTTTGGATATTGTAAATTTATTATACCTCACTTTTACAAAAAACATGAAGCATTTTGTGTGTGTTTCAGTGTTTGTTTTCATGTAATATTGTAATGTATCTATTTCATTACCTATTCTTTTTTCTTTTGAAAGTTTTACTCCCAATCTCTATTTCACAAAATCGGCATATTCTGATAGATAAAAGGGGTTGCTAAAAGAATTGCAGCAGTTCGAATTTTAAATAAGAGTCATTCGATCAAATTCAACGTCTTGAGGGGTGCTTCAATTACACACTAATGCTTTTCGTTTCACATGTTGTCAAAAAATCTTAACCATCGGATTTTAGTACACGCTCGAAAGCGCTAGTTCTAGCTCGATGACAAAATTCGATTGAGAACTTAATCACAACAAAGTACTTAGTTGTGGGATGCCTAGCCTAGCCTGCAAAGGTTTCATTCTTTATCAATATAAAAACATACGAAAGTAAAAACAACAAATTAAAAGATGTTCATTCATTTAACAATCGTAAAACGAGTGAATTACGACCGAAATGAATGATTTTATATCTCTGTTTATCAATGAGTTACTCCGACATAGGTATATTCTTGAAAGAAGAAGAAAAAATAACCTCTTCTTGTTCGCAAACTACAATGTGAAAGACCTGGCATTTAGTTTTAGCTAAACTTCCTCTGGAAACGGGAAGGAAAAATACAGTACGATCTTGAATGATGCTATTGTGAAACTTTATTCTCTCTTTCTTCCTAAAGAGCCAAACATTCTCGAGAAAAAACCACCCGTTCTCTGAACCTACAAAATCGTAGCAGTCTCGTTTAAAAGACAGCACAAATAGGTATGCTTCTTTTTACTATTCAAAATTAGGAAAATAGACCGCCATACCCGTAAGTTTTTTACAATACTCATCATTTTTGCTTTGGTAGATTGGCCAATTCTGCTAATTTTCTTCCCATCTCTCTTTGATCTGGAAAAACCGGGTATTGTAAGGACTCCAAAACAAGTTGGAACTTTTGTAGATCTAAGCTTCTTCTGAACTGGAACTATCTGTCGAAGGAAATGTTTGTTATGAACCAAAATTTTTAAAATGGACAACTAAGTGCAAATTATAACTAGTGCGTCATTTTGTTTGTAGTCCTGATTTAGACTAATTGATGCCATATATCTCTCTGCTATAGGCCCTCTGTGCACACGACATTAATATGATGATATAGCAGTAGTGATCTTTATGTTTTATTATTCACCACTCCTGGCTAATTAATGTTATTATTAACGAGCTAAAGCAACAAATGGGGATTTCTGGAAATACAAGATGGTACAATCAGTAAACCAAAATTTTGTTTGTTAATGTGAACGGTGCAAACAAAGTTTTAGTTTCCGCTTGAAAAATACCTTAAAAATTCAGCTCCCTGGGGCCAGTCCTGAATGCAAGTCATACACTATCCTCCTTTTCCTTTTAATTTTGTTTGTTTTAATAGGGTTGTTTAACATTAGTTTCTAGGCAATTAAGCTGGTCAATTTCAGCCTGATAAGAAAGTTCAGTATTTCCAACTAAAAATTATAGCTTTTTTATACTAGGTAAAGAGGATATTTTAAGTTGAGCAGCCAAATGCACTTCAACTCATAAGGAAAAAAAACGAAAAAGATACAACCAAACATGCCCTTAACATGTGGAAAAAAGGTACCTGTGACTTTGACCGTTGGAGGGAATCAGCTGGCTTTGCCTGCAACTGCAGGGCTGGAGTTTTAGGTGATCTGGCAGATTCTCGCAGCCGCCTAGAATAATCTAGAAGCTCTGTTCTTCTGTTGTACCCTCCTTTTGGCCTAGGCTTTTCATGAGCAAAAACGTAGCGCTGGTGGTGATTATTTTTGCCTTTATTCGTTCTGAATCTCCTCTTTCTTGGTCCCACAACATATACTGTAACCAATACACTCTTCTCACTTATTGCTGAAGCCTGAAATTCGTGTGGCAATTAAATCATTTCTTTAAAATACATGCTAATGACACATTCAGTTACTTTTTTTTTAAGTAAGGGCACGGACAAGTCGAGGACTTATATGGCTGCAACTTTTAGACAAACCTGCCTTATTTGAGGGTGAGAGAAGAGGTGAGTTCATGAAGTGTAAATTTAGCCTTTTTCGTCACAAACTAAAAATTTTTTACTCGTTTTTATAGCTGATTAACAGGTTACAGTAGAAGATATAAGCAGAACAGCGAAAAAGCTGCTCCAAGCTACAAGGAACAACGCTATGTGTGTATGAGTAACTTATAAACAAAGTGACTAACTTTTGTGGAATGTTCGAGAAATAAAGTTGAGTTCGTTCAATGAAATTTTCTTAGATTTTTTCTCTTAAAATTACGAAGGGTAAACAAAACTTGGTTTAATACTCTAAAGTTGTACTTCTTGGCAACAAAACCAGCTCCTAATATCAAAATTAGCAGTTGAAAAAGGAGGCCTACCTTGTTTCTTGGCATAATGACCACAATCGAGTTAACTAAGATGAACTCAAAGTTCTTAACTCTTCGCTTGTTTTCTTAGGAGATGTTCTCAAGAGAAGAGAGAGAGAGAGATTTGGTGATTTTATAGATCATGGAAGGTAGTGAAGACTTGTCATCAAAGCGCTCGTTTAATCACACCAAAACTTGGCAGATTATGGCACATAGATCCAACCGAAGATTGAATATTATTTTGCTGAAGGGATGAATTAGTAAAGAAATGGTCATACACGAAAACATAAAAGTAAGATAGCCGTTTGACCCTTTCATATAAAGAATACAAACAATAAGACTAATAACATGACAGCTTTTTCACGGGATTACATCACCACATCACTATACTTGTTTTGCTTCCCTGATTTCATCTTCAAACTAGAACATGTTTTTAATGAGCCAGGTCTTGTTCTCCATTAGGCAACTTATAGTTATGTCGGATTCAAAACTAATCTGACATTTCACTGCTGAAATCAGTAAGAACACAAGGATCTGGAAATAAGCTACAAAAAACATGCTCGAAATTTTGAATTATCACTATCTTCAATCCGAAATTACACTTTTACATACAAATATATTACTGAAGAAACTCCGGAAACTGGTACTATATTTTAGCCCTTTAGTCTTTTTTGGATTTAGCCTCGTCTTGCCAAGAAGCTTGCCACTGCTTGTTATTAAAAGTTGTTTCTTGAACAGCTTTTAAGGGTTTTATGTCTTTGTTATTTCGAACAAGTAGTATGCCAGCAACAGCAACAACAAATAAGAGTGTTTTACAAAAGAAATAAAGTTTCCATTTGGTCCCCAAAGCCAACATCTCTCAAGCTATCGACTAGATACGCCATAAAGAATCCTACCATCGCATGTAGCTCGTCTTGCATACACATCTCTAGACATCAATGTATGCAAAACGAGCAATTACTACACCATTGTTAAAACATTCGACAGAAAAGCACTAGTTCTGTCCTATTGTTCAACCATCAACAATCTATACAAGCAGAACAAGTAGTACACCATCTTAAAAGATTATAGTTTCAAGCAGTCGTGAACCTTGAAAACTTTACGTATTAGTTGTGAGATTTTGTGTAGAGTGATGTCTAATTGTTGAATTTTGATAGGTTGGTGTACTACTTGTTTGGTTTTTGGTAAATTATTTTCTGAGCTGATAGGTGACTTTGTCACTTGGGGTACAACAGTGACATACTTAAAAGCTAGGAATTTTTGTTGGCTGCGTTATAAATAAACACAATAATTTCTACGGAAAAAAAATGGACAAATAAACAGAAAATGGTTTCCTCAAATATATAATTATAAAATACAAGGTTTAATATAAAATAATGTAAATGATACCGAAATGGACTAAAATCCGAGACGAGGTAACTGCAAGCAGTTTCCCTTAAACGATATTTGCCCCGCCACCTCTGCTTCTGGCTAAATGGGGCAATTCGTTCCCAAGGTACAACTTCTATCACATGTGACTCGGCGGAAACGGCACCGAGCCACGGTCGGACCGTTGGTGGTGCGGTATTCTCTCTCTATATGTATGCATATGTGTTTGTGTGTGAATGTGTGTATGCCATGTATGAAACCTTGTCTTGGAAAAGTATAGAAAATGTCACAAGACCATTTCTCTTTAATATAGTCTTTGTAACTCCTTTTACAAAAAAAAAAGACCACATAAATATAAATGGGGGAATAAATGTTTTTTATAACCACAAAGTTAATAGCATTCATTCAAAGAAAACCACAAGTTTTTCCAACAACTTTCAGCATTGCCATGTACACGATCGGTTAAAAAAATTCAATTTTTGAACGAGAAACTTTGTGCTGCGAAAAACAACGTTACCTTCACCGGAAAGCAGATTTAAGAAACACTGAACACACCCTCTTATTGTTTTCTGAACTTATCTGACTGGTACTAAAGATTGGTATATCATAATTTTCACAATATGTATATAAAAGGAAAGGGTGGGGAATGCCATTTAATTTCTCAACCTCTGGAAGATGTGTCAAAAACTACCGGGTAGTCATTATTTGTTGATTTCGGGTTATCTTCGAGCCATTTCCCTCTTCTTATTTCTGAAAATAAAACAATGGGATGGTTTACCAAGAACAAGTAATATTCCAAATCAATCCAAAGCATACAGTGGATAGTGTTAAGAAGATAATCATCTATAGAATTAAATAGTAACTTTCTCAAATAGAAACGGATGAAAAGATAACTTATAGAGCTATAGTCTCTCTTTATTTTATTTTTATTTTTTTGTTTTGGGGGGGGGGGGGAATGTATACAAAAACTTAATAGAAGGAATCATCCCATAAATTTACAAAAATGTTGAGACTGAATCACACCATAATTGATTGCTCATTACGTGATTGTGGCGTGTTTTTCACCATGTATATCAATACCATTATTAGCTTGTGCGTGATTCTCGTTTACACGTTGTCAAGTTTATATCATAAACTGACAATACTTGGTTGTATACTTGTATTATTGATCATCTTAATACTATGTATTTATGTTAAGTTTGAAACAATATTAAACGAGCCTGAAAATCGTGTTCACACTTGACTTTTTGTAAACGAGCCCGCTCACGCTCAGCTCGGCTCGATTGTAAATGAGGCTAGTCTAAACACAAAATTGGCTCGTTTACTTGAACAGAGTCGAGCTCAACTCAATTCATACGCATCCTGTTGCAATAAAATATGAAAGTAACAAATAAGGACGGTTTTTAATGCATTTTAGAGCTCTACGGATAAATAATTTATTGCTATAAAATACACAAAATTTTACAATTGAAAAACAATTCGAAATCGCAGTCACTAATATAGTTACCGAAAATCTTGTTTCTCCTCTAAAAAAATGAATTTATCGTTTCCTGCTGCTTGATTTTAGTTTCCTACTTACTATTGTTTCGCGCATAAAGTTTCCTAAAAAAACAGTAAGACATTTCTTTCACGATTTGGTCATAGTTGTCAGGTTGGATAACGGAAAAAGGAAATGACAAAACAGAAAAATAAATAAATAAATAAATTACACGTAAAATAATGCTTCCTTAGAAAGCTAGAACTGGTAAATGGTAATTTTGAAGCTACTCTACAAACAAACTAGAGTAAATAGTTAATGAGCCTAGATTTTTGGATTCCATTTTGTTGAACCATGTGGTTCAATAATTGATTTTGATTATAACTTTGATTATGTTTTTAATGATTTTACGATTTCTCTATTTCGATGATATAATGCTTGTTTTTTTCCAAAAAGAGAATTTGTAAATTGCAGAATGCCAAAAAGATAGAGCTCGGAAAAACGAAGCCACAGGTTCAAGCGGAACCAGAATCGGAGCTAAAACGAAGGAGTTATGGGCTTTCGAAGAAGACCGAAAAACTGCCAGAAGAACAGTCGACCGATCGACTGGACAAAAACGACCGATCGTTTTTGTCCCAATTTCTTCCAGTGAGGACATCGAAAAAACGACCGATCGTTTTTCAGAAACGACCGATCGTTTTCTGGAAAACGATCGATCGACTGTAGAAAACGACCGATCGTTTTCTACAGAATTCGAAAACAGCTTTTCAGCTTTTTCTGGACAATAGCTTAAAACAGCCTCAACCACTTCCAACGGTCATAACCCAGAAAAACAGACCTTTGGTCTATATATACAAGCTCAATCTCTCTTCCAAACTACCAATCAACACACTAATTATCATCCTTCAATCCCTATATACAAAACCCTAAATATCACCATTTTGGTGTATATATTCAAAAGAGGGAAAATTGAAGAAAAAGAGAGTAAAGCTCAACCATCATCATTCTCACCAATTAGCTTATTTAGAAGCAATAAAATAGTGAGTGTAGTTACATTATTGTAACAAAATTGTAACGAGTGTTTTATAAACTCACTTGTGAGCGAGTGATCGGGTAGAGTCTTTGTAACCGAGTTGCTTAAAAGCTCTAGGTCTTTTCATTTCGGGACACTCATAAAGTGAGGGGGAGCTTAATCGGTTGATTAGCTCAATAGGATTGTAATATCCGTAAGAAGAATTTTTAGTAAAATACTCGGTAGTACCGAGGAGAGGACGTAGGCGCGTTTGCCGAACCTCTATAAATCACGGTATCATTTTCTTCCCTTGCTTTTACTTTCCGCAACTTATATTCTTGCGTATTTATTGCTTGCGTTTAGTTATTTTAGCAATTTATTAACTCTTGTTAAAACGCTTAAGCTTAGAATTGCATAAGTTGGGTGGTTAGTTGCATAGAATTTTAATTAGGCGAAAATCGCCATAAACCTTATTCCCCCCTCCCCCTCTAAGGTTAGCACACGGGCCAACAATTGGTATCAGAGCCGAGGCTCTTGCATATAGGAATCTAACGATTCTAGAATTAAGATCCCGATGGCTAACATACTAAATTTCGCATCCGGCATGGCTTCATCACCCAATACACCTCCATATTTTGATGGAATAAATTTTTCATATTCGAAGGATAGGATGAACATGTTTTTACAAAGCTCTAATGTTAGACTTTGGATGACTATAAAAGTAGGATATTCCGCACCTACATCCGAAAATAGCGATAACCCAATCCCCGTAGAGGTCCTAGATAACGCTCAACTAGAAGCCTACTCTACAAACGCCAAAGCGATGTATGCTATTGTTTGTGCCGTTTCTCCTAACGAGTACAACAAGATTTCCGCTTGTAAAACCGCTAAGGGTATGTGGGATAAGCTAGTAGTAATGCATGAAGGGACTAACCAAGTTAAGGATTGCAAACTCCAACTATTAGTTCATGACTACGTGCTTTTTAAAATGAGCGAGGGTGAAACCATTTCCGATATGCTTGCTAGGTTTACAACTATTACTAATGGATTAACATCTCTTGGTAAGTGTTTGTCTTGTAAGGAAATGGTCTCAAAGGTGATTCGGAGCTTGCCAAAGGAATGGGAACCGAAGGTCACCGCAATTCAAGAGGCACATGATATGAACACCTACACCCTTGATGCGTTGACGGGTTCACTCATTACACACGAGATCACCCTCAATAGTCACAAACCAATCTCGAAAAAGAGGGAGATAGCTTTCAAAGGAACGACTTGTGACGAAAGCAATGAGCTATCCGAGGACGACGAAAATTCAATGGAAATCATTCGAATCGTCAAGGAAATACTAAAGCTTAAAGGCCAACGCAAACATAAAGGTAAATCGTCAAATAATTCAATTTATTCTAACGATTTTGTTTGCTATACTTGTGGCAAGGAAGGACACATGGCGAGAGATTGCGCCAAGAATCGCAAGAGCAAAGCCAAGAAGAAGATATTCGATTCAAGCTCTAGCGATAGCTCCGACCAAGATGAAGTCGCGCATCTTGGTTGCTATATGGTCATGGAAGACAACAATGAGCCTAACCAATCGTCTTCAAGCGAATGTGACCACTCAAGCGAAAGTGACAACGATGAGGTAAAAGAATTATCTCATGATGAACTTATTCATATGTGTGGAATTTATTCCGAAAAATTTCCTAAGCTTGTAGAGAAGGTCAAATCTCTTAAAAAGATAAATTCTTCTCTCAATGAAGAAATAAGATCTTTAAAAAGAGATAAAATTGAAAATGAGTCTATTCCAACATCGTCATTTTCTTTAAGTGATATAGATGACGAAAAGGAAGACTTGAAAGAAAAATACAATGATCTCATTATTCAAAACGAGTCTTTAAAAACCGAGATCAATTTTCTTAAGAATGAGATGTCTAGACTTGCTAAAACTATTTCAAAACCATCTTCTTTAGATTGCGATTTATTAGAAAATTTTGAAGAGTTAAAAGATGCTTTCGATAAAGTTAAAAGCAAAAACAAGGTTTTAAATTCTCATGCTTTTAACTTAAATGACAAGGTCAAGGTTTTAGAAACCGAGAATGAATCGTTGAAAACTAAAAACAACGATCTTGTCATTTCCATTGAAAAACTTAATTTAACAATTTCAAAGTTTTTTAAAGGTAAAACCGTTTTAGATAACATTTTGAGTTGTCAAAAAGATGTCAATGATAAGAGCGGTTTAGGTTTTGATTGCATCGGTTCTACTTCTAACAAACCCCGCTTCGTTAAAGCCTCTAATATTTCTACAACTCCTATTCCACCTAAACAAGAGGTTTTTTTCCTAAAAGGAGTACTTCCAAGATTTTTCAAAAATATTTTAATGATAAGAAGGGTATAGGTTTTAAAACCAAAATGGATAGTCCGAAAAACCTTCCCAAAACTTCGTATAACTCTCGTTATAAAAAAAAAAAAAAAAAAAAAAAAAAAAGTTCATGCATTACATACAAAATCAGAGAGGGGGAGACAGACTATACCTTTGGTATAGTCTGGAAAACTCTCCCCTCTGCAGCCGTTGGATTAACAGTGGACCCCACACACTGTAAGATCCAATGGTGACAGAGGGAGTGTTTTCCAGACTATACCAAAGGTATAGTCTGGCACTCCTCCTCCTACAAAATCAGCATAAATTTTCTAAATGCCGTTATCTGCTTAGTTAACTGTAAGTAGTAATTGAATCCTCTCACTAAAACCCAGCAGAAGAGAGGGGGGATTTTTATTACATAGCAGAATTACTTATGGGTATAAGGGACGTGGGATTGGCAATCCCACGTCTGCGTGTCACTGAATTTCTTTTTTTTTTTTTTTTTTTTTTCCTTTTTTTTCGGTGATTTTGTTTTTTTTATTTAGTTTTCGTATATCAAAAAATTCCTCAATTTTACCTAAAAACATTTCCAATTTTATTCAAAAACTTCTCCAATTTTATCAAAAAAAAAAACTATAACCATCAACCTACTTCGTATATCAAATTAATATATTTTTTTATCAAATCAACGTCACTTTACCACTACAATTATCCTCAATTTTACCAAAAAAAAACCTCCCAATCTAAAAAAAAAAAAAACTTTTTCAATTTTATCCAAAAAAACCCCTAACCATCGACTATCAACCATCAAACTCGTTCGTATATCAAATTAATATATATTTTTCTCAAATTAACATCACTCTACCACTACATTTATCCTCAATTTTCCCCTAAAAAAACATATCCCAATTTATCCCAATTTATATGTAAAATTGGGAGAGGTTTTATTTTGGTATACTCAATTTATACGAACGAGTTTGATGGTTGATGGTCGATGGTTAGGGTTTTTTTTGGATAAAATTGAAAAAGTTTTTTTTTTTTTTTAGATTGGGAGGTTTTTTTTTTGTAAAATTGAGGATAATTGTAGTGGTAAAGTGACGTTGATTTGATAAAAAAATATATTAATTTGATATACGAAGTAGGTTGATGGTTATAGTTTTTTTTTTTGATAAAATTGGGAAAGTTTTTGAATAAAATTGGAAATGTTTTTAGGTAAAATTGGGGAATTTTTTGATATACGAAAACGAAATAAAAAAAACAAAATCACAGAAAAAAAAAAGGAAAAAAAAAAAAAAAAAAAAAGAAATTCAGTGACACGCAGACGTGGGATTGTCAATCCCACGTCCCTTATACCCATAAGTAATTCTGCTATGTAATAAAGAATCCCCCAGAGACCCCTCTCTCTCTCTCTCTATTTCTCACACACTTATCAGAGCAATGGAGGTGATATCCACGCGCTTCTTCTCAACCCCCACGCGCACGTCTCCCCCACTCCACAAAACCTCATCATCTCTCTCCTCCCCTTTTCTATCTCCTTACGTCACCACCAGCGTCACTTCCGGGTTCTCGGGTCATAAACTCCGTCCTGACTCCCTCAACCCGGTTACACCGATTTCTCGCCCCAAACGACCCGTTCTCACTATGGTTACCTTCTCTCTCTCTCTTTATATATATATATATATATGATTGTTTAGTTAGGCCTCTAACCTTCTTTTCCTGTTTTCCATTTATCTATTAATTGAATTTTATGTATAATTATGCCTTGATAGGTTTAGTGGACTGTATGTCAGTTTAAAATAAGCTATCTTTTATTGTAATTGTTTTCAAATTACTAGCTTTTTCACTCTTTCGCTTTTATGTAGTCCAGTTAGGTGTAGGTTTTTCACGAATATTAGGAAATATTGGTTAGCCCTCTAATCACCTCTCATTTCTCTCTCTATATATATGTATGTATTTTTATATTTGAAAAAAAGGTTTTATTAGGAGTTTGTTTAGTTAGGCCTCTAACCTACTTTTCTTATTCTCTCTATCTATCAATGTGTGTATATATATCTGTGTATTCTATGTATGAAAATGCTTATATTAGGAGTCTGTTTAGTTTGGCATCTAACCTTCTTTTCTTATCTCTTTGTATCTATATATAAGTCGTTATTTTAGGTCATAAGTTTGTTATGTTGGTTGTCTTGTAGGCTTAGTCAGTTGGACTGTTGGAGACAGTAGTTTCAATAAATATAAGATCGAGGATTTGATTGTAAGTTGTCGTAGTGCTAGATGCAGTGGATGTATATGCTATAGATTGTTTGAAGTTTATCATCTCGATAAGTGATTGGTGCAACAGATTGATGCATTGATGTAGACTTGTATATTTCTGGCTGAGCCTAACGAAATAAGTTCTCATTCGAATATTTGGGCTAAACCTTAGTTGCACAGAATTCGAGACCTTGTTGATTCCAACCATTAGCATTTTGTGTATAATTGCAAATAGCATTTTCAAAACTTATCTCAGGTAACTCGAAACACCTCATAAGATAGTGCTCATCTGAACCAGTGGACGAAGTTTTTTATGCCTAAATATTGAAGTGCGCTCATATACTGAAACAGTTTACTTATAGTTAGAGATATCTGGGGTACCGGAATAATTTGAAGTACATATGTTTCTTTTACATACCCACAATTATTTTCTTGCCATACCTAAGCTCTTTGTTTGTACTATTAATTGTTTGGTACTACTTTAAACAGGTAATTCCCTTTTCAAGAGGAAGTGCATGGGAGCAGCCTCCTCCAGATCTAGCTTCTTACTTGTATAAGAACCGTATCGTATATTTGGGCATGTCTCTAGTTCCCTCCGTTACTGAACTGATACTAGCAGAGTTTCTCTATCTTCAATATGAAGATGAAACCAAACCAATCTACCTTTACGTGAACTCCACGGGGACGACCAAGGTCAATGTTTTCCTTATGCTTTTTTTAACAGTAGAACAGTTTTAATTTCGACACTTTTGCTTTCAGAAAGTATATGGTCTGCTATATGGTAATCAATACCATAGGTTTGTGGCTTAGAGCACTCATGTCAGGGTCCTATACCCTTCGTTTACTACAAATTTAGGGAGTTCTGATAGATGTCAGCTAAAAATATTCTCAACCAGATGACCTAGTGGTTCCTAAAAAATAGATTTCAAAATTGGTTTCTCAAATTTGAAATTATAATAGTTGCTCATAATTTTAATATGTTACTTTTGCACGGAAAGCCAATATGTTTATATGTGGAAAAATAAAATATTAGTAAGAGGAAAATATAACATAAAATGAAGTAGAAAAGTTGATAGGGAAACTGGGGTTTTGTGTCAATGTAAATCGCTTATGCAAAACTGTGGTTCTTGTATCACATTTTAAGGAAAAGTTATAAGGAAGCTAATGTGGGTGGTCAATAGTCTTCGTCTCCACAAGATGTTAGATACACTGGTTTCTAGACAACAAGAAACTTAGAACCCTTCGAAATAGTAGACCAAACCAATAGAATTTTAATGTTTTTACTTTGTTATATCTTAGGATGGTCCTCACAAGGTTCTGCATTTCATAAATGGGTTTTTATCGGTTTGGCAAAATATTTTACAGTGGACCAAGTCTACCTAAAAAGTTTGCCTGCATCAACTTTTCATAAGCGATAAAAATTTAAAACGTTAGTAAAGAATGAAAGTTCGAACTTAGGACAGTCTTACGGCTCTTTGTCTACTGGCAATTCCTTCCTACATCTACAATGATAATGGTACTGGTTAAATAACACAGCACTTGACAGAAAAAGATGTAAACAAAGAGTTTTACATTTATATTAATTTACAGCTGTTGCTTCTAATGAATTGTGTTATTGTCATGATAGAGTCATTATTTTGTGTACTGTCTTGGCTCTTGAGAAAGTAACTGTGGGACTGTTTCCTTATTTTGTCTTTAATGTCATTGTTTCCATTATAGGATGGGGAAAAATTGGGTTATGAGACAGAAGCCTTCGCAATTTATGATGTCATGAAGTAAGCATTTGCTTCTCTTTGCTGTTCCTTTTAGTCTCTCTTGTTTCTAGGCAACTCTTTTCTTTTATCGATTTTTTTGTGTGTTAATGTAAGTAACCAAAACCACTGTTTCTGCTTGAACATATTATTATAATAAAGATTATTGGTGGGGAACCAATTGTGTTTCATCTGAAACTATAGGGCCAAATAGAAACACTACCTACGTATAACAGCATTGGTCATGATAAGAAAGGACCAGGGCCACTAATGTAACAGCATTAGTCAGTTGAAACACAATTAGTTACCAACTCCCCACAGTTTCAGTAAGTTAAACTAATAGTTCTCATGTTCTAAATGAGTTACATAAGTAATCCCCATGTATAACAGCGTTGGTCACGATAAGAAATGACCACTAATGTAACTTGCTGGAACGTAGTGGACCGGTATTTTTTATATTTGAAACTATGAGGATCATTCGTATGAACTATTTGAACTATGAAGACCATTAATTTTGCAACTGAAACTACGGGAACCAAACTGAAAATTTTCTATATATGGGGACAATTGCCGTTATTCAGTATTCGCCCTAAACTTTAGTGTCTAGATTTGGAAAACTTTGTTGTTGCCTGATTCTGAGCGTGATTAATAGAAAATGTTGCTGAAAAGTGACCAGTAATAATGCTCCTCTTACCTGCCCTTCAGTTCTGTAAAGTTTCTTTCTCTTCTGAAAATTAGACGACAAGAGTGATGTTGAATGACAGGTATGTTAAGCCACCAATTTTCACACTGTGTGTTGGAAATGCTTGGGGAGAAGCAGCACTTCTTTTGGCTGCAGGTGCTAAAGGAAATCGTTCAGCTTTGCCCTCCTCAACTATTATGATTAAACAGGTCAGCTTTCAACTTTTTCCCTTGTTATCTAAAGTGCATAAATACGGAAAAACTCTATCCGACTGAAAGTTCGTGGTTACAAACTCACATTGGAAAACTTACAAAAAAATAATTAATTCTTAGACTTACACAATCTGATTTGTGTGTTAAGGGGTTCTTTCCCTCCCTCACACTCTCTTGATTTTGGAATGTATGTATATATGCACATGCTCTATACCTTATCCATCCCATATAAATAATGTGGAAGATTAGAAAATTCATGCTTCAAGTTTCAGATCCTTATGAAATCTCTTTTCAAGTTCACTTGGTACCAGCCATACCCTTCTTAAAATTTCAAGAATTTTTGTATGAACATACTTGTATCATACGGTACCCATACTCATATCTATCGTAGCACTTCATATATATTCTATTCGTGTTACTTAGAAATTACATAGTTATAATGACACAATCAAACAATTTATCAGAACTAACCTTTGCTTATTCACGACATTGCTATTAATTATCATGTTTAAACTTTTTATCTGCAGCCAATCGGAAGATTTCAAGGTCAAGCTACTGATGTGGAATTGGCAAGGAAGGAGATAAGGAATGTCAAGGCAGAGTTGGTAATGTTGATGACCTTAGATTTTAATTCTGCTTTCGTTGATACAGTGTTGTGTATGGTTATAGTGCTTGCACATTTATGCTATGAAGCTGTTATACAATCACCTTCTTCTGTCATGAATACATACTTCTCAGTTAAATGCTTTTATTTTTTAAACAACCTAAAAGCTGCACAAACATGCAGCTTAAATTAGTTCCCTTTAATAATCAAGTGGAAGTCCCAGTTCATTTGGGAGCTTCTTGTAAAGGAAATAATGTGTTGTTCAAGCTAGACATGGCTAAAGACTTTGATAGGGTTAGCTGGTTTTTTTTGAAGAAGGTACTTGAGAAGTATGGGTTTAGTAACATGTGGATACAAACCATTATGAGCTGTGTCACCCAGGCTTATTACTCTGTTAGTGTTAATGGAGGTGTAACTGGGTTTTTTAAATCCAGTAGAGGCTTGAAGCAAGGGGATCCCCTCTCCCCTTTGCTCTTTGTTTTGACCGAGGAAGTGTTCAGCAGGGGCTTGTTGAGACTTGTTAAAAATGGTGGTATTATACCTTATAGACTGCCACCAAAATGTACCCATGTGTCACATATTTTATTTGCGGATGATGTGTTGATTTTTACGAATGGGAGCAAAAATAGCCTAACCAAGTTGATGAGTTTTATCCATGATTATGAAAAATACTCTGGTCAACTACTTAATGCTAGCAAAAGCATATTTCTTACTCATGGATCTACGACTCAAGCAAGGAAGGACATAATTGCTAATGTGACTGGTTTTTGTGAAGGAATCTTTCCTACTGCTTACTTGGGAATTCCCCTCCACTATACTACTCTTACCACTGTGATGTATGAGGACTTGGTAGCAAAAATAAGGAAAAAAGTGGCAAGTTGGAAGGGAATTTTATTAAACAACGGAGGACGTGTTACCTTGATAAAACATGTTCTTTCTACTATGCCTGTGTACTTATTGTCTGTTCTAAATCCTCCTGATGCTGTAATTGACAAAATAAAAATGATTTTTGCTAATTTTTATTGGGGGGCACATGATGGTAAAAATAACCATCATTGGGTGAGTTGGAAGAGAATGGCTAGACCCACGGATGAGGGTGGGATTGGTGTGAAAAGCCTTAAAGAAGTGATGAATGCATTACACGCCAAAATGAGTTGGAAGTTGCTAACTGAGAAGTCCTTATGGGCAATCTTTATGAGAGAGAAGTATCTAGCTAAAATGATGAATTGGGCTGTTCCTAAGATTAGTGCTTATCACTCTGTTACTTGGAAAAACTTGGCTAGTTTTTTCCCCTCTCTAATTGAAAGTAGCAAGTGGCTAATAAAGAAGGGAGAGGTGAGCTTCTGGTATGAAAGTTGGAATGGTAATGAGGCTCTAGGCAAAAGAAATGAAGTGGTTAATAAGGATTTGTTACTTAATTAAATTCTGAAGAATGACAAGTGGGACAAGGAGATGCTAACTCTTTTGGGTAATCAAAGATTTTGCATACAAGTTATGAGTATGAACACCTTTCTAAGAAGTGGAGAAGATATGAGGTATTGGCCACACACATCAAATGGTATCTTAACTACTAAGGGTGCCTGGAATTTCTATAGGGGAAAAAATGGAAAAAATAGTGTTTTTAAATGGATGTGGAACCCTGTTCTACCACCAAAAATTTCGAACTTTGTATGGAAACTGTGGAACAAGGGAGTCAAATTGGATGATGATGTTAAAAGATTTGGCATTTCACTGGCTTCAAAGTGTTCGTGTTGTGAGAAAAACAAAGAAGATTCCGTGGAACACTTGTTTGGAAGTAGTGAATTGGTAGCTAGTGTTTGGAGCTATTTTGCCAACATGTTTGGGGTGAATTATAGAACCTTTTTAGCTTGGAGAGAGTTTCTCGTTTTCTGGTGTAATAGCTTCAAAGGCAATACTCAAATGGATCTAATTGCAAGGTTGATTCCGTTCCTAATCATTTGGGAAATCTGGATCTCAAATGTTAACCATAAGCATAACAATGGTAATATGAAGATGGAGATTGTAGTTATGAAGATAAGTAAGTGGGTCTTAGAGCTGAATGGAACTCTAAAGCCTAGAAAAGCCATGAACTATTTTCAAAAACAGGTGGTGAAGCAAATGAATCTGGACTTGGCTCCTTGTAAGGTTAAGAGAAGCATTGCCACAAAGTGGCTTTTCCCACCTTCTGGAAAACTAAAGTTGAATACTGATGGGTCTTTTTGTAAGACAAGTGGAAATGCTGGTAGTGGAGGGGTAGTAAGAAATGAGAATGGCGACTTGGTGGTCGCTTATTGTGCTTCTATGAAAGGTTCTTCTTCTCTGGAAATTGAAGTTAAAGCCTTATTGAGTGGCCTTCAATTGTGCTACACGCTAAATCTAAATAATGTACAGGTTGAAGTGGACTCGAAAATTATTGAAAACTGGCAAAATCGAAAGGAAAAAGTCCCTATCCAGTTTATAAACCTGTGGAAGGATATTGAGATGTTGATGTGCTATATGGATGGAAGTATAAGACATGTTTGTAGAGAACAAAACATGGTAGCGGATAGATTGGCAAATTGGGGTCTGACAAAGTTAAATTCTACTTTTATGGAAGTAAATGAAATTCCTAACAATGTTTATGGAGCATTGGTTAGTGATAAAATGGGCTTAGTCAGCTTTCGAAGAAAATAATTGGCTAAACAGGCACTTGTTAGTTGATTTTTCTACCTGTTTGTAGCTTGTTTTTGGAGCAGCTTAAAAGCTGCTTTTGTGAATGTAACTGGGTCTGGTCCCACTTTGTTCAATGAAAAAATTGGGTTGCGAAAAAAAATAAAAAAAGAAAAAGAAAAGTGGAAGTCCCAGTTGGTTGCCTTGATTAATTTCCGGTGGATGTTAATCTGGCGAGGTTCGAACTTCAACCGATACCTTTTGGGCAGTTCGGACCAAGGAGTATTCACATCGTTAAAAACCCCGTAATGGTCAAGACTAATTTTCTGGTCAAGCTTTGATCTCTGTTGTTCTCTCCATTCAGTGAAGTGTATGGTATCTTGTGTTGGTGTTATGTTTTCGATGCTTCATGGTGGACACCATTGCTTTTGAAAAAGAATAGAAAGAATGAAACTATTGTGTTAACAGTGTAGCTAATGTTCTCTTGTGGAGTATAACTAAAACAGTGCTCTCAGTAGTGGTTGATATCTATCAGTAAGCTGTTCTGAGTTCCAAATTATCGTTTTGCTTTTTTATAGGTTAAACTCTACGCAAAGCATATCGGAAAATCAACAGAGCAGATCGAAGAAGATATACGTCGACCTAAGTACTTCAGTCCAAGTGAAGCAGTTGAATATGGAATCATCGATAAGGTACTTTATGTACAAAGGGGTTTACTATGTCATTTCTCTTTCTTCCCACATGATTCTGCTTAAAATATTTGGTACTGTATTATTCTCCATTAAAGTTGCATTGTTTTCTTTTTTGGCCTTCTTTCCTCAGGTAATTTACAATGAGAGGAGTACTGAAGATAGAGGGGTTATGTCCGACTTGAAAAAAGCAAAGCTTATTTGAATGTACTTAGCAGTTGTGCATTGTTGTAAGGGTAAATGTTGGGGTTGCTCACAGTTGTCACAGTTGTTGACTGTTATAGAAAAAGGTAACTCATTTTGTCGAATTAGTCGTCAGTACTTACAGTCAGAGCGCAGTTTCACTAGCAGTCTGTAAGCGCATTTTTTTTCGTGGATTATCTGCGGTGTTTCAAAATTGATCTTATAAAGGTACTCTTGTTGTCAGTGGTGTCACACTACTAATGTTTTTGAGATTCGTTTCTAAATTTAATTGGTAACAAGCATATTATATTATATTACCCTTTCTTCCATTAGGCAACTTTTGAAAATTTGCAGCCATCGTTGTCATTCTAGTTGAATCCCCATTGTGGCTCGTTATTGCTAAATCCACTAAAAAGTACACCTATGTTCTAAACGATGCATTACCATATAAATATGTGTGTATGTGGATTCTTGATATACCGTTGATTGTTGTTTTCAGGGACCATAACGAACACCTTCACTACTGTCGTGAACATATACACTTTCTCCCTCCAAACATTTCTAACAAACATTGACAAATGTAACTTACATTGGAACCCTTGATTGGATATTATTGTGTTTTGTTATCCTTGCTTTACACCTTGACTTCACTTTCCAATGGTTGAAAAATGTTACTGCTATTGAACTTTTGCATAGAACCCTTGATTGGATATTATTGTGTTTTGTTATCCTTGCTTTACACCTTGACTTCACTTTCCAGTGGTTGAAAAATGTTACTGCTATTGAACTTTTGCATAGAATATGCTAAGATGAGATTGTTGTGTTTTTGTGGTCATTATATTCATGATAATTTGTTGCACCAGGGTATGTGAGGTGTAACTCAGCTTAACCTTTCATAATTATTCGAAATTATCATAAGAGGTGTTTGGGAGTGTATTTTAGAAGAGGTTAGTTTGATATCTTACAGACAGCGTTCATGTTTTTAAGACGCGGATGGGGGTGCTTTTTAGGTTATCATAATTTATAAGCGACATTTTCATCGTCGTTTGAAATATATAAAGAGATACCATGACAAAATTGGGTTATTACCAAGGGGATCAGCGTGTAACTTGGTCTTCAATGGTTATGTACTTGTATCCCACATAAAACCAAAGATAAGAATTTTCCCTAATGGAATGGTTATGCTAAACCTTCTATCACAGTTTTTCATTTGAATTTTGCCTATTTCCAAATTATTTGTTCGTCTCTACGACTGCAACAAATAGTTGGAAAATGCCTAGTCCGGAAAGTGGTTTATTGATATAGACATAGTAGTTTCTTGACAAATTTACATCAACGGCCAGGATTGAGAACCACCTACCCCGAATACTAACAAAAAACTTTAAGGTATAAACCTTTAAAATACTTAAAAGTACACGCAGAAATAATGGAACACTACTAGCCCCAGTTTGTAGGAACTCAAATAAAATTGCAAGTGCTTACTAATTGCATTCAAAATAAGTGCAATTTGACACAAGTGCACTATTAGATTAGTACAAGCTAATCTAGTTTGACAACCTTCCTCTATATTACTATAGCTTTTGAGTACCTTCAAGACCAATTTCAGTTAGGTTGAATTCCAATTTTCAATTAACAACTTGTCCATATTTGCTTTCAGTTTTGATTAAACATTTAAACTCGTATTAAAAGATTTTGCGATAGACAATCAAAAGTTTAATTCTTAAACACTGAAACTTATGAAAAATTATTTAATATTAGGACACCGGACAATTGTTTAATTTATTTAAGGTCTTCTTTGTTTGCAGTTTTAAGCTCAAACACTGAAAATGAGAAAAAAGATATTTACACCAGGACACTTGTTTAAGGTATTCAAGGTCTTCTTTGTTTGCAGCTTTAAGCTCAATCTGTAGTTCTGATCATAAGCTAACAGTACATTTCGGTAATCAGTTTAGATGTTGCATCTTGCATATTTTAAATTCCAGGGCTTGGAATGTTAAAAGTTATTATCTGGATGGATCCCGAAAAGGTTCTCGGACTCAAATAAACCAACTCACTTATTTAAAGTTTTATCCAAAAAGCTTTCAGTTTTCCATTTTCAAATCAAAACTTGAAAGTTATACTTATATAAAGAGGAATCATAACATGTTATCAGCAAGTTAAGAAAAATAAACTGGGAGACATCATCAATACGTGCTTCTGATCGAATCAATACGCAATGCATTAGATAATTCCACTGAAGTATTTAATATTGCAAGTGAGATATGTAAAACATGTAGATTATAATTTATATGCATACTTGCAAAGTGGAACTTTACCATCAAAATGCATGATCTATTCGTATAGAAAATTGTTAATAAGCCTCCAGAAAGAAGCAATATTTTAAAGACGATTACTGTGCTTGTTTGCCTACACCCTCTAAAAAATCTGTCTTTATAGCTTTTAAATTATGCACCTGTTGTTTAAGCTTTCAAAATTTTGTTTGTCTGGCCTAATAAGCTAAATTTTTAAAAATGAAAGTATGAAATCCATAGAGGAAAGGGCTAAATCATACAAGGGGATTCACTTTAGTGAATCATAAATCGAGTTACGTACAGCCAGAATTTCTTTGAGTAAAACAAACTTGCACTTTAACAGATGACCTTTTTCATGGGGTATTAAAGGACATAATAAGTAGTCAAGTAAATAATTACCAACAATACTAATTACAGTAAGAACAACAAAACATGAGATAATTTTCAAGAAGTAATAATAGTGAATAAGTTAGCTTAAAGGTTCCTAAAGAACCGAATAACCATTAATGTTGAGCATATCTGGATGGCCATATAGACATATACAGATATACTCACATCTGATAACAAGAATTGAGGGCAGAAAGAGTGTTTCAAGGGTCTAAACCAATAAAAATGCCAATTTCTAATGCAATTACATATTAGAAGAAAAAAAGCAAAAAATATTCTTAAAAAGCTAGAAAAATTTGTATACTTACTCACATCTCTAATCTAGTTTCCTACCTCCACTTATCCATTTACTTGCTCAGTGGAAAGCAAAGGTGGCTATGAGCCTATGATGCTATCTTTGCTAAGCTTCTCTTGATCTCAACTATAAATATGGGATTTTCACTAGTGATTTTCCCATCCCATGCTAATCTTCTTATTCTTCAAGAAAAAAAAACTGCTCATCAATATCAACTTGTTCAAGCAAAAAAATAAAATGAGTTCCGTTAGTAAGAGCTCTTACTTTCTTGCATGTTTTATGCTGCTTTTGCCTGCACATTATGCTTATTACTCCAGAGCAACATACTACGGTAGCCCCGATTGTTATGGAACTTCAAGTATGTGTTTGTTCTCTTCCCTGAATATGTATTAATTATTTTTGTTTATCAACCTAGTATCTATGTTGAACTTGTTGCAGATGTGTTTTACAATAAATATAACTTTGTACACCATGTCTACCATTATCTATTTATCTCCGATCTTATGAACTTACTTATTAAAGATTTCATATACCAGTACACTGTGATTATGGTTTTGCAAACTCCCATTACATTTTCGATGGAAAAGACTAAAGAGGGTATTTACATGCATGCGTACGTCTAGCAATTTTTTCACTAAAAACCCTTATGGCATAAACACCGTTTATCCAAGCAGAATATGACATGTGATAGACACGTTTCTAAACTTACAGCTAAAAATATAATAAGGTTTACCAAAACGGAATAAGAATGTAGTTTGCTGAATTAAACCAGAATATGGACAAATGAGTGTACAAAATCGGAGAAAATAATAAACATAGTGTATTAACCTAGAATGAACCCCATTTTAGTAGTAACTTTTTTTTAATCAACAGCGGCATGCTCATTATTATTATAAATAATGTGCGCAAGTAATATAAGAGTCACTGCCCTTGGAACAGGCTCCAAGGGCTAAGAAAATAAAATGAAAAATAGCACACAATGCCCATATACCTAAAGTCAATCTAAATCATCCCACAACAGATAAGCTAAAAAGAATCCCATTTTAGTAGTAACTTGACATGATTACGATGTCTGTTATGATGTTTTACTAGCTGGAGCTTGTGGGTACCGTGAATTTGGAAGAACCGTAAATGATGGCAGAGTAACTGGAGTTTCAAGTCTATTCAGAAACGGAACTGGTTGTGGATCATGTTACCAGGTAACCAACCTCAATCTAACTAATACACTGAGCTAGCTTCAACGAAAAGTTATACATGGGGAGGCTAACGAGAGCTGCTTCACTATACGTTTCTGCTCTTGTGCATGTTCTTTCAGTTTTTCATGAAAAACGTAAAAAAAAATCAAGTTTCCATGCAAAGCAGGAACTACCAGAAAAATAATACTAAACGCAGGAGCAAGAAATCAGAAGCAGCATTATTTTATCATGCATTTTCGATTTTGTTCCATAACCTAACAAAACTTTATATAAAACCCCTACCTAACTTTTATTTTGTAATCTCAAAACTAGATAAAAGTACCATAGAGTTTGAAAAAAAACAGAAGACGTGGATTTAACGACCCCTTTGCTGTTTGATCAATAATAGTTTTAAGAATCAAAGGAATTACAGTAGTGACAAACCAAGTTGGGTTCTATGTACAGGTTAGGTGCAAAATTCCAAAACATTGCAGTGATGATGGGGTGCAGGTAGTGGTGACAGACTATGGGGAAGGAGACAGGACAGACTTTATCCTAAGTACGCGTGCTTACGCAAGCTTGGCAAAATCAGATCAAGTTAAGGAGCTCTTTTCTTATGGTGTTGTTGATGTCGAATACAAGCAAATTCCTTGCCAGTATGGTGGTTACAACCTTAATCTCAAGGTTCATGAACATAGCAGATACCCTGAGTATCTAGCAATAGTCATCTTGTATGTTGGTGGTCAAAACGACATCACTGCCTTAGATGTCTGGCAGGTAATTTTCTTCACATGTTCTTTTAGAACCCAAAAAAAAAACCCGGAAAGTAATATGATTTGAAACTACATTGGTTTGGTAAGCATAATCATTTCTAAGAAGACTATCGAGACACCACTAGGTATAGATATACACTCTCAGTATACTTATTTCCTAACATCTGTCATTTCTATTCCATAATTGGAAAAGGAACATGAGTATCAAAGCATATAGGAGAAGTACAACTGCGATTGTAAACTTGCTGTTAGATTTTTTTCTGTTTTCTCTGATAAGGAATCGTATATGTTCAAATGCTACTAGTCATCCTTCCCATGCTTATTTCAAACAGAAAGGGAAAATTTCTTTATATATTGTGTGGAGTGCTGATACTGTCAGGCGGTAGCTAGTAATAGTATAAATCCCACAGGGAGAAATTCTATAAATTTTTAGATCTTTGTGTTGAATTCTATGTCAAAGTTTACTCTATTTCCTCGAAGAATAGTGGCATAGCATGTTCATGGAGTAATGCTATAGATTTACGCAGATGTATACACTTGCATGTTGATAGTGGGTCGGTCCGACATAGTATATATTTAAATCTGAGAAAAGTTTAAAAAAAAATGTGCGCGGCTCACTGGCCACTGCCACCAAAACAATCTGTGGCATTACTTTACTATAACATTTTTATTATTTTATATTTTTTGTGCAGCCTGAATGCAGTGAATGGAGGAGCATGAGAAGGGCATACGGTGCGGTTTTCGACACTCCTAACCCACCATCAGGCCCACTTACCTTTAGGGTTCAAGTTAGCGGTGTTGCAGGGTCTAAGTTGGTTATGCTTAACAATGTTATTACCAGTGAATGGAAAGCTGGTCTCGTGTTTGACACATCCATTCAGCTTAATTAAGATGATAAACTCGAGATCCCTAAAAGTCTATATTTATAGCATATCGTACTATATGTAGAGGAGAAGTTACCTGTTAGCTAATCCATAGTAGATTTTGATTTGCATCGTTTATGTTTTTCCCTCTTGAGGGTTATTATTTATTTAGGGAGGCTTAAAATAAATCTATCTACATATACCGTCCGAAATGTAGAGGAGAAGTTTAATCCATAGTGGATGTTGGCTGTGTTTGTTAAAATTTATCTTCTTTCAGAGGGTGTATTCTGTTTAGAGAATATAAAATAAAATAAAAGTTTCTCTTATGAATGAGTTTGTGTACCAAGTCATTTTTCCGTGGTTTGAGAGTCTGAGACGATAAGATGGTGCATATGTGTGTACTAGCATAAGTTATGGCATATTCTTTGAGTCTCTTACATACCAAGTTACAACAGTTTCCACATCAAAGTGTGTCAATTCAATCATAAATTATCAGGAATTTTCCTCAGATTCGCAAACATTGATCAACCGCATTAAATGGGATGATAATTGATGAGTTTGCAATTTAATAAGCACCCTTTCCATGAGAACTAAAGGAGCTAACAAGTTGTAAAAGTAAATAACCAACTAGAGTGCTATTTAAATACAAGAAAACATTGGACAATTCTCAAACCTAGCCTGAACGTGTAAGGTTGAACATATCTTGGTGACCGCAACATTTGTTAACAGAAAACAAAGTGAGGCTGTTTCAAAGGAAAACCTGAAAAAACTCCAATTTTTCAAAAATATTAGCTTCGATATTGGCTTGTTTGGTTGCAAACTTTAAGTTTACAAGCTGCTTCTTTAAGCTTACAAGCTGCTTCTTTTAAGCTTATAAGTTACTTCTTTTGAGCTTACATGCTGCTTCTCTTAAGCTTACAAATAATCATACTTTATTAAAAAAGGAGGAAAGCAGATAAGTTTCTTTCTGCTAAAATGAAAAGAAAACAATAATTTTGTTTACATATACTCATGATTCTTAATTACCTCTGTCTCTAAACTAAAAAACTTAACTACTTTAAAAACCTATTTACAAAGTAATGTACTTCATTCCTAGTAACATCAGTAGATTATGCAGTTACATTTGTGGAATATTTAAACGAAAAGGTTTCAGTTAAGTAAACATTAATCTAGTCTGCAGAGACGAGTAGTCCCCAGGAACTTTTACAATAAATGGTTATATATATTCCAGCAAATGGTTTTAATCCAAAAGGTAGCAAAAGCCTCATCAGAAAACTTTCTGCGAATACTTCTCTTAATTTACCATTCTTCTTCATTAATTCTTAGAAACTACTTTTGACATATTTTCTTTCCATCTTCTGTAGCAAAGTACCTCTGACCCCCCCTAATTTCCAGACACTCTTCCTTGGTGGGACGCCGAGCATTCCTTCTACAAAAAGGGGGGAACTCACGCATCGCTGAAATCTTTCTCTGCTTACATTTAACCTTCAACAAACTCTCCTTCAAGATACCAGTGGTGCTAATCGGCCACTGAGATGGGATCCAACTTTTAGGGTTTGCGAACAACATTTTATTTTTTAACACATCTTCATCCTTTATCACAGCATTTGTAATAGCTTTCTCAACCGTGTCAGTTGACTTCAAATTCATGGGTATTCGAGTTGATTTATCTAACATTGAAGCATTTCCATCATCTGAAGATTCGCTACAATCACTCATTGCAAAGTCTACTTGTTTTTTCTCTGTCCTCATTTTTTCTGTCTCAAAATGGGGATTTACATACATATGAGGCGCATAGGGTCCACAGCCAGGTGGGAAAACACGAGTACATGAAACATTGCGTTTCTTGAATAAGACACCGCAATTTGTTACTACTTTCTGCAATACCAACTTTACTTCAGACGTTTTGTGACAATCACTCACAGGAACATTCACGGGTTTTATATCTGTTGTTTTTTCCTTTTTTCTACCTTGTGGAATTACATACATACGAGGAGCATTGAGCCCACATCCAGTTGGGAAAACACGAGTAGCCGAAACCTTACGTTTCTTGAACGAAACACCGTTTGTCCCAAGTCTCTCACTCAGGCTGTCTTGACGTATACTACTTGCCACTATGGGTATAATTGTTACCAATTTTTTTCTCTTACTCGCAGAAACGTCCATAGATTTTTTACCTGACCTTTTCTTCTTTTTTTCAATTTGTGGAAGTGCATCCATACGGGGAGCATTAGGTCCACAGCCAGGTGGAAAAATGCGAGTAGCTGAAACCTTTCGTTTTTTGAACAAAGCACCACAAGAATTGCTGTTAACATATCCCAACTGTTTATTACTCTTATTTGAATTCTCTATATTTCTATTTACCAAAGAACCCATAGTCTTCAATAACGAGCATATATGACGAGTTTCTGTTGGAAAAAAGCAAGAGGTTTTATTTGAGTGAATGCTCTCTTAAATTTGTGGTTACAAAAAACCATTTATTTCCCATTTATGTGGTCTTTTTATTTTGTAAAAGGAGTTACAAAGACTATATTAAAAGAAAAATGGTCTTGTGACATAGGACACACTTTTTTCAAGACAAAAAAAAATACATGTCATCATACACACATTCACACACAAACACATATGCATACATATAGAGAGAGAGCACCGCACCACCAACGGTCCGACCGTGGCTCGGTGCCGTTTCCGCCGAGTCACATGTGATAGACGTTATACCTTGGGAACGAAGTGCCCCATTTAGCCAGAAGCAGAGGTGGCGGGGCAAATATCGTTTAAGGGAAACTGCTCGCAGTTAGCTCGTCTCGGACTTTAGTCCAATTCGGTATCATTTACATACTTTTAATTTTGAAGGTTGTAATTGTTAATTATATATTTGAGGAAACCATTTTCTGTTTATTTGTCCATTTCTTTTCCGTAGAAATTATTGTGTTTATTTATAACGTACCCAACAATCTTAAACGATATTTTTTTATGTTTGGTACGGTAATACAATAATTTCGGTGTATGGATTTACAGAAAATTATTTCTTTATCCGTAATCGTTCTTAGTAAAATCATTTTCTCTTAATCTTTGATTTCGGGAATTTGATGTTTACGGCTATAATGGTTTCGGATTGTTATATCATGTTTTAATTTTATTTGTGGTTTATCCTTGTTCTGGATTTTCCATACATTTAATTTGTATACATGCATGATTTTGTATATGTTTGTAGTTACATGTGAATTAACTTTTTGTATGGTGTTGTGATCAACCCATGTTGTGTATAATTGGTTAAAAGGTTTGTGAATAATTAGTTGCTTGTAGATGTGATTTTTACATTTTGAATATTATTATCTGTTGTTTGTATTTGCTACTGGATTTTGATTTTGTTAGCTGATACTTGTTAGTTTGAAGCACCAAGATATATATTAAGTCAGCTTATAATTTTAATCATTTACTATATGGCAAGTTTAGCTAGTTAACAGTCTATTTCGGAAAACGAACATTAATCGTGGAAAGAGTTTTGCGTTTGTTTTAATTCAGTGGCGCGACCAGGATTTGCTAGTATACATAAAGGAAGTATGCTGTTACTTTGGTGCAGAATTGATGTTGGAAAGTTTTTCTTGTTTTTGAGGCCCCTTACTACGTACAATTGGAAAGTTTTGAATAAAATATATGGTGACGAAACGAAAGTTTAGCGAATAGAGTCAAGGCATACCGGCCTCTTGTAGTACCTCCTAATTCCTCCGTGTTTAAGTTAAGTTTGGAAGAAAAAAAAAACAGGAAAACGCAAACGGTTACAGTGTATGTATGGTTTATTTGAACACAAGTTCAATTTGTCCAGTAGCCTTTTTTGTTTGAAACAATTAGTTACAGATTTGTTATTGATTTAGAGTTTCAATAGTTTTGTAACTGCTTATAGGAAATTCAATACCATATTGATTGCCTTTATCGCTGGTTTATTATGAAACCGTTTCGGAGTGTTACTATTATTATCTGGATTTTTTATTCATTTATTTATAGTAGTAATGGAGTTATTGACATTTATTATGAGCAATATATAGTTAGATACTATATTATTTTGTTAGTGCGCTTATACATGTTTATTGTTTTTCATGTTAATAAAATGACTAACAATTTCTAATGAGTATTTGTGTAGACATGGATCTCTATCATGAAATGGAGGATTGGTGATTATTCGAAACAGTTCTAGTAAAAGCCATTAAATTGGGAATTACGATAGAACTGGTTTCGAAATAGTTCTTGTAAAACCATTTTCTGATTTTTCGGAATTTGGGGCTTACGACAGAACTGGTTCAAATTCTGAGATTATTCTTTGTAAAATCATATTTATCTGGTATTTACGGTTGAATAAATCTTTTAGAATTTAATAATATTTTTCGGGAATGAACTAGAATACTCTTACAAAATCAGTTTCTTGAAACCATGCGTGGTTATAGAAATTTTGGTGTTTGCGAAGTAGGAGTTTTAGTTTCATTTTTCGAAATTAGATTGTGCATGCTTGCTATTTGAGATAACAAACAGTTTCCTGCGGGAAATGTCCGGAACACAGTGGGTGCTGGAACTGACCAGAACATTGTGGGTGCCGGTGTAACTCCTATTAATTTTGCATGAGTGCATATTAATGACGGGGGTTACAAATTCGAAATCACTATTATTAAAAACACTAATGTGGTGATATAATGGTTGGTATCCTTATTAATTGTGATTTATTGCAATTTAATTTGAAGGGTTACAAAATTTGTAACGGTAATCATTAATGAGATTAATGACGAGTATTTATAACTTCTTATTAATTGTGATTAATCACAATTTAATTTGGAGAGTTATAAAATATTGTAACGATGCACGTTGATGACAATTATTAAGAGTTTATTAGCTCGATATTAATTGCATGAATTGATCGGTTACATAATTGGATGAAAGGTTATTTAATAACAAAATTTGTTCATCCAAGAGAAAATAATTTGATGATAGACAAATTATAAATGGACGTTGAGTTTATTTTAAGAATAAACAAATATCGGCTATTTTATTATTTGTTAAAATATTATCTTATTAATTTGCTGAAAGAACATTTAATAATTTGTTGAAAATTAACATCTTATTTATTTGTTGGAAAAACATTTAATAATTTGTTGAAATAACATATTATTAATTTGTTAGTAAAACATATTGTGAATATGTTGAGTTTGTTATTATTAAAAATAGTAATTTAGTAATATTATATTACTATTATTGGGAAGAACTTCAAGGGTCCCACAAATGTGGGGTAACCCGTCGATCCTGTAGATCGTGAATCTAAACGTATCCCAAAGCGTCTACGGGCGAGTGAGAGAATACCTAACGGTTCAGTGGTATAGACCTTAAACGTCTGAAATAAATGATAAAATTCATTTATCATCTTGAAACCGATTAACTTTCTCTATAACATTGTGCATGTTCTGAGTGAGGACAAAAGGGAATGCACAAACTGTGGGGGCGTTAATGTGTGGAAACGTTTTAAACGTTTGGAAATCCACTAACAAGTGCAAGCATACAAATCTGAATCGTGACTAGTGGTTTTTGAAACCTAAAGGGCAGTAGCCTTTCGGTAGGCAAAACACTAGGATCAAATTGTGATAAGTTTGTTTGTTTGTAGCAATACATGAGTGACTATTTGTTCAAAATGAGCATTTTAGTCGATACTCTTGTGGTCAATAATGACATGTTGAGTTATTCAACTAAGTCACTGATTTGACATGATATAGTAGGTTATGAAAATATAAAACCATAAATGTTTTATTTTTCTAAATCTATTATTTAAATTGAAACACAAATATGAGTTTGTGTTTGAAGCAATGTATTGCTAAGTCTTCAGTTCAAAGTTTCGAACGGAGTACATAACCAAATGGTTTGATGCATTTGAGATGAGTGCAAAACCAAGAAGGGTTTAAAAGATATTTCCTCAATTTATTGATGGATGTATTAAACACTGATATGTCTACTTGATGAGAAGTAAAGATAAATCAGTCGAGATATTCATTCAAGTAAGAATGAATACGTGAATTCTATTGTTGAGGATTAAAGCTTGTCAGAAAACATGTTTAATCATGGGTGTTCTGTTGTGTTAATCTACCAACTTTAATCCAATGATTAAGTGTTAATCATTAAATGATAGACTATTTTTGAAAGTGTTAGATATTGTCTAACTAGTTCCGAAATGGTATATTCACATGGATATGAATACATGATCAGTGTGATTGAAACGGTGAATATGAGACACCGTTCACATAATTGTGTTGATGGAATGACACCAATCATTAAAGAACGACTTATTATGCTCTCGAGCAAAATGTAGTTCTTAAACGATGATTATCATGTTGATAAGTTCAGGATTAAACTCTGAATTTGTACGGGAAGTGAGCTTTCCGCAAGCTATGTATTGAATAAACTATCGCTTACGAAGTTGGACCAAACAGTCAGAATTATAGAAGGCATGGTGTCTGACTATAAGTTCGTGAAAGTTTGGTGCTACCTAAGAAAGGTCTCAATCTTGTTCCTTGAAGTACTTGGATAGGATCGAAAACGGTAGATTGTGTGTTCTTCGGATAAGCACAAAATATAGCGTCGATCGGTTTCTAGTGCATAAGGCACATGGCTTTAAAGTGCATATAGAACATTGTTCTATGCCCGAGAAGCATACTTTCTAAAAGAGAAGTTTTTCGCAAAACTCTAACGCCTGGCGAGTGTGACCAATACGTTGAGGGTTCAAAGCATTACGCTACCCAAGACAAGTGAACACTCAAACGGTGCTGGAAAAGTGCGGAAAGTGAATCTTGTAAGGAAGATGAAATGTCTCGGCATGATAAAAGGGTAAGGAATGAAACTTCCTTTGTCCCTTGACCTTCATGAGTGAAGGTGAATCGACGACATTGAAATAATCAATATTATCCATATAATGTGTATATGGGAAGATACCATCAACAATGAGGTTGATAGGCACGTGAGAAATAAAGTCAATTACTTTAAGTAAACTGACGGTTTTGATAATTTTAATGTCTATACTCTAATCTCTATAAAAAGGACGCATCATTAATTAATGAGAACATGTGTTTTATAAATGGAGATCTAGAGAATTAGGAACAACCCATTGGGTCGTGGTTCCGTGTAAAGTGAGCAAAGGTGCGAAAACTTGTTAAGTCGTTATATGGACTAAAACAAACACCTAACTTATCATAGGTAGTCTCTTGTGCGTCAAGAACTGCACTAGACCAGTTATAGCCAACTCAGTGAGCAGACTCAGTAGGTTTGCCAATGAGGCTTCTCAGATACATGAGGTATACTGCCCATCATGAACTGCATTATACGAGATGTCCAAAATGTTTGGAGGGTATTTAGATACCAAGTGTATCTCGAACTTTAATAGTACAAGGTCCATTAGTGGATATGTTTGTACTTAAAGAGGTTGCGGTTTTATGGAGGTCTGTAAAATAGACCTGCATAGTTGGAGAAACTGTAGAGTTAGAATTCATAATGTTGAATCAAGCTACAGAAGAGGCAGGTTGGCTGAGAAGTCTTGAAAGGTATTCCAAGTGGCCAAAATCTGTTCCCGCAATAAACGTGTACTGCTGCAGTCAGTCAGTTATTAAACGGGATCAGAAAAATTTGTATAATGGAAAGTCCCGACAAAGTCATGACATATTCGTCGGAGACACAAATCAGTAAGAGGAATTGCTAGCAAAAATTGTGGTATCCATAGACTTTGCAAGGTCTAAGGATAATAATGCGGATCCATATACAAAATGCTTGACTCGTAGAGGAGTTCAAGCATCATCGAGGGAAATGGGGGTTGAAGCCCAATAAATTGGAAACCTTCACATAAGCTACCCAAACTGTACTGGAAATTTCAGTCTCAGGTTCAATGGGAAAACTGAACTGTGCGGGTTACCGAACAATGCACTCGAGAACATAAGTTCTCAGCCCATTTCTATGATGAAAAAGTGATAGACCTGTACCATTTTAAGGGTGAGCATGAGGCTCTTAATGAATCAAGTATCTCGAAGGTCGAGTGGGGTGAGTCAGGACACCTTTGACTTGAAAAACACCTATAACGAGTGTGTATGGCCGATACTATGTGATGAGATAGGGCTAAATCGCTAGAGCACTCGGTTGAATTTGCCAAGGCAGTCCAGGGCCAAATATGGACAACAACCAAAGGGCTTAGTAAGTGGTGTAGAGAGGACACTGTATGAGTATTACCCTGGTATGCACAAACGCTAAAGGGTTCAAGGCTTTAAGGCTACCCAATAGTAGCATATCAGATTTTACATCACTATGGCAGGTTCAAGGCGCGCGCTACCTGTCCTTATGCAGTGAATTCTCGTGGTTCTCTCGATTGCATTTAGTTGCACGTTGCATGTTTTAGATCGCATTCATGTGGGGGATTGTTGAAAAAAACCAAGAGGTTTTATTTGAGTGAATGCTCTCTTAAATTTGTGGTTACAAAATACCATTTATTCCCCATTTATGTGGTCTTTTTATTTTGTAAAAAGAGTTACAAAGACTATATTAAAACAAAAATGGTCTTGTGACATATGACACACTTTTTTCAAGACAAAAAAAAATACATGTCATCATACACACATTCACACACAAACACATATGCATACATATAGAGAGAGAGCACCGCACCACCAACGGCCCGACCGTGGCTCGATGCCGTTTCCGCCGAGTCACATGCGATAGACGTTGTACCTTGGGAACGAAGTGCCCCATTTAGCCAGAAGCAGAGGTGGCGGGGCAAATATCGTTTAAGGGAAACTGCTCGCAGTTACCTCGTCTCGGACTTTAGTCCAATTCGGTATCATTTACATACTTTTAATTTTGAAGGTTGTAATTGTTAATTATATATTTGAGGAAACCATTTTCTGTTTATTTGTCCATTTCTTTTCCGTAGAAATTATTGTGTTTATTTATAACGTACCCAACAGTTTCTTGTTGTTATTACTGCAAAAACAATCGATTCTTCTGAGAAGTAGCAATATAGTACATACTAATTTACAATTTGATGATTCAAATGGATGATCAAATCTATTGTTAACAATACGATCTACATTCCTAATTGATTCGAGGTTTTGAATCTAGCTTCAAATCAAATCTAATGAAACATCTTCTTTCCCTAACAATAGATTGATTTATCATTTTTGCATCTGAAAGTAGAAGCCGGATAGACAAAATGCCAAGTAATTAGTTTCTGACATTCTGTAAAAGAATTTCTATCTTTTACTAAAAAGCGGTTTCATGCCTGATGCTCTACATGTCAAAGTCTTTCTCGGTTATGTTGATTCACTTTAGAAAATGAGGGATAAATTTGGTCCTTTAGATTTAAAAAAAAATCTTCAATACAAAAAGTTGGGAAGCTATATAAATAAAAGTAGGAAATACAGGACAGATGTGAAAACACTCAAAATCTAAGTTTTAAAAAGCTGGTTTCGTAGTAAAAAAGCTCGATTCGAATCTTTAAAAAGTTCGTTTTTCCGCTTTTTAGGCCGCTAAATGTTTACGTTTTTGGCGCTTTTAGCGTAGCTTTTGCAATAATGCTTTAGCTAAGTTTACGCTTTCTAAAACACTGCTCAAAATAGAGTTTAAGTCTCCTTTCAATAACTCTGAACTATTAGTTCAGTCACAAAATAAACAATGCAACACTATTTATAAATTTAATACTCCCCTTGCTGACTAATTAACCAATACTTATATATGATGATTATCAATGTCTATGTTCTAATATCATGTTAAGTTCCCAATAATTTCCTGTAATTGTTTATAATTGGTGCATTGTTCAGTTTTTTGCTTTTTAACATAATTAAAAAGCAAAAAATTGAACAGGAAAAACAAATTCTGGAAGAAAAAAAAAACAGTCTCTAAAAAAATACTAATATCAGTAGTTGCTAGCTGTGCGCACACTAAAAATAAGAAAGGAAAGAAAAAGAGAGAGATTAAGTTATACCTTTGTTGGGATCAAAAGAAGACTATGTAGTGAAGTTAAATGTGTTTCTTGGCTCATAAGTAATTTGCAGCTTCAATAATCAAGATTGAGGTTTTTAATAAATAGTGAAATTTGATTCTTGATTTAAACGCGAAAACTGTGATTGTCAGAAAATAATAATAGTGCAGAAATTATGGGATTCGCAATTTTTATTTATGGTGATATGTGTACCACTTAAATACTGCCACCTGTTTTTAGAGTCTTAAACCATGAACCATTGTATGACTTTTATGAGTAAATTTCAGGCATAAACCCCAACCCATAGTGAAATTAATATTCGGGGTTTGAAAATATCCATACAAATTTTCACTAGTTTGTTTTGAAAATCTTGGTGGAGTCACGGATGAGAGAAAAATATTAAGTTTCATAAAAAAAAAAATTTTGATAAATTGGTAAAGGACCCATCACTTGTTAAGGTGGGAAAAAAATAATTTAGACAAAAAATATACTCCGTATATGATAAATAGGTAAACAACCTAGCACAAAATTATGTATGTATATGTTGTAAATTGGTAAGCAACCCAGACTTGTGTGAGATTTAAAGATAAATTAATGATATTTAACAAGAATATCCGTAACAAATTTTAGACCAATGACGTCACGTGTGAAATGGATAATAAAATAGATTTTATTAACACTATATTTATTTATTTATTTTATGTTCAAAATGATTATTCTCAAATATTATATTAACACTATATTTATTTATTTATTTTATGTTCAAAATGATTATTCTCAAATATTATGTTTCTTCCATAAACATATAATCATATAGTATAACCTTAAATGTATTTAAAGTAGCTACAATATTTTTAAAAAAAACTGATTTATTCCGACTAAGGAGTTGGTCCTTAGTACAAGAGGCCAAACTTTTCACCGGCCAGTTATTAGAAGTCATGACTGTTTTTTTCGTCGGTAAATTTCCGACTGAACTCTATCCGTAACAACGGTAATTTTATAGCGACAACTTATAAAATTTACAGCCTTTTAGCGCCATGTAGGGATACTAAATTTACAGCCTTTTAGCGCCATGTAGGGATACTAAATCTTAGTTTTAAGTATTGTTTTAAAAAACGCGCTATATTACGTTATAGTTCGCGAAATAGCGTTTTTGACCGAAAAACGCCATGATAAACCGCTATTTGGATGGAAAAACGCTAAATTCGCGCTATATAAACGCTATTTACGTTATAGCGGGTGAAGTACAATTTTTATTTTTATTTTTTGGTCAAAATTTTAATGAAATTATTGGATGATAAAGAGAATCAAACCCCAAAACTCTCGCAAACAAAGTAAATGCTCTGACATCTCAACTACAATCATTTTGTGATTATTAGTTACAACTTTTTATATATATTTAGTTAATTTTTATTAGATATGCTGAATTTAATACTGTATTTATGTAAAAAAAAAAAATACACCGCAAAGCGGTATGTAATAACGTTATTTGTGTTTTTAGCGTTTCTCTCGAAAAAACGTTACGCTAGCGATAATGGTATTTAAAACATTGGTTTTAAGCAGGGCTTTAGGACTCTTCTTTCTTAGTCGAAGGGAAGAACTAAGATAGAGTCTGCATTTGTTTAAAATCAGTCCGACCGTTCTTATTCAGTCGTTATTTTTACTGTTATTTTTACCGACCAACCATTCCAAGTTACAAGTCAGTAATTTTTTTTGTTTAAACTTCCAGATTTTAGTCGGTAATACCGGTCTTTAATTGTCATACAGCGACAACTTATGTTTTAGTCGCAACTTGTTAAGAATTTGAGCGGGCTCTCACTTATATGAAAAAAAAAGTAGTTAATCACAAAATAGTGCTAAACACGAAAATGATATATATAAACACACATATTACATACCTATATCTGTATATATGTGTGTATGTCTGTCTATATATATGTATAATTTTTTATTAATTTATATAATTTGTTTTAGTGTTCAATTAGTCGATCTCACCCTCATTCAAATTTATATTAATTAAACATTGATATAAAACTATTTATGTAAAAAGATTTGTGTTTAAATTCGATCTAGAAGCGAATGAAAAGCTAAAGAGAAATAAAAAGACAATTGTAAGATTCTTTATCATAATTGAAACAATTAGAAAATGACATGCGTATATTATGTAGGAAACTTCTAGTTACAAACTTACAACATGTTGCAGAAAAATATTTTCCAAAAATTAAAGTAACGAAGCTTGACAGTACCTTGTGGCAAACGGGAATAATTGACACATTTTTATGAAAACATGAGTGGACCAGAATTTGATGGGGGTTTAGAATTAATCAAATACTATGCAAGTAGATGATAAATAAAACAAAAAATAGCCACATACATAGAACTAGTATAGTGGCGAAAATAACAGGAGAAAGACGACGCAATTAATCGAATTTTTTAATTAATAACAAGCGCAACCTTTAAAATCGAGATTCTTAAACAGATCATAATAAACACATTTCATTTGCTGCAGCTCTTAAAACAACTCACATTATGTAACATGACCCATATTTGGTCACTGTACGGGATTTATTTGTTTGGTTTCGCGGCCTCCTAGTTGGGTTTAACTTTACCTCCGGTGTTTATTTCGCTTTACATTTACCTTTATCTCTACTAGCACTAGCACTAGCACTCTGTTACTCCACATAATCATCGTTTTTCCCATTATCTAGGTCTCTCCTAATTTGTCTCACTTCAGGATCATTCATGGATGTTCTAGATGGTAAAGTTATCTCTCGGAGTTGTGTTTTCATACGTCGTTTTTCAACATTAGTTTTGGTAGAATAAACAATTTTAAATTCTTATAGATCACCATCTATCCCATAATCATCGTTTTTTCCATTATCATCAATTACATCTAATTTTTTTCAGAATGTATGGATATATTCTGGTGGAAGAATCTTCCTGAATAAAATATGTTCACTCATAATATGATGACAAGGTAACCCGTGAGACAACTTTATACCGCAAAAATAATTCTAATCAGACTGGCCACTACATTTTTTGTGTTCTTCAAATAATAAATCAAAGGCATGGTGTGTGATATACGACCTAAGATTTTTAAATAGAGGTGTCCGTTCTGAATGTGGAAAATAAAACTTACATTTATCCAATTTCATCTTAATATCCTCAAACTGTTTATTCATAATTTTATTCACTTCTACCCAAACATTTTCAAGCGTGCCAGTATTTGTGAAAAGGGATCTTTTTAGCTTTGCGTGTTGTTGTTCGGCCCGATTACTAGTTCTGTTACCTAGATGTGTTGTATAGTTGGTATAACATGCAGCAAACTTATCGGCATAATCATTTAACAGCTTGTCTACATACTTAAGCACAGCAGGATACGATTTTTTTTTACAATTACATACAATAAACCTCAAAATCTAGAAACGTTTGCCACTACTCGTCTGGGATTTTTTTTTTACAGTTTCTCAAAACATTTTTGGCAATATGAAAAGTGCACAATATATGATAAGAATCGGTAAAAACAACAGATAAAACATTTAGCAAGGCCATTTCTTTGTCGGTCACAAACACTTTAGGTAGCGTACAACCCTCCAATGTTTCTTTAAATTTTTTCAAAGCTCATGTATAACTTTCCTGAGTCTCATCACTCATGAAAACAAAACCTAAACAATATGTTTGGTTCGTTGATGTCATCCCTACGACCTCTAGAAATGACATATTAAAACAGTTTGTTCTGTATGTACAATCCATTAACAATACATCAGGAAAAGCTTTGAACATACTTATAGAATCGGGGTGGACAAAAAACAAGTTCTCTAGGCTATGAGTTGTTGGGTTCATATTATAGAAGAAAGTATATCGATGTCTATCCAACAAATTAAACAGTTCTTCTATCGGGTTTCTACCATCTCTCTCTTTAACTTTCGGACCAGCAAAATAATTATGTATCGTTTTAGTGTTGGATACATTGTCAGAATTTCGATTTTTTATGGCCTCTAATATTGCACTAACTTTAAAACTACTTTGCCTTAAAGTTTTAACCATTTCTTTTTTCTCTTGTGTTAAACGAGCATGTCGTGCTTGCCGTTGAAGGTAAGTGGGAGGTGGGTGGTTATGATGTCTATTTTCTACACGACACATCCATTCATCATTAACTACGTAACCTTTAATGAAAAATGGAAAATCTTTTTTTTGGTACCTGAATTTGTGGAAGACGGCTTCTTCTTTTCGTAAACTCCCGATTTATCACACACAATATCAACATACGGTGCTCTTCTCCCATCACCCCTGCTACGGATCGTAAGAATAAAACCCCAATTTCCAGCCATGTCACTAAGATCAGCAAGTATTTCATCTCTTTTATGTCAAGTCAGATCATCAACTTAAAAATATTCTGTATAGTCAGTTAATTCCTTGTTTGAGCTACTGGAGGAATCAACATAGTTGTAATTCCATTGGTTGTTGTCATAACTATAATCGTAATTCATTTTCGAAGAGTGTTTGTGTATGTTTTTGTTTGGAGAAATGAGTATTTTTGAAGAAATTCAAGTGAGTGTTTGTGTTTAATTTGAGAGATGGTTAGGATTGGCAAAAATATACCATATTTTTATTCAATTTCAAAAACAAAAAATCCTAGACTGATCTCCAACTATTCTCTGCACATGTGTCAAAATGCTCAAGAAAGGGCAGATGCCATAGTGGAATCTGAAAATACATGTGCACCAAGTAATAATAACATGGCAGCCCTAGACTCATATAACAAGCGTTCCTCAGCAGGCTCGGGGGCAATTCACCGAAAGTATGTAACATGCAATCAAGTTTAATTGTCAAACATGTAACATATTAGTTAAACTATGAAATAAAGAAATAACTTGAATTAGGGTATCTTTTTTGATTGGTGATTTGGGCAAACAAAGTAATTAAAAAAAACCTATCTATTTTAAACCAGCTTCTAAGCTGTTTTTACAAGCTGTTTTAAACCCAGCTTAAAAGTTGTACTGTAAACAACTTGAAAAAACAACTTGCAAGCGGGTTTAAAAACAGTTTTTAAGCTGTAAAGTTGTACTGTAAACATCTTAAAAGTTGGCTAAATAGTTGTTTTTAAACAAGCTTGTAAGGTGTTTTTAAGAGCTAATTTAAAAATAGCTTTTAAGCTGTTTACAGTACAACTTTTAAAAATGGACGTTTGTTTTATTAGAAATGAGGACATTGATCTCTCTGGTGCATTGTGGACATGTCGTGTGTTTTCTTGGTATAAGGTGTGCGAAAGTCTAAAAGCTTATAAAAAATTATCGCAGTATATAAGGTGTCGCACCAAACAAAGTTTTACATTGTTGCACTTGTTATTATAAAAAGTTAAAATAAAATTGAATAAAAACCCTATTTTTTTATAAAACGAGAAAAATATCAATAATCCTAATTTTTTTAATTAATATACGGCTAATATCAAACAAATTAATTAAAAAAAACCTAATTTTATAAAACACTTAATTTTTAAAATGGTAAATATTAATAAATCCTAACTATTTTTATTTTTCCAATCAAAACAAGATAAGAAACATACACATTTAATGATAACCAAACAATTAGTAATAAATATCTAAATAAACAAATTTGAATAAAAACTCTTTTTTTTTAAACGGGAAAAATATCAACAACCCTAATTTTTTATAATTAATATAAACAAACAACAAGAAATTATAAACACTAAGTGAATAATCAATTAATCAAATAACATATTTTATATCTTTTTTCCTATTTTGCAAATTTAAACTATATAAAATAAATAATAAACTAGGGAATAAAGAAATAACTTAAATTAGGGTATTTTTTTTATTGGTGATTTGGGTAAACAAACTAATTAAAAAACCTAATTTTATAAAACATCTGATTTTCAAAACGGGCAAATATTAATAAAGTCTAACTATTTTTATCTTTCCCAATCAAAACAAATAAGGAACATAGACATGTAACATGATAACCAAACAATTAGTAATAAATATCTAAATAAACAAATTTGAATAAAAATCCTATTTTTTTTTATAAAATTGGACAAATATCAACAATTCTAATTTTCTATAATTAATATAAACAAACAATAAGCAATTATAATCGCTAAGTGAATAATCAATTGACATATTTTATTTATTTTTTCATATTTTACAAATTGAAACTACACAAAATAAATAATAAATTAGGGAATAAAGAAAGACCTTGAATTATGGTATATTTTTTGATTGGTGATTTGAGGTTTTTGTAGGGCGAAATTTGATTGATGATTTGAGGGTTTTTTTTGTTGAGAAATTTGATGGTTATTGTCCTTGATTGATTTGAGGGTTTTTTTGGGTTGAAAAATTTGAGTTTTTGAGAAAGAGAAAGAAAAAATCTGTGTACTTTTTTCAGGGACTGACTGTGTAATTTTAACGCAGGAAGTGACTGTGTAATTTTTCAGTGCAAACCGTAGATTTAATCTATGGTGTGTAGAAAAAATCTACGGTTTTTCACTAAAATTTCCTGAGCTGCAAACCGTACATTTAATCTACTGTTTGCACTTAAAATGTACGGTGTGTACATTTAAATTACGGTTTATGCGTTTTTTTCAAAAAAAGTGTAGTACAAAAATCCACGCTCACCAATTTAATACAATGGAGATGCACTTTTCTTATAAGTGTTTTCCACGGATTTCATTGCATGTATTGTTTGATTGCTAAGTACTACTCTAATATATTTTCCTTAAGAGAAAAATAACAGATTTGTAAGTTGTAACTCTTGATGTATAGGTAAACAGTTAGCATTTTCTCAGAAGAAATATAATTTCTAGCGCTAAGCATGCAATGAATACTTTTTTTTTCATCAAAAGAGACGGTACCCGCACCATTCCATTGTACTAAACTAGGGCTTACCAGTTTTAGGTAGGGAGAATAATTTGATTGATTCCTCAAGACATACTTAATTTCCAGACCCTGAAAACACAGGTCTTGTTTAAAATTTGATACATATAATGTAGTATTATATAGCATCAAAGTTAAAACTAAATAGTAAAAATAATTAGTATCATATACCAATTATGTAGCATATGTACTAATTTTTAAAAATGTTTTAAGGTTCGCATTTTTAATAACTAAGTACACTCATATATATACATTTTCATTCGTTTTCTCTTTTACAAACATGCCGGTTTCCTTACTCCATGGTACAAAAGAATAATTTTTTGTAGCGCTAAGCAGGCAATGAATAAAAACAATTTTTTCTATAGCTATTTGCACTTAAATCCGACGTGATGTCTCTTCTCAAAATCAGCAAACAATAGTGTTTTAAAAGCTTTATTAAAGAAACAAACAACTTATCGATACAATAATAAGATCACAACAACAGAAAATACATACATGGTAAAATTATAACTGAATGAACAAAAATCTTAGAATTAAGCAAAGACACAAAGTTTCAAAGGCGTGACAAAGCAAATATCGTTTGGTCATGATGATCCTCAATACCAGATGATTGACCCCTCTTCTCTTTGTTGTTCTTTTTGCTTGATTTTTGTTCACTCTCTGTCACGACAAGTGTCTTTGCATAAACTCTTAATTCATTTTTTTTAATTTTTCCGGTGGCTATTTTCGGTAGCTCATCCATAAAAACCACTTTTTTAGGCATCATAAATCCGGCTAAATTTTTCCGGCAATGACTCAAAATAACCTCCTCGGTTACTGTATTCTCGTACTCCAAGTTCTTTTTTAGAGTTATAAATGCGCAGGGGCTTTCACCCCATCTTGGATGTGGCATTGCCACGACCGCTGCCTCCAACACACTCTGGTGGCTATACAAAATGTTCTCCAACTCTATGCTACTTATATTTTCTCCACCGGATATAATCACATCTTTAGTCCGGTCCTTGATTTCTACGTACCCATCCGGATAAACCACCCCTACATCCCCCGTGAGAAACCATCCTTTATGAAAGACTTTCGAGTTCGCATCCTCATCTTTGTAATACCCTTTCATGATACTACTCCCACGTAGTGCGATCTCCCCCTTTGTTTTCCCATCACGAGGGACCCGCTCCATGGTGTCCAGGTCCTTAATAACGCCCATGTCAGCCAATGATAGTACGCTAACACCCTGACGCGCCCTCAGTTTTGCCTGTTCATGGCGTGACAGGGTGTCCCACTGGGCCTGCCACTCGCAGACTAAAGCAGGCCCGGTGGCCTCTGTTAATCCATAAGCATGATCCACATGGAACCCGAGACTTTTAATCCTCGCTAGCAACATAGCGGGTGGGGGTGCCCCACCTGTCAGAATCTGAATGGGTTTAGCGATATTTTTACGTTCATATGGTTCGGCCTCAAGGAGAATGTTGAACACTGTCGGTGCGCAACACATGTGCGTGACATTGTGTTTCTCTATGGCGTTGTATATCTCGTGAGCCGTTGTGTTACGTATGCACACGTTGGTTCCACCACGAGCCGCTACTCCCCACGTGAAAGTCCAACCGTTACAATGGAACATGGGGAGCGACCATAGGTACACTGGCTCGGTCCCCATTTCCCAACCCAGTATTAAGCTCAGGGTGCTCAAATAGGCACCGCGATGACTATACACGACCCCTTTAGGCTCAGAAGTTGTGCCTGAGGTATAATTCAAGGATATCGGGTCCCACTCATCTCTGATCTCTTCAGGGACAAATCTTGGGTCGCCACTACGGATGAGCTTCTCGTATTCGAGCTCACCCAAACGGATCCCAGTAGGGGAGTCCACGTCATCGATGACGATGACCAGGGGCATGGATGACTCGTCCATGAGGTGGAGGGCCTCGCTCGCCACTTGTACAAATTGGCAGTCAACAAAGAATATTTTTGCTTCAGAGTGCTTTAAAATAGTTGCTATGGATTTAGCGTCTAGCCGAGTATTAATGGCATTGAGAACTGCTCCGGCCATAGGAACGGCGAAATGCATCTCGTACATTGCTGGGACATTAGGAGCCAATACGGATACCTGAAATTTAAGGCGTAACAGAATTATATCAGATGGCCTAATTGAATATCTACTAGAACGTGTTGTTTGATTTGGTGTAACAATTTTATTTCTGAACAGTAACCAACATAAAAAATTAGTGTAACTACACTTTTAAACATAAATATATGATTACAACACGATAGCAAATTACTATCGAGTGTTGTGCGTCTTTGATGATTCATAGATATTAGCCCTATGAAAAAATTAATTTGTTAGCGATGTGTGTGTATATATATATATATATACTAGCGGGCGTGCCCACGCGATGCGTGGTGTAAAGTATGAGTTATCGATAATCGTTTATAAAATCAACATTTAAAAAACTCATAATTAATACAGATAAAAATTTACATCATACTAAAAAAATCAGAATACCTGTGATCAAGAGAGAAAAATCTTCATTAAAAATAAATAAGGAGTAAAACTGTAAAAGATATATACAGAGAGAGGATAATATTACTCTGCGAAAAGGGGTTAGAAAGTGTTATTGGAAAGAAATAAGAGAGAGCAGTTTCTAAAGTGGGATTGAGAAGAAATAAGATGGAGCAGTTATTATACGTTTATATTGCTGGGGAGTTTTTTCTTTTTGAATTAAAGCTATTTTGGTAAATAAATTAATTAGAGAGGTTTTTTTGCAAATATTTGTTTCAAGGCCTCATAAGACCTTTATACATAAAGTAATAGTATAGATATATCAAAATTTGTTCGTGTTACAGAAGCTAAACAAACGCTTTGTCGTAGAACAAACGCATCAGTTTTCTTACATCTTTTTATCATATTTAAGTTAATTAGCATCACTTTTATATTTTTAGGGTAACACTTTTACTTTATACATTTTTCATATTGCATATCAAATTTATTATGATAACTAAATATTACTATATTTTAATATATTTCAATCAATTTTTTTTAACCCAAATTAATTTACTAGAGCAACCACATTAAATAACTTAAGTTTTATCGTATTTAAAGTAAAAAGTACACATTTTCAACTTATAAGGAAACATTTTGGTTTATACAAATTATCAGTTTTTTTATAAATTTTTCTATCGCAACTATATAACTCATCTTTTTGTTATTTTATTAATTTAAATGTGAAAAGTACAAATAAATTAGACAGAATAAGAGAAAAATAAGATAGTGAAATTATTATTTTAATTATAAAAAAACATATTGATCCCTTATATTTGAAAATTTTGAGTGATATTTGAGTTCATGCATATTTAAGGTAATGGATAATAAAACCGATGTTTATACAATTTTAGAACAATCTGCTCATATTTAAACTGCTCATATTTAAGGTAAATTGACGATATAAGTTAACTGAGTCATCTTGCAGAGCTAAACATAAGCTAAAATATGTACAAACGTGTACATAAGCTAAACAAACGCAGTTGTCAAATCTATATTTACAAATTTCATTAATGTAAAAACACTCCTCTTGAAATTTCATTAAAAACTTTACATAACACACACAAGGCCATCAATACAATTTTCAAGTACACTACGTCTGGCGGATAGTCAAATATGTACACATTTTATTAATGAAATAATATTTTAGCTTATGTACATATTGGTAGTCAACGAAGAATTTTTTTGCTTCGGAGTGTTTTACTTTAATTAATGTAACTAAGCTAATTAAACAAACGTAGTTGTCACGCGTATTACAGAGCTAGTTTACTTAGCTTATAGTATAAATATAAAATATTTTCTTGCATGTGATCCGTATGTATATATATATATATAACGCCTCCCCATTGGGAGATTAAATGGAAGTTATGCTAGTAGGAGTATTACACGTAAATTAAAGTACGATCTGACTTCTCCAATTATAAGTGAAATTAACCGAAAATGCATTTAATTAACTTTTGTCAACTTTTACGAAATCTTTGCAACTGGGTCAACTTTTGCAAAATTTTTGCAACCAAGTCCCACAGTAGTCTGGTTTAATCGACAAAAATTGATCGAAACCAAAGAGAGGTCATGGGTTTGATTTCGCTATAGTGTGATTAAATAATCTCTTAGAGAGAGCTTTCGGTAAAACGATCCACCTCGAAGTGGTATATAGCATACTTAACCACGTCAAGAAATGAAGAAAAGACAAATTACATAATTATTATTAAGAAAAAAACATTATTTTTTAGTGAGATCTTCTCCTGGCAAACAACTTTAAAAACCAATTAACGTAATCGTGTAGGAAAGCTAAAATCATCATACATTTTCATGAAGCAAGGTTTTAACTGATAGTATGAGATTGGGAAGAAATAATTAAGCTTACCACATCGTTCTTGCAAATATTCAGCAACAAGAGAGATGAAGCAAGGCTACGACAGCGTTCATCAGTTTGACGCCATGTAAAGCGTGTCTCCCTGTAAATTATAGACGTACGATTTGTATAAATGGCGGAAGCTCTCTTCAAGAACGTGAGAGGAGAAAGAGATACGTAGTTTGCTTCAAGTTTTGGTAGCTTGTCCATTTCTTTTTTCTTTCAAGTCACTATTGTTGGTGTACAAATGTGGGTGTAAATCAAGAGGCCTAATAGAGGATTAGTGGGTTGGGTAATATAATGAGAGATAAATGGTTGTGAATTTAACAGAGATGAATAGATAATTAGATACACGTTAATGTAGAAGGGATACAGTTATTTATAAAATCGAATATGCAAAGATAAGGAAATGGGACAATCCCCATGACGTGAATATTTTTCAATTCAAGGAAAGGTACAATTAATATTAAATTTTCAATGCAAACCACTAGGTAGTTGGTCAGGCATCGTCCTTAATAGGGCCAAGTGTTTGGAAATTACACTGCCATCATCAAAAAGTTTCAAAAAGACACTGCAAAAAGTTTCAAAACAAAAAATACTAAACGGGATTAGTGACAGTATTTTTTATTACAAGCTTATTAGCGACGGTTTTTGTGATGACTTTGTGACAGTTTAGTCAATTTACGACAGATTTGTGACAGCTTTTTAAATTAGTGACAGACCTGTGACAGTTTTTGACTCTCAATAAATTAAACATTATTTTGTAAGGTAGCTAGACTACAGAGTGAGAAGATAAAACCCCAAACCAAAAATGGGAAATAAAAAAGTAAAGCATCAAATTCCGGAATTTTTTGTGCAAATATTGTGATGTTGGATTAATTGGTCGGCTTTAGCAAATGTAGTATAAATTAAATTTATCAATAAAAATTGTAAACAATTACTAATGTATGCTCTCTATGCATTCCTAAAATTTAGAGCTTCCTTTCCAATCATGAATACATTCATTATTTGATTGCATGAGAAATATAAAATCCATTTTGTAGCATACTAGCTTTTATGTTAATTCTTTTATTTGAGTTTTCCATTACTATTTAAATTATATAAGGTGAGTTTTTTTCTTTCTTATTTCGATTTGAAATAAGAAATTAGAAGTATATTAACTATGCTGGATCAAATTAACTTTCTTTTTCAGACATTGTTTACTTGCAGTTTAAGCTTAGATATTTTTTTCCGTCAAAAGTTGGGAAGCAACCAGAAATGATATATATTTGGGTTACCAAGTTTACATTAAAAAAAAAAACAAATCTAAGGACGATTTTTATTTACTTAATTATGAGAGATATCAACTCAATATTTTCAACAACTTGTAGTCAAAATATATACATGGTGCAAGGTAAAATTAAACAATTGAGAAGGGTTGTGGCTCCAGATAGTCACCACTTAGCTTCTTCCGATAACATTTTATGACTAGGTTAAAAGTTGGGGTTTTCAAGTTTTTCGGCCCATCAATTCTTTGGTCTGCAACTGCTTTTGTGATTTCTCCTCATCTTTTGGAGAAAAAAATACATTTAGTATACTGTACTATCTGTTTTTAACGATTTAAGTATCAGACTAGTAAAGTTAACAATTGACGTACTGGACTATCATAATATTCGCAATTCAGGTACTGCCATTAATTTAGTTTGATAAAAGTTAGTTTCACTTTTCATTTTGGTCATATTTTTTGTAATTTGTTTAAATTTAATCTCGTATTTTCAAAATATTACAATTTACAATGTTTCTACTAAAATACATAAATATACGTACATAATAAATATCTCAGTTTTAAAAAACATATTATTTGACTAGATTTTGTTTGATTTTTTTTCTAAAATAAAAAATTTATAATGTTTTTTTACACTTTCTCTAAAACGAAAATAAAGTAACTTTTAGATTTATGACATTAGAGCATAAATTATTTGAGGTCACATCACTATTTGAATACTTTCATGCAAAAATGCAAGAAAATTGTTTTTTTTTTTCAAAAAATTATTCATTTTTTGAAAATAGAATTTATTTATTAAGTATTTATATTTCTTTTTATACGCAAACGTCATATAAAATTTATATTATTTACAATAATATGCATACATGCATTATATTATATATATTTTTATACATATATTAATATAACACACATATATATGTGTGTGTATTATATACATATATATATATATGATATAATATATGTGTGTGTATTATATACATATATATATATATATATGATATAATTATATATTTTTGAATTTATACTAAAATGATACATTTCAGAAAATTAAGAGTTATATTTATACAAGTTACAAAAAATAGGATAAAAATGAAAACTGAAACTAACTTCCGTCAAACTAATTTAACGGTGGTAGCTGAATTGTCAACATTATGATAGCTCAGTTCGTCAATTGTTAATTTTGATAGTCTGATAAATAAATCGTTAATAACAGTTAATATAATAAACTAAATATATTTTTCCCAGTCTTTCCGGTGATCAATGACAAAAGCAAGAAAATTTGTTATTCAATCTTACTGCACTTTCTTTAACTTTTCTATGAACTTGAAAACAGAAGAGTATGTAAAAACTTGGTTCGGCCTTTTCACACAGTTGGGCTGCTTGACTTTTATCACTTTTAATATACAAAGAAATTGTACAGGCACTTCATAGTAATTGCCTAATTGGTTATAAGAAGAGGTTACTACCTGATTGGAGAAATGTTATTCAGTGGGAAAATGCTAACAGTGTAAAAAGCGTAACCTAGTAAATTCATTGGCATTTTCCATGCTAATTAATTTACTTTCATTTCCTCGTGATATGTTTCCCTTTTATTTCCGGCATGCATACAAATATGGAAACCTGTTTTCTCATTGAATATTTTTCCTTTATTGTCATAACAATTAGAATATGAGCATAAAATCAGAGCGTATGTTGCTCAAGTGTCGTTAAATTTAACAACACATAACAACAAGACACTCGATTTATCATCAAAATAGTAATAGTCTCACCTTTTGCAATATTGACCTTGTCTTTGTAGTGTGCGGGTTCTATGAGTTTAAAACACACCATTAAACTTTAGTCCTAATTGTCTCGCCTCAAGTGATTAAATTGGAAATGAACTTCATTGTTAATTAAACAATAAGTAGCAAAATTTCTTATAATTCAAAAGCGACATATTATGGATGGTTTTTTAACATGATCGTGTTCGTTTACAATTCTTATATTAATCCTTTTCTTAATATGCTATAAATCAGCTACCCTCAACATGTATTAATTAAGTTATCTAGATTTTTAGTTAGAAAATGAAGAATAAAGACTTATCTATTGGTCTTTGAATTGGGTTTAATTAAATAATAATTCAATTTTTGCTAATTGTACACTTGAAATTAGCTTATTTAGCTCTCTGTTGGTTTAAATTGAGATTAGTTCAATAATTAGCAACACTAGTGTTGTTCAGCTTATACTAGACTATTGTGGGTTTTTTAGTTGTAAGCTTTCGTTTTAAAATTACTTTTGGTGGCCTGGTGCAAATGTTAAAAAAGTTAATTGCTGGTTTTGTAAATCTTTTATTTTGAAGGTTTTTTACTGGATTTTTTTATCTAAACTGGAGAGCTTTTAATTATTTATGAGTATACCTATCTTTTCGCTCAAAGTAGTCCATGGAATATTTTTTTTGCTATATCCCAACCACAACCGACCGAAGTTGCCATTATACCGAAAGTTTGATGTATCAACTTTTTTCGGTGGGTAATGATATCAAATTTTCGGAAAAAAATAGGTTTAGTGACCCCAACTAACATGCATTAACAAAATTTGCACAAAACTACTGACATTAACAATTTATGCACCGAACTATATGTTTTTTCTTAAATTGGGGACCTCCGTCAATTTAATTGGACGGAAGTTAAGTTTAAATTATATTTCAGTCTCAAATTTTATAAAGCATATGAATTTAACCAGAAAAGTTTATAATTTTACATTTTTAACATACCCATAAACAAATAGTTACATATACATACTCATACATATACATAAAAAAATAAAAAATACACAATTTATATATGTATATATAACGATATAGAAAAAAATCAATTTTTTTTGAATAAAAAAAATATATTTTTACAAAAATTAACTTATTTTTGGTAAAAATTAACTTTTAAAAAAAAGTTGTTTTTTTTAAAAAAAATTAACATTTAAAAAAATATATTTTTATAAAGAAAGTTAATTATTTTTTAAAAAAGGCGCTTCAAAAAGTGCATACCTTTTAAAAAATATATTTAATTTTAGAAAATATTAAAAAGAGTTATTTTTTTATAAAACGTTATATTTATATTTATATATATATATATATATTTATTTATTTATAAATTATGTATTTTTTTGTATTTTATGTATACGTATGAGCATGTATATGTAACTATTTGTTAATGAGTATGTTAAAAATATAAATTTATAAACTTTTCGGGTTAAATTCATATATTTTATAAAATTTGTGACTGAAATGGAATTTAAACTTAACTTCCGTCCAATTAAATTGACGGAGGTCCCCAATTTAGGAAAAAACATATAGTTCGGTATCTCAATTGTTAATGTCAGTAATTTAGTTCTCATTTTGTTAATGCATGATAGTTGTTGTCACTAAACATATTTTTTTCCTTAAATTTTCTGAACCGAAAAAGTTTGAAGTTATGTTAGTATGTCGTTAAAAACTGTGGTACCGTACCGAATCCAGGCCCAGAGATAGCTATGCTGGATTCATTCTGAGTTAAATAAACTAAATTATATACGATTATATATCTAAGCTGATGTTGTCCTATCTCAATATTTATTTTAACCGTATAAAATAAACTGTAGCATGGATCAAATCTTTCGCAGCTTGGCTCATTCTATAATTTGGGATATGTTTCGATTGAAATAAAATCTTGAACAACCCTATAGGTTATAGCATTAAATTAGCGATACCCGGCAATAAAACTTTTGAGTGCTAAAAATAATTTGTTTACTGCTCGCAAAATAGATTTCATATTAAAATTAACTAGAAAATTCTTGTAGAATATCTTTGTAATGTAGCATATAATTAATAATCTTCATTGTTTTACTCCAGCGGATAATATGTGTATTCATTTCCCATATACTCGTATCTGTAAATAAATTTTCGATGAGGGAAATCAATAGATTACACTAACCTACAGTAAGTTGATGGTGATATATAATTAATCAGCGAAGTCTAATATTTAGAAGTCTTCCCCACTTTAATTGAAACAAACAACTTGGTACTTTTTAAGTTTAAACTATATATATTACGTACAAATTACCCCATAACCCAACCTCTTAGCCAAAGATACTGTAATGTGTGCTGGTATTATTTAACAATGATCGTGTATAATTGAAGGGACACCTACAAGGTATTTCTTATCTATCAGTTTAGCTACGAAAAATTATATCTTATGGATTGCATCACTGTGGTGCTTCTAGACCCTTTTTGCTCTTGAACCACACTAACATAACAATTTTGTTGATTATTATATAAGAAATTTCTTTAAAATAATGATTACTTTGTTAAAAAGAAAGGAAATTTCATAATTTTTTTTATAAACCAATCACGTGGCTCAGGCTCGACCAACTCCGGATATCGTGAAGCTTAACGTGGATGGGTGGTGGATGAGTGCTTTAAAGGATAGATAAGGTCGTGCAACGAGAGTATTCAAAGTTTCTTGGGACGGAGAAAGATTATATTCGCTTGAGGTAAAACGTATTTTGATTGGTTTAGAGATGACGACCGTGATGGTTGAGTAACATTCGGCGATGACGGTGGTTTATTGGGTCACAGCGATGAGGTTGAGAACTTAGAAGGACGGTTACATTTTAGCTCACATGCGCAGGTTGTGTACCCTTTTGGTTCGGTACATGTTAGACATGCGTCACTTCATGGCCAAATGCGCCTGTTTACATGAGTTCTCCCCTGATATTGATACGTATACTCTTCCCTTCCAAGATTAATAGACGTTAATGATAGTTTTATTTAAGGAAAAATGATTTTACCTAAACATTTATTTATCCAAAAACTCTATCCGTTTAACTGGCATGTCACTAACCAAAATAAACTCTTAATATACATGTATATGTATTATTAATACTATATTTAACAATTTTTCTTATTTTTAATTAATATTTAAATTTAGGTTAGACTCATGTATGGTTCTAATATATTTTTATTTGAGTTTTTAGATTTAACTATTTTTCTTATTTTTAATTAATATTTAAATTTAGGATAGACTCAACTAGAGTTCTAATATATTTTTATTTGAGTTTTTAGTAGATTGAGTTTTTAGTATGTTAGATATTGATATTTGGTTTTATCAAATTATAGATTGTATTTTATGTATATTTTGAGGGATAAACATGTATTTTATTTGTCTATCGAGTGTGTGAGTTGTGTGCAAGTTGTGTATAACATTACCCGGTTAGTAATGTAGGAAAAAAAAATAGCAACAAATTTTTTTAAAAGATTGAGTTGCTTGAGATTTATTAAACAAAGAAAATTGAATGAATAAGGAAAGAATTTGGTCGCTAATTAAATATTGTTGTAATAATTAAAGGTTGCAATAGTATCACTCTTATTTTAATTTGGAGGTTGGATTTTTATACTACACTTTTTCTGAAAAAACGCACAAATCGTAGAAAAAATCTACGGTTTGCAGTGATTTTATACAAACCGTAGATTAAATCTACGGTCTGCATAAAACCACTGCAAACCGTAGATTAAATCTAAGGTTTGCAGCGTTTTTTCATTAAAAAAATTTACATAAAATAAATTTGGTCAATTTTAACAATTAAAATTAAAATACTGAATATTTTTTTCAAATTAAACATGATTTTTTTAATAAAAAAACTAAATGCCTTATTTTTAAAATTTTACATAAAATAAATTACCAAAATTCTAACAATCTCTCAAAATAAACACAAAATTTACACAAAAAAAGTTGATTTGATAAATTTTATGTTTTTGGTTCATGTTATATTTTTGTAAGTGTATAAGTTGATATTTATTGAATCATTAACTAAATCGTCAATTTTTGTGAAGTTTTTTTGGTTTGTTTTTAACACTTGTATAACGCAATATGAAACATTAACTAAGTCGTCAATTTGTTGTCAATCGTCAATTTTCTTGAATGAAACAATCATAAATTATATAAATTTCATAAAAGAAATTAACTCAATATGCAAACATGAACTAAATTTCATAAAACATATTTATTAAACATTTGTTTACATCATATAAATTTACAACAACTTGGAAAAAAGAGTAATTTACATAAAATTAAAAATAAAAAACTGATTATGGACTTGAGAGGTCTATAGCTTCTTCTTCATTTGCAATTTACTTTCCCGATTGCCTTTCCAGCGCCATATATAACTTGAAATTTGGTCGAAAAAGTTCCTTCCATGGCGCAGCTGCCTCAGTGCGTGTTTGTTTCCACCGTGCTATAATTGTTGGCATTGGAAATATCCCTTCTTTAGGAATAACATGAGCATAGTGACAACTGTTTACGAACACTATTACAGTCGGGATGTAATATGTCGTTCCCTGAGACGGACTAGTATAAAGAGGTAAAAAAGTGGCGTTCCATACTTGTATCCCTTCATTTTTATTTGGTCATAAGGACAACAATACAATTGGCATATTATAATGAGAAGCAATTAAAAAACCATAAGACGGAAATCTCATCCATTTGTCAGAAGGGGCGGGATTTGTAGGATGAAAAAAATTCAAACTTGATAAAATATAATCATACCGGTAACCTTCAAAATCAAGATTCTCAAACAGCTCATAATAAACACCTTTCATTTGCTGCAGCTCTTCAAACAACTCACATCTTAGCGCATACCAATCATCGTCCCCATGCTCTTTACCCGTCACATTTGCAAGTATCCGGAACCCACAGTTACCATCCCCACGCACATCATAAACCGTTTCGATGTAACTATGTAACATGACCCATATTTGGTCACTGTACAGGAAGGTTTGCCTATTGTAGGTGGGTTTAGGGTTCTGGTTTCGCGGCCTCCTAGTTGGGTTTACCCTTACCTCCGCTGTTTCATCCGTCTTACCTTTGCCCTTGTCTCTACTAGCACCAGCACTCTGTTTCTCCACATACTCCCATCCCGACTTATCTCTCTTACTAGAATTGTCTCCTTTTCTAGGTCTCCCTCTATTTTGTCTCACTTCGGGGTCATTCATGGATGTTCTAGATGGTACGGTTATCTCTCGGAGTTGTGTTTTCATACGCCGTTTTTCAACATTAGTTTTGCTAGAATAAACACTTTTAAACTCTTCTAGATCACCCTCTACCCCATAGTCATCGGTGTTCCCATTATCATCAATTACGTCTAATTTTTTCCAGAATGGATGAATATATTCTAGAAGAAGAGGCTTTCCAAATAAAATATGTTCACTCATAATATGATGACAAGGTAACCCGTGAGATAATTTGAAACCGCAAGAACAATTCTCATCAGCCTGGCCACTACATTTTTTGTGTTCTTGAAATAATAAATCAAATGCATAGTGTGTGATATACGACCTAAGATTTATAAATAGAGGTGTTCGTTCAGAATGTGGAAAATAAGACTTGCATTTATCAAACTTCATCTTAATATCCTCAAACTGTTTTTCTAGAATTCTATTCACCTCTACCCAAACATTTTCAATCGTGCCAGTATCTGTGGAAATGAATCTTTTTAGCTTTGCATATTGTTGTTCGGCTCGATTGCTAGTTCTGTTACCTAGATGTGTTGTATGGTTGGTATAGCATGCAACAAACTTTTCAGCATAATCATTTAAAAGCTTGTCTACATACTTAATCACAGCAGGGTACGATTTGTAAGAGGAATTGAAAGAAGCTCGGTTATGATTGTACTCCTCTATCGACTCAGAATCAACCAATAAACCCCAATCATCTAGAAACGTTTGCCACTCCTCGTCTGGGATTTTTTTACGACAGTTTTTCAAAACATTTTTGGCAATATGAAAACCCCACATATCGAGAAACATCACCGCCCCGCTTACTCCGTTTGCCTTACCACGTACCAATTTGCATAGATTAGCCTCTAACCAGGCCAGAAGAGCTGATCCCCAACTATACTCTGCACATGTGTCAAAATCCTCCAGAAATGGCAGAGGCCAGAGTGGAATCTGATCACTGCTCTTATCTGAAAACACATGTGCCCCCAGTAATAATAACATGGCAGCCCTAGATTGATATAGCAAACGCTCCTCACTAGGGTTGGGGGTAATTCACCAAAGGTGTGTAACATCCAATCAAGTCTAACTGTCAAACAGTTTGTATCCACTTGATTGTCAGCCGGTCTAACACCCAACAAACTCTCTATCATATCTAACCTGCTCACACTGTTATCATTCCGCTCCGATCAGGTAATAGCAAGACCATCCATCCTGAGACCAAGCATAATCTCTACATCCTGTAAAGATATCCCCAACTCTCCACCGACAAAATGGAACGAGTGCGTCTCATCACGCCACCTATCAACTAAGGCTGTAAGCAAGCCTCGGTCTACGCTATAATTACCTATAGTGTGAATACCATAAAAACCAGCCCTAATCATATTTTCAACTACTCTGTCAGGCGTCGGTATCTGCCAACTATAATTATAAACCCTAATCTTATGGGCATCTCCTCTATCCGCTTCTCTTCCAGCATCCCAAGTCTGATTAGAAATATGACCGGTCTGTCGTAAAATGCCCAAGCTGTCTTTAATCTGTGGACCTGGCTCTGCCATCCTAACTATTTTTATTTTTAACAATAAAAACAACATAAGAAACATACACATTTAATGATAACCAAACAATTATTTTAATTATCTAATTAAACAATGATAACCAAACAATGATAACCAATTAATGATAACTAAATAATGATAACTCAATGATAACCAATTAATAATAACCAAACAATGATAACTCAATTATAACCAAACAATGATAACTCAATTTTTTAATCATAACCAAACAATGATAACCCAATTTTTTAATCATAACCAAACACATTTAATGATAACCAAACAATGATAACTCAATTTTTTTATAAAACGGGACAAATATCAACAACCCCAATTTTTATTGGTGATTTGGGCAAACAAACTAATTAAAAAACATAATTTTATAAAAACCCCTAATTTTCAAAACGGGTAAATATTAATAAAGAGTAACAATTTTTATTTTTCTCAATCAAAACAAATAACCATCATAAACATGTAACATCATAACCAAACCATTAGTAATAAATATCTAAATAAACAATTTTGAATAAAAACCCTAATTTTTTTATTAAATGGGACAAATATCAACAATTATTATAATTTCTATAATTAATATAAACAAACAACAAACAATTATATATAGCTAAGTGAATTATGGATTTGCATATTTTATATATTTTTTTCTATTTTACAAAATAAAATTATACAAAAAAAAATGCAAAAATGAGACAAATATCAACAGTTATTATAATTTCTATAATTAATATAAACAAACAACAAACAATTATATATAGCTAAGTGAATAATCAATTTGCATATTTTATATATTTTTTCCTATTTTACAAATTGAAATTACACAAAATAAATAATAAATTAGAGAATAAAAGATATACCTTGAATTAGGGATAAATTTGATTGATGATTTGGGGTTTTTTGTTAATAAAGTTGATAGTTATTGTGGTTGATTGATTTGGGTTATTTTTGATGAAAAATTTGGGTTTTTGAGAGAAACAGAGAGAGAGTGTAGTATAAAAATTATTTTTTTAAAAAAAACCGTAAGTTTCTGTTTTTCAGGGACTTGCTGTGTAATTTTTGACGTAGGGACTGACTGTGTAATTTCTGAAAAGTAGGGACTGACTGTGTAATTTATGCAGAATTGATCCAGACCGTAGACTTAATCTACGGTTTACCGTGATTGACTGTAAACCGTAGATTAAATCTACGGTCTGCAGCAATCCACTGTAAACCGTAGATTAAATCTACGGTTTGCAGTGAATCATTGTAAACCGTAGATTTTTTCTACGGTTTGCACAGAATCACTACAAACCGTAGATTTTTTCTACGTTTGTGCGTTTTTTCAGAAAAAGTGTAGTATAAAAATCCAAGCTCTTTAATTTGTTTTCCATGTGTTTATTCTTCTTTATTGGATTAATTAAATATTGGTCCATGAAAATAAAACTATTAAATGATTGGTCACGCTATAAAATTTAATTAAGTATTGATCAATTATTTATAAAAATAATTAAGGATTGGTCACCCACCCAATTACCTAATAAAAACAAAAACTGAAAAAACAGGGAAAACTCAAAAAATAAAATGGGAAAAATCAAAAAAAAATTAAAAAAATTATAAAAAAACAAAAATACCAAAAAAAAAATTGAAAAAAAAAAAGTTAGGGAACCCAAAAAAACCCCGAAAAAAATTGTAAAAATACCAAGAAAAATCCAAATATCCAAAAATCCAAAATCACAAAAAAATGAAAAAAAGTTCAAAAAGCCCGGAACCCAAAAAAACCAAAAATTGGTAAAAAAAAAACCCTAAAAATCAAAAATCATAAAACAATGAAAAAACGTTCAAAAAAGTCAGAAACCCGAAAAAAATCCAAAAAATGATAAAAATAAATAAATAAAAAATCCAAAATTACAAAAAAAGATGAAAAAAAGTTTGAAAAATTCGGAAAAAGGCAAAAAGTTCAAAAAATGTTAAAAACTTTAAAATAACTTGCAATTGTTTTCAAATGACTTCAAATGATTTCAAAATGACTCCGACTGCTTTTAAAATTATTCGAGCTATTTTTTAAAATGACTCATACTATTTTTCCAATGATTTAAATATAACTCGGACTGTTTTTAAAATGACTCAAGCTATTTTAAAATTACTTAAAATGACTCAGACTATTTTTAAAATGACTCGAAATAACTCAGATTGTTTTTAAAATTACTCACATTGTTTCTAAATTACTCAGACTGTTTTTAAAATGACTGAAAATGACTTAGACGTTTTTTAAAATGAGAAAAAATGACTTAGGGTTTTTTTAAAATGACAGAAAATGACTCAGACTATTTTTAAAATGACTTAAAACAACTCAGACTATTTTTAAAATGATTTAAAATGACTCTATTTGTTCTTAAAATTACCTAGACTATTTTTAAAATGATTTAAAATGACTCGGTTTGTTCTTAAAATTACTCAGACTATTTTTAAAATTAGCTAAAACGACTCAGACTATTTTAAAAATGACCTAAAACGACTCAAACTGTTTTCTAAAATGACTTAAAATGACTCAGACTATTTCTAAAATAACTTAAATTGCTTTTAAAATAACTTAAAACGACTCAAAATGTTTTTAAAATGACTTAAAATGACTCAGATTGTTTTTAAAATTACTTAGACTGCTTTTAAAATGAATTAAAACGACTCATAGTATTTGGAAAATGCCTTAAAACGACTCAGACTATTTTTTAAATGACTTTAAACGGCTCAAATTGTTTTTAAAATGACTCAGACTGTTTTTAAAATTAATTAAAATAACTCTGACGGATTTCAAAACTACTCAGACTGTTTTTAAATTGACTTAAAACGACTTAGAATGTTTTTAAATGACTTGAAACGGATCAGATTATTTCTAAAATAACTTAAAATGAGTCAGACTGTTTTTAAAATAAATTAAAGCAACTTGTACTATTTTTAAAATGACTTAAAACGACTTATAGTGTTTTTAAAATGATTTAAAAACGACTCGGATTGCTTTTAAAATGAATTAAAATGACTCAGACTATTTTTAATATGAATTAAGACGAGACACTGTTTTTTTTTTGTGTTTTTGGATTTTTGTTGATTTTAGATTTTTTGGGATTTTTAAAATTTTATTCGTGTTTTTTCGAGGTTTTGTCTCTTTAATGTTTTTTTTTTGTCAGATTTTTTTAAAATATTCATTTTTCCATTTTTATTTTCTGGATTTTTTCCATTTATTATTATTTTTTCCATTTTTATTGGTTAGTAAGGGGAAATGAATCAATTCTTAATTAGTTTCAATTTCATGAATCAATCATTACTTAAGTTGTAGATAAGTTATCAATTCAAAATTTACTCAAAATAAAATAGATTTTCATTATATGAACAAAAATTCATAAGGAATGAAAATGATTAATAGCTAGGAATCCATTTTTCTAACATTCAAAGATGTCATACTTTTAGCAGAAAAGATAAAATTCAGAATTATACTAATCTCACCTAAAAAATACATAATTTTCAAAGCCAACAAGTCACGATGTTGTAAATGTAGTACCCAATAATTTATCCTTCACTAAAATTAAAAAAAATTATTCAATTTGTTGTGAGTCTTATTAGCTCGGTATATATATTATATAGGAGACATAGAGAGAACATAGAGAGAGGGAACAGTAGGTCTTTATTCATCAGAATGTATCAATATAAGGGGACCCTAACCTTCTTTATATACTAGAGAGAACATAGGGTTATACAAGCTAGAAAGCCCAACTTATGCCCACTATGAGTAAGGCTCAATAGTCCAATAATAACCTACAACACTCCCCCTTTGGACGTCTTGAATTCTTCGTCTCCATGCAGTCGATCTGAGTCGAGTTCATTCGCAGTGCTAAACACATAAAAACCTTAGGGACGGAAAACCCAGTTTGGGACAAAACCGGTACCTAGGAGAAACTGTGTAGCCGAATGATATAGGCCGAAATATCATGTAAGTAACTAACCACAAAACAGTGTGCCTCATCAAAACCTTGCCAGAGCAAACCCAATGGGAAAATCTCTGATCGAAGGAAAAAGAGTGCAACAATGGTAGTAGTAGGGGATCAACCACAAAACATGTGCCTCATCAAAACCTTGCTAGAGTAAACCCAGTGGGAAAAAATCTCTAGTCGAAGGACAAAAGAGTACATAGTGGTAAGAAGTATACAACAGGATACTCCCCCTAATTTTGGCAATCTTAAGTGAGATAAGATGGGAACGTGTCTCGCTAAAAACCTTGCCAAGGAAAACCCAGTGGAAAAAAACCTTGGTCTAAGGACAAAAAGAGTACACGAGCATGCGACTGGATGCTCCCCCTCACTTGCACACGACAGGGTGCGAGAATTTCGACTAAGTAGTAATTAGTGCAATAAGCATTCACCTGGATGCTCCCCCTCACTTGCACACGACTGGGTGCAAAGATCTCATATTCCAAGAAAGAGTATGAGCATTCGACTGGATGCCTCATTTACTTACACATGACTGGATGCAATAAAATATAACGTGGAATAAAACGAGCATTCGACAGGATGCTCTTAAACTTCATATGTGAAGATTTATTTCGAAAAGAAATGCTAAATAGCATAATCTAGTCATGTCTCTCTTGATCGATAACAACAAGTTGTCCTCAAATAAGACAAGTGTTTTATCTGGATCGTGAGACAGAGTATATGTAATTCAAATATGGCTAATACGAGCTCGAAGCCATATACACTCTCTAGTCGTCTCATAGAGCACGAGTAGATCAGAGTGATTCATTTGGAATCATTCCAAGACCTCCAAGATATTGCCTTATTCCTAATGGTAAAGACAGACCATGTTAGGAATATCCCTTATGCGGGTCTGATAAGTAACCGACATCGGTATAACCGAAAAAGGGTTGCGTTAATTCGAGTACCGAAGGGGGTAGGTACACTCGATGACGCAAATGGGATAAACTAGCCCACTTCCAAAATTACCATAAGGTAAGGGAATGTGTCTTTAGTGCCATTTCGATGGCAGCGTGTTAGCGCGATGCTGTGTCGAGCTATACCATTCACAGCAGATAAGATGTTCGTCCTAGTACATTAGATCAAGTACAATGATGCGCTTATTGTACTTAGATATGAACATCATGGTTCAATATCTCTCTGTAGTCTCATCAAGGACGGATCGGGTCTATATCAATGTCTAGTGATCGAACGATCGTGGGAGAATCTGACGACTTAGCGTCATAATGACTAAAACGTCATAACACCTTCTGGGTGTAGTCTGAATCATGGACTTAGATTCAATCTTTACGGGACTCGATCATCAGGCCGAGTCACTGCCGTGTCTTCCCAAGATCCTTCATCTCGAAGGCAAATCCAAAAAAATGGATCGCGTAATAAAACACGCAAGGGCATAATACTTGTTCAAGTATCCCAAGATAATCAAGTACTCACTTAGGCGGTATACCACATCCGCTCGGATTATATTAATACATATAGTGTACGTCTCATTTAATTGAGATCGTGTTCCGTGGTCAGGAACTACTTGATTAAAGCGTATGAAGCCACACATGGACCTTCATCTATATCTCTTTGTCTAAATTCCCATAGAGATAAAACCGTGACCCCAATCACATGCTGCATAATCAGTTTTGGGAAACTACTAAACTGATAAAGTAGGGGACCGTTATAACGTCCATTACGAGGAAATCAACCATCTCATTATTCTCATCACTTTTCCTTACGAATAACCAAATAAACGAACTCGTTTAACATTGGTGGTGTTGGAGCTACAGGTCCGAACACACTTTCGCTAAGGAGTCTACTTGGATTGCAAGTTTCCATTAGTCTAGTCTATTCTACGTTGACTTCAGGCAACGGTACATGGTTCCCTGTCATAATTTGCTCATATTATCAGTCGTCACCGAATATATGAACAAGTAATCAATGACAGTCTCGTTTCGCTTCAATATCGTCTAAGATATCATGATCGCAAATATTTCGAGATTCTTAGGATGAGGAGGAAATCACACATCTCCTTAATCCTTTATAATCTCGTGCGACAAACGAGTTTCAGTTCACCACCGCTAGGGTTGAACGAATTAAGAACCGGTCAACTTCCTCGTATCTTGGGAAGGACTACAGACTGACGGCCGACGGCAGCGTCTTTTGCTTGGCGGGTTCGGCCAAAGCAACGTATTACTACAGGAACACGGCGTCCGACAGGGACGTCTATCCTTGGAAGCATTTTGCAGTAGGTATAAATGATCTCGTGACATCTCATAAAGTCATTAAATGCGTCTGGCATTTAGTTAGACTTGAGAGAGTCCATGCACTTACTTATCACTAAGTGCAGTTTTGGGGATCAAGCTAAGATTGAGTGAGTTATGCCACGTTACTTCACGTCGTTTCTTATCAACGGTAACGTGCAAATCTCCCCCTAACGACGGGGAGAACAGTCTTAGCGATATCACTTTCGCATATCATGCGGTAAAGAGATCGCTTGCCAAGGTTACTCTATCAAATGATAGGCAGGCGATTCATAATCGACTTATGTCCCCTTCAGAGATCCATATTTTGAACGCTAGAGCGGCTCAATCAAAATATTAATTAATCACTCTAAACATGCGTTAATAAATATGAGACTTATGGCTCATAACCAGTAACCAGCTGGTACGCATATGGTGTTTGAGTGTCTATGAGCCTCATAACAGATCAATGCAGCAAAATAGCATAACCCCACACGGAAATATAAATCTTGGTGTGCAAGACCAAGAAATGCGTGCAATCATTTGCAGTCGCATCATCAAACTTTTCGTGAGTCCATTTGGGTCTGAACATAATCGACAGGATGTTCAATTTCAATTTCCAAACTCAAGTAATTCAAATCGAAATTTCGATTATTACTCTTCGGAATTATCAAGTCGACTAGACTTTTCAGGATAATCCAGATCATGAGCCATCAACTTAATGATAGGGCTAAAAGTTTGAAAAGTGCTGCATTTATGTGGACAACATTAAAATGTGACCATATTGTCGATGCATCAACCATAACCATTTATATTTATGGTCCGTCTTATGGTTGGATAAGTCCACAATAACTCCTTCAATTCTTTACAAGAATTCTACGAGTTCATTTCGTGATCCTTGCACATACTAGTCTTTCAAAGTGAGCATTAATGGCATGAATTTCGGATTAATCGCGAAATATATTCTCAGAGAAAATCCAAATGCGATGCGATTATAAATCAAGCATCGTCTTTTGACCCGGGAATATCTCATCCGGTCAATGCCACAATATCAAAATACTCTTATCAATCGACGACATGCGAATGATAGTACAGACAATCATGTCTTAGCATCTAAATCATTTATCATTTCGACGATAGGCGAAATGATAAGGTAACTTTAAATGCTTTTAAAAATTGTGGTAGAAACCACTTGAAGGACATTTCAACTCCTCTAAAATACGCTTTTGGTCGTATTGAATGGAGGCTATGTAAAGAAATTTTAATTCTTTCATGAGCTATTAACAGATAACACTGGTTTTCTTGAATATTTTATAACTCAACAAGGTACGGCAGGACCTACATGAGTATAAGACCTCATATTTGACAAATCAATTTGGTTTTACCAAAGATTTCGATTTTTGGAACGACAGGTCCAGAATCATTGTCACTGAGTACTCTTTTAGGCAAGTAGTTGGTGAAATTATGTGGTACACTGTTACCCACTATTTCCAGAAAACCAACTACACCACAAGTATTGCCTAAAATTTCATAATTTAAAGTTTGGTCACATTTGTCAAAGAATTTGCTCAAAACACTTTAAATTATTTCGAGAAATTTCGTAAACAGGCAAACCATAATCCAAAAGTATGGTCCAAATGGAAAAATCATAATCCAAATGGAAAAAACATAATCCAGATGAGCGAAAAAATGGCTCAATGATTTATCAAAATCAATAAAGAAATGTATCAAACTCATTTGATCCACAAAATCGGGGGTCTCAAGAGTTTCCTTTCAATTAACTTTAACCACATTAGCATCGGTTTTTCCACTTTTATAATAGTTGTGAACTATTTGAGGAGTAACCGTGCATGACCTTTGTCTTTATATCATAGAGTTGGCTCCTTGAGCATTATCTCTTGCTTTGTGACAACAGCTCATATTGTTCATTTCAATTACTGTCTTGGAGCCACATGTTTTCGATTTTGACGATTGTCTAAAATCTCGCTTGGCTAGGCGATTCATCGGGATCACGACAGTTCGAGACAAATAACACTTGTCTCGGTTCTCGATTCGTGGAAAAAAATGTACACGAAGAGAATTAATATCAGGCAAACAATTCGCCATTGACCCAATAGGATTAAAACTACTCACCGGGGTAATTTTCTTATCCAATAATAGATGGGTGATAAAGGAACATGGTGAATATAAATTCACGATACTGCTTATGGAATACAATTTTCAAGCTAGTATTTTGGTGAAGGATTGCTCCAATATGTCAATTTCAGACATTTGTTCACCATAGACGTCATCACGTCTCAAATGTGGCGGTGGAATAAAATCAACGCCTTAGCATTCATCATGAGTGTAACAACAAACTCGTGTTGTACTCATTAAAGATGGCATCCAAAAAAAAATTGGGCATCACATTTTTCATACATCAGGGTGAGTAACATGTGGTGACGGATTAAAATCAACGTTTAAACAGTCATTTCGCAAGTATGTTTTACGATTTTTTTCATCATAGATGGCATCCAACATGTGTTGTGAGTTCTGGATTATTTATCATATAAAACGACTGGTTTATTTGTTTATGGTTTGAATAAGCACAAACGTTTTTTCGAAACGACAGGTTCGAAAATATTAGTTTTGCTTCTCATGTGAATCGGTTCTCATTGATCGAACGACGGGTCGATACTGAAACACCAATTCGGCGAAACATACATCACTATATAAACACACTCGGGGAAATTATTATTTAGTCAACTCCTTTCGGTAGCTCTACTTGAAAAACGACCAGGAAAGACGGTGAGGGTGGAGGGCACGAATGCCACTTAAAACCCGACCTCATTAGGATATCGACTTCCGCCTATATCTTTCCTAGACATCGTATCCAAATATGTGAGCCTATTTAGGGAAGGTTTATAATTTTTCCAACTTAAATGTGAAAATATATGATTTCGCAAATTACCGTATTTTACACATGTGTACATGGTAGTAAATAAATACATAGATCGTACCTGCTTGCATGTACTCAATATTTAATTATTCTATTGCTATATGTGTAAGTTCTATACGTGGTAACTAAATCATTCATGTACGTAATATATTTTATTTACCAATTTACAATATACACGCAAGTTACATACATGGTAATTCACAAGATTCATTATATCATGAAAGGAATCAAATATTAACTCATGGTAATTTGTCTAATTGCATAATCAAGTTCCAAGTTTGCATGTATTGACCAGATTATACGTGAATTCAAACAAATGTACTGTTTTATATGTAGGTATACACTACAGGGATCACTACTGTAATTTAATTAAACTATATATAGTTTTACACATGCAGTACATAAATATCAGTAAGTTGCAATCTGGTCCCTACTGTTTCGGAAAAAAACACTTTTGATTTTACATGTTTAATTACTAGCAATTTAGACATGATTGCATATGAAGTATAGTTCTGGAATGTGATTCACGCATACATATATCGATACATATCCTATACGGTTAACCAATTATTATATATATCACATACAAGATGGCAGTAGCATACAAAAGGTTTTTTTTTCAACCTATAGTTTGTAAGTATTAGCAGTACGTATACCCGAACATTATATTGTGGAAAACAGTAATATGAATTAAGGACCATAAACAATTCATTCTCTTGTTTTTCGTAAATCATGTAGCATACACACGGATTAATTGCTAAGTAGACATGAGATTTTTATCGTTAACAGTTTATTAAAATAAACTGGGTGTACCGTACACCTGGTATTTTGGAGACGGTCGAAACGAACCCAATAAAAAACCCGGATAAATCTCAAGGTTTATAGATACCCAATATCTGTGCGTTTACCAAAAATCTCCAATATCCACGAGCGTATATCTTAGTCTCCGCAAGCAAAGTGCTGATAACGTGTTGTGAGTCTTATTAGCTCAGTATATATATTATATATGAGACATAGAGATAACATAGAGAGAGGGAACAGTAGGTCTTTATTCATCAGAATGTATCAATACAAGTGGACCCTAACCTTCTTTATATACTAGAGGTTAGAGTTATACAAGGTAGAAAGACCAATTTAGACCCACTATGAGTAAGACTCAATAGTCCAATAATAACCTATAACACAATTATCATTTTAGCTATTTTTGATAATTTCAATTCTTCAAAAAAACAACTTTTGTACTGGGCCAAAGATAACATGTCAGAATTATTTAAATTAGTTGTCTTTCATGAACTTTACTATATCCAATTTTTGTACCATGCTTTTCAAAAGAAACAAGTATGTGTCGGGGGTAAAAGAGGACCAAAATTTACCTAATGGACCTTATCGATGAATGAAATGTATCCATTTTTGCTGCCTCGAAAAATTTTAGACAATCTGTTTTGATTTTTCGGCAGTAAAAATGTAAAATTTTATGTGCTTGAATTTTGTTTTAATGTTTTTGAATCAACATCGAACGAGGGTATGTCACATACTAAAAATCTAACACTTACTAACACTACAAAAAAATACTCAAATAACGACAGGATTAGTGACAATATTTTTTATTACGAGCTTATTAGCGACGGTTTTTGTGACGGTTTTGAGACAGTTTAGTCAATTTGCGACAGATTTATGACAGCTTTTTAAATTAGCGACAGAGCCTTGTGACAGATTTTGACTCTCACTAAATCAAACATTATTTTGTAGTGTAATGAACCCAAAAATATCTATCCTAAAATTAATTCAAAATTAAAAGTAAAAAATACTAAAAACCTAACACATGTTAATAAACCCAAAAATATCTAATCTAAAATTAATTCAAAATTAAATCAAAAAAAATACTATTAGTTGACACACCCTAAATAATAGTGCATTTGGGAATGAATATCCAACGATTAACACTATCGTGAATGTAGTCCACTATTATTTTGGGTGTGTCACATACTAAAAACCTAACACATATTAATGAACACAAAAGTATATATCCTAAAATTAATTCAAAATTAAAACTAAAAAATATTAAAAACATAACACATGTTAATGAATTCAAAAATATATAAACTAAAATTAATTTAAAATTAAAACTAAAAAACCTTTTGGTTGACACACCCTAAATAATAGTGTATTGAGTTCATATAATTTATTTTCCATATGTCAAGATAATATATAAAAATTTTCAAACTTTTTATTGATTTCGGATGAAATTATACTTTTGCAGTTACGTTGAAAAATTTCTAACATATAAAATTTCAGATTTTTACTGTCTTGAAAAATCAAGTCATACTGCATTGAATTTTTCAAGGCAGTCAAAACCAATCCGAATGAAATCGACAAAACTTGATTGTATGGGCTAAATCGATAAAACGTGATACACCTGGTTTTTCTATTATTATGATTAAAAAGTTCAATCAATTGTGACTCATGCTTTTCTATTATTATTGAACTTTCAGCACAATGATTGGAATTTTGTCAGGGTCTAAGTTGCGAATAGGATAGATCGTTTATTTTTTTTTGTAATATGCGATGTTCATGTACTTTAACTATAAAATTATGTATTATTTGGATTTTACTTTTTAAAGTTTGACTTGTTATTTATAATAACCGTTAGATCAGAAATGAATGACTAAGATTTTACATGAGCAGCTCATGTAAAAAAGAGGACTTTATAATACGGGTACGGCATACTTTTTTTTTTTTGGGTAAAAGATGTTTGGAGTACGTCAATTATTTTCACATAATTTTTAATTATACATGTTAAGATTTTCAAGATATATACATAATCATAATTGTATATAAATGAGAGAAAAAAACCAAATAAATATATATTAGTTCTAACATTAAAGATTATTAACTTTAAAATATTAGTAAATATACAATACGACAAGAGTATGCATATTTCATATTTGTATACTCTTTCAATGAAAAACAATGATACTAGAAAGATACAAAAAAAAAAAAAAAACTCTCTCAATTGGATTTGACAAATAATCGAATGATTTCGTTTTAGTATTTTTCGCTTTCTTATTATTATATCAATATTTGTTGAAAATATAAGTATCTGGTGCATACCCGATATCTGGTACATACCCGATATCTGGTACGTAACCGATACGGATACATCAGCATTTCCGAAGTACCCATGTTTCATTCGTCTCAATTGAGAAGTTGGGAAACCCATTTAAGTCAGGTTATAATCAAAGAGGAAAATAGGAACAATTTGAACTAACAAGAATTTAGAAAATCGCATGTGACCCAAATATATATTTTATTAGTAAACAATAAACTTGATGAGTTTTTTACAATGGAAGTAAATAGGTTGCTACAATTGCGATCCCTCGTTTGATAAAAAATGATGAAAATTTAAATTTCTTTTATGTATATATATGTATTGATTAAAATTTAAAAAATTAGTGTTCCAACCAGCAATGTTAGAAAAAAAAAAAACTTATATAGGTTACGATTGTAACAAAAAAGAATGACTATAAATCTGTGCAATTTAAAATATTTGGTTCCATAACTATTTAGATGTACAATGAAATAAAGACTATTTAGCATAGGTCATGATACAGTTTTAGGCTCAAGTTATATAAGGATATTTATTTATAAAAGTGGTCTCTTTAGACAACCGGAATCTCTATATAATATGAACAAGCTGATTCTTTTACTATTAGTTCACATGATAATATGAGGTTAAAAGTTGGTAATGTGTCATATCAGACCTTTTTAAGTGATTCAAAATTTCAAATCAGTGAACTGTACTCGTCTAAGCCAGCGGGTGAACCAAACAGGCCAGTTTTTAATTTCCGTAAATGCAAGCACTTTTAATTTAAAAAAATATATGATCAAGAAGTCTTCATTTAGTAATCAAATTAAATGGAGTATATATATGCCACCAGCAGTACCCCCTTTGCCTGGTAGTTGCAATATATTTTCCTATCAGAAAAACTAAGTAGTTTTTATTCAGATGAAATAAAGAAACTGAAACTTTACTGAAACTGCACAAGACATCTTTTCAAATGAGAGTTGAATATAACTTATGAAAAAGATTTTATTATTTTTTGTCATGCATTGCAATGATAATTATAGATGAATTGTTTTTGCACCAGCACTAGCAGTATTACAATCTCCGTACCCTTCTGCGGGCTCTGCATTACAAATGAGAGCTACTACTTTCTCATAAAAGTTATATGGTGCAGACGGGACTGTTGGCATTACCAACATGTAATTGTCCAAATCGTTTGCCAACAAACGGAAAGATATACAAATTCTAACTCAAATCAAAGAGCTAATAATTATTTGTCAACAGTGCCGGAACAGAGATTCATGTTATAGGAGAGACTGAAGTTCATGTGGACATTATTTCGGAGGCGTGAAAGGTTGTAGTCGTCAATTTGTTTTAAAACTACATGGTAAAGAATGCCTTTTTTTAAGATATGTGGCAGCCAGAACCTCTTTTAGCATACCCCTAAGTTTTAAACTCAAATGTTTTTGCTTAAAAGTTTCACTGCATGCGGTTGATCATTTCAAACGCTTCGCCTATTCTGGCCTCGGCCTAAAAACACTAGAAGCTGTGAATGAGTCTTGTTTTTTTCTAAACCCTAATAAATCCAAGCTTATCAGCTTAATCTGCAACCAATTAAGTGAGCCCAAATACAACATAAGTTAGGTCTTAGCTCCTTAAATTGCCACAAAACACCAAACAACGAAACATGCAATCAACAATCCCCTAAGTTTCAAAAGGCCAAAAACACAAACTTCAAAGCTAATACCCTTCCATAGAAGAAAAACATAAGCAGACCAGAGATGTTGACATTGCACAACATTACCTTAAAGGCAGCTCGAACAAGCCTTAGAACTGCGAAAGCTACAAGTGGCGAAGCTCAAACAAACTAAAATCCCAAAAAAGTAATTAAAATTGAAGGCTGAAAAAGCACAGCAACTTGCAACTCTTCATAATCACAGAAAATATTATGCCTCGAAGGTCCGAACACTCTACATCGTGATTATGCTGCTTCAGTATACACTGTATAAATAGCTTTTCATTCTCCGATACATAGATAAAGCACTAAATGTACAAAGAACATTATTTATGATACACATCAAATATATACATGTATTATTTACCAGGATTTGAACACATAAAATCAATACAGAGAGAAAAGCTCACGTTAAATACAAGAGTTTAGTAAAGTTTCCACGCTAGCTTGCCTACAATTAGATTTAAGCCCACTCTATATTAATGTTTTCGCTAACTAGAGTGAAGTTACTTTTACTATTCTCAAGTTTAGTCTCCGTTATTTTTTTTTACAAAAAGACAATTCAAATGGACGAAAAAGTGAGCAGTGGACGGAAAAGTCAGCACGTGACCATTTTACAAACAAATTACTTATTTACACTTAAATTTAAAAGGAAAAAAATAGATTTAATGACTCCAACTACCATACATTAACAAAATTGAGTTACCGAAATATATATATTTTCCTAAATTGGGAAACTCCGTCAACTTAACTTCTGTCCAATTAAATTGACGGAGGTTCCCAATTTAGAAAAATATATATATTTCGTTACCTCAATTATTAATGTCATAAGTTTGATCTGCATTTTATTAATTTATGATAGTTGTAGTTAGGGGTGACATTTTTTACCGATTTGTACTAACCGACCGTTTTTCGAGCCGAACCAATCAAGTCGGTACCAAAAGTTTGGTATACCGACATTACGGTACGGTACAACCGAACCGATCTTTGAAAGTCGGTTCGGTTTCGGTATTCGTTTAGTAAGTTCGGTATGGTACCGATTCAAACCGAAATATTAAAATATACTCACTCCGTTCCCATTTAATTGTCCACTACAAAACTACGTGCAATTTTGACCGACTTATAACTTATATCAAAATTGTCTGAATGAATTTTTTTTAAATCTAATCATAAAGTTTAACATTTGAACTATATTATCAACTTTTAAAAAATTTCATTCCGACAATTTTGATATAAGTTCTTGACCGGTTAAAATTACACGTAGTTTCGTAATGGACAATTAAACATGAATGGAGGGAGTATTATATAGAGAAATAAAATAAAAGACTTATATACACTTAATTATTAACGTTGTTATAATATACTTATATTACTTTTTCTAGTGAATAATTATAATATTTTTATTTATTTATAACTTTTAATAGAAATGTCTAGTACTATTTACTATTTTATGCAAATAAAAAAAAATGTAACAATAATATAAATAAATATATGTTTTTAATCTACTGTTTTTAAAACTTTATATTATTTTTTTTTCTCAAAACACACTATTTTTCTATCATCACTTGTAAACTCTAAAGTTTGGTATAAAACTGAAGCCGAACCGAACCAACCGAATAGTTTGGTATACTGAAAGTTCGGTATACCGAATTTTTTGGTTCGGTAATGGTATAAAAATTCTCAAAGCAAACTAGTTTGGTACGGTATCAGTATTTAGTAAAAAAGTTCGGTACCGAACCGGTGTCACTCCTAGTTGTACTCACTAAACCTATTTTTTTCCGTTTAAATTTAAGTGTAAATAAGTAATATGTTTGTAAAATGGTCACGTACCGACTTTTCCGTCCACTGCTTACTTTTTCGTCCATTTGAATTGTCTTTTTTTATAAAAAAAATAACAGAGACTAAATTTAAGTATAGTAAAATGAGGAGTTTATACTTCAGTCTCACTGCTTACTTTTTCGTCCATTTGAATTGTCTTTTTTTATAAAAAAAATAACAGAGACTAAATTTAAGTATAGTAAAATGAGGAGTTTATACTTCAGTCTAGTTAACGAAAACATAAACATGGTATAATAAACCCCAGTCAAACCCAGTTTCTTTTTTCTGAACCTCAATACGTTTAGTTTATCAGCTTAATTTGCAAGCAAAAACGAGCCCAAGATAACAAAGGTTACAGAACCTACCTCCTTAGGCTGCGACAAAACACCACGCAACTACATACAACCAACATTTATTTTAGCTGCAAAAGCCAAAAGTAAAAAAGTTTACTCCTATCATAGAAGAAAAATATATCGCAGACCAGAAAATATAACTTATGCTACTCCAGTTTTAGTCAGTATATAAGTTAGCTACTTATTCATCAACAAGAACAAAAATTAAAAAATATAAAGAACAATGAGAAAAGTTCAAGTAAAAGAGCTTGCTATCAAAGTATCCAAACTGAAAATATTTTTCCAAAAGCACCGCAATACCTACTACTTAACATGAAACTTATTGCGAATATCAGAAACTAAAAGTTTAGACAAACAGATTCACACTTAGCTGGAAAAAATCAGCGAACTGCACACATATGTTTAGTTTTTGCGCTATGAGTAATCCTAACACTAATCATCTAAAGTAACAAAGATTAGTATATTGAGTATTCTCTTGAAACCAAACTTTCATTCACAAACATCTGTTGTTTACCACTCTCGATCTTTCACTTCACTTCTTTTCCAAGCCACTTTAGGCTGTCCCGCGATTCTCCTCAGCTCAAACTTATACACGAGCTTCCCATGTGGTCCTGTCTCACTCCAGTACCTCTCAACCGTATATAGCCCATCATAAGTATACGTAACTATCCTCGCCCTCTGATTCGCACCAGAGTTGCCAGTCTTTACAAACCCGCGTGTCACTCTTACGGAGTTTTTCGCCAGTATACTATTTTTCAAAGCTAAATTCCCTCTCTCTAGCTTCTGATCCTCATGTGGCTCATTTTTCCGACCATTTCCACCATGGCCGGAATAAATCAACACCTCGGAATTTCCCAGATTATCGATATATCCCTCTGTGTTCGAGGCAATGATACTAGTAGCTACGGTCACACTACCATGTGTCATGTAATCAATTCCCGCTTGAGTTTGTTTATGTATACCGATAATTACGAGTTCGACTCTGTATAGAAACTCGTCTCCCACCTCAACACCAGGCACCTCACCAATCCTTTGTCTCTCTGTATTAACTTCTTTTCCTTGATCTCTTATCATCATCATCGCTTTTAAATCAACCCTTCGTATTCCTTTTTCTTGTTTTCCAACTTTCGCTGCATCTTTTTGTGAGAGTTCCTCACAAATTGCACGAAAAAGAGACAAGGTCGCCTTTACCTTTTCCCTAGCTTTGCTAGAAAAATCAATATTTTGCACACTTTTTGTCGAGCTTGTGGGTATTCCATGAGAAACGAAGTTCTTTTTAGCATCAGCCCTAGCTCTTTCTTTTTCCAGATCATTTACAGAATCACCTTTTATTGATTTCAAGAGCTTTCCATAAGAAACCAAATTGATTGTCATATTATCCCTAGCTCTTTCTTTCTCCAAATTGTTTGACGAATCACCTGTTATTGCATTGGAGGGATTTACATGTGTAACCAAATTCTTTTTCGTATCAGCCCTAACTCTTTCTCTCTCCACATTGTTTATTGGATCAAGTTTAATCGACTTCAAGGGCTTTAAATGATAACCCAAGTTGTTTTTCAAATCTGCAGTAACTTTTTCTCTCACCAGATTGTTTCCGAAAGCACCTTTTATCGTACTCGAGGGATTTCCATGAGAAACCAAGTTGCTCATCATGTCGGTGCTAGCTCTTTCTCTCACTAGATTGCTTCCCGAATCAGCTATCCTCGCTGTCTTCTTGAATGGCCTGGGAACGTCTTCTAGAATTCTTCTTTTCGAATATAAATCTCGTGCAGCAATTCCTTTTAATTCTACAACCTTCGAATTATTTCGGGAAGTTATTTCCAAACGTTCTTCTTCAGTGGGCCTAGGAGCATTACGTCCACAAAATGGAGGAAATATACGTTCTAAAGTGATCCTTCTCCTAGGAAATTTATTTTCCCGCAAACTTTTGTCAGTTACTTTAGTGGCAAAATTGTCTGAAATTTTCCCTTTTCTCGCAAAATCAACCTCTAATACAGGCTCAATTTTCTTGTCCACATGACCATCGATTGGAGCACAATGATTTGTAACATTTTTCATCATCCCATCACTACTCGAACCAATATCTGAAATATCTTTACTTACGAAAGTACTAGCAGAATTTTCAACTCCAGACAGATTATGTGACGTTTCTACTGCCATATTTTCTCTCAGTTTTTGATCCATAATAGATGATAAATCAAGCCCAGTGGCCCTACAAGTTTCAGTCAGTGCATTTTTCACCAAGACATCCAACGATCCCTTAATTTCTGATTCCACAATATTCTTCACCAACTGCTGCAACACCGAAATATTCACAAGTTCCGAAACATTTTCACTTTCACTTTGAGCAACTTCCATTGAACTTCTGTCAGTTTCTATGTTCTCTTTGTCGCCAAGTGGTGCCAGTACATTGATATACGGGATATTAGACCCACAACCAGGTGGAAGGATACATGTTACAGAAGCTTTCCCTTTGTCGCCAAAATCACCACAAGAACTGTCATTAACATTTTCACATAGACTTTGATTTTGCAAGAACCCCATCTTCCTGATTACCTAATAGAAGCAAATACGCAGAAATTGTTTGTGTCGATAAGAACTATGGGAAGAAACTTGTACATCAACTAAAATGTGAAATGAAAAAGATAGCAAAAAGGAAGCTCATACAGACAACTAATATCGGCTGTCATATAGAGGGTAATTTTGGTCTGCTCTAATATTCATTTACCGATTCTGTACCAATTGACTCAATGTTACCCTCTATTTTTCTAAACCAGCTGAACCAATTCGAAGTGTAAGACTCCAAGATCAAAAACCAAGAAGTATGACATATAGGCCTTGTTTGGTTGCAGATTTAAGCTCAGTTTTGTTTCTTTCTATTATTAAGAACTGGACTCCAATTAGTTTACTCTATTACACTGAAATTTAATATGCAATATAACAATACTAGAAGCTTTAAGCCGGATAAACCTAGATTGTCTCGGAAATTCAGAAACCCAGCTTATTTCTTCAAAAGCTGCAACCAATAAAGCCAGTAGTACTGTATTTACTTTCAAAGGGGAATTTATGTCATTTTTAACATCAGATTGGAAGAGAAAAGTTAAGAAACGATGTTGCCAAAACATCAGTGTGAAACTGACAAATTGCAGTTCCAATGCATTAAAACTGAAGCTTATTACATCCATCAACATAAAAGAGCGGACCCTTCTTAATGATAAATACTCGAATAACATGTTATAAACAGCTACAAAGGCCATAAAAAAAGGTGATGATTCACAGCCAATTGAGAATACAGAACAATAAATTTCAAGTACTAACAATTCAACAAAAGAGAAACATGACACGTAGAAAAGGGACAAATGTAGAAGATTAGCAAGACCATATAGTTTAGATGCAATCTTCTTTTTATATGCCAATAAATAACACTTTGCAGAGAGATGAAGCAAAACGCTAACAGAACTAATCATGACAAATAGTTTGCTAAGTTTCAGGCAATTTCTTATGTCAAAGTCCGAGTTCCGTTGAAACATCAACTAGTTAAAGAACCTATAATAGGAGCACAAGGGGTGATTGGTAGTTTTTTGTTCTACAAAACTATGCGTGTGAACAACATGAGCAAAAAAGAAAAGCAACTCAAAGATAAGCAAAAACTGGGAACAAAAAATTAGGTAAAAGAAAAAAAGACTGAGGCTTGTTCCTTGGCAGCTTTAATAAATTATGGCAGACAAATAACTTATTTCTTCCAGCCTAAGCTCCTAATGTGTTCATGTTACTGAATTTAAACAACACAGTTTCAATTTATCCTCCTTGTTTTTGCAAAAACCTCTGTCAAACTAAGTGCAAATCTTTTACCTTCCAAATATCAAGAGCTCAAGCTAAGTCTTTAACATACATCATTGGAAATTACAATACTCGTTTATATAGTTTGTACTTTGTAAGAAACCTCAGCTTAGTCCTTATACAATTCATTGGAACAAACACTTATGGTTGCCATGATTGCACCAAATTTCATAGGAGTATTTCCTAATATCAAAATTCTAACTTGGTCGTGTTTGGAAGGAGTACCTCGCCAAATTACTACAAAAGGATTTATTTACCAACAAGAAAAGATCTCAATAAAACTCGTTTGCATTCAATTTCTCCATTGTTAAGCAAATATTCTACCTTGGTAATGACTGCACCTTATACGAACAACAACAAAACAAAGAAAATCCCTGGTTTTAGTTGTTGCAAAATGTAGCCTAATATAGTTTATTTGCAAAATGTGGTTTCTGTGAGCACAAAGAAGATAAAGTATCTTCAGAAATATTTATGCAAAATAAAGAGGAAAAAGAGTAGCCTACTGGACACTAACAAACTCTTATGAAGGAGAAGAAAGGCAAAGATCCAGAAATTTTATTTAGCGGTTTATAATTGTAATGTAAAGTATGTTAAATTGTTAACATATGATTCAGTTTCAGAAAGATTATGACTTTTAATAACAGAGCTGAACATATCCTTTTCTTTCTGCTCTGCTTCAGAAACTAATCAATAGAGAATAAGCAGGTCACAGGATAATATATTTGGTTGTTAGAACCCTAAGCAAATACACATCACTAAATTAGTAAATTTGCATCAATAAGACTACTAAAAGCCTATTTTTCAGTGGAGAAAAAAGATGCAACAAAAGGCCAAAATTTGTGAAAAAATTATCATAACATCAATAACGAGGATGGCATAATAGAAAATACAATTAGTTTCTGGTCGTTGCCATTGCCAAGCACAAAAACAGAGTTGCTAAATCCACAAATAAAAACAGAATTATTAAAATCATTAGTGGAAAAAAAGAAGCTAAATCATGTAAAATTTTCTCCACGAAAACATAATAACATCAAATGCAGAAAGATTTACGTAAGATTATCTAACTAGAGGAGCAAATTAGGTTCGTAAATTCATATCAACAGCAAAATCACTTAAATACTTAATTAGCAATCTTTGAACTACACTAATTCAATTGGACTAAAAACTAAGGTTTTTGTAAATAGTTAGATAGCGGAATTTGTTGTCAAGACCAGAATCACTAAACTGGCAGTTTTTAAGCTACCAAATTAGAAAATTTACATCAACCAAACTAGTAAAAGCCTATTTTTAATTGGGGAAAAAAAGATGCAACAAAAGGCCAAACTTTGTGAAAAAATCATCAAAACATCAATAACAAGGATTGCATAATAGAAAACAAAAGGGTAAAACATCTAAAAACTAAGGTTTCTGTAAATAGTTAGGTAGTAGAATTTGTTGTCAAGAGCAGAATCACTAAACTGGCAGTTTTTAAGCTACTAAATTAGTAAATTTACATCAACCAAATTAGTAAAAGCCTATTTTTCAGTGGAAAAAAAAAGATGCAACAAAAGGACAAAATTTGCGAAAAAATCATCAAAACATCAATAACGAGGATTGCATAATAGAAAATACAAATAGTTTTTGGTTGTTGCCATTGCCAAGCACAAAAACAGAGTAGCTAAATCCACAAAACGAAAACAGAATTATTAAATTCACTAGATGAAAATAAAAAGAGGCTAAATCATGCAATATTTTCATCACAATAACATAATAACATGAAAAAGACGGAAAGATTTAAATAAGAGTATCTAACTACTGGAGCAAATTATGTTCGTAAATTCATACCAATAGCAGAATCACTTAATTAGCAATCTTTAAACTACAAGAATTCAATTGAACGCTATAAATACATTTCAGAAAGGGTGGAAAACACTAAATTAGCAATTTTTAAGTTACTAAAAATAAATTTTAATCTAATTTACAAAAAAAATTAAGGCAAAATAGCTTCGTACCAACAGCAGAATCACTTAATTAGCAATCCTTAAACTATAAAAATTCAATTGGATACTATAAATGCATTACATAAAGGGTAAAAAAACTGAAAACTAGGGTTTATGTAAATAGTTAAATACCAGATTTTGTGGCTAAGAGCAGAATCACTAAACCAGTTTTTAAGCTACTAAAATTAAAATTCACACTAATTTACATAAAAAAAAATAAATGGCACACAAAACAAGAAAAAAAAAATCCTATAAGAGGAAGAAAACTACAGAATCACTTAATTGACTATTTATAACAAAGAAAACACAAATTTACGCTACTTTACGTAAAAATAAAATAAAAATAAAAAATTTACCCGAGTATCGGAGGAAAAAAAACTATGGTTTCTGTAAACTCTAAGATGCCTGGGTTCCTGTACAGCAGAAAATTCACTAAATTAGCACTTTTTAAGCTACATTAAAAAAATTACGCAAAAGTTACACTAAAAAGTGCATATTTTTTGTTTTATTTTATAAAATGATTACCTGAGTAAAGGAGAATAAAAAACAGTTCAGAAACCGTTTTTTTAATAGAGAGAGAGAGAGAGAGAGTAAAATGAACACGGTAAATGAGTGAGGAGAAATATATATATTTACAGAGAGAGATAAATGTACCTATGTGAGATATATAGGTACATTTGTATATGCATATATATATTATATTTATATATATATATATATGTGTGTGTGTGTGTGTGTGTGTATTAATGTATGCATGGAAATGGAAATAAGAGTGTTGCAGGGGAGAGTGGAGCTGAGTGAGAGAAAGAGGAAAAAAAAGGAATCTTTTCTTACGTAACCAACTTAATTATGTAATTACTAATATTTCCCTCTTAGTTTTATAAATTGACTTATTTGGTCCTTATAATAAGTAAACGACTAAACCTAACTTTGTTCCCTATATTGTGTAAATGCTCTCGTCATTGTGTTCATAGTTATAATTGGTTAAAAAGAAAGGATCCGAATTCTGATGTGTTGAGAACAAAATCATATGGCTCAGTTTAACCAAGGGTGTGGTGGCCTTGAGCATGAGGAATTAAGCACGAGTGCCCGGAACCCATGGCCCACAGAAAACTCGGTTTGTAAATATGTTCACAAAAAATATATACGTGTAAATGTTATTTGATAGTAAAAAAAAAAGACATGTACACAAGTGAAATGACGCTATTATTTTTATGTCGTTAATATATATTAAAACTATAATTACACTATATGATGAAAAAAGAGTCTCACATGATATAAAAAAATAAATGGGAACAAGGAGAAACATGAGCCAAAAATGGAAGACACTGGTTTCTATCTCGTTTTGATGTATATGAAAAAAAAATTCATCGCTTTGTTGAATAATGACTGCTTAAATTAACCTTTGGCATATTCCATATTGTACTGCTATTGATCACTTACAATGTTAGTCTGTAAAATGGATTTTACCATTAGAAAAGGAATTTGCATGTAGTTTATTGACAAAATCAATTTTATTCCAAGAACAAAAGCAAGTCTCTATTTGGTCTCACATGTATAAACAGAATTATTTTTACCTTGTTTGTTGTGAAATGATTCGGATAGGCTTTTAGGTATACGGGACATTGTGTGCTATGTGATATTTGATTTTTCTTAGCTCTTGCAGCTTTTCCAAAGGTAATGATTCTTGTAATACATGCGTACAATATTTATCATATTAACGAGCATGCATGCCGATGTTAAAAAAAACAGAATTACTATTTTTTTACTCTCATTGCCAGAGTAAATTTTCTTCGTTACTCTAAAAGAATTAATGGACTAATGGTCATTTACTCTGGGGATAGTAAATAGGAGCTATTTAAGCTATGGAGCCTCAAAAATTATGGAAACGAAAGCTAAGGGGATCACATAGAATAGAATTTTTTCTAAAGTATTGAAATTATTACGGTAATTAATATATGGCTATTTTGAATTCAGTACACGGACACTGATAATGCGGGGGTAGGATAATTACTTGCAAGTACTGATTTACGTTTTCCAAAATGAATACTATAAAGTTGGAGTAATTACACTACTATATAATTAATATAAATCAGAGACGTTAAGTCTAAAAACAATACTTAAAGATGGAAAATAGACAGATTGAGACGAATTGTTTATTCATTAATATGAGTGTACAGAGGATATATCAAGAGACCCATGATGCTCTTTATATAATAGATGTTAGGGTTACATATGGTAGGAAAGTCCAAGATAGGCCTAATAGAGTAAGGCCCAAGATGACCAATAATATCCTACAACACTCTCCATTTGTACGTCTTGATTTCTTCGTCTTCATGCTGTCGATGTGAGTCGAGTTCATTCGCATTGCTAAACACATAAAAACCTTAGGGCCGGAAAACCCGTGTGGGACAAAACCAAAATTTCGATTCTTATTTTTCGGTATTATCAAGTCGACTAGACTTTTCAGGATAATCCGGATCATGAGCCATCAACTTAATGATAAGGCTAAGAGTTTGGGAAGTGCTGCATTTATGTGGACAACAGTAAAATGTGACCATATTATCGATGCATCAACCATAACCATTTATATTTATCGTCCGTCTTATGGTTGGATAAGTTCACAATAACTCATTCAATTCTTTACAAGAATTCTACGAGTCCATTTCGTGATCTTTACACATACTAGTCTTTCAAAGTGAGCATTAGTGGCATGGATTTCGGATTAATCACGAAATATATTTTCAAAGATAATCCAAATGCGATGCGATTATAAATCAAGCATCGTCTTTTGACCCGGGAATATCTCATCCAGTCAATGTCACAATATCAAAATGCTCTTATCAATCAACGACAAGCGAATGATAGTACAGACAATCATGTCTTAGCATCTAAATTCTTAATCAATCGATAACTGGCGAAATGATAAGGTAACTTTAAATGCTTTTAAAAAATGTGGTAGCAACCACTTGAAAGACATTTCAACTCCTCTAAAATACGCTTTTGGTCGTATTGAATGGAGGCTATGTAAAGAAATTTTAATTCTTTTATGAGCTATTACCAGATAATACTGTTTTTCTCGAATATTTTATAACTCAACAAGGTACGACAGGACCTACATGATTATAAGACCTCATATTTGACAAATCAATTTGGTTTTACCAAAGATTTTGATTTGGAACGACAGGTCCAGAATCGTTGTCACTGAGTACTCTTTTAGACAAATAGTTGGTGAAATTATGTGGTACACTGTTACCCACTATTTTCAAAAAAAATCAACTACCCCACAAGTATTGTCTAAAATTTCATAATTTAAAGTTTGGTCACATTTGTCAAAGGAATTTGCTCAAAACACTTTAAATTATTTCGAGAAATTTCGTAAACAGGCAAACCATAATCCAAAAGTATGTCCAAATGGAAAAATCATAATCCACATGGAAAAACATAATACAGATGAGCGAAAAAAAGGCTCAATGATTTATCAAAATCAATAAAGAAAGGTACCAAACTTATTTGAGCCACAAAACCGGGGGTCTCAAGAGTATCCTTTCAGTTATCTTTAACCACATTATCATCGGTTTTTTCAGCTTTATAATAGTTTTGAACTATTTAAGGAGTAGCCGTGCATGACCTTTGTCTTTATAGCATAGAGTTGCCTTGAGCATTATCTATTGCTTTGTGACAACGGGCCATATTGTTCCTTTCAATTACTGTCTTGGAGCCACATGTTTTCGATTTTGACGATTGTCTAAAATCTCGCTTGGCTAGGCGATTCATCGGGATCGCGACAGTTCGAGAAAAATAACACTTGTCTCGGTTCTCGATTCGTGAAAAAAAAATGTACACAAAGAGCATTAATATCAGGCAAACAATTCGTCATTGACCCAATAGGATTAAAACTACTAACCGGGATAATTTTCTTATCAAATAACATATGGGCGATAAAGGAACATGGTGAATATAAATTCACAATACTGCTTATGGAATACAATTTCCAAGCTAGTATTTTGGTGAAGGATTGCACCAATATTTCAATTTCAGGCATTTGTTCATCATAGACGTCATCACGTCTCAAATGTAACGGCTGAATAAAATCAACGCTTTAGCATTCATCCCGAGGGTAACAACAAACTCGTGTTTTACTCATCAAAGATGACATCCAAAAAAAATTTGGGCATCACATTTTCACACATTAGGGTGAGTAACATGTGGTGACGGATTAAAATCAGCGTTTAAACAGTCATTTCGCAAGTATGTTTTACGATTTTTCTCATCATAGATGGCATCCAACATGTGTTGTGAGTTCTGGATTATTTATCATATAAAACGACTGGTTTATATGTTTATGGTTTGCACAAGCACAAACGTTTTTTTCGAAACGACAGGTTCGAAAACATTAGTTTTGCTTCTCATGTGAATCGGTTCTCATTGATCGAACGACGGGTCGATACTGAAACACCAATTCGGCGAAACATACATCACTATATAAACACACTCGGGGAAATTATTATTTAGTCAACCCCTTTCGGTAGCTCTACTTGAAAAACGACCACGAAAGATGGTGCGGGTGGAGGGCACGAATGCCACTTAAAACCCGACCTCATTAGGATATCGACTTCCGCCTATATCTTTCCTATACATCGTATCCAAATAGGTATCCAAATAGGTAAGCCTAGTTGGGGAAGATTCATAATTTTTCCAACTTAAATGTGAAAATATATGATTTCGCAAATTAGCATATTTTACATAAGTGTACATGACAGTAAATAAATACATAGATCGTACATGCTTGCATAATTAAATAATATAGCATCAACATGATAATACATATTAGCACAATTTAAATTTACCAATTTACATTAAGCAATATATTACTCAATATTTTATATTATTCTGTGGCATATGTGTAAGTTTTATACATGGTAATTCATAATATACACTACAACATGCAAGTAAGTCAATTTGATTTATGGTAATTACCGAATTACTTAACAAGATTTATCTCATAAATATTCATTGCCCTAAGTATAAATTATATTCGGTTTCCGTAAACATACGCAATTGTTGTTAGTGTCCAATATTAATCATCTTTTAAACATAAACGGTACATTAAACCCTATATTCTTTCCTTGATAACTATGGCGAATATATAGAAAAGATCTAAACATATCGAGAATAAGTGTAAGTTAAGGATTATTTACTATCTTGGTATACCAACAATTATACAGTAGCACTAGAATTTATTTCTCTGTCAGTTTAAATCCTTACTGTTTACGTCAAACGTGTGTTTAGACTGGTCAAATACCCATTCAATTTTACATACCAAAGGATGCAATTACAGTTTGAAGCACGGAATTACAAGAATCACATATTATATATATATATAACTCATGGTGTTTTTCGTTTTTTTTTATGCACTAGCAAATTAGGTCAGATGCAATTTTCTACCTTCACAATTTATAAAAATAGGTTTATCTGTGTACCGTACGCCTCGTATTTTGGGAAAGGCCGATCGAACACAAAAAAAACTTCAAAGTTTGGCCGTATGTTTATAACTCAATATTCGAGCTTAAACCCTGTTCTTCGAACAAATACCTCAATCTCCTAGCTTTTATTTCAGTCTCCGCGAGTAAAGTGCCGATAACGTGTTGTGTGACATATTAGCTCACATATATATGTATATAGTATAGGGAGAGAATATAGAGAGAGACAACAAGACGAAATGTTTATTCATTAATATGAGTGTACATATGGATAAAGAGACCCCTGATCCTCCTCTATTAGGGTTACATATGCTAGGAAAGTCCAAGATAGGCCCAATAGAGTAAGGCCCAAGATGACCAATAATATTCTACAACATAGATGAATTAGCTAGAGAAATTCTGAAAGTATACTTTTGTTATGTGATTAAATTGAGTAGCTTATGTGATTATATATTTCTAAAATTATTATTTCCGTATTAGAAACTCATGAAAAAATATACATTTATATCCTCAAATGATTTTATATTTTAAATAAACCCTAGTAAAATTGCAAATGCTACTAGTTCTTATAATTGTACACCACATCAAACCTCGTTGGGTCTTACGTGTATTTTCCAATTTATACATTTGATCCAAAAGTTAAAAGCAACCACTCTTTTAACACACACTACCAAAATGAAAATTTTGAAACACTTTTAATATAGTATTTAAACATATATATGTATATGTATATATATATATATATATATGTATATGTATATGTATATATATATATATGTATATGTATATGTTCAATCTCTTATGTCATTTTGAGATCCACTTCCCACCCTTGGTTGGTTTGGTTTTTATTTTGTTCACTCTCTTGGACGGGACAAAGTCCGATTCGATAAAAAAATACATCTTTAATCAATAATTTTTTTAAAATTTTAATTAATATCCAAGTTTAGGGTGGTCCATACTATGGTTCTTCATTTTTATTTGGGTTTTTATTGGGTTGATAAAAAAAACTATAGTTGATTTGAAAAACTATTTGTTTTTGGATGGGTATTTGAATTTTAAGCAAACCGTGTTTTAAGTGTAGGTTAACTCCATAGAAATTATGTTGGATTTCTGTTTATATGTGGGATTTTGAATTTGGATTGAGAAACTAAAGTATTTTCAAACAGTATAGAGCATTATGTAGAATTTGAACTTGAACTTGAACTTTGGTACATAATTATTTTCTAGCTTATTTAATTATCATTAGTATAGACCAATATTCATTCACCTTGCGTATGGTTTGTAATGAAAGAAAATGAATAATCACCGAGAAATTTGTTTTCTATTAAATAATTTAAATTATTTTACGTACTTGATAAGATCTTAAACAAATAAGCCAAAGTATATGGTTTATAAACCATAATTTGAACAATATAAATTATGGAGCCTCAAAAAGTTTAGAAACGAAAGGTAAAAGGACCACAAAGAACTTTGTCTCAAATGTATGAATCATTCCTGTATTTAATAGTGGACAACTTTTTATTTAGATTTGTGGGAACCACCAGTACGGATATTGATGATCTGGCTAGGATTTTTTATTTTTATTTTGTAATCTGTGGCTAGGATTATTGTTGCTTGCCTACTTGGCATATTTGTGGTACTGATTTACGTTTTCCAAATAAATACTGTATAAACTTTTAATTATACTTAAGTGAAAATTGTACTGGTAGAAAAAAAAAATCTTTCTTTTGGAGGGTTAAAATAGAGAAATTCTGAAAGTATATTTTGAGCATGAGTTTTCTTCCCAGTGTCAGTGCATTACTCATAGTATTTCTGAAGTGGTCTTGTTAAAATGGATAACTACTAATTAGGACTTTGAGTTTTTTATATTCTAATTACTAACTAGTATACTTGTATTTAGTAATCACCTTGTTTTTTTTTTTAATGTCATGTTTTCAAACTTTTCCATCTTCGGAAAGTAAATGCTAAACATTGTGTGATGGGTGGGTAATGACATATGATTTGTGTCAAAATGTTTTTTTAATAAACTTTTTCCTGAGTCGATATGTTCATGATTTTTTTTTATATACATAGGTGAATTTTTTTATGCAGATATTGATTCGAACACTTGGAAAATGAATAAAAAAGTAAAAGACAAACAAGGATGAAGGAACTTAGTAAATTGGTATGCTCTGAATTTCTATTTCTAGAAATATTTGCTTTTGTGCTACACTATACATATATGATATCAATTCTTAGTTATTCACAAATCATTATTGATAACCCATGCCGATGAACATGTTGTGAGTAATACACCTTTTCTTTAATTGGGAAAATGTTCATGAATTATTTTACAAACAGATTAATGAAAAAATTATATTGTGCCAATATTTATGATTGACAACTACGTTTTTGGAGAGGAAAGTAAATAAATTGACAAGCTATGCCAGACCGTCCACCAATGTAAAATTCCCCTAATTGCTCAGTTTAATTAAGAGGACTGTTTTTCTCCTTTTTCTTTTTAAGGTAATGGCCCTAATGGGGCATGCTTCATTTATAAAACAACACATTTGTATTTAAGTTATAACACGTATATTTGGGGAGTAATTGATTAATCATTCATAAATTTGGAGAGAAACATTAATGAATTTTTCAAAATTATTAAACAAATAATAATAAAGATTACAAATAACTTATTGATACATGCTTGTAATATCCTCAGTTTCGCATCTTTATAAGCGGGGGCGAAGCTAGATCATTAATTTTTATGCAAATTCGGCACCCACAGTTTATATTGAATTTTGACTTCACCAATTATAAGAAAATTAAAGTCCAAAGGAAGGACGAAAAGAAAAATGAAACAAGATGAACAGAACATATGAAACCAGAATTCATAAATTTTCCATTCGGCTATAGTTAGTTAGTTTGTCAAATCAGCACACTATGAGACTACGGTAACAAATAAGGTTTCTTTTCTTCCAAAAAATTTGTCCTTATAAGAATAAATAACTTAAGCGTTATTAAGCTCCCCAATCCTAGTTAGTTGTATGATACACACTGATATAAAAAGCTCGCGTCATCTCGAAAATGCTTCGATTCAACAAAGGTTAAGAAGGCAGAAAATGGATCACTTTTTAGGCCGATAAAGTTTACGCTTTTAACTAAGCTTTGGAAAAGGCTCTTTATAGCTACGATTTTCGTTTTTATTAACATTGTTAATCATAAATTAAATTTGAAAATTTTGAACAAAAACTCAAGTTTTAAGCTTTTGCACTTGTCTGTAGAGTTAAGATGGAATGGCAGGAATGACATCTCATCAGCAAAAAGAAGAGAAAGAAATTATAAAGTAAAATTTTCTTTTTGTAAGCAAGCATTTAAGATGCAAACTTGCAAACGTCCAATAATTTAAAATTAACATTTTACAACCTTCTTTCGACCTATACAGAAGAAGAAAAAAAGTATCTCATCTCCAAAGCACTTCAGGTGCTTGGCCAAGAAACAAAATCCAACAACTAAAAACATTCACTTAAACCCTTCTGTTTATTTGGCCTGGCAAAGCATACGAACACGCACATTTAACAAAAGAGACTAAATAAATATCTATTTACAGCCCGTTGGCATCGCTTTTTCAGAGAGTATCCTGAAAACAATCATTTACCAAACAGACCCTTATGTTAAAAGGCTTTGCTAGGGTCAGCAAGTCGTGGATATACCGAACTACTACTAGGGCTATTTTGGTAAAAGAGCTCAGCCTCTGGAAAGGAATTATTTCTCGGCACATCAAGTAAAATATCTTCGTCTGAATTTTCCGCCATAAATTGGAATGTGTCCACCATGGGGAATAGGCTTCTTGGTGTAAATAACGAGCAGCTATTTTCTAGGAAGTTATTGAAACTGGGACTTTTATTCATCATCGTCTTCGTCCCTGAGATAAAAAAAAATTGATCAATATAAATATTTAATGCAAAAAACCCGCATTTGCTTCTTCAGTTTGAATATACAAGATATTTTGTTCATTTTTCCTTGAATTTTAATTCCACCTTTAGATTTAAAGGAAAGTTGCAGTTTTTAGTCCTGATTTCTTAATTGGGTAACAAAAATTTCAAGTCTTGCACAAGTCCCAGGTCCAGATCTTTTCAGTCCCACGCGACTGTCTTTGGTGTATATTTAACTTCGAGCAATCACAAAACCACTTTATTATAATAGTTCCTAACTTCCACTTAGTCCCATGTTGTTCTCAAATTTCTCGGTTTAGTATACTTGGTCCATTTACTCCAACTTTATTCTCAAATTTTGCTTATGTATGTGGCTTAATAGATACGCACGCACAGACTATTTGCGAGGAAATCCTATTACTCTTACTTTTTTTTTTTTTTTATGCTTATTATATTCGACCTTGAATACAAGGAATCCTCTAAACATATGGTTGGTTCACGTAATTTCTTTATGCATATGAAAAGCCAACAGTACACTAATGATCAAACTAATTAAAATCACACAAATTCATGATTAAAGCGTTGCTCGGTTGCTCCTACATGTATGAAGCTAACCTGAACCAATTCGAAAGTGGCTATCACGCGATTTCTTTGCGTTTGTTGAAGAACCATATGCAAGCAATTTAGCTCTTTCTCGAGAACCAAATCCATTCTTGCTACCTTCGTCTTCTTTATCCTATAACCGAAACACAATAGCATTGATACAAACATATATACCAATTAATGAACTTAACTAATTATGAAGGATATATATACCTTGAGAATGCTATATCGTTCAACCCAAGCTGATTTTGTAAAACCAGTCAATGCAAGCATCTTAAGTTTCTCGCATTCTTTAGCTTTCACACCAGAGAAAGACAAGTCTAAAACTCCTTCTGAAAGAAGTTTCTGGAAAGAAAGTAAATCCTCCTCAAACTCAGGACTAGTGAACATGCTTTCAAGGCTGTAAAACAAATGAGAAACATTAAAAAAAAGGAATACAAGAACTCATTATGATTGCCTAATTATCTCTCAAAACTTGAATATGGTGCCTTGTTTTTTTTTTGAAAATATATATGGTGCCTTGTTGAAATGATCTATGCTGGTTTATAAATAGTATTTTGTACTAATGCTTTCAATGCATTACTATTATTATAACAGAAGTAAATCTACCCGTGCACAAAATGGATAACCCCCATAGGGCTTTTTTGGTTGCAGTTTTCAAGCAAATAAGCTTGGGTTTCTTTAGGAGAGAAAAAAGTTGGGTGTTCCCACTGCAAGAAGCTTTTAGCTACTGTGGGCCAAAAAAAAAAATTCAGGCTGAACAGCCATATGTGGTCCATCTTTTGGAAAAAAAAACCCGGAAGACTGAACTTAAAAAATGCAACCAAACAAGGTCATAAACTGTCGTCTTAGAACTTTTTTAGCAAGGACCTCAAACTGTTGCTTGATTATAATTTTAATTGTGAGAAAATATGTTGATCTATTTACATCACTAACACTTTCAATTTCAAAATATGTTGCCAAGACAGCCGTCAACTTTGAATTAACTGGCAACTGTTTAATTAAGTTCGAGAGTTGAAAGTGATGTTTTGATCATATAATTTTGCGCAGAGGCCTAAAGGACTGCAAATACTGTAAAGACAATCTTCAAGTAGGACGTAAGATTCTTAGCATGTAATTATTTCATTTAGACCCAGGTCCAGAATAACTGTCAAAAGGGATGATAGTTTCGCCACTGTATACTAGATCTCCACCGTCATACAATAGACTGACTACTAAAAAAAAACTTCTTTTTCAGAATCTGATTCCCAAAATAAATGAGTTAGATAAAAACCTGAAAGGAAGTGTAGCAATATCAAAATCCAGAAGAAGTTGCAGCAACTGTTTCTGCTCTTCGTTCGACACATGACTTGCAAAGACCTCATAATTTATAATTTCCTGCAAATTAATTTAAGTGCTTAAACTATATTTTCTTTTCTTTTTTATTTTTATTTTCTGGGGGTAGTTTTCTGTTAAAGATAACCCTAAAAAGTTTGAAACAGACAGGCTTACAATACTTATTTTTCCTCTGGATCAACATCATAAGATGATACATTTGCACGAGCAGGGGTTTAAGAATAAATTCATAGGACAGTAAGATGCTTACTTTAAGATCTATTGGACACAGCGGTGAGTTATGACCTTCTAAAATCAGTTGCATTTCATGCTCATCCTTGTCCCTGCAATTTCAATGTGAAAATGGAACAAAGGAATGGTCAGGCGAAACCAGTAAAGTAGCAAATCCTCTTTTTCCTCAAGTTAGAAAACAAATTACCATGATAGTTAAAATAATTCAAGCTTCCAAATTTTTCTTAGCTTTTACAAGTTTTCTTAATACAAACTCATTTACATTTAAGTATGTGAAGTTTCAACCACCAATAAACAAAGCCCAGCATGAGAAGTACTATGAAAAGCAGATATCACTATTGATGCATATATAACAACAATCAGTATAGACTTTTTTTTTCATTGCGGAATTCATATACAAATAGGTTAAACCAATTCTACTAAAAAAATACAAGTAAAAGGAAAATGTAACCTACCCATTATAAAGGTTATCACGTTGCATCCCAAACCCAAATGGCTTTTCAGTATTCTCTATCACAACCTTATTAACATGCGAACAAAATGTAGGTGAATTGTGTATATTCTCAACCGAAATAGAGCTAGCTTCAGATTCCTCTTCTTGAGCTATAGAACTTGGGTGTCTAATAAGAACACTCCCGTGGCCTATTTCAACAGATACCATTGGTAATTCACTGTCGAAAAGCAAATCTTCGTCTGAAGATCCAGAGAAAAGAGAATACTGTTGTTCATGTAATATAGTATATAAGTCTTTTGTAAGCTTCTCCACTTGAGATTGATTTGGTCTATCAATACAAGTTCGTTTCCTTAAAGGTACTGTTTGGTCCCACACAACTGATTGAGCCGGACCTAAAAAGGAAAAAGTAAAACTCTTTTAGACGAAAAAAATCATCAGCTATAGAGTGCCAACATCACAAATCTTCAGTAAAGTGGTCAATCATATTAGTGGCAAATTTCACTAATCTCCTAAGGTTTGGCCCATACAAACAAATGTTGTTGGTGATAATCAATATTCGAAAACCCGTGTAACATAGTAAAAATCTTGTAAATGAGCATGTAATTAGGAGTAATAAACGCACCTGTTAAATTGCTTACATCTACACTGCCATACTGCACAAAGCTCTCCGAGCCATTTGATACAACAGACCCAGAACTTGATCTATTACTCATATCATTTTCCATAATCTTAACCAAACCACTGTTGTAACTAGGAGAGATCTTTTTGAAAACTGACTTTTCATTGTTTTGCTTTCTCTTCAAAACAACCTTTGGTTCCTTGGGCTTAATAGAAATAATGTTTGCTCTTGGGATTTTGTAAGCTTCATATTCATCTGGTTCGGCCCGAGAATGAAGAGGGGTGTAGTTTACAAGTGATCCTTTTGTTCTCCACCGAGAGCCGCACGCATTGCACAATATAGGCTTCTCTGGTGGCCCATTACGCCATAGAGGTGTGCCTGTAGATACATATACTTTTGTCAACATTACGGAGATGAAAATAGAAAAGTAGTAGACAAATTATTGTACTACTTGGGAAGAGGTTTGAAATTGAACTGATTCGGACAATACAAACATAATAGATCATCAAATAAGTGTAACAGAAGTACGATAATTTGGCTTCATTTGGTTGCAGCATTTAAGCTCAATTTTGATTTTTACTTGAATGTTGGACTGTGTTTAGATGATCAGATAAAAACTTGAGCTTATCCTGCTTTTTTGCCTGAAAAAGATAGAAGCTTTAAGCTGGATGAAGCTAGTTTTTCCAGATGGTATAGCCTATATGCTTAAAATCTGCAAGCAAACAAGCCCTTTATAATGACAAACAATGGTCTGATCCTAGGACAAAAACAAGGTGATGTTACAAGAAAAACGCTTTAAGTTTATGAATTTCAAAACGACAAGGATTGCGAGTTGATAATCAAGGCAATGCTATGCATACACAAAAGATACAAAGAATTCAATCTAATAGGAAATTAATGCAGTGATTCAAGTTTTGCATACAAAGAATTCGAACTTTCGAAGTCATGTCCGCACACCAGTCTAACTTCGTGTGTACAGGTGACCGAACCTACTTATGATCTCAAAACAACTAACACAAGATGCAGCTGAAATGAATACTGATGTCTTCTAGCAGTTCAAAACAATTAAATAAATTGTTAAAGACGTAATCTTTAGGGAAGACTATCAGAATGCAAGTTTTTTAGAAGATAAAACTACCAGACCATAGATTACTCCGAAATATTTACAGTTGTTCAAGCTCTGATAGAAAAAAAAAAGACAATGGCACAAAGGCTAGAAAGTTCGATCTTTTACTCAGCAAAATCAGGTCTAAATAGGAAATTTTGCAAAAAATGTAGCATGGTTGACAAATTGTATACGGAAAATACGACGATTATGACTAAAAATAGGTTCTTTTCAATTTCTTGGTTGGGATTGGGAATTGTTTGGTCATCAACATGGTAGTTACTGTCTAAAGCAATTGAGAATTACAATTTCAAGCAAGAAACCAGAAAACAAAATTTGGTTTAGCTTGGGACTTGTTCGGCTGCGGTATTAAAGCAAATTTAATCCTTATTTGAGGTAGACGGGAAAATCGGTTCCTTAAGCTTACAATTTCTTAAACTTCTAAGGTACAAAAACCTTCTTAAGCTAGCCAAAAAATGAAGTGCACGTAGGAGCAAAAAAAGAGAATGAGCTCAAAAGCTGCACCCAAACAAGCTAATTTTCAAGAAATGCCAATAAAAAACAATAGGTGCATACTATCAAGAAAGTATTGCGATTCCAAAAGTTTCAGGTATGAGCTTTATTAAGTACTCAAGAACACACAAAAGAACTAAAAATATGAAGATAACAGAAAATTCTACACCGGAACACAGCTTATTTCTTTTTCTCTCTGACAAATTAGAATAAAACATTTACTAAAACTTGAAAAAATTGAAGAAAATAACAAAAAAAAAGCTCACTTGTAACACCACAATGATAGCAAGGTCCATGCTTGCCCATATCTACAATTTCTATAAAAAAAATTCTAATAATAACAATAATTGCCAATGAGAAAACAATGAAAAAAAGAGCAAAATAGAGTTGCAAAGGTACTCTCCAAAGAAAAATCAACAAATTTGAGAAAAAAACAATAATTTACAACCCTCTTGGAGAAAAGTTTGTTTCTTTAATAAGAAAAACCCAAGAAACCCATAAAAAGTTATTAGTTAAAAAAACTGAAAAAAGAAGAAGCAAGAAAAAATGAAAAGAGTGAATTAGAAAATTCTCAGTTGAGTCTTTCAAGAATTCAATGGGAATAATGAAGAAAGATTGAAGAATTCTAATAATGGTTGGGAAGAAAAGGTTAAATGGGAAAAAAGGTTGGGTTTGTGAATAAAACTTTTCTTGTATGTATGTAATGTATGTATGTAATGTGTATGAAGTAAATGTTTCAGCTTTGTATTACTTTATTGGTTTGATGTTATTCAACCTTTCCATCTCTTTCTTCCCACTGTTTATTTGTTTTTAAATTTTTTAAATACATTTTTCAAATGTTGGAGTTAATGGGAAGAAGAATATGTACTGTTTGAATATGGACTTTTATGTTAAACACATCATCCCCACAAAACCAAATGGCAAATACTATGGAAGTAGTAATAATTTGTGGTTTGGGATAAAAACAAAAAAAACTTTGGTCATGTAAATAAAAGAAAGCAAGAGACTTGAAAACAAGAAATATGGAAATTTCTTGACCTCTTTTTTCTTTTTGAAATGTTATACAAGTACATCATCCATAAGGTTTGGAATAATACAAGAATCCACCTCATTTTCAGGACATTACACTTATTGTCTTTCGATTTTAACATAAAGATTAAAGAAGAACCCGAAGTGAGGCTGGTGAACTATTTCTCTAACGCCTTTTCTTTTAACGTAAAAAAAATAAAGAAGATTGCAATAAATAATTATCATTTTTGGTCAATTTCCTTAAACATGATATATTTCGTGTGTAATTTGTTTCACATACTCCCATTTGATATAAACATGGAAATCTGATATATTCACTTTACAGTTTACTTTTGCTAATACTTGAAGGTTAAAAACTTAAAATGACTTGTCAGCATTTTATTTAGGACCGAGGGTCATTTTTTACATCAAATAAAGTTCTAAGGGTGTGTGTGTACTCCATCTATGCATCTTTTTCGCCACTTATTAGGATTCTGATAAGGGGAAAAAAATTCAAAATATTTATGTGCATGTTATCGTGTTGATAATTGCATTTTTTTGTGTATAACTTGAGATTTTAATAACTATAAAGTCACATGGCTTAAATATTTGTTGTCACAATACACATTTATCCGTAAACTAGATTAAATGGAACTTTCATGTTGGTCCCACTTATATAACTATTTTTGTAACAAAACTTTGTCTTTCAGTTAAAACCTACTATGATGACGAGGCTTTAGCCAATCGCCAAAACTCATATTTCTTCTTAATTTTATTTCGCTATATCCTTGAGTGAATAAAAACGGTTACCCTATCCATTTAAATATTGCCAATGAAGTTGCCTATAGACAATTCAGGTTAGAACTAAATAAGGTAAACAAAATTCAATTCTCATTAGTTTAAACTTGAATTTTCTGTACGCGTTTTGTGGTTTTCTGGATGATAATGTTGAAAATGGACTTCTTGCATATCGTGAGGAATGAGGATTATATTTATGTGTATAGTCAAATTGCCCCTATTCTACATCATAAATTGGGGGGTATCTATTACTATTACAGTATTACTTATGGCTTAAGATTTTGTTTTTGTTTGATACTCAGATTTATAATAGTATCCTATTTGGTTCTCATAGTACAATTGTCACAAGTTAGATTCTCGGTAGTCAGTACCCGAAAATATACTTTCAGAAATGTCATTTTTAAAACAATTATCATATATTTTTCCTTTTCTTGGTAAGAATATTTCACATTTTGCACTTGTTTCTGTTTGGGAACCCCTGTTTGAGCAACTTAACAAGTGATAGCAACCAGATTTGAAGAAAGGTTTTTTTTTTTTTTGGTATTCAGTAATCTAGAACCCAAAGTATGCCACACATTATCAAGGTATCAACATGAACACGTTTGGTTAAGTGCCATGGTTACAAAGGTCCGTACGCAATCATCATTTTTCATATGTAAGTATTTTATATCCAATAGTGAGGAAATCTTCATTTTTATGAAGATGTTATGCGTCTTAATCATATGCCAATACATCACCGGGAGTATTCTTCTAGCTACCCCACTGTATATCCTTATCGTCCTTATGGGAAATCGAAAATCAACGTCTCCTTTCGATAGGTTTCGCCATTTCGGAAAAAAGTAAAAAAGAACATATACCATATGATGACACTTATGTTCATATAAAATGTATTTATTAGTATTATTTTTAATTATATAGTAACTTCTATATTTACACCAGATCAAACTCAACAGGTAAAATTTAAAGTGATGTAACAATAATCAATTAAAAAAACTACTCATCTCTTTAATACAAGATTAAATACTATAAATGACTAAAATGAGAACTCTTTATTTCACTTTTTGGTTTAAAATGAAAATGCACAAAAATATTTTGAGTCTTGGGAGGGTGCAGTAAAAAGGCTCCACAACAATTTATCTACATTATCTGTCCTATGTTCCTATTGGTTTCTTTCATAATCGTATATATATGATGTATCCAATGTAGAAAGACACCTGTCCTTAGAGACATAAGGAATCATAATTGATAAATGTTCCAAATTTGGCCGGCTATAAAACCAAAGAATTAGTTGGTTTTCACGTATTGATTTGGTTTGGATAAGATTAATATAATAAGTAGTATTTTCTAGACTATATTTGATAATGGGTCTAAAGAGGCCGAAAGTCATGGCTAAGTAACATGACCATGACTTGCACTCTTATTATTTTTGCTTTAGCTTGCATCACATGCTCTCTTTTTCCACCCAACTTGTTTTAAACTCATCTTTGGCCGTCCATATTACGTAAAGTCTTAATCACCTGTCCAAATCTGATAGTTCTGACCATCCGATTCGAATTACTGTAGTTTGCTTAACATCAAAGTAAAAATACATACATATATTACTATTGCTGCTCAAAGACAAACTTACCGGCACTTATCAATGGATATATGCAAGTTCACAATATAGCCTTTTTTTTTAATAAAAAATGGTGAATTGCTTTCGATTTTTACACAGTTCCGATAGAAACTATACATGTGAAGGAGTCTAAAAGAAGTTACGACCCCCTCCGTTTGATAAAAAAATATCAATAGATATTTACCATGTTTTTACTAAATGATTGCGCATTAATCCATTTTCCGCCTCTATAGTATAAATGTATAATAAAAAAAATGTACATGATAGAAATTAGGCATCATGTGTGGATGCATATATCAGGTCTTTTGCAAGATCTTATGTAGAGATCATAATAGACTAATTATATTAATACTTCGTGTTAATTTTGAAGCAGGGGTAAAATCGGTAACTAGGAGAGTGTCAAATCATTAATTTTTACACAATATACTAAAATACAAGTCAAAAAATAAAAATAAAAAATTACAATTTCAAAGTTGATGGAGGATGACGTAGTCCCGATAGTCATCACTTAGCTTCCGCTCTAATTTTTAGTAGGTCCTTAATAAGCTGACTATATATATATATATATATTAGATACAATTTTTAAATATTGGATATATGCATTTACATCCAAATCTCCCAATACAATAATTGAACTCTTTATAATAAAATTTAAAGAGCCAATACAAGAAATAGTTACATCCACTGATCACAACAAAATAATTACTTTATTAAAAAAAATTCGAAAATGTTTAACTCGACATGTGGTCAAAATTATTGGTAATTCGTTTTCACAAACCAATTAAGGACCAATTTTATCTACAAACAATACCCCCACGACTGGTCTAGGGTAACTTGTGGATTCAGGCAATTCCCTTCATGATATTGGGGAATAATAATTTGGACTTAACGAGATTAAGTACATTTCATTTGTTTTCTTTTTGCCAAAATTAGCTCCGGTTAAAGCTATTAAAATATAAATCACCTGTCGACTTTAAATTCAGCACATATACAGCTCCAAAGCACCAGTTTTTGCAACTTGATAAGAAAATACCAAATGAATGGTTTTATTGAGAATTAATTGTAGTATTGGAATTTCGTGAAAAGGAAATAATTGGGATGATCCGTTAGTGAAATTTCATGTTCATGCCACGTAATGTGCATCATTTCTTAATGTGGGTTCCAATAATAATAGTATAGGAGCTGTTGGAAGTTCATAAGTGGATTAATGATTTCTTTATTTGTATAGTAGTTGTGTTAGTTAGTGTTATGCGTGTTTATTATATCTCTATTCAGACCTTTCAATACATAACTTGTGCACCAAAGAAAAAGGTTGTGACGTGTACGATGAAAACAAAAAAAAATTGAGTGAATTTTAGCAGTAACACTTTGAAATTCTCATCTAATGAGTGAGATGCCCCTCTCAAAATTAATTTTGTTCTTCAATTGTTAAAATCAGAAATTGAAGGTCTAGACAGTAATATTTAGATATCGGGTGGTTAAAATAGTATTACTTTCAAAGTTTTTGGATAAAAGTTGTTCAATTTTCTATGTTAGGGACAATGGCAACTGTCCAACTAACTATTGAGTACTTAATTGTAATTTGATAGATTCTCAAATTGGATCTCCATTTTGTGCAGTTATTGAGTTAGACAGTAAAATTTCCAGTCACCTTCACAACCATCAGATTAAAAAATAAAGGGTTAGATGATACTTTTTCAATAACTAATTTAATTTTTTAATTTTTATTATATATTAGACAAATTATGATTTAATAAATTAAAAACAAATTTTACAACACAATAAAAACTCAAATAAAAATATAGAATCCTAGTGTATACTACCCTAAATTTAAATATTAATCAAATTTTTTTAAAAAAATAACAATTAAATATTTATTTTTAAAAACGAAAATCTGTGCGTTGAATTGATTGATTTACACCAAAGAAAAACCCTCTCAAATTCATCAACACAGTCCATTCGCACAGTCATTGTTGGAACTATGCCATTTGGACTTTGAAAATTATCAGTTGTCTAATAAATATAAAAAAATTGAAAGTTGAAGGTACACATGCTTTACTCCAAGCATTTATTGATTCGACAGGTTTCTGCCTTTAATTCGGCAAACGGTGAGGATGGGGGAAGGGAGAGGCGAACAATGGAGAAGGAGGGACCTTTAATTTGGCAAACGGGGATGGGGGATGGGGGAAGGGAGAGGCGGAAGATGGAGAAGGAAGGACCTTTAATTCACAAGAGAGGTGGCAGTGAACCCTACTATAAAAAGGTCTGCAATTTTGTTCCTAAAAATTTGGACGAAGAAAATGACTGCAATTATTATTAATTACTTGGTCATATGCCTAAAATAATTGCCTTCTAAAACATGTGTACCTTCAACTTTCAATTTTTTTTTTATATTTATAAGACTAAACTGATAGTTTTCAAAGTCCAAATAGCATAGTTCCAAACAATGACTATGAGATTAACGTTTTAAAAGCCAGAGCTACAATTATTTTCATGTTGATCACTTGGGACCGAAAAAGAAAAAATGTATGGACATTTATCGTGTAACTAAAAATTATAATAGATTGCAATATTAATCCGTCTAGAGCTATGAGTCTTAAGGTTCGAGTCTTAGACCATGCGAAGGGAAGGCCTATTAACACCACAATCAACCCGACAGTGTGCATTAATTCTTCCTCTATTAACACCATGTATTTACTTAACAAAAGGGAACACAAGTCCTCATTAAACTAAAAGAGTTGCTGAAAAGATTTATTGCCACAATTTCGATCCGAGTGCTCACGGATCCTCGTTTATTTTGCTTCAATCCCTTCTCTTCTTCTTCTTCTTCTCATTATTCTCTGCGTTCTTAAGCTGCAATACGAAGTTAAACAAACGTTTCCAGTAAGGATAATGACAAGATCTTTCTTGATAGAAACACAGCAACAATAAATTAGATACTTCAACAAAAGAGTGCTACAAAAACTCACCATGATGATAAGAATACGAACAAACACAGCAGCAAAATCAGTGAAAAGGGTAAGAGCGTGCTTCACATAGTCAAGATCCCCAAGGTGAGCCCTCTCAATTATCTCCTGGGTATCTACCACAATATAGCCCACAAACACCAAAAGTCCAAAGTATAACTGCAAAAAAACACATCTCATCAAAATAATGTATCAAAATATAGTTAATATGTACGTTACCTAATTAGTCCGCCTATTCACAGGTTATAATTAAAGAACCTCGGATCCAAAATCATGGGACCTGGGAACAACTTAACAACGATCAGAACCACTCAGAGTATATCATCTTCATAATCAATCTCAAATATAAAAGGAGACAATAACTTGTACCATAGTACCAAAGAAATCTACCATGATACCATGGGCTTAAACAGTTTAACAACAATCTAATCTTTTCAGAAAATGGACGATATACCTTCTAATTAGTCTCAAGTCTATATTTGATAAGAAAACCTAAATTTCGTTAACAAAGATTGTCCTCCATTGATCATTCGTAAAAATCATAAGATATCAACAAAAAAAAAGGTGATAAATAGACACATACCTCAAAGTTGAAGAGGGCTGCAGAACCTCCAAAAATGGAAGATGCAAAGTGCAACCAGAACAGGATTGAGACACCAGATGAGAGAAAACCACCCAGATAGAGATACTCCCTTCGCTTTGCCAACATGGCAGCCACTGAGAAACAACCAAAGGCCACTCCACAACCCACAAAGGCACTCACCAGAATACTGCAATGAATCAAAGCACATCCACTTAAAGAGTTTTGAGGAGTTCAAAAAAAAGAATGTGAACCAGAACTGCGACACATGCCAAGGTATTATGCACAGAAAAACAAAACTACAGAAAAGAAACAAGAAGTAAACCATAGAAAGCCAAATAGATCCAAAAGGGTAGTAGATTCTCCCATGGCATGGGAAAATCAACATTAAGTTGTTCAATATCTGTCTCCAGAACAAATGTTTAACAGTACTTCAATAATAAAAAGGCACAACCACCACCATATCAAACAAGATAAGAGAACGCCATAAGCAAATCATTAGTTTAAACACCTAGGCGCTTATATGATTAGACACAGCAGGTATAGCAGAAGTCAGATGATACCTATAAACTAGATGGGCATAACAAAATCTCAACACAAAAAATAGCCCGATAGAAGGCAATCAATCAAGCAACTGCAACAACACATTTGGTTTTAGAGGTCAAGAAAAGTTAAGAAGTACTAAACATTTACACAATGGCAAAGCAATCAACAAAGCCAACTTGATATCAACTACGTCAAACGACTTGTTAGGAAAAGAAATACAAATTCTAACACAAGGACATAAGCACGCTTCCATTCTAATTTTTAGAAATGCCTTTCTTTATAAAATATTTTCTTGACCACCCTTTACTTCAAATTCAAATAAACGGATTAAGATGATTATCTTTAAACTTGATAGATAAAAAGATAAAAGGCTGCATAACAGGAGAAAAAGAAAACTAAAGTTATCGAACTTTTTTTTTTTGGTTTTATTTTCAATGAAATTGGGATGTTTGATGAAGAATATCTATGGAATACGAGGCTGAAAACTGGGAGAAATGAAGAGTTACACGGAGAGAGAGAGAGAGAATGTGAGATGCTAAATATTTAAATATAATTTGGCAGTTGCAGCTTCTCAGGGTTACATGGGACCAAATGTACGGTCCAGTACCTCGACCACATACTTTCTCGTTTGGTAACAGAATTTCGAGAAGCAAGTAACAAAAAGTGACTTCAACAGTTACTAAGCTTTCATATCAATATCATAAAATTCAGCACCCAGGCTCATTAAATCTGACAAAACAGGCAAACTGGAAGCAGCAAGATGATATATATATATATATATATATATAGTATGGTTTATATTAATAATTCCATAAGACCCAAATAGATGATTCCTAAAGCTAAAAACTCATGCAACTTGAAGAAAAAAGCCACTTACTGTTTGATCTTAAATACTACTCCTATTAAAAAGGACCAGAGTGGCACAAAAGACCACAACCACTACTGTTAGTATTTTTACTTGAAAGGACTAGAAAATCTCAAAATTGCAGAAAAAACCAAGCAAGTTATACATATACGAGAAAGAGAAAATAGCTAAGAAAATGGCGACTTGCCTTGGGTCTACTCCAATAGCCAAGTCAATCAGAGGGCCGATTGAAGCTCCCTGGAACATTGCTGATGCCATCAGTAGACTAACCCTCTTTTGCTGCTCATTCAAAAGATTTAATAGAATCAATAACCAATAAAGACAAGAAGAAAAACATACAGATTGGACCTCTTTTGCAGCCCATTACAAAAATAAAATTAAAAAAACACCGAAATCTGATAAAGAGAAGAAGAAAAACATGAAGACCAACACTCTTTGATTGCTCGTTCATTTTTTGTTCGAAAAACTAACATCTAACAATGAGAAGAATAAAAACAGGTAAATATCCAAACCGCGATACAACAAGAACACAATGATACACAATTAAAGAAACAAAAAAACGCAAATCAAACTACCTCTTCATGTGGTGAGGTTGATAATAACCAAGCCATAGTTCCAAAGCACGCAAGTGTGGTAAGGAGGCCACCAATGTTCCAGATGATATGAAGGTAGGCCCCAACAGCCGAAGCAACGAGAGCACAACATAGAGCGAGATAAACCTGTAAACATTTTACCGAGTGTTACAATAAGTAATAAATTAGAAAGTAACTTAACTTACAGCTACTATACAACATGTGCGTGCACTCTTAAACAGCTGCTTAAACTTGTTGCAATCTCTTAATTTCCTATTAATACAGTTACGAAAAATAAACAGAGAACAATACAGATTTTTAAGCTTCTATATTTGTTTACTTCCTCCTCTCTTGAAATACTTAATGTGTCTGCTATTTTCCACATTCTACTCTTCTTTGGTTACTACTTTTTAAGTTCAGTATTTTACTTTTTACTTGAGTGTGACAATTTTCTGGCACGGGTAAATAGAAGAAGCTTAAAGATGGATATACCGATCTCAACCGAAAAAACCCAACTTATTCGCTTCAAGCTGCAAGTAAACAAGACTTCTAATTAATAACTTTAACAATATCAACAGAGTTTATGATGTCGGTGGTAACTGTATGTCTAAAAAAGATACCATTTCGATTTTGTCCTTACGGAAACATTCAAATAAAGAAAGAAACCCAATTAACCAAAACTCTATTCTCCACGTTTTCTACTACTCTCTCTTTTTACCTTCCTATGTCATATCAACGCAGGAAACGCAACAAACTTTTTGGTTAAAAATCAGCTTTAAGAAATCTGTTTCGAAAATCCATTGAAAATCCAGATATTTTATTTTTGGATATTCTAGCTTTTTAGACTTATGATCTGCTTTTAAAAAGTTAAAATAATCTAACCGTTCAAACACTCACAAATTTTTATAATCAAAAATCCAAAAATCAGCTAAAAAAACTGTGCCCAATCGGACCCACACGTTTCCAAGTCCTAAGATATCAGTTTAAAAGTCTCACAATCACAAATTGGCACATACGGATTAGAGCAGAAGATACAAACAAAATGTCAACTTAGCACCGAGAATCCGATCAAAACCGTTGAAACCATAAACAGGAAGAAATAGTTCCTACTACTCAGAAGGTTACATAAAACAACCAACTTTACATGGATATAAATTAGATACAAGAGTCACGAGAAATAAGAAATAACAACTAGCACTTGATGACAAGCATGGGCGTTAACCAAAACAAACTAGAAACCAACTTAAATGAACAGCAAGGGCCTCTATTCCCCATAAAATACAAATCATAATGCAAATAAAATGAAATTGTGGTTAAAAGAGTATCCAACCTATGACCAACTAGTCGTAATCATATCTACCCATCCAATAGGCTAGTTCCGCAAATTGTAAAAAGTAGCAACTGTTATTTTATATGTCATTTACAATTAAGAATAATAATAAAAAGAGTTGACGGGTTTGCTCATAATTTATTTCTTTTCCAAATAGTTTCCAAAGGCCCAAACGTAACTACTGACTAAATTATACACAAATCAATTCTAAGCAAAATCCCAAAGAATAACATAGCCCTAATTCTCATCTATATGCCAACAAGATCAAGATAGTAGAAAAATTCATCGCAGTTATAAAATTCAATACAAGTCGACCCAATTGTCCATAAAATACCGAACAAAACCCTAACATATCATAACTACACATAAAATACATCAATTTACTGGCAATTACAACCTATCAAACCAATTTTACGAAACAACATAGATCAAGACACCACAATATTAAAATTACATCAAAATAACAAAAATTAACGAAAAAAACAACCTATTAGTACTCTACTCATTGCGATTATACAATTCAACACAAGGACCAATTTTTCATAAAATACCAAACAAAATCCCTAATATATCATCAAGACACATAAAATACATCAATCAAACGACAATTACATCAATTTAATGACAATTACAACCTATCAACCAAATTTTACGAAACAACATAGATCGAGACACTAAACTATCCAAACTAAACCAAAATTGAAAAAAATTGATCAAAAATCTAGAGTAGTCGAAAACTAAACAATTAAATACCTGTTTGAGATGATTTTGAACAAGAGGAGAGATCTGGCGAAAATTCTTGAGAGATTCGTAGCTCCAACTTCCCCTTGTTGTAGATTGAGACTCGAAAAACGAAGAAAACGATTCCATTTTGTTTTTATCAGAGAGAAAAATAAACCAACGAAATTATTATTAGTGTTAATGTTATAGTACGTATTTAAAAGATAAAAAGGACTGGTATTTATATATATGTATTTATAGAGGCGGTTGGGTGGGGTAAGTTTCTGGGAAATTCCAGAGAGAGCGCTATGTTGTATATTGACGAAACTACCCTTATCTTGTTGACTAAGGTATATAATCGTAACATTGTTATTTTATTTCTTGTTTATACTTATCATACTTAATTATTACTTATAGTATATACTTATCGTGTTCATCCAATCATTCGGTCAACCAAAAATTTCCCTTTTTTTTTTTTTTTTTTTTTTTACAGAAACACCCTCATTTTATTTTACTAATTAATTATTATCACGAATTTTGTTTTGATTATGACTTACCTCTCATATTATTCTATTATAATAATTCAAGACAAGTCAAATAACTCTGTCCAATTTAGGTATTTTTTTTCAAAAATACTCTTACACATTTATATTAATTACAATAATACAATATTCTCATAAAAATATAAAAAATAAAAACTAATAAAAATATTTTTCACTATTTAACAAACAAATATTCTTTTAAATCTTATTTTCTATTAAAATAACACAACCCAAGTCAAATGACTCTGTCCAATTTAGTCATTTTTTTTTCAAAAATACATCTACACTATTTATATTAATTACAATAATATAAATACTCTTACACATTTATATTAATTACAATAATACAATATTCTCATAAAAATATAAAAAATAAAAACTAATAAAAATATTTTTCACTATTTAACAAACAAAAATTCTTTTAAATCTTATTTTCTATTATAATAACACAACCCAAGTCAAATGACTCTGTCCAATTTCTCATAAAAATATAAAAAATAAAAACTAATAAAAATATTTTTCACTATTTAACAAACAAAAATTCTTTTAAATCTTGTTTTCTATTATAATAACACAACCCAAGTCAAATGACTCTGTCCAATTTAGTCATTTTTTTTCCAAAAATACCTCTATACATTTATATTAATTACAATAATATCATACTCACATAAAAATATAAAAATTAAAAACTAATAAAACTATTTATCACTCTTTAACAAACAAAAATTCTTTTAAATCTTAAATTATGTTTATTTTTTGTATTATTTACATATTTAATTATACAATAAATATACATATTTTTTATATTTTTATTGCATTACGCGCCGTACACACAAAACGTGGGACACGATTACTCATATATGTATATGTATATGCACTAACGTATATATACAATAATATGCTTTCACTTATATAAGAAGGCATTTCAAGAATGGATACGATTAATTACCACAAAAAAAATACAATTGCAGATCTTCTGTGTTATTATGTCGAGTTATTCCAATAGATTATCCCACAACACTTCTACATAAATTGTGACATGTTAGTAAATATGTCCATCTCCTTATTTGGTATAAATCTTTTTAGTGAGTAAATATATGAGACCGGTTAGTCACAATTGATGTTGGCTCAGCTCTTCCGTCCCAGTATGTACGTTGTGCTCGGTAAATCTCACATCTCTTGGCTTTACGATAAATCGTGACATGTGTATAAATGTGCTCATCTACTTAATTATTAGATCGTGACATATCTATAAATGTGTTCATGTTCTGAATTGTTAGAATGACTTTTACAACTGCTTCGATTTTATTTCTTCCATTCTACATATGTTTTAAATATGTAAAACTAATTAATGATTACATATTTAATAATCACACGGTAAAATGTCTTTTATTAGTTCATTAAACTTTTTACAATTTGTTTTATCCTATATAATTTAAACAAATGATATTGAATGCAAATATTGTGTTCATAGTAAAACACATTTACAAGTTTTATGTCATTATGCGTCGCGCATGCAATGCGTATATCACGGTTACTAATATACATAATGGTTGATAGGATAATATAAACACAAAATCTTACTAAAAGTAGTATGTACTCGTTACTCCATAATTATGTGAAAATCATTCTTTTAACTATGAGTTAAATTATTCTAAGGCCACAATTACTAATATATATACATAATGGTTGATGGATAATATACATATAAAACCTCTGGTATAAGTCGTATACTAGCGCACGGAGGCCACGCGATGCGTGGTGTGATTTGTGGAGTAGTGTTACGCAATATGATTATATACATATATTAAATTTTAGGATTTATGGCCAATTAGTGTTGATAGAGTGAAATTCTCACCATAGCATTGTGAGAGATAATAGAGAGAGAGAAAGGCACAGAGAGAATAAGTGAGAGAGATGGTAACCGTGAAACAACATTTACTTTTATTTTAGCAGTTTATCTTATATCAGTTTTTTTATTTATAATTTTTCAAACTATCAATACTATTTTGCAAATATTTGTTTCAAATCCTCATAAGATCTCTACACATAAACTAATAGTATAGATACTCTCCACTATGAGTTAAAATTTTCTATTTATATTAATCTATAAGGGGGATCTCATTTAATAAGATAGTGATGTATTGTTGATGCTTTTTTACACCTAAGACGTAAAATTTTTGGACCTTTTCTTGAACTTTGTCTAAAAATTCATATCATGCTTAAAAAAATCACACAAAAATTTGAATTTTGAACCAACTCGTAATAAAACAAAATATTGTCGTTAACATTACACAAAATAGACCATCATATCATATAAAGTAGGTTCTTTTTGTATTGTATTATGAGGGAAAAACATATTCGTTCTACATTTTCTTTTAATAATACATTTTTAAAAAATGCGTCTATTCAATGACCGGCACCTAAGGCCCGGTACATAGTTTGGTTGCGCGATTTATAGTCTGGCGGTTAACAAATAAGTCCGGACTGTGAGGTTTGAAATGAAGGTCGGATTAGCAATCGGCACGGGATTGACTAAGTAACTTTTAGGTTTGTCCGGTCTGATAAAATTGGAGAGAAATAAATTAAAACCCTAATAGAAAAATGAGGAATTATTATGTGGCTAACTCACAATTAAAAAAATAAAATAAAATAAACACATTTTTTATTGGTTTGGCAAACACGTTTATGAGATAAACTGGGTTTGCCTATCTTTCGACTTATATAGTAACACATCCTTGTGATATTGTAAATACACCAAAAGTGTATCATTTGGGCCGATTCCGTATTAATTGTTTCGTTGCATTTTATGCAAAATGCAACCAAACAAATCAATTTTGGTAGGACTTTTAGTTAAACATGATCTTAAACTGGTACAAACAAACAAGACTAAAATGTGTGCGGTATGGTAAATGTGACATGATTTTTAATATTACTGATATTTTTACATAAAATTAAAATTATTAAGATCCGGACTATAAGTTGACTATGAACATTTTGATGAAAGTGGTGGATTGGTTGTAAAAAAATGACTTATAGTATGGATGTAGTACGTTGGTTACGACTCTTATGGGTTACAATTCATATAAGCGTCATAAGGGCGTGCCATGAGTTAGACATAACAATCTAAACCGTTTTTTTAACGGTTGAGATTAAAACTTATCAATTAGAAAACCAATATCCAACGCTTTACCACAGTTCTTTAGAACAATAGTGTATTTGAATAATTATGTAGACTATATTACCTTGATATCCCAATCTGTATTTCCATAAAACTTCCAAATGAGGAAAAATATAATGCCCAAAAGTATATAAAAAAAGGTGGTTGATTTCACTTATTTTAGAATTATTCCACAATCGTCCATTAAATGAACAAAAAAATAAAATCATACCGTACTTCTTAAAGAACCGAAACAATAATTACTCTCACATTTTGTAATGCACACTCTTATGGTATGACAGTAGTGTAATATAATTAATTATACAAAAGGGTACTTTGGGAAAAATGGTAGGAGGAGGAATTAATAGGATATTTCTTTATCACGCAAAAACAAATCTTTTTCCTTCCCATCTTAAATTCCAAAGTACATATATGTAATGTGACGCTGAGAGCGTGATTCTAGCTTTTGTACCACGTTAGTTTAACCAATAATATCCTTCCACGTGGCTCATAATTAACAACGACTTTTGAAGTTTTTAGCTAAAAATAAATATTTTGTTTAATAATGCATTTGAATTTTTGAGGTTGGGCTTGGAAGTTTACGAGGAATTACCTCTCAACGTTATTAGTATATGATTTACATCACTGTTGAAAAAAAAATACTACAAAATAATATTTTTCCCATTTAATTATTCTATATGAATCTATGACCGGTTTTAATCGGTAGATAAGTTGTGTCAATTTATCGAAATGAATTTTGGTAAAATAAAACCATATAGTTTAAATGTTAAATTTATTAATTTTTAATTGTTTCATTTCGACAATTTTGATACAAGTTATTCACCGGTTAAATTAGTACGTAGTTCCGTATAGGAACAGGAGTAACACTCGCGTATTTATTCTATTTCATAACATCACTAATATTATATTAATTAATTAATGCAAGAAGAACGGGTAAAGATGACATTTCTCAGAGGAAAAACGAGAAAACCTTTGCAAATAAGTCATTCCAATCAACATTAACCGGAAAAAACCGGATCGAATTATGCAATCAGACCCGCAATTGTTTTCTCCGGCTCGGGTCAATTAAATTAGATTGAGTTTAAGTGGAATCATGAGCAGTTTAGAAGCAATCGAAAATGACCAAATGAGCTATTGCCTATCGATGAGATGTCCAACACCAGCTACTATTTGTCAAACAAACAGAAAAAAGAATAAAAGATGTCATACTCATACACAAATAAGTAAATTAATTAATGCATGAGAATGAGACACCAAACTTGGCGGGCATAAGTTATTACAAGTGCCGGTAAACCCAAATTAAATGGAAAAATATCTCCTATTGTATGTACGGAATGATCTATTCTGTTAAAGGTGACGACCTTGTAAGTTTTAAAAGAAAACCGGCCACAATACCGAAAAGTCCGACCAAAAGTGAAAACATGAATGAAAATCCAGCGTCGCTTTTCCTGTTCGTCCGTCGTTTCAACATTTCCTGTAAAAGAACATAAAAATGAATTTTCTTGTCACATTTACATTTTGAACTAAAATAAGTATGTCGTTATGATGTACTTAAAAGTTGAGGTGAGCATATCTGGCAGATGTTATATGTAAATAAAACTACTTATCGTCGACCTGCTTTGTGAAATACATATATGATTTATGGGTAAATTGAACAAAACGGTATCTCTTGTCGCTAGTTTTCCCTAGTCGTACCTTTTAGTTTTTGTATTTCATAATAATTCTTTTTATAATTTCGACTGACAGATACAGAAAATACTTACCAATTCCTGCTGAAGTTGCTGTGTTTGCCCAACAACCAAATCCCTTTCATCCTTGAGGTTTTGGAAAGCCTGATTCTACAAACAAAGTCCGAAAGGTCAAATTTTAAACATCTTGTACTGCTTAAGTGTGAAAAACTTTTGCATATTTCTGGGATTTTGCTTCATTGAAGAAATGGTGGACTCAAGGGAAACAACTCAGACATATGATGTAGCAAAAAGACTATTTAACCAATAAAACCACCTGATATACAATAAAGATACCACATCATATTAATTGTTTGCAATGTTAAGAGGGCATCTATATTGACGACGCGATTTTCCAAATTTTAGAGGCTAGTCTCCCTTACCTAGGGCGATTTGCCCAGTCCGCGAACACATAAGCAGAAATAATAATTTTTTATTGTAACACGCCCTAGGCTGCGGAGAGTCGCAAGCGTGGCGAACACATCATCAATGACGGAGCAAAACGTCCTAAGCAAGGGAGACTTACTGACGTGACACACTAACCTAATTATTTAAAACAATTCTCACGATGTTATTCTCATGTTTTTTCAGGAAACAAATCTATCTAAAAGATCAAAATAGTAAGGGTTCTAAAAGATCAGATTCAGGAAACAAAATGATAATAATATTCAGAGAATAGACATGTTTGTTACAAGAAATGGCTGTTGTAAGCATTTGAAACAAATCTAAGAATGAACACAAATCTAAGAACCTATAAGCATGACAACACCTTTACGAAAGAATCCCCTTTGTAAATGCCTATATTTTTTGAGGCTTTGAGCAGATACCAACGAATACTCGCTGTCGGTGACACTGAGAATTGAAGGAATGGAGCAGTTAGCCAAGCAGTACCAAACTTTAGTGAGAGAAAGAAAGATAAGCAATTGAGATCTAGAGGATTCAATCGGAATATGAATAGAGTTGTGATACAGGATACTACTAACCAAACCAATACAGCTATTGGAATTAAACCTTTGAAATGATGAACCAATAATTTACGCCTACAAAAGGGGATCTTTGTGTACCAAACTCGTCTCAAAATCGCTTTTGTTCCACACTGAACTTTTACTCCCACAAAAATCATATTTATACTTCTATAAAGAACAACCTAAAAGCAGCACCAATTGGAAAGATACGAGTCAAAATGGATACATTAAAAATTAAAAACCAATTAATGTGCATATACTCGTGGGATATCTACATTAGACTCGAGCGGGAAAAAACAGTTAGTTAAGATTGCAAGTAGTTTAGTTTTTGCAAGGCAGGGAAAATTAGTCAAACAAAAATTCATATAATTAAAAAACAGTAGCAGTAACACTCACAACAGTCGCAACACAGTCATTATAAAAACTTCTCCGAAAGTCCTTTAAGACTTCCTCTTCTAATTTACCAGCTGCTTGAGGAGATTGATAGATAACTTGCAACTTACGTTCCTCTACTGTTTTCTCCGTGTCTTTATTAAACTGCATGAAGTAATTCATCTTAACAAAAAAGGAGGGACCGTAATTGACAAAATGAAAATTATAAATTTCTATTATTATGACAATAAGAAGAAAGTGAAAACAAAACCCGTACAGTATCTTCAGGAAGCTCATCCACGTCAGCATTGGAAGGCACAGTAGTGCTTTGTAGAAGAAATTTATCTTTGCATTGCATATATGGTGGATATTCTTTTTGAGCTTGAAGGGTGACTACAGATGCAGTGGCAAGGGTAAAAGGTTTTAGAAATGATAATATTAGTGATATGGAATTATATTAGGAGTATTAGGCAGGCAAATAAACTAGCATAGCCCGTAAGATGAGGCCATTGAATCAAGAACCGCATAAAAGAAACACACACGAAGAACACCATGAACCATGAGATAACAAACATCAGTTCCATTTATTCATGATAATGACTCTTTTAGCTTTTTACCATGACGATAAGTTGCTAATTTATCTGAAATTATGTCCTGAAAATAAATAGAACTGTAAAATTCCTATACATTGCATCAGTAATAAATGTAAATGTAGACCTTCACCTTCTTCATAGTGGCTACACTAAGAAAAATAGTCACTTAAGGATTTATTATCATTTTGTACATTCGTTTCTTCACTTATTTCTCTTTTGTACCTTGGTTTCTTATTTATTTATTTTACCTTGGTTTCTTCATTTCTTGCATTTTTGTACCTTGGTTTCTTATTTTTTCTTTTTTGTACCTTGGTTTCTACTTTTTTCTTTCTTTTTTGGGTCAATTTTCAATCGCCGAAACTTGGACACGGCTTTTATGCTATGTGTTTTTTAAAAGTTTGGAAAAAAAAGTCAAAATTGGTCAAAATTGAGCAAAAAGTACAAAAAAGTACAAAAAAGAATAATTAAGAAACCAAGGTAGAAAAGAGAAAAAAGTGAAGAAACAAAGGTAACAAAAGATATTAAACCCACAACTTAACTGCTATGGACTAACAGCAAGTTTCGTTTACATTAATTTTTAACCTTTATGACAAGCGTTTGGCAAAGTGGTGATTTTCCTGCAGCTAAATTCAGTATATAAACTTACTCAGGAAGAAAAAAAATTCAGTTTACGTAAACACAAAGGAACCTATAATTCAACCTGCTCCAGGTTGGCTATATAGCCAACTTTAGGGTATGAATTACATAAGGTGCAAAAAGAGCCAAATATTCAAATCCTTCTACCGACTTAGTGCATCAGAGTCTCAGACAAATAGCAAGTTCTGCTACAATTTTAACGAAATCGTGTCCAAGAAGACTGAATATAGTACCTCTTATAATACACGAGTCCCATGGCTATATAACACCAGTGTTTGGTTGTACAGCGTAGTTCTTAGGTGAAGTTGTCTTGACCTAGAAAAGAAAATGAGCAGAACACATCAATCAAAAGTTAATTGTAGCAGTGGCTTCGGTAATAAATAAAGAACAATTCAGAATTTTGAACCGTGTGGAGGAAATACCTTGAAGGCGACACAATTTTCTGTATTGTTGGTCACTTTAAGATCACAAAAACTTTGCTCCTCTAACTCAACTGATAAATATATAAACATGTATATAGTCAATATGAGCTATTTTAAAACCATGTGATAAGACAAGAACAAAGGACCAACGACACAAAACAAGCAGAAAACCTCTTCTCCGAGAATGTAATACAAACTTGAAATGTAATTCCATCGATCTTTTAGGAATAACAACAAGTTCCAGAACTTGTAACCACTAAAGTCTAAAGGTTCATTTAACTTAACACTCGTTGATCCAACTTTCTTTATCGCTATGGACCTATGGTGATGATTGGTTTAACTAGTCCAATGTTTGAATTTGGGTGATACGATTAAATTCCACTAGATAAATCATCTTCTTACCGAAAGGTCTATCTGCGTAACCTAACAACTTAACCTCTTGTTTCCACGTCTTTGATCAATTTTTCTTGTCATTAAATCAAATCCAATAAATTCTATTAGAAGATTCACATTAAATTATATTTTGTGACAAACAATTATTGCTTTAAAAGGCGGTGTAGGTGGCCGCCTAGGCGGTGATTAAGCGCTAGGCAGGACAAAGTGCCTAGGTATTAGGCAGACCTAGGCAGGAAAAAAGCGGACTAAGCAGGAAAAGAGTAGGTCTAGGTTGCCAATTAGGCGTCCGACGGGCTCTTCACACCTAGACCCACCTAGTGCCTTTTGAAACCTTGCAAATAACCCAGCCATTGACTTAATATCTGCAGCCTCAGTTTGGTTTCTTGATGAAAAAGACTTTTGTTCAATTGCTTTTCTTTTCCTTTCTAAAATCTTGTACATGGAATACAGATTGCATTGAAATCATTAATAACTTCTCTTTTATTCTAACCCAAACTTTTATAGTACTTTAAGAAAAGTATGTAATTACAAGCTTTCCCCTAAGGAGAAAAGCAACTTGAGAACCACCCTAAATTTTCTTTATACAAAAATCAAAGAACTATGGTATAAAAAGCTAGTCACAAATGGGTCCAAGACAGCTAATTATAATACCACCGCAAATTAGTTTATAACCACCAGGCACCAGCCATAAATTAAAAACCTTTTAAACAAACAATGAAACAACATACTAATAAATAATATTAAAGCAAACTTCAGCTAAAATGCCAAACAAGAGACGTGTCTATCACAAGGTTCCACTAATAAACCCAACTGTGATACTTACGCATATGACCTCGCTTTTTTGGCGAACGGAAAACTCGATATGTTTCTAAATAACACAAAAGAAGTAAAGTAATTTGACCATAGCCAAATTTATGAAAATCAGCAATCATATATTAACTGCCTGAGATAACTTTACCAAATTCCCTATACTGCATCGTTTTCACTAACGAGTTCCCCCGTAACCAGAATAGCATTATAACCACTCTAACCATACTTAGTATTGGGACGGGACAATTAAATGACTAAATAACATTATTAACATGGCATCATAACATTGAAAAACATCGTGGAAATATACATCTTATTAGTGATCACTTTATAGGTATGATGTATATATGATATGATTAGAGGTAGTGATATACTGATATAGGCAGTGATGGAGACTTTAACAAAACTACGTGGTAAAGGAATTAACGTTTCTATTAAATTTCGTTGAAATGGGAATGTCTCCACCTAGTTCGTTCACTGCATAAAGGATAATATCACTAAGTATACTGCTCTAAAACCATAATTAATTCCATAAACCAAATAAACCACTCAGGCAAAAAAACGAATCAACACTACAAAAAAGTATATAGCAAAGTAACCGTTGCTAAGTGTTGTTTTAGTGTTGCTAAAGTTTTAGCAACAACATGTTACATGTACAGTATCACCCACACGTAGTCGTGCAATTTTCTTGTAGTGTACGTAATGAAATAAAACTAGAACGAGAGAAACAGAGAGAACGAACATACATTCGAATTTAAGCTCTTCGGGTTGAACGGATAAGAGATGTCCAGGTCCACCCATGGCAGATTTGATATTATATCAAAAATGAATTTCCAATGAGATATATATTAACCTATCATGAAAATAAACATGAAAACAAAGACAAAAAAAAGAAGAAATGTAAAGGAAGGGACAAAAGAGAGAACCTGGCTAGAAATGAGGATCAAATTGGAGAGTTTAAAGCAAACATGTGGAGAGAGAGAGAGATAGATAGATTGTCCACCTCTGTATAGAATTTGATGGTTTTCTGCTACCAAGATTTTGAGAGATGGAGTGAGTATATATATGTATACATACTTATATTATATTATAGGTTGCATAAAAAAAAATATGTATAAATAGTTTTATTACTTTTTATTTTTTATATTTTTTTTTTAAGAGTATGATATTATTGTAATTAATATAAAGGTGTAGGGGTATTTTTACTAAATTGAGCAGACTCATTTAAGAGTATGATATATTGCTTGTGACAATGATGATACAAATACAGTAAAAAAAAAATAGTATATGAAAAATAAAATAAGATATAAATTAGGACGATAATGTAAATATTTAGATAAAAAAAATAGAGGATATAAGAAATTTTGCGGGGTTAAAAAGTGGTTAAAGAGCAAGGAAAAAAAAAGTGGTTAAAGAGCGAGAAAAAATGTAATTAGTTTTTATTTATATATTTTTTATGAACAAAGTATAAGAGTATTTTTGAAAAAAATAGATAAATTGGACAGACTCAGCTTTTATTGAGTTAAGTAGTATGATATAATATTAACTTAGCCCCCAAAAGGAGTACAAGTATATATGGTAACCTAATAAAATGAGTATATCATACTTGTTGTAATACACTATTAACTATGTATATAGGGAGACATAAGTAGAGAGAGAATAACAGTATCGTCTTTATTATGAATGAGTATCTGAATGAATGAATAAATACAAGACCCCTAGCCCTCTTTATATAGATAGAGGGGTAGGGTTACAAGTCCACTTGGGCCCATAAAGAATAAGCCCAAGAGTCCAATAATCTTACAACACTCCCCCTTTGGACGTCTTGAATTCTTCGTCTTCATGCAGTCGATCTGAGTCGAGTTCATTCGCAGTGCTAAACACATAAAAAACTTTAGGGAGGGAAAACCCAGTGTGGGACAAAACCGGTACCTAGGAGAAACTGTGTAGCCGAATGATATAGCCCGAAATATCATGTAAGTAACTAACCACAAAATAGTGTGCCTCATCAAAACCTTGCCAGAGCAAACCCAATGGGAAAATCTCTGATCGAAGGAAAAAGAGTGCAACAGTGGTAGTAGTAGGGAATCAACCACAAAACAGGTGCCTCATCAAAACCTTGCTAGAGTAAACCCAGTGGGAAAAACCTCTAGTCGAAGGACAAAAGAGTACACAGTGGTAAGAAGTATACAACAGGATACTGCCCCTAATTTCGGCAATCTTAAGTGAGGTATGATGGGAACGTGTCTCGCTAAAAACCTTGCCAATGAAAACCCAGTGGGAAAAAACCTTGGTCTAAGGACAAAAAGAGTACACGAGCATGCGAATGGATGCTCCCCCTCACTTGCACACGACATGGTGCGAGGATTTCGACTAAGTAGTAATTAGTGCAATAAGCATTCACCTGGATGCTCCCCCTCACTTGCACATGACAGGGTGCAAGGATTTCATATTTCAATAAAGAGTATAAACATTCGACTGGATGCTTCATTTACTTACACACGACTGGATGCAAGAAAATCAATGTGGAATAGAACGAGCATTCAACTGGATGCTCTTAAACTTCATATGTGAAGATTTATTTCGGCGAAAAATGCTAAATAGCATAATGTAGTCATGTCTCTCTTGATCGATAACAACAAGTTGTCTTCTATGACAAGTGTTTTATCTGGATCGTGAGACAGAGCATATGTAATTCAAATATGGCTAATACGATCTCGAAGCCATATACACTCTCTAGTCGTCTCATAGAGCATGAGTAGATCAGAGTGGTTCGTTTGGAGTCATTCCAAGACCTCCAAGATATTGCCTTATTCCTAATGGTAAAGACAGACCATGTTAGGAATATCCCTTATGCGGGTCTGATAAGTAACCAGCATCGGTATAACCGAAAAAGGATTGCGTTAATTCGAGTACCGAAGGGGGTAGGTACACTCGATGACGCAAAATGGGATAAGACAAGCCCTCATCCACAGTTACCTTAAGGTAATGGGAAAATGTCTTTTATGCCATTTCGATGGCAACGTGTTAGCGCGATGCTGTGTCGAGCTATACCATTCACAGCAGACAAGATGTTCGTCCTAGTATATTAGACCAAGTACAATGATGCGCTTATTATACTTAGATATGAACATCATGGTTCAATATCTCTTTGTCGTCTCATCAGGGACGGTACCGGGTTTATATCAATGTCTAGTGATCGAACGATCATGGGAGAATCTGACGACTTAGCGTCATAATGACTAAATCGTCAGAACACTTTCTGGGTGTAGTCTGAATCATGGACTTAGATTCAATCTTTACGGGATTCGATCATCAGGCCGAGTCACTACCGTGTCTTCCCAAGATCCTTCATCTCGAAGGCAATTCCAAAAATGGATCGCATAATAAAACACGCAAGGGCATAATACTTGTTCAAGTATCCCAAGCTGATCAAGTACTCACTTAGGAGGGTATACCACATCCGCTTGGATTATATTAATCCATATAGTGAACGTCTCATTTAATTGAGACCGTGTTCTGTGGTCAGAAACTACTTGATTCAAGCATTATGAAGTCACACAGGGACCTTCATCTATATCTCTTTGTCTAAATTCCCATAGAGATAAAACATTGACCACAATCACATGCTGCATAATCAGTTTTTCAGAAACTACTAAACTGATAAAGTAGTGGACCGTTATAACGTCCATTACGAGCAAATCAACCATATCGTAATCAATTCCAAGGTGGGAGAGAAGCCTTGCGCTACTAGGCGCGCATTCTACAATCTCATTATTCTCATCACTTTTCCTTACGAATAACCAAATAAACGAACTCGTTTAACATTGGTGGTGTTGGAGCTACAGGTCCGAACACGCTTTCGCTAAGGAGTCTACTTGGATTGCAAGTTTCCATTAGTCCAGTCTATTCTACGTTGACTTCAGGCAACGGTACATGGTTCTCTGTCATAATTTGTTCATATTATCAGTCGTCACCGAATATATGAACAAGTAATCAATGACAGTCTCGTTTCGCTTCAATATCGTCTAAGATATCATGATCGACAGATATTTCGAGATTCTTAGGATGAGGAGGAAATCACACATCTCCTTGATCCTTTATAATCTCATGCGACAAACAAGTTTCAGTTCACCACCTCTGGGGCTGAACGAATTAAGAACCGGTCAACTTCCTCATATCTTAGGAAGGACGACAGACTGACGGCCGACGGCAGCGTCCTTTGCTTGGCGGGTTCGGCCAAAACAACGTGTTACGACAGGAACACGGCGTCCGACAGGGACGTCTATCCTTGCAAGCATTTTGCAGCAGGTATAAATGATCTCGTGACATCTCATAAAGTCATTAAATGCGTTTGGCATTTAGTTAGACTTGAGGGAGTCTATGCACTTACTTATCACTAAGTGCAGTTTTGGGGATCAACCTAAGACTGAGTGGGTTATGCCACATTACTTCACGTCATTTCTTATCAATGGTAACGTGCAAATCTCCCCCTAACGATGGGGAGAACAGTCTTAGCGATGTCACTTTCGCATATCATGCGGTAAAGAGATCGCTTGCCAAGGCTACTCTATCAAATGATAGGCAGGGGATTCATAATCGACTTATGTCCCCTTCAGAGGTCCATATTTTGAACGCTATAGCGGCTCAATCAAAATATTAAGCACTCAAACACGCGTTCATATGAGGCATCTGGCTCATAACCAGTAACCAACTGGTACGCATTTAGTGTTTTGAGTGACTATGGGCCTCAGACGGACCAATGCAGCAAAATAGCATGACCCCACACAGAAATATAAATCTTGGTGCGCAAGACCAAGAAGTGCGTGCAACCATTTGCAGTCGCATCATCAAACTTTCCGTGAGTTCATTTGGGTCTGAACATAATCGACAGGATGTTCAATTTCAATTTCCAAACTCAAGTAATTCAAATCGAAATTTCGATTCTTATTCTTCGTAATTATCAAGTCGACTAGACTTTTCAGGATAATCCGGATCATGAGCCATCAACTTAATGATAGGGCTAAAAGTTTGGAAAGTGCTGCATTTATGTGGACAACATTAAAATGTGACCATATTGTCGATGCATCAACCATAACCATTTATATTTATGGTCCGTCTTATGGTTGGATAAGTCCACAATAACTCCTTCAATTCCTTACAAGAATTCTACGAGTTCATTTCGTGATCTTTACACATACTAGTCTTTCAAAGTGAGCATGAATGGCATGAATTTCGGATTAATCGCGAAATATATTCTCAGAGAGAATCCAAATGCGATGCGATTATAAATCAACTATCGTCTTTTGACCCGAGAATATCTCATCCGGTCAATGCCACAATATCAAAATGCTCTTATCAATCGACGATAGGCGAATGATAGTACAGACAATCATGTCTTAGCATTTAAATCATTTATCATTCGAAAACAGGCGAAATGATAAGTTAACTTTAAATGCTTTAAAGAATGTGGTAGCAACCACTTGAAAGACATTTCAACTCCTCTAAAATACGCTTTTGGTCATATTGAATGGAGACTATGTAAAAAAAATTTAATACTTTCATGGGCTATTACCAGATAACACTGGTTTTCTCGAATATTTTATAACTCAATGAGTATAAGACCTCATATTTGACAAATCAATTTGGTTTTACCAAAGATTTCGATTTTTGGAGCGACAGGTCCAGAATCATTGTCACTGAGTACTCTTTTAGGCAAGTAGTTGGTGAAATTATCTGGTACACTGTTACCCACTATTTCCAAAAAAAAATCAACTACCCCACAAGTATTGCCTAAAATTTCATAATTTAAAGTTTGGCCACATTTGTCAAAGAAATTTGCTCAAAACACTTTAAATTATTTTGAGAAATTTCGTAAACAGGCAAACCATAATCCAAAAGTATGTCCAAATGGAAAAATCATAATCTAGATGAGCGAAAAAATGGCTCAATGATTTATCAAAATCAATAAAGAAAGGTATCAAACTTACTTGAGCCACAAAATCGGGGGTCTCAAGAGTTTCATTTCAATTAACTTTAACCACATTAGCATCGGTTTTTCCACCTTTATAATAGTTTTGAACTATTTAAGGAGTAACCGTGCATGACCTTTGTCTTTATAGCATAGAGTTGGCTCCTTGAGCATCATCTCTTGCTTTGTGACAATGGACCATATTGTTCCTTTCAATTACTGTCATGGAGCCACAAGTTTTTGATTTTGACGATTGTCTAAAATCTCGCTTGGCTAGGCGATTCATCGGGATCGCGACAGTTCGAGACAAATAACACTTGTCTCGGTTCTCGATTCGTGGAAAAAAAATATACACGAAGAGCATTAATATCAGGCAAACAATTTGCCATTGACCCAATATGATTAAAACTACTCACCGGGGTAATTTTCTTATCCAATAAGAGATGGGTGATAAAGGAACATGGTGAATATAAATTCACGATACTGCTTATGGAATACAATTTCCAAGCTAGTATTTTTGGTGAATGATTGCTCCAATATGTCAATTTCAGATATTTGTTCACCATAGACGTCATCACGTCAGAAATGTGGCGGCGGAATAAAATCAACGCCTTAGCATTCATCATGAGAGTAACAACAAACTCGTGTTTTACTCATCAAATATGGCATCCAAAAAAAAAATTGGGCATCACATTTTCACACATCAGGGTGAGTAACATGTGGTGACGGATTAAAATCAACGTTTAAACAGTCATTTCGCAAGTATGTTTTACGATTTTTCTCATCATAGATGGCATCCAACATGTGTTGGGAGTTCTGGATTATTTATCATATAAAACGACTGGTTTATATGTTTATGGTTTGCACAAGCACAAACTTTATTTCGAAACGACAGGTTCGAAAATAGTTTTGCTTTTAATGTGAATTGGTTCTCATTGATCGAACGACGGGTAGAAATTATTATTTATTCAACCCCTTTCGGTAGCTCTATTTGAACACGACCAGGAAAGACGGTGAGGGGGGTGGGCACGAATGCCTCTTAAAAACCGACCTCATTAGGAGAACGACTTCCGCCTTTATCTTTCCTAGACATCGTATCCAAATAGGTGAGCCTATTTGGGGAAGATTCATAATTTTTCCAATTTAAATGTGAATATATACGATTTTCGCTTTTTATATATGGCAATTATATTAACAATATAGACATATCTATCTAGATTAACCACATATATATAAACATGCACTAAATATATTTTAAGATTTATCTAATCATGCAGTAGATTTGGTGTTATAAACAAATCAATTTAAGATAATCAATCAATCCATAAAGATTCTAACATATCAAATCAAATCAATTTAAGATTATCAATCAATCCATAAATATTCTAACATATCAAATCAAATCAATTAGATCTAATCCAATAATTTACTAGCATATGTGATATTTATATATATGATAATATCAAAAAGATATGATTATGCTAACAATATATCAATCAATTATCTATGTTTATCGCCATATTAATAATTCTATACATGGTAGTTTTAACATGCAAGCAAACAATATATTTTTAATTACCAATCAATTCTATATATGGTAAAAAAAATATTTTAACATGCAAATGAGTTAAATTTACATGGAAACATATCAATTTATTCAATTAACATGCAATTTTTATTCACTTGCCTTTTAATAAAAAAATTTATATGCATGTGTGTTTATATTTACCAAATATTATATCTTATCAACCATATGTACTGTTTTCGTATAAGTATTATACTACAGGACCATGCGTGTAATTACAGCAAACTATATATCTATTTACAGCATTATTACATATACAGTCCAGAATTTCAGACAAGTTTCAGTTTAGTCCTTGAGTAATTTACAGAATAGTTTACAGCTTTCAGAGAATTACAAATCAGTACATACGTTTCAGTTTGTTACAGATTTAATCCGACAGATTAATACATGAGGTCAATACATAAATTATGTACTTAACACGGGTAAGCAATTCAATTTATATGAACCAGCAGCATATATTAAGAGATTAAGAGATTCAATTCAATTCAATTCAATTGGAACCATCAGCAATTCAATTCAATACTATGCATGGTATATAAAGATATTTCATGTTACAAACACAAAACAGCAGCATATTCATGATACACATGATACACCACATATTCGGGACCTGCATAGGCCACCAAATAAAGTTTTTTTTTTTAACATGTAATACTATATTAAGTTTAGCTATGGTAAAGTCCTGTGACAAGGGTTTAACATGTAATACGCATGACTTGTACAGTTAAAAAAAATTATATCCGGTACCTTACGCACGGTATGTTGGTGAAGGTCGATATAGAAAAATACTAAAAAATCCGGATAAACCTCAAGGTTTATTGAACCCAGAATCCGTACTCCAATCTCCGAGAGCAGTGCTGATAACGTGTTGTAATACACTATTAGCTATGTATATAGGGAGACAAAAGTAGAGAGAGGGGAGAACAGTATCGTCTTTATTATGAATGAGTATCTGAACGAATGAATAAATACAAGACCCCTAGCCCTCTTTATATAGATAGAAGGGTAGGGTTACAAGCCCACTTGGGCCCATAAAGAATAAGCCCAAGAGTCCAATAATCTTACAACAATACTATTAATATAAGAAAACTTAAGAAATCTTGAGACTGTTCAATTTTATCTATTTTTTCTAAAAATACTCATATTTTAATTTACTAATTACTAAAATAAATTAATGCAATTTAAATTGTTGAACCATGGGGTTCAATAATTGATTTTGATTATAACTTTGATTATGTTTTTAATGATTTTACGATTTCTCTATTTCGATGATATAATGCTTGTTTTTTTTCCAAAAAGAGAATTTTTAAATTACACGCCAGAAAGATAGAGCTCAGAAAAACGAAGCCACAGGTTCAAGCGGAACCAGAATCGGAGCTAAAACGAAGAAGTTATGGGCTTTCGAAGAAGACCGGAAAAACTGCCAGGATTACAGTCGACCAATCGACTGGACAAAAACGACCGATCGTTTTTGGTCCAATTTCTTCCAGTTAGTCCAGTATAAAAACGACCGATCGTTTTCAGAAAACGACCGATCGTTTTCAGAAAACGACCGATCGTTTTCAGAAAACGACCGATCGTTTTCAGAAAACGACCGATCGTTTTCAGAAAACGACCGATCGTTTTCAGAAAACGACCGATCGTTTTCTGTAAAACGACCGATCGACTGTAGAAAACGACCGATCGTTTTCTGCAGTTTTCGAAAACAGCTTTTCAGCTTATTCTGGAAAATAGCTGTTAAAACCTTCAACCACTTACAACGGTCATAAACCAGAAAAACAGACTTTGCTGTTATATAAACCACCTCAAATCTCTCTCAAAACTTACCAATGATAACCATCATCATCCTTAAAACCTCTCTCAATAAAAAACCCTAAATATCACCATTTTGGTGCATATATATTCGAGAAAGAGGAAAATCAAAGAGAAAGAGATTCAAGCTCGATCTTCATCAACAACTCACAAATTAGCTTTTTAAGAAGCAATTACAATAGTGAGAGTAGTTACGTTTTGTAACAAAAATTGTATCGAGTATTTTATAAACTCAATTTTTGTGAGCGAGTGATCGGGTAGAGGCTTTGTGAGCAAGTGAAGCTTAAAAGCTCTAGGCTTTTCATTCGGGTACTCATAAATTGAGGGGGAGTCGTAGACTCGTAGACGTGTTCTCTTGCACTTGAATCAAGAGTAGGAACCCCGGGTAGAGGGTGAGCCAATCGGTCGGTTGAGCTCGATAGGGTTTGTAAAATCCGAAAGAAGAATTATAGTGAATTACTCGGTAGTACCGATGAGAGGACGTAGGCCGTTTGCCGAACCTCTATAAATCTTGGTGTCATCTTCTTTCCCTAAACTTTTACTTTTCGCAACTTTATTATTGCTTATATTCTTGCTTGCGTTTATGTTTTCTAGCATTTCATTAAAGTTATTAAACGCTTAAGTTTAGAATTTGCATAAGTTGGGTGTTAGTTGTTTAGAATTTTTAATTAGGCGAAAATCGCCAAAACCTTATTCACCCCCCCCCCCCTCTAAGGTTAGCCGCACACGGGCCAACAATTGGTATCAGAGCCGAGGCTCTTGCATATAGGAATCTAACGATTTTAGAGTTAAGATCCCGATGGCTAACTTATACAATTTCGCATCCGGCATAGCTTCATCTCCCAATACACCACCATATTTTGATGGAATAAAATTTTCATATTGGAAGGATAGGATGAGCATGTTCTTACAAAGCTATAACGTTAGACTTTGGATGACCATAAAAGTAGGATATTCCGCACCTACATCCGAGAATAGCAAGAACCCAATCCCCGTAGAGGACTTAGATAGCGCTCAACTAGAAGCCTACTCTACGAATGCCAAAGCAATGTATGCTATTGTTTGTGCCGTTTCTCCTAACGAGTACAACAAAATTTCCGCTTGTAAAACCACTAAGGGTATGTGGGATAAGCTAGTAGTAATGCATGAAGGGACTAACCAAGTTAAGGATTGTAAACTCCAACTATTAGTTCATGACTACGAGCTTTTTAAGATGAGCGAGGGTGAAACTATTTCCGATATGCTTGCTAGATTTACTACTATTACTAATGGATTAACATCTCTTGGTAAGCATTTATCTTGTAAGGAAATGGTCTCAAAGGTGATTCGGAGCTTGCCGAAGGAATGGGAACCAAAGGTCACCGCAATTCAAGAGGCACACGACATGAACACCTACTCTCTTGATGCTTTGACGGGTTCACTCATTACACACGAGATCACCCTCAATAGTCACAAGCCAATCACGAAAAAGAGGGAGATAGCATTCAAAGGAACGACTTGTGACGAATGCGATGAGATATCCAAGGACGACGAAAATTCAATGGAAATCATTCGAATCATCAAGGAAATCCTAAAGCTAAAAGACCAACGCAAACATAAAGGTAAATCGTCAAATAATTCAATTTATTCTAACGATTTTGTTTGCTATATGGCCATGGAAGACAACAATGAGCCTAACAAATCGTCTTCAAGCGAAAGTGACCACTCAAGCGAAAGTGACAACGATGAGGTAAAAGAATTCTCTCATGATGAACTTATTCATATGTGTGGAATTTATTTCGAAAAATTTCCTAAGCTTGTAGAGAAGGCCAAATCTCTTAAAAAGATAAATTCTTCTCTCAATGAAGAAATAAGATCTTTAAAAAGAGATAAAATTGAAAATGAGTCTATTCCGAAATCGTCATTTTCTTTAAGTGATATAGATGACGAAAAGAAAGACTTAAAAGATAAAAACAATGATCTCATTATTCAAAACGAGTCTTTACAAACCGAGATCAATTTTCTTAAAAATGAGATGTCTAGACTTGCTAAAACTCTTTCAAAACCATCTTCTTTAGATTGCGATTTATTAGAAAATTTTGAAGAGTTAAAAGATGCTTTCGATAAAGTTAAAAGCAAAAACAAGGTTTTAAGTTCTCATGCTTTTAACTTAAATGACAAGGTCAAGGTTTTAGAAACTGAGAATGAATCGTTGAAAACTAAAAACAACGATCTTGTCATTTCCATTGAAAAACTTAATTTAACAATTTGAAAGTTTTCTAAAGGTAAAACCATTTTAGATAACATTTTGAGTTGTCAAAAAGATGTCAATGATAAGAGCGGTTTAGGTTTTGATTGCATTGGTTCTACTTCTAACAAACCCCGCTTCGTTAAAGCCTCTAATATTTCTACAACTCCTATTCCACCTAAACAAGAGGTTGTTTTTCTTAAAAGGAGTACTTCTAAGATTTTTCAAAAATCTTTTAATAATAGGAATGGTTTAGGTTTTCAAACGAAATTGGATACTCTGAAAACCCTTTCTAGAACTTCGTATAACTCTCATTATACTAAAAAGTTCATGCATTGCATACATTGTAGTAGAAGTGAGCATAATTCTTGTAAATGCCCAAATCGCTTTCATGTTAGTAGAAGCGATTTGAAATGGGTAGTAAAGACCCGAGCCACTAACATTGTCGGACCCAAAAGAAATTGGGTACCAAAGGACAAAATTTGTGTTGTAGGTATCTCCATCCAAAAGGAGAAAATCAACAAATGGTTGGCAACGCCGACAAAAGCCGTGGAAGTCAAGAAGATCGACTCCACCATCACGAATGAAGTGCCGTTGATCGACAAAGGTGGAAGGCATACCAACAAGTGGTACCACCTTTTTGGAATCGGCAACGCTCAATGCCAATGCCATTAGCGAGCGGACTCGACCTCCCATCACATATGCGGTATACTCTAATCCTTAGTATTTACATATATGTGATTAGTTGGGTCGGGTATATGCATCATATTTACATTTTTTCATGTCTTGGTTTTTCTTTAAAAACCCTTCACATAACCCCATAATTGTTTTATTGCATTTTGATAATGCCAAAGGGGCAGAAAAATGATATATTTGGTGTAATGCGTTTTGTTAAAATGGAGGAGATATTTTTCTTGTAAAATCATCATTATTTTGTCATAATCAAAATGGGGGAGATTGTTGAACCATGGGGTTCAATAATTGATTTTGATTATAACTTTGATTATGTTTTTAATGATTTTACGATTTCTCTATTTCGATGATATAATGCTTGTTTTTTTTTCCAAAAAGAGAATTTGTAAATTACACACCAGAAAGATAGAGCTCGGAAAAACGAAGCCACAGGTTCAAGCGGAACCAGAATCGGAGCTAAAACGAAGAAGTTATGGGCTTTCGAAGAAGACCGGAAAAACTGCCAGGATTACAGTCGACCGATCGACTGGACAAAAACGACCGATCGTTTTTGGTCCAATTTCTTCCAGTGAGTCCAGTATAAAAACGACCGATCGTTTTCAGAAACGACCGATCGTTTTCTGTAAAACGACCGATCGACTGTAGAAAACGACCGATCGTTTTCTGCAGTTTTCGAAAACAGCTTTTCAGCTTATTCTGGAAAATAGCTGTTAAAACCTTCAACCACTTACAACGGTCATAAACCAGAAAAACAGACTTTGCTGTTATATAAACCACCTCAAATCTCTCTCAAAACTTACCAATGATAACCATCATCATCCTTAAAACCTCTCTCAATAAAAAACCCTAAATATCACCATTTTGGTGCATATATATTCGAGAAAGAGGAAAATCAAAGAGAAAGAGATTCAAGCTCGATCTTCATCAACAACTCACAAATTAGCTTTTTAAGAAGCAATTAGAATAGTGAGAATAGTTACGTTTTGTAACAAAAATTGTATCGAGTATTTTATAAACTCAATTTTTGTGAGCGAGTGATCGGGTAGAGGCTTTGTGAGCAAGTGAAGCTTAAAAGCTCTAGGCTTTTCATTCGGGTACTCATAAATTGAGGGGGAGTCGTAGACTCGTAGACGTGTTCTCTTGCACTTGTATCAAGAGTAGGAACCCCGGGTAGAGGGTGAGCCAATCGGTCGATTGAGCTCGATAGGGTTTGTAAAATCCGAAAGAAGAATTATAGTGAATTACTCGGTAGTACCGATGAGAGGACGTAGGCCGTTTGCCGAACCTCTATAAATCTTGGTGTCATCTTCTTTCCCTAAACTTTTACTTTTCGCAACTTTATTATTGCTTATATTCTTGCTTGCGTTTATGTTTTCTAGCATTTCATTAAAGTTATTAAACGCTTAAGTTTAGAATTTGCATAAGTTGGGTGTTAGTTGTTTAGAATTTTTAATTAGGCGAAAATCGCCAAAAGGTTATTCAACCCCCTCTAAGGTTAGCCGCACACGGGCCAACATAAATAAATAAATATTTTTTTTTTCACATATCAAATCATCTCCCAAACAAATCATCATACATGTATTTTTATATTACTATAACAATTAAACATTATATTTTTACGATATTCATCCAATTATTTTTGCAAATTTTTTAAAAATATTAAATTTATTTGTATCGGATCATATTTATGCAAGTACGTGTGGCGTGCGCTACTTAGTATAGTAAATAGTAATACAGTATAATTAGTTGCAACTTCCAACGGAGAAAAACACATTTCTCCACACTTACATACACGTGTGGTTTCCGTAAAATGTTTTTTTTTATTGTATTTTATTACATATGTAGTGTTCGAAAAGTGATTGTTTATTCTATTTTATTATATATATGTGTAGGTTACGAGTGCTTTTTTTTTAAATGTGGTCACATATTTTCTACTACTTAAATGATGCGACTATTGTGATTTCAATATGATGTTATTGCTAACCTTTTCTTCATGTGAATTTTTCGAGGGACAATTTAAAAAAAAAACGAAGGAAGAAATATTTCAATACAATATCAGTATTTATTTTTTAATTTAAATCGCCAATTTATATTACTTAAAATGTAAGGATAAGTAAAGGGTATATTAAGGAAAAAATAAAATACTAATGGATTTTTTGAAAAAAATTGATGATGAAAAAGGAATATTTTTATATAGGAGGGGAGAAATATATAATATGCACCAATTGGCGGGAAACAGTTAGGGGGTACCCCCAATTTGATAAAAGTGGTGAAATTTTATTTTTTTTATTACCAATTTCGATAATTTTTTAAAGAAATTAAAGTTTTAGCATCTATTTATCGAAATTAGCATTTCAACATTTCTCATAAGTTCATAATTCCTCCCATGATTGTACGAGCTCCATTGGATAAACTAACGATGATTGTGGACAGGGGAAGCTAGGTACAAACATGATACTGTTAAATAAGGCTAGACTTTTATGATCTGTACGTGCATTGAGTATGACTATACGAATATCTAATAAACATAACACGCAGCTAAACACTAGAATATTTGATTTCAGCATATCATAGCCAAATCATTTAGCATATTATGTTTCCGCATGTTTTTTGAGAGAGATTTTCTTATTAGATGTCATAAAAGCTAAAGCTTAGGATGAATCTTATGACGACACAATGTGCAGGTAAAATAATTATTGGTGGAAAAAGCTTAATCAACAAGGCTTGCTGAGAAATAAATAAAGGTGTCAACACCATAATTTTTTTAATGCAGATCATTACAATTGGACGACACTTTTTATAATTTCCATTTTGTCACTAAAGTGACGTAACTTTCCACTTCTATACCTTTGCTTTGTTTAGATTCTTTTTCAAAAAGAAGCTTTTATAATCTACAGCTAAGTAAATAAATCCATAAGCCTATAGTACTGCAACGTTCCATAAAGAGCTTTATAATCTACAGCTTTGGATCGACTCGCTTATACTGAGCCATTTGGTCAACTTGTACTCTTGAGAAAAAGTGATTTTCAATAAACAAAAAAATCACAATCAAATTGGATAACTGAAGCCGTGCATTTGACGTCTTTTTTACTGAACGAGACCTGAAATGATAGTATATACATGGAATAGGTGAACTGCGCTCTAAATAGATAGTAGAGAAATCACCAAAAAGCTAGAAGTTTGCATTTACTGATAAGAGCGCCCTTAATATTATCTCATGGGTACAGACTAACAGAATGTTATGAACAACAGCGAAATAGAACTTCAAAATTAGTCAATTACAACACAATGAGAGATACACCTATCATTTGAAAGTCGAGAGCCTGGGGAGCTTGTCTCTCAGATAGTACAGTCTTGCTCGTCTCACTTTCCTGTGGCTCATCACTCTGATTTCCTTGATGTTTGGCGAGTATCTGCATTTAAAACAAAATAAAATGAATACACCATTTTGCCTAAAAAGAGAGCAACTGATTACGACAAAATGGGTTAAATAGGAGGCTAAGCCTCAATTTGCTTGTTCCTTTTTCCCTGGTATGCAGTGGCGGATCCTGAAGGTTCGTCAAGGGGAGACAAAACTCTTATTTTAATTTTTTTTAAAAAGTAAAAAAAAAAGGATCGATTTATTAAAATTTATTCATGTTTAATGGCTAATAAAAACTTCTAAATTGAGTTTCTAGTATATTTTTATTACTTTATATAGAGTCCTGTTTTAGTCTTAAATTTTGTCTACCATTTACATCCACTCATCTTGGTGAAATAGTATAACTAGTAAATTAGATCGATGAAGTAAGTATTTCCAAAAAAATTAAACTAGTAGACAATATGCTACCTTATAAGCGCTAGAGTACAAAAATGTTTAAACACATCAAGTTTATAAGAAAAATTGTTCAGGAAATATATAAAATAGCTCATGAACTTAAAAACTGTTGATGCTTACAAAATAAAGAACTAAGAGGAGTGTAGGCAATAGGAACCGGACCAAGGACCTAATGTATAGATACAAGAAAGCTTAACCACCAGGACACTCACAGCTTGTTACACAAATGTAAACGAATAATATATAACCTTACAAAAATACATAATTATTTTTTAGAACTGAAAAAAATACTACTTTCTAATTATTCTCCTGAACGAAGATGTGGCACTGGACCTCCCTAGCTTTATGAGGGTCCACCCCTGCTGGTATGCAAAATTTCGGTTGAAGGTAGGCCACCAGCCTCTGTGAAGGGTTTTTATATGATACTTACAGATCGCCTATGAAAGGGGATTGCTAATAAAAAGAGCCGAATCTAGGTAGTTTCTAATTATGTTTCTAAATTTTTACTAATTCGACCAACCTCGTCGTCCGGACCCGATTTAATACATTATGCGATGAAATAAAAATGATAAACAGACTTGACTTGACAAACAACCAAGAGATTTTTTGCATGTGTTATAACCTATTATGATTTATGAGGACGAAAGAGGCAGTAGGAGAGGAGGTTTAAAAAAATTGAGGTTCAAGTTAGATCAATAGAGAACCTGTGAGAAATAATTGCAAAAATACGAAGTCAAGGCTTTCTTTTGCAATTCAAAGAATCTACCTCTCAATCGCAGCAATATAAGTAAAAACTAGAACAGATCGATCAATAAGAAACATGCAAGTTTGTTTGGAAAAGACTCGCAGTAATCTTTATTCAATGTCTCAGGTATTTCTATTCCATTTATCTTAGTTGTAATTGCTTTTATTTCAGTAAACAGCCCAGTTTTTTTACATAAAAAATTTCCCCCCAATTGACTTTTCTTGATTTGCTCGTCTTTGTTCTCTTACCTTAAACAATAAAATGTTTAGAAACCCTATCCGGGTTCTTCCCAACTCTCTCAAGTATTATGGTAAAATGAATTGCAAAAGGAGATCTTGACTTTCTATTATCCAACACAAACTCTCACAAGTTCTTAATTCACCACGACTGAAACCCCATCATTCTTTTGTTTGTAAAATTCAGTTATACCTCTCCTTCTCTCTTTCGCCTTTGTACTAGGGGTCAGTATAGTATGCATTTACTATGTATGATAGAATAATTTGCTCTTGTTCCTTTATTTTCCCAACAGTCCTTACTTACATCAACACAAGACGAAAAAAAAGTTGCTTTCTAATTAATATAACTATTTCCTATGCAATTCGCATTACAGCCAACTAAAGACTACAAAAGAAATGATGCGAGGAAATAGACCTTTAAACTTGGGGCAAACAATCTTCAAAACAATTTACCAAATTATAGCAACTTGTTTTTTTTATTCTGACTTTTAAATTCAGTAAATAAACAGTAACAGGTACATGTTGGCTAGAGACAGATCAAAGTGGAATTTTTAGAAAATTAGATAATTATAGTATGTAAAGTTAAATGAGGTATACTTACATAGGGAATACAATCTCAACCCCAATGCCAGCAATTATCCTACGAATCCTAATTGTTGTGTGGATGCCGGCATTTTGTCTCGAGATAATGATCCCCTTGTACACAGACAAGCGACGCTTGTTTTCTGGAACTTCCTATAAAATTAAACACGAAATATTATATATTGGAAGACATTATGAGTCATGTTGGATTCAAAATTCAAGGCTTAATACCAGTTTAATTTGCACCACGTCTCCTGTTCTAAGATCTGGAATAGGCCTCTCAGTTTCGGACGCTTCAACAGCTCTTTTGTTTAATATCTAAAATAGAAGAGAGTGAATTATAAATTAAAACAAAGTGAACAAAATTATAAAATGCAGCCAAACTTTTGTTACAGAATTGTGAATATACTAGATCTAAAGCAAAGTAAGATCTTGTTTCTTTGTGTGTGTGTTTCGTGATAGACAAGAACCTCTTATTGGAGGACCTAGGTTGACTTTGGGAGCTGCATTAAAGTAGATGTAGGAATAAACCAGCAAGTAGTCATTTTTCTTAATCACAGTGCATAATTACGCCTTAATATATAAGAACAACTTTTATATAAAAAGAAAACCATCACATAGATCATAACTGTAACTAAGCATTTCATCAGTACTCTTAACTCAAAACTTATAACGAAATCCAAATTTAGCCCTGACAAACTAGTTTAAGTTATGTTTTCTCAACGTTGTCACTCGCTAAAACGTGGTACAAAATCTAGGCTGAGTTCATCACATTGCTTAGCTTAGACCCATAATGAAGATTCAGACTGCCTAATTAAAGATTTTCCTATCTTCCACCCCCTCGAAATAGACAGGCATTTCACTATTCATTTTGTCACTGCCGCTAAGCTATTGTTTCCAAGATCAATTAACAGGCACTTCATTTTTAATGGTAAAATGCCACATATGTAAGTTACTTATCACACACCTGGATGCTTTTGCTACATACTTACATTAGACTATTTATCAAACCATGACGACTTAATGAAAACCTATGTCTACTCATGCAAAGGTCCCGGAACATGAATAACGTTATCAAACGAGATCCTAATATGTGATCAAGAAATTTGTCCTTACTAATATATCTCAAGCGTTTAGCCAACAGCTTTATCTGCTTACTTACTATTTTAAATTTAAACCTATTATTACAAAGAAACTAAAGGAATGAAGGGATTATGTATATAGTCAAATGCTTATAATTAAGCACGCTTTCTCACACCAACCGTTCACCAAAACCATAATAAAGCACTTTTACGGAGTTCAAAGTTTTTAAAACAATGAAAAAAAACTCAGTGCATGTATAAGCAGGATACTTTACACCACTTTTCTCTTTCTATCTCATTTTGTCACTACTAGAAGGTGCCCTCTAGCATCTGAAAAAGTAAACTAGCATAAGTAAGAGATTACATAATCTAAAATGTATCCCTCATAGCTCTCGGATCAATGATCTCATAACTGAAATTAGATGTCCTACTAATTTCAAGAACATGACTTCTGCTGCTCTGTAGGTAAAAAGAATTTGGCCATGTTTTATAGATTGGTTAAATTGGCCATGGTCTTCTCATAATGACCGAGCAAGTGATCACAAAATGTCAAAAATGAAAATGAAAAGAAACGACATTCAATTTCCATAACGTAGATTAAGCGACAATTAGGACCAGCTTTGACCAGAACATAGTTCAACTTGTATACGTTAAAGGACACGTCCGATATCTTGCATACACGCTAAAAGAAGAGAAATTTTTTTTTTCACGAAAGCAATGGTAATAATTATCCATGCCTTGCTTATTTGAATCTTTCATGGTAAAGGAAATCCAAGTGGAATGATGACAAGCATTATTGTAAATGAAATTACCACCTTTTTCACAACTGAAAATGAACTAATCAACCACTTTGAAAGAACATGGCAAAACTAACCTATGTCCTATGGCATGTTTCGATTGTATCATCCACCCCATTCTCTATCAACTACAAAGGACCAACCAACCACTTTGAGAGAACATAATAAAAAAACTATGCTCTACGACATTATGAGTTTTTTTGTTACAACATCCACCCACTAAAGGAACAATTATTGTACATGTTTAATCATAATCGAACCCATAATCCTAAATAATTACAAGCTTCTTAGCTACTAAGCTACTCCTAATAAGCACTGTAATGAAAAGCTTACTATGAAACGAAACAGTTCGATAAAAACTTGATTCAAATCCTAAAAAGCGTAAAAAGGCCGCTTTCCCATCTTTTACGCCGATAAAGCTTACGGTTTTTATGCTTTCAACAAAGCTCTTGCAAAATCACTTCAGCTAAGTTTTAGCTTTTTAAAACACTGCTCATAAGCCTTAACCTGTTCCAACAAGTATGTCATTTCAATATCGTGACAAACTCAAATGAGGAAGTAAAACAAGCAAAGATGAAATAAAATTACCCCCATTATGTCTCCGAGCTTTACTCGTTGCTTCCTAGGTGGCTTCTCCTCCACTTCAGATTCTACCACAGCTTCCGGCGCTTCACCATCAGCAACTTCAGCAATTTCTCCCTCTGCCTCGGCTCTTACAACAACGGGCCTACTGCTTAATTTTCCAAATTTCAATTCAGAACTCGGTGAAGGACCAGAAAGCAAAATCTTAGAAAGCGAAACTTGAACCGAGTTGAGGGCAGAGGAGCGCCTAGGTAGGGAAGTGGAAAACCCAAAATTGGTTCTATGGCAAGGTAGATTCTTTCTAGAGATCATACACAGTGCCTGCAATTCATAAACTATATTATATAAAGATTCATGAATAAAAAGTAGATTTATTCTCACAACAATAAATCTAGGAAGTAAATAAATAAGAGCATCTTTATATGTATATCTATACGAAAGCCTGCAACTTGGAATACATTTTTTATGCAAATACATTTTAATGCAAGATTTATTCTTTACAGGAATTATACAAAAATCCTACAATCTAGAATAAATACCATACAGAAATTCTTAAATAAAGACTTGCATTATTGCTCAAAACAATAACACTAGAAAATGTATAAACTTGCATATGTATAGCTACATAAAGCATGCAATCAGGAATAAAAAGAAAAACATAAATACACAATGGAAAGGGCCTGAAATTAGTACCAATATCGACAAACATAATTTAAGTATATAACATTTGCAGTGCTAATATTGACAAACATACAGTAATTAACATAAATGACAAATATAAATCATATATAAAGCAGTTCCTGAAATTAGTACTAATATTGACAAACATAAAATAAGAATAAAGCATTTCCTGTTATTAGTAATTAGTACCAACATTGACCAACATAACTTATATATATATATATATACATACATATAAATATTAGTTGAAGAATAAACAGCGAATTATACGAAATTACACACACACACACACACACACACCTGAGGAAGAACATTGGCAGCCATAGAGAGAGAGAGAGAGAGAGAGTATGAAGGTGGACTATGATAAGCCTTATCCCATTTTTTCTCAAAATACTTGGTTGATTTTTGGACTATTTACATAATCACCCCTCTATTCTGAATTCCAGTCATTATTACTCCATACTCCATCCGTTCCCATTTAACTGTTAATTACGAAACTACGTGCAATTTTGACTGGTCAATAAATTGTATCAAAATTATTGGAATAAATTTTTTAAAAAGTTGATCATATAGTTCAAATCTTAAATTTTATGATTAGATTTAAAAAAAAATTATTTTAACAATTTTGATAAAAGTTATAAGTCGGTCAAAATTACATGTATTTTCGTAAGTAATTGGTTTTGGCGTTTGAGTAATATAATTAATATTTCATTATTTAACTAGGGGCGAAGCCATGAACCTAACTTACACAAAAACTAATGATTTGTGAGATGAAATCCTAAATTATCGGGATGCCAAATTATTATTTTTAACATTTTTTTAGTAAAAATTCATGATAAAATGTTTAAAAAATTCATAAAATTTGAAGTTTTAGGGTATCGTGGCCCATGATGCCCTGCACGTAGCTTCCCTCCCGTTATTTACTAATAATTTTTTGCATAGACCGAAATTTTTGTTAAAATCTTTATTCATATTTTTTGTTCATTCAATGAGGTATTTACAACCGGAAAAGAATTGTCATGAATATTTTTTTGGCTATGATACAATATGTTCACTAGTAATAGTATAAAGTTAAAGATTTGCAAGTTAAATCCTTAATTCCTTACACTCGTTTTTTTAGCTAAGGAACATGTTTTTTTATTTATATCTAAATCGTGCATCGGATGAGCAAAAACTATGTCCGTCCCTCGTATAGTGTGTGTCCATCCCATTAGTAGGAGGAGCCAACTCTCGAATAAATAGATAATGTGAATTTATATTATTAAAGATAATCTTATAATATTTGTCTTGCTTTTGTTCTTTTTTTTGGTATGTGTTTGAATAAATAAAGGATTATTAACAAGAGAGAAATACTATAATAATTAAAAAAAGAAGAAGCTAAATTTATGGTGCTTGGCAAGGAAGCCCAATATATTCTACACGATAGCTTATTTGGACGAGTGTTGTGTTAGTGTACTCTCCAAAATCAAGCATAGTTATATCATTAGATGATAGTTAACTATCTAGGATAATAATGTACATTGGTTATAAAATACTGGAACTAAAGAATGTTGAATTTATCCAAGTCTATTTGATTCTTTCGTAGCCACTGTCTGTACTTCTATTGTTCCGTCATGAAGGACTGTCAACTTAGCTCATTTAGTAAACCAGATAAGCCTTGAAACTTTTAGCTGGACTTATTAAAAAAGTTAAATATACACTGCTGAAAATTACTAAATCGATACGTATTACTTAGTAATATAACTTTTTGTTAGTTTGGTGCAAGGGAGTTAGCATGTGGGCTACATTTACCCCTATATTAAGGGAAGCCGTTACAAGTCGGTGTATAATTTATATAAGTTTATAAAAATAGTGGGTTAATCCCCATATGTTTTGCTGTAAATCCGGCCGGCACCCCCTTCCGGAATTCTAACTCTGCCATTCGTTTTGGCGGATTAAAAAATTACATGACGAAGGCATAAAGGCAATTATCAAATCAGTGGATGAGTTACAACAAAATACGTTTGGCTAGAGATGTTAATTGATGAATGAATAATTCTTACCAAGTTAATATTAGTATTTGATTAGTGTGGAATGTATTAGGTAGGCAACTTGTGGAAAGAGGACTCGAGGCTCCATATATGATGTTTTATATGTATGCTAAGCAATTGGGACAAACATTTTGACAATTTTATAAATTCCAGGTACAGATTTGGTAGCATGGTATTACTTATTAGTGTTTACATCTGTTTTTAATTTACTTTCACATGGTTAATGCAAATTGATTGCTAGACAGAGAGACATGAGACTCAAATGGTAGACATGAGAGTTGTCCCTTGGGGACTGTTTTTGGAGAAAATGACTAAATGGAGAACAGGTTAATTTAGAGCTGGTGTGGATAATAATTACACCTTATGATGAAACCCACAAAAAGTTAGATAGTGATATGCACATGACATGGTATTACAAGGGAGTAATTAACAAGACGGGGCAGTCGGGCACCACGACCCTCTTATTTTTTGTCGAAAAAATATTTTTTTATATATATTTTGATTAATTTTTTTAAAAAAAGAGCTTTTCCTCTATTCCGAAAAAAATACTCATATATTGTTTGAAATTTATTATTTAGCCCCTTCCATATCATATGTTCTTGGTTCCGTGGGTGCAGGGGAAAGAAACCGTGTAACAATATGTACGAAATATATTATGATTTATGAATCAATTCTTGGCCACAAATGAATACCCCCTTCCTTCAAGGAACATGCAAAGCTTCATTGGTAGTTAGTAGTTACATTAGCAAAACCATGGTTCTAATGATGCATTTGACACTAGAGAACACAAGAATTATGAATAAGACTTGAACCCATAACACTAGCAACATACCTTAATCAGCAAATTAAATTTATTAAAAGAATTTGAATGTTTTTCTATTTTTCTCTTTATGCTAAAGCAGATACATTTTTATTCTTTTTAGAAATCACACTGGGTAGAGAAATAGATATACATCCCAACTGAAAACAATCGAAGTTATTCCTAGTATGCTAGCTCAAACCTCAGTCTTTTCAGGAAGAGTGACAAGAATGTTTATTCCAGATATTTTTCCACTTGAAACTGGAAATAAAACCACCAAAGTTTCTTCAGGTATAGAATTGATCCAGTTACAAACACATACAGGATTGTTCCCTTCGCTAAACGCAACTTCACTAGCACCCAAATCATCCCAATTCACAGAAATAAGCTCAAGAAGAGGCTTCTTCACAAGCCATTCCCTTTCGACCTTTTCTGATTTTACATCTCCATTAAGTTCCTTCACAACTAAATAAAAACTAGAAGTTCTTTTGACACAATATTTCAACTCGGCCTCCTCAAGAGACTGTTGTGCTAGTGCCTTGTTCATCTCACCATCTTCTAAAGTTTCCAACATGAATGTCTTTAAAACCAAAGTTGCGCCACGGTTTTTAAATGTATTAGAACTGATTAGTTTCGCGAAAGTAGAATTTTGTTGTTTGAAATTGGGAAGGTAAAATAGGGGTAGTGTGCGATTGTTTTCGTAAACCACTTTTTGGTGAATATTTGCCCATCTCTTAAGGAAACTTACGATGGAGAAAGGATCCCCGACAAGTAGGCTGCAGCTAATTCCTATCGAATATCCTCCACATAAAAAGTTTGTCACCTGAATAAGTTCACAATTTAACATGAACCAACAGTGTTATCAAAAAAACAAATAAGTAATTTCCGTTCACTTATTCTCATAACTTATCACTTACTTGAATATGAAACAATGGACAAAAGTGAGGGTTCCCATCAGCACCAACATCCTCCCAAGTCACAAGCTCACCCTCCAACTTATCTTTTTCCATCAAACTAACAAACTCCAACACTGTCTTTGATATCTTCGCCTCTACTAACCTCACACCAACATCGTCCGAGACAATTTGGAACCCTTCTCCTTTCTCTCCTCGGCGACGTACCCTTCCTGCCAGCATCGGCTCCTCCTCAATCGCTTTCATCAATGAATCCTTTGACCAGCCAGCTAAAAAATATCCTGAATCTTCATCCGACATTTTGTTGTAATACAAAACTGTGTGCGCCCGCCTTTCGAAGAAAGATGTTGAAGCCAACCCTTTGGCTTCGACGAATGTTGTTGATCTAGGATTAGTCACGTTAAGTGCTGTCACAGTTTGAATAGCTTCAAGTTCAACTTGTGACTTGGTGAAAAAATTAGTGGTGCACAATGCCATCTTTGGGTAACTCTTTGATAAAAGATTTAACAACTGATCAGGTTTATATTTATTATTTGACAGTGTATAGTTTTCTGGTGAAATATGCATGCTGGGATGTATATTTATTGTAGTACAGTGCCGTTGTTATATTCTAAACGTACCTAACTCTTTTAATGCAGAGTATAACACAAGGTAAGCAGTTTCCCATTTATGTCATGACTCATGATAATAGTAATTGCTAGTGACTACTCCTATTTGCTAGGAGTAAATGCATCTTTGGCAATCAATGCAATTTAACAAAGTAATTACAAACTCCTATTTCATTTGTTCAATTCTTTCTAACTCTAAATGCGATATCCCCAGAAAAAAAGGATGATTTATGGAATGCAAGTTCTTAAGGCCGAGCTCCAATGCTCTGATAAAACATTGGTTATATGGAGTACGTATGTGGCGGCCCTTTTGGCTTCGGCCACATTGTTTAATCGAGGGTTTGTCACCTTGGTTGGTGTGACGGTTTGTATAGCTAGCTTCAAATTCAACATGTGACTTGGTGAGAGAACTAGTAGTGGCACGAATGAGCCATCTTTGGTCATAATTCTTTACAACAATCTTAACACCTAACAGCTTTATATACATGAATGAATCTAACGTACGTGGCGAGTTGTTACTGATATGCAAAATGTGGAGATTTATGCAATTGTACGAACTATGAAGTGTTGTTAAATCGATTGTTAATGCACCTAACTTGAAGAGTAGAGCGAATAATTACCACGAGTAATCATAGTTTCGTTTTTAAATCAGCAGTTCACAATGAAATTATTAGTATTTTACAGGAAATGCACCAGGTAATCAAATCCAATCTAACAAGTAAATAGTAGTATATATTTACTTGTATAATGCTTTATTATTCAATATTCATAGATGAATTTTGTTACTCAAAAAAGGAAAAAACATAAATAAATTTGGACAGCAGGCAAACCCGCAAATGCATGTACAGCCTTGAATGCTATCAGAGAAAACACCAATTATTGTATAACATAATAAGTGCAAACCACGAGCAAGTTTTTTTTATTATTAAACTAAGCCAAAGCTCACAATCAGTGTTATTTAGTCTAGAACTATCAATAGATTCAATACACTTGAGCAATATATATAGGACCTGAATTGAACTCTTGACAGTCACTACATTTTAAAAAGATAACAATGTTTTATAACGATCAAATATATTTTCCTTCTGTGCTTCTGGTGCGTATTTTGGTGCCGGACAACTAATAAATAGATACATAATGTAACCAAAATACAGCAAAAAAATGTGACAAGGTTCACAGAGTGGGAGTGATGCTCTTTCAAACCACTTCATATCTCAATCTCTTTAGGAAGAGTAACAATAATGCTAATTTCCGATAATTTTCCGCTTGAAACCGGAACCAAAAACACTAGTCCTTTTCCAGGTATAGAATTGATCCAGTTAGACACACATACAACTGTGTTCTCTTCATTAAAAGCAACTTCATTAGCACCTAAATCATCCCAATCAACACAACTAAGCTCCAACGGTGGCTTTTTCATAAGCCAATCCCTTTCAACATTTTCTACTTTTACATCTCCATTAATTCCCTTCACAAACAAACAAAAATCATAGATTGTTTTGACTCTGTGCTTCAACTCAGCCTCGTTGATACACTGTAGTGCTAAGGTCTTATTTATTTCACTATCATTCAGAGTTTTCATACCGGACGTTTTAAAAATTAGAGTTCTTCCACGGTCTTTGAATTTTTCGGAACTTATTTGTTTAACAAAGGCAGAATGTGGGGGCTTAAAATTGAGAAGGTAAAATATCGGTGATTTACGATTATTTGCTTCGTTGACCAGTTTTTGGTGAATATTAGCCCATTTCTTGAGGAAGCCGACTATGAAGAAAGGATCTGTTACAAGTAGGCTGCAGCTTATTCCTACTGAATACCCTCCACATAAGAAGTTTGTCACCTAGAAATATTTTGCATATTAATTTAGGCCAACATATCATCCATAATTCATATATGGAAAAAAAAAACTGAATATGGCATTCCTATGTTCGCTTTTCTGTTTTATGATTTTGATAAATTTTACGGTATTGCATGTGACAGTGTGAAGGCAAAGGAACTTTAACAAGTTCCGTTACGTTCATTTATGAAACATTGTCAAAACCGAAAACTTGGCCATTCAGACAAATTCTAAATAATTTTTCCAGTTAAAACTTGTATAACAGATCCAAGTTTGTTTGCAAAAAACGAAGGCCTAGTTTAAACTTTACCTAGAAAAGCATTCTAATTACAATTTTTAAGCTACAAAAGCAATTTCTGTTATTGTCCAACTCTATCTAGCAAAAAGTATGTTAGTTATTAGAACGGAGATGTAAAAGTCCTCTTATACCGTGCTACCAAGTTCACAAAAATTTTCTTTACCGAAGACAATAGCATTTGCAATTTTTTTACTTGCAGCTTTGAAGTTCAATTGTTTTACTTCAAAGATGTATTATGGTCAGTGTTTTAAGAAACACGCATCGTAGTAAAAAAGCTCAATTCAAAGCTTAAAAAAGGCTTGAAAAGCTCGCTCTCCACTTTTTAGGCCACTAAATGCTCATGACTTTTACGCTTTTAGCACAACTCTTTAGCCAAGATTTCGCTTTTAAAACACTGGTTATGGTGCATTTGGTTTGAGAGATGAAAAACTGGAATTTGAGTGAAAAACCCCAAGAAATTTGCACCTCGGAGAGCAAATCATATTTGCTTGATAGTGATAGCAAACAAATTATAAGCTTAATGATCACAGCCAAACAAACCCTTAATTAAGCACTTACTTAAACATGAAAAACTGGACAAAACTGAGGGTTTCTATCACCACCAACATCCTCCCAACTCACAAGCTTATCCTCCATCTCATCTCTTTCCTCGGCACCAACAAACTCCGCCAAGGTTTTCTCTATTCTTGCCTCGACTAACCTCACACCAGCATCATTTGATACCATCTCAAAATTATCATCTCCCTCTACCACATGACGTACTCTCCCAGAAAGCATTGGCTCCTCCTCCATAGCTCTCCCCAAGGACTCCCTAAACCAGCCAGCCAAAAAGTACCCCGAGTCTCCATCCGACGCTCTTTCATGATACAAAACTACGTGTACACGTCTCTCGAAAAACGATGCTATGTCGACCCCTTTGGCTTCAACCCGCGTTGTTGATTGATTGGTGGTCACCTTAGTTGGTGAAACGGTTTGTATAGCTTAAAGTTCAACATGTGATTTGGGGAAAGAACTGGTTTGCGCTTCAAGTGTATGCATGTTCTTGATATTCAATGATGGAGGAGATTCCACTACAATTGCATGAAGAGGTATTTATATATCTATAAACAGAAGCTAAGCAACTTCCTTTCTAAATATCTACTTGACGATGATTTTTGTTACTATAAATGACAGAGAAAATTGCACCATTTGGTTATTTCAATTTAATTCATGGAAACTTTATACTCTTACCATATCCTTTTTACCTTAGGCTTGTTTGGTTTGGGCTTATAGATTGTACTATTGGCTGGCTTTAATGTTTTTTTTTTGTCCTGCTTTAAGCTGGATAAACTCAGCCTTTAGCCTTAAATAAATCCGCTGCAACTTAAAAATCCAAAATTAGCTAAAGTGTGCCATTAAAGCGTACACTATACATCTGCATCAAGACCAAGATGTTTTGAAGGTGGAAAATCCAGCTTTTTCTTTATTTAAATAAGCCTATAAGTTTCCAGTTTCTATCCAAAATGACCTGATAAATGGAATACTGTAGCCAAATGAAAGAACAAAATCCTAGAAATTTACTGTATTAGTAAAAGACTCTTTATTATTAGTTAGTTGTACTTAATAATTGTTAGTTGATAATAGTTATTAGTTTAAAGGAGCATTAAATGATGATTCATTGTATCACCTATATAGTGGTTGTAAATACTTGTTTGAGATTAAGAAATAATAAAAAGAAAAGAGTGCACTTTTCATAAATACCCTAAGAAGACGGTAGAATATATTAGAAAATTATTGTATTAGCAAAACACTCAGTATTGTTAGTTAGTTGTACTTAATAATAATTAGTTAGTAGTTAATTAGTAATAAATTTTAATTTAGATGACATTAAATGCTGATTCGTGGTATCACTAGTTGTAAATCTAAATCCTTTTCTGAGATTAAAAATAATAAAAATAAAAAAGTGCAACTCTCATAAATTCACATGTTATCAGAGCATTATATGAAAACCTAAATACGACTATGTCACCGGAGAAATCACATCTCCAAAGAAAATTGAAGCTCTACAAAAGATGTCCGGTCAAAGTGACATGTCACGGTTAAATAGTAACGAACTTGTATCCAACATGCTCGAATAAATAGGCAACTTCATAAACACCTTTTACGTTAAAAAGGGCATGCAAATACGTGGAAAATCGATTCTGAACCTTCGAATCACATGACATGAGATGCAAACTCTTCAACGCTGCAATAAGAATTACAATGTGACTCTATTATCTAATTTTTTTGAAAAAGTATCGATCAAGATAACAAAGCACTTGACTTTAAACTCTATTATTCATGTCCCTGAACTGGATTGTAATCCCATTTCTATTAGTAAATTGACTCGTGATCTTAATTACGTGGCTAAGTTTTTTCCGAATGTGTGTGAATTTCAGAAAATGAATTCGGGTCGAAAGATTGGCAGTGTTGAGATGTGTTCTGTGCTCTATCTCCTCAATAATGATAATTCTTTAAAAAGACAATCTCAAAGTACAAGTTGTGTGTCGCTCAAGTGTCGGGCGGGTTCTAACTGTAGTGTCAGTAAAGATAATGAAATCATGATATGACACTAGTCTATCGTCTTGGTCATCCAAATTTCATTTATCTTGAGAAAGTGTTCCATTCTCTATGTTTATCAATAAATATTCAAATATGATTTGTGAAATTTGTCGGCTTCCTAAAAATACCCGCAACACTTATCATAGTATCTCTTATAAAACATCACATCCATTTGTTATTATTTACAGTGATGTTTGGGGACCCTCTGAGGTAAAAAAAAAATGTGTCCGGAACTCGATGGTTTTTGTCGTTTGTGGATGATCATACTAGATTGACTTGTATATTTCTTATGAAAGAAAAGTCAGAACTAGGGCAATTTTTTTAAAATTTGAACTCCATGATACAAACTTAATTCAATACTAAGATCCAAGTCTTGAAAACCTATATAATGCCAAATAATATTTTGAGTTTATCCTTAGTTCTTATCTCATATATCAAGTAATAGTTCACTTTAGCCCATGCGTTGATACTCCTCAGTATAGCGGAGTCGCCGAAAGAAAACATATGAACTTATTAGAAGTTGTCTGATCCCTCGTGTTCTTTAGTCATATTTCGAAACATTTTTGGGATGAGGCTGCTCTAATAGCCGCGTATCTCATAAACAAAATGTCTTATAGAGTCCTAAAGTTCCAGATTCCCTACCAAACTCTCATTCATATTTTTCCACATAACAAATTTATGTCTTCACTTCCGGTAAAAGTATTTGGTTGTTCCGCCTTTATCCACAAACATCAGTAACACCGTAGCATATTAGCCCCAAAATCGTTTAAATGTATTTTTCTTGGATACTCTCCATATAAAAAAGGGCATAAATGCTACTCCCCTGTTACAAGGAAAATGTACCACTCGATGGATGTAATATTATTTAAAACATCAATCTTATTATCCTAAAACTGAAATTCAGGGGGAGAATATGACCAAATATCACTTTTGATAATGGACTCAAAGTACTTTGATCAAAACCTAAATTCTGAAAATTCTTCGTCAAATTCAAACCAAATTCCAGTTTTTCATCTCAATCAATCATCCAAAAGTCATCCGCATTTAATTCTATTGAAGTCTACGGTTGCTGACTAAACAGAGATACCACCACAACTTTTAAACAATGTGTTTATACAAGGCGGAAAAAACCAGAAAGGGAAATAGAGCACACAACATCTCTCATGCATGACTAATAATTTGAACAGAGTTAAGATCCATTTGAAATCACTCATGTATGGATGATTCTGATCTTGAGGTTGTTGTACCTACGGTTGATGATTCAAGCATTCCGATTGCTTTGAGAAAATGTATTAAGATATGTACTAATCATCATATATATACAAATTTGTATCATATAAGGGCCTATCTTCAAACCAGAGAGCTTTTATTTTCGTTTTGGACAGTGTGCAAATTCCCAAATCTATTAACGAAGCACTTATGGGTCCAGAATGGAGAAATGCAGTGGGCGAAGAAATTGCAGCATTGGAGAAAATTGGCACATGGACCACCGAACTTCCTTGTAGAAAGATGCATGTGGGTTGTAAGTGTTGAAAGGTTTATAGCTCGTCTGGTTGATTAAGGCTTTACTCAGTCTTATGAAATAGATTATCAAGATACATTTGACTCGGTGGTTAAACTAAATACTATCAGAGTACTTCTCTGACTTGCTACAAATCAAAATTGGCATTTGTACCAACTAAATGTCAAGAATGCATTCTTAAACGAAGACTTAGAGGAAGAAGTGTAAATGGAAATACCAGTCACCTCGTGCATGGTTTGACAAGTTTACAAAAGCTATGGTCAGTATGGATACACAAAATGTCAGGATGATCATACTCTATTTGTGAAATTTTCTTCAGAAATGAATGTATTAGTGCCGATTGTATATGTGGATGACATTATCCTCACACACGACTATGATGATGAATTACAAATCTTAAAAAAGCTCTTAGCTCAAGAATTTGAGATGAAGGATCTCATACTTCTGAGATATTTTCTTGGTATGGAAGTGGCAAGATCAAAAGGCCGGTATTGTATATCTCAACGAAAGTATATTCTGGATTTACTAAAAGATACGGGGAAACTATGATGGAAACATGTCGAGACTCCAATGGATTCAGCTAAGAAGTTAGGAATCGAGAGAGGAAGCACTCCTGTTAACAAGGAGCAATGTCAAAGATTGGCCGGACGACTTATTTATCTATCGCATACTCGATCTGACATTGCATTTGTTGTTAGTGTTGTAAGCCAGTTTATGAACAACCCAACAAAAGAACATACGAAGGAAGTGAATAGAATTATGAGATATCTCAAAATGACGTCAGGAAAATGGTTTTTTTAAAAAGGAATGACAACCGATATGTGGAATTTTTTTCCGATGCGGACTGAGCAGGAGATGTGTTAGATAGATTGTCTACTTCAGGGTATTGCTTTTATGTTTGGGGAAATTTAGTAACATGGAGGAGTAAAAAAACAGTCTGTGGTGCCAAGAAGTAGTGCAGAATCTGAATTTAGAGGTTTAACTCTTGGTTTTTATGAAGAAATGTGGATAAAAATACTCCTCCGAGAACTGGGGGTCGCAGTCATTGATCCAATCAAAATGTTTTGCGACAATCAAGTTGCAATCAGTATGGCAAAGAATACAGTGCTTTACGATAGGACGAAACATATTGAGATAGATCGACACTTCATCTCAAAAAAGGTTGCAAAATCAGTTATATAGTTAGTTTACGCTCCTACGAGGTTACAAACGGCTTACATTTTAACTAAAACTCTTTCAAGAACCAACTTTGAAGAACTGTCACGATCTGGGCATGTATGTGTGGAATATCCTAGAAAGTCACCGTATTAGGAAAATACTCAATATTGTTAGATAGTTGTACTTAATAATAATTAGTTAGTAGTTAGTTAGTTAGTTAGTTAGTAATAGCTACAAAGTATTAGTTTAGAGAAGAATTAAATGTTGATACTTCGTATAGCTATATAATGGTTGTAAATCATTTGTATGAGATTAAAAAATAGTAAAAAAGAAAAAGAGTGCACTTCTCACAGATTCACAAAAATGAAACACATAAATCATATATTTGCCAATGCATGCATGACTACAAGAAAATGCCCAAACTCTAACTACAAAATAAGTTGCTAAACCCTTAAATCAGTTAGTATATGTCACTTACTAACTGATTTTCTATCTAACCGATCAGTTAGTAAAAGCCTAGTTAGTAAAATCTACTAACTAAATAAGAATCAGTTGGTATTTTAATAACTAATGTAGCAACTGTTATATCAGTTACAAGTTACTAACTGAATTCAATTTGTTACAAATACCAACTGATTTTAAAGCAACTAACATTACTAACTACACATCAGTTAGCAAACTTCAATAATAAAACAATTAGCTAATTAGATTTAATAATTGTAATTAAAACAATAATATCTAAAAACTCAAAAACAATTACGCTGGACAACATTCCATTAAAATTAAATAATGATCTCCAATCAAAATTATCATTCGAAATCAAATTACAATATAAACACAAACTAGTCTCAAATACAATAAGTCGATATCAACCATTATTACTAGATATAAAATCAGTCAAAAGGCCAATTGTAATGGCTATTACTATCAATCTCGGGGTCATCGTTCTCGTATTCTCCCTCTGATTCCTTTCTCTTCCATGTTGGTCATCATCTGGTTCTTTAACTTCATGTTCAGCATCATCCTTGTCTTTAAGGTTATAACCAGATATGCCCAAGATGGTAAATAGTGCATGGCGGTCTGTCGTCTGGCATTATGACATTGTTGTGGAGTCCTTGATCCGACATTTGCAGACAGTGCGTATCATTTTCTCATACCATTTTCTCATCTTTCTTGCGACAAGCAATTCCATTTAGCCCCTTGAGCAACAGCTGGAAGCATATCCTCAATTGACAGTATTGAAGGAACGTTTTCACTCATATTCAGATGCTTAAGTCCAGCTGGTGCCAATAAAGTAGCCTGGACTACTCTTTCATTTACTTTTTTGAACCGTGTCTGAACGATACCTCAAAAGTTTAACAACACCTAATAGGATAAATCGAAATAATCAATTAAAAGACAGATGTATGGCACATGAAATCATTCACTATGCATTTGTAACAAATCCAACGTCAACAGAAGTAATGAGCCCAAGAGGAACCAGCTCTGGTAAATAACGATGCAACAAAGCACTGAGCAAATTAATATTTTGACTCAACAGTTCAGTACAGAATTTACAGGTTAAAGTTCGAAATAGACTCCCGACGAAAGATAATTGAGGTTAATAGAACATATAGATTTATTTAGTTGACCCTTACACTGCAGTGTCTTAGTAGAGCACACAATGCATTCCCAATTTGATTTAAAAGAATGTGAAATTTAACAAAGTTTTACAATAAAGGGAGGTGAAGTACTTACACTAATCATTACCCTAGCCTTGAACTGACCTTTATATAAGCAAGTAATATTGGCGCATATAATAAGTTACCACGAGTGGTCTAAAAGTCGATTTCTCATTGATATTGCTATTCGATACTAGATGTAAACCGATGAGCTTACATTCTCCTATAACTCTATATTTATTCATAGTGTTACAGTTACATTGTTGTTCTTGGGCAAACAAAGAAAGAAAAGGAAAAGGTTCAACAACACTTTCTTAAAAAAACATCACAGCCAAGACAGCATCATGAGATAGAAAACCAGAAAGTGGCAAGCCAAAATATATATAGACAATATGTACATTTGCAATAGCCAACAAGTACCCGCATTTGACAGTTTTGATACTTCATCTTCTCCCTGACGGACAAACTCCTCGTTGTTTCCTTGCACATATAAATTAAGTTGACCTTTCAATATCTCAATAAGCTTCTCTTCTCATTCTCTTTGAACAACCTTCAATAAAAGAACAAGTTCCACTAAGCATCTAACCAACCCAAAAAAACTAGTAAAATAGAAGGCACAGAAAAAGAAACTTCAACGGCATTAAGCACAAAATAATTCCTAAATCATCAATTCACTTTTAGCTCCTCGTAATTACGATGTTGTAAGAGCCACTCCAATTATAATCTTGTTAATAAGACTTCTTAAGGTAAGGCAATAGTTATTATTCAGCAAAAAGAACACAGTGAAATTACTAAACATTCAACGGCTGCAAGAGTCCAGTGAATTACTTCAAGAAGAACTTCAGCACCTCCTGTTCTTTTACCCGAGTTAATAAACAATAATAAGAAGCTAAAAAAATTGGAAAGAAAATCACATCATCTGTACAACTAAACAAGATACACAAAATCACATACTCAAAAATAAGACAGCTTATTTGCTTAAATCTGTAGCAAAGAAGACACATGGATTACAATTGTAAAAAACAACAAAACATAAATATCAAAATACATAGATTAATACAAATGTACAACAAACATAGATCCTCAAACATAAAATATCAGATCTAATTAACAGATTCATGTCTATTTGTACTAAAAAATAAACCTTAATTCGAAATTATTTTATAGAAAAACCTTAATAATCAGTGAACAAAATCCAAGCGCTAAAACGCAATTGAAGTACCAAAAAATATGATATATGTTGTATCAAGATGATAAATAAAAGACCTAAATCTGAAATGAAAATACAAAAACATATAACAAAACAGAAATGATCAGATATGATGATCAGATTCCGAGTTATGTATATGAAAAAGTAACTTTACACATAAAAACAGAGAGAGAGAAATGACGTTTTACCTTCAAATGGGGAGAGAGAAACGACGATTAGCGGTGAAGGAGATGGTGAGATGAGGGAGGCGGCGCCTTCTTCTCTCTCTCTCTCTCTGCTGTTGTTTTGGTTGGAGCTTATACTATTAAGTTTATGTGTGTAACCCTTAAACCTATATATTTTTAAAGTTTGTATTAATAAGCCCAATTCTTTTATTTTGTTTCATTTTATCACACAAGATTTTGCTTTCTAATTTGTAACTGTTTATCCATTGGTACTTGTTTAAAACATATTGACAGATTCAAACCAATATAGACGGCAAATATGATCCTTTTACTCTAATTTCCAAATATCATTTTATTTTAAAAGTTCCTATTATTTGATACTATTGGCCCCAGCTAAATTTTAGAGAGGTGAACAATCTTTTTAAACGTTTTTCATCCGGTGAAACTAACAACCAATTAACTTACTTTCTACCTTAATCATGAAAAATGTGTAATGATAATAAATGAATAAATAAATATTCACGAAATCACAACATTATAAATTGTCAAGAGTACAAATTGGGGAAGGAAAATGACAATGTGACATATAGATTTTCAACTTAAACTCTAATCCTATCCTAGGAATTATTTAATCGAATATTATCATTACAACTCTTTTAACCCGAGTTAGTCTAAACAATTTGTTCCCTCTCAATCCGAGATTTCTCGTCTCGATACAAATGCAAGTATACATGTTTATGAGCCAATTAACCAAATTGACTTTCCCTCAAACCGAGGAAACAAACGAGCTTATAAACTTCTTTTTACAACAAAATATGAAATAAAATCACACACCACAACTTCTTCTAACTCGAGTTATATGAATACAGTTAGTATAATTCAGCAGTTGTCCTATCAATTATCGATAGTACTTCAATAATTGCTCTAGTTTTGATGGTGTAAACTTTTATTTATTTTAAATATTTACCAACTTATTTAGTGATCCTTTAGTAAGATTATTAATAAACGGGTTCTCAAAATTTTGTGAGTTATGTGAAAGTTTATTGACATAATTAATTGAATATATGTGGAAAACATATATGTGGATAGGTTAGTTCGTGAATATAATGATAAATATATTGATATTGGATATTAAATTATTATTTAGCAACCAAAAATTAGTTGGTAATAGTAACTAAAAGAGCAAACATTGTTAACTCTGTTGGTATTTACCAACTAAAAATTATTTGTTATTAATCGTATTTAGCAACTGGAAATTGTTAGTTAGTGATCAGTTAGTATTTAACAACTGATAATGTTGTAGTCACCAATTAGTTGGTACATACTAACTGTTAAAGTATTAGTTAGTTGGTAGATACTAACTGTTAAAGTATTAGTTAGTATTTCCGTTGTTATTTAACAACTGAAAGTTGTAAGTTGGTATTCAGTTACTATATAGCAACTGAAATTATTATAGTTACAAATTAGTTAGTAACTATTTAAAATGTAAAATTTAGTCAGTAAATCAATTGGTATTTACTAACTACCAAATAAGTTAGAGTTTTTAGTTGCTATATGATCATTTTCTTGTAGTGATGTGATTGACGTTAGAGGACAGCTACCTAAAGCTTTTAATGATAGTTACTTATCAAGTTGATATGTTGGAGCTAATGAGAAGTTTTAGAGGGTACAGTACAGATACAGATGGTCTAAAACATAAGAGTTTCCTATATTCAATGGTACTACACTTCTCCCTTAAATTGTTACCAGCATTTTCAACTGGTCATTTAATGTTTGCCTTAACTACAAATATGCAAGTGTTAGTTGGAAAGATACTTGGATTTTAGCCTGTACAGTATAGTACACGCTATTGTCTTATTAGGTATTCCAAGTGCATTATGCGATCCGTGCCCATTAACAAAACCAACTTCGTTCAGAGTACATTATGATTTCCGTGAATATTACGGCTTGTTTGTTTGTAGCTTTTAAGTTATTTTTTGCTTAAAAACTAGGCTTAAACATTGAGCTTTTTGGTGTATTCTCTTGGTATGACCATGGCAATTTCTCCAATAAAATTCTCCAGGCCATGCAGGATTTTACAGTAAAGACAAGACAATAGGTATAAGTTCGACTTTATATCCATCTTATTGTATTTATCACACCGTATAAACGATATGTTATAGAACATAACCTTCTAGACTTCGGATCTAAATTAAGTTGTACTCATCCAAGTACACCGTTAAGTGCTAATACACCAAAGCGTTGACAGACCCAGCGATTAATTTTTTTTCTTTCCAACTTAACCGGTGAATACTCAGCTAGGAAACTTGTTACACGTTACAATCAGCTAATTAGGTACATGAGAACCTTACACTAATTTATCTAAACTAAAATTGTAACACCAGCTAATTTAAGCTATGTGGTGAACTTGATTTTGACAGGGATCTGGTCCTTGGTCTGTCAGTAGTGAGGTTGATAGTTAATTAAGGCTTATTATTTGATTTAAACTTTTGAGCTTGATATATATATTTTCGGCTCATGAGTTACGACTATGAATGCATTTGATTTTTCTTTTGAAATAGAACACTTGTATTAAACTTTGTCAAGATCAATAAGTGACCATAGCTAGTCAGGCTAAATACATGAATTGGAGCAACGAGTACAATTTATAGCAAATATAGCCAAGCAAGTTAAAGTTTTGAAAATACAGCACTTGTATGAATGCATTTGGTTGGCCATCATAAAACCTGAACTATAGTATCATTAGGACTGATAGTAGGTTTTAAGTTTAAAAAATTGAAATGGTCCTTCATAAGTTTACAGGGTAAAACTATATATAAGATCATGCGCACCATTTTTCTTACACTTTTTCTCATATTTAAGTTAATTATCATCACTTTTATATTTTTAGTATAACAGTTTAACTTTATACATTTTTCAGTTTCGCTATCAAATTTATTATCATAACTAAATATTACTATATTTTAATATATTTATATCAATTTTTTTCAATGCAAATTAATTTATTAGAACAAACACATTAAATAACTTACAAGTTTTCTCGTATTTAAAGTAAAAAGTACACTTTTACAACTTATAAGTAAACGTTTTGGTTTATACAAATTATCAGTTTTTTTATCAATTTCTCTATCAAAACTATACAACTCATATTTTTGTTATTTTATTTATTTATATGTGAAAAGTACAAATAAATGAGAGAAAAATAAGAGAGATAAATTATTATTTTAATTATAATCGAACATTTTGATCTCTTATATTTGAGTGATATTTGAGTTCATGTAAATTTAAGATAATTGATAAATAAACTGATGCGTGTATAATTTTAAAGCAATTTTTTCATATTTAAGATAAATTGGTCATATAAGAGAAGTGATGCGATTGATCTAACATGTGAAATTAGGCATGATAGTTTTACACCAAAAGAAATTATTGTTAATTGTTTGGTAAGTTGGGCCTTCTATAATTGGCTCTGAAACAAGAAGAGTTCTCAGCATCAAGTTTGGCAAAATAAGCAAAATGGTTTGCATAAAAGTATGTAGATTTGCCAAAACTTCTGTTGACCTCAAAATAGTATCGTGTGCACTTAAAAACAGGGTCTTGTTTCAAGACTTGAAAATATAACTAACAAACGAACTATACCATTGTTAACGAACTATACCAGAAATCACTCTCTTATTTCGGAAAACGGCACTGCCGAATAAAATTATGCCAAAGGTTCAATTTTCTAGTTCAGGAACTATATATATACATGACAATTTTTTACATAATAACGTGATACAATCTTATGGCACCTATGCTCCTATGCGTGTCGTTACTTTTAAGATATATAACATCATATATACTGCACGGGCCATCACTACATATGCGATCACATGTCTGAAAAGTCACCAACCAAACAGATATTTAGCCAACACTTCCGACTTGAGAGCCTCTTAGTAAATTCAGATATCCGGCTACAATCTTAAAGAATTAATTCAAATGTATCTTAGTAAGTACTCCTCATTACAACCATAAATTACAAGGTGTCCAATTCTACTTATATGGAAATTTCATCATTTTTTAATCAACAGATCTTGGGGTGAAATATCTGGTCTAAAGCAATCTGAATTGTTTCTACTTTGTAGCCAACTCTCAGTGAAAGGTAAAAAAAGAAAAATGCATTACTCAAGGGTTTGGTTAACCGTTAACTTAAGATTGTAGGTCTATTCAAGTCGATTTTTGCAAACTCATGAATTCTATTACAAGATACTCCATAATAATTTTCTTGATACCGTTATTGAAACTAGGAATCTTTAGAGCTAGCTGAAACTTCTAAAGCAACTCTAGTAATAAGAAGAATTAAATTTCTTGAGTAGCAGTGAAAAACCATTACATATTTAACAATCTGCATTAAAAAAAAGAGGGAAAAAAACATTATATATTTAACATCTACATTCTCTGGCTGTTAGCCTGTTACATAGGTCCAGCTCAAAACTCGTCCTCTCTTACTTATGGGTACTTTCAAATCCTTAATTATACCACATATAAATATTAATTGAGGATAACATTGCACTTTAAATTCATGGTCTGAATTCAATTTTTCATATTGAATCCTTCTAGAAGTAATCATCACTCAAGGATTTTAGTAAGCTTTTTGTAACAGAGAAATACTTTAAAGTTTAATCATACAAATATTACTTTAAACATACATTTCTGCAATTTTAAGGGCTTGTTTGGCAGCAACTTTTAATCAGATGAGTAATTATCATCAAACATATTACAGTACTTCCTAGATTTTAAGCCACCTAACAAAATAATCCGCTTTAAAACTGGCAAAACAATTGCACTATAAAAAAAAAGGAACAGACAAACCAGTCATAAAACCTGTTAATTAAACAACTTTGTTTTACAGTAAAAAAAAAAAAAAAGAGCAAAAAAACAACAAGTATTCATTATATTGCTTTAAAAGTTAAAACCTACTAAATATTACAAGAATACGATGATCCCTGAGCTCCAGTTACAAGGATATATAATATCTTCTAGTAAAAACTAGAGGTAATAACTGATAATTACCGGCATCTAATTAATTAATTTCAAGGTGCGAAATAAAAGAGCAAAAAGCAAAAAGTATTTATTTAACTGCCTTAAAACTCCTAAATATTACAACAAGAATATAATGATCGCTGTCTCGCTGAGCTCCCGTTACATGGATTTTATCTTCTAGTAAAAACGAGAGGTGATAATAATTAATTACCAGAATCTAATTAATTTAATTTCAAGCTGCGGATGATAGTAAAAGGAATACAGAAAAAAGATTAAAAAAAAAAAAAAGGAACAGAGAAACCAGTCATAAAACCTGTTAATTAAACAACTTCAGTTTGGTTACAGAAATAATTAAAGAGCAAAAAACAACAAGTATTTAACTGCCTTAAAACTCCTAATAAATGTAGTAAACACGGGAGGTGACTGACAACTGATAATAATAAGTATTTAATTAATGAATTAAATAGTTTGAAGGTGCGGGTGAATTGGAGAAAAACCAGAGGAGAATAGCACAAAGAACAAGAAGGAGAGGGATTAAGTGGACCGCCGACTCCGCTGTTTCGATACGACCTCTCTCTCTCTTTGCCACGTCTGAGTTTGGATTGTATTTTGGCAGATTATTATTCTCTCCCATTCTTGATCTTCTTCCCGGTTTTTCCACCTCCGTAACGCTCCCTGACCGCTGCTGCATGAAAAAAAATAAAAATAAATGCAAGTAAACGTAGAAGTTGTAACTAGTGTATCAATAAAAGTTTTCACGTTTTAGAAAAAAAGATTTTTTTGAGTTAATCATAGAAATGGTCCTCATAGCTTTAATATTGAATATAATACCCCAAACTTTCTGTTTCGATACTAATGGTTTTCAAGTTTTGTTGCAATACCAGTTTTTGTTACTATATCATTCTATTATATTATAATAAGACAACACAAGTCAAATGAGTCTATACAATTTAGCCATTTTTTTTAAAAAAAATACTTCTATACTTTTTTATTAATTACAATAATATTATACTCATATAAAAATATATAAAAAGTAATAACTAATAACAATATTTATCTCTTTTTAACAACTAAACATTCTTTTAACTCTTATCATCTTATACTATTTTTCTTTTGTATTATCTACATATTTGTATCATAAATATACTTATTTTATATATTTTAATTCCACGACGCATCACACACGTAACGCGTATGGCACGATTAGTATGTAATGATTAACATACAAGTTATATGCAGCTAGATTAGAGTATATCAATACAAGTTGTCATGTTTTTTTAGAAAACAGGAATTGGTTGGGGTTAATCATAGTCTGGTCCATAACTTTTATATAAATGTAAAAGGAAAATACTTGATTTGTAGACTGTACTATAATTTTATAATAATCGGTACTCTTATCTTTGGAAATTCTCAATTTTTGTATTGTACAATTAAGACCGGATAAGTTTTGTCAATTCTGTCCGAATTGACAGACAATAGTTGACGTTATCTAATATTTACCATCCTCCACCTCCTACACTGCCAACAACATATCCAATTAGTCAAAACCCAATTTCCCCTTCTAGTAGCTCTCCGATATCTACCTATCATATACTTGTTCACAACCCTATACCGTAGCTTGCCGTTATCTACCTATCATATGCTTGTTTACAACCCTATACCCCCTTCACCTTCTCCGGTCCTACCTTGGCTCCGTCAGTTGTGTGGTCGCCGGATCCGATTCATGATTTTTTTCCGTTAAGTCCGCTTAGAACTCGATTCATTCTTTGAGTCCTAAAATGGGTTGGTTTTGTATTGTCTGGTCTAGGTATATACCACCAAAATATAAGTTTATTTTGTGGACCACTATTTTGAATTGTTTAGCAATTTCGAATGAGCTCGAAGAAGTGAATATCATAAATGTTAACGGGTGTCCGTTTTGTCTCAAATAACTTAAAGCGTTAATCATTTGTATTTTCGAATGTGAGTTTTCCAAGAGAGTGTGGGATTTAGGGAGAATGAAGTCCGGTTTTTATTGGGTCGAGTAATTCATGGTCACGATGGTTAGAGTGGGGTATGGAGATGTTTAAAAGAGAGTCAACATTGGCTAGGCTCGGTAAAGTCTTATTTGATTCTACGGTGTATTGATATGGAGAGAGCGAAACAATCGGATGTTTGGAAAAATAAAATCGAGTTCCGACCAAACGTGTAGGTTAATTGTTTTTTTCGTAGTGAATTGTATGAAGAAATAAATATAGAAGTTTAGTAACTCTTATCATGATAGAGGTTTCTAATTAGCGTTTGGAGGCTAAGCCTAAGCATGTTGTAGGCTAATTTTCCCTTTTCGTTTTATGATCTTGTAATTTGGCTGCGCATTTGGACGGGATTCTTCCCCTCATTTTTAGTTTAATTAGTCCCTTTGATTTAAATAAATAAAAAACTTCTTAGGGGATTTGGCAGAGTGAAGACAAAAACGTTACACGACAAAACTGCAAATTTTGTACTCACTTATCTCACAAGTAGTGTAAGGAGAAGTGTTAGAATAGTGAAAATATCTTTACTCGATTTGGCACTAGAGCCGGAATCAAAAAACACCACCACCACTACCACCACGAATAATAGTACAATACCATTATAACCTATGATTCATAATATGGGACCATATCTGTTATTTTCCCCACAGTTCTGAAACCATTAGCATTCAATGTAGAGCATTAGGACCAAATAAATTTTACTCAGAACTACAAGTACGGCTACGATGTACGAATGCATCTTCACAGAAGGTTCTATTTTTGTTTTTGTTTTTGTTTTTCTACTAATTAGGTATAATGAAAACAAAAGGAAAACATAAGAAATATCAATTTGGGTTTTTTCTAATTTTCTTTACGTGTATGATGGGACCCAATAATTACCAGCTGTATATTAGAATGTTCAGCTGTCTTTACTTGACCACCGACGATTGCTTGCACGTAAACATTTTTTTACCTCCTAAAATGAAATGTTCAAATTGGATTATTTACAGAAACAATCCACATAAATCACAATTCAACATTCTTTTTCATATTTTCATATTTCATTGTTACTTGAAGGACTCTTTATCTAAATTTAACTCATCACATTGTCTCTTTTACTCCTAATTACTCAAATTACAACAATGTTCCCTAGAGTCTAGAGTTGTGTAAAGCCACAAATTGATATTCATAAGTCATATGTTAAAATGCAATTTAAATGACTCCAATGTATGAGTAAACAAGTTACTTCCATTTTATCTATTGCAAGTCAAAGGAGAGCATCTAAAAGCTGGCTAAACTTGTCCTAACTCATTTTGAGTATTTTACTACTACAATAAGCAAACAAATAATAACGAAACATAAATAAACTTATAAAAAGTTGCATGTTTTTAGTATGATATGGACGTGAAACCAAAACACAGAACAAAGTTTTTGAAAATCAATACAATGTTATAACTTTTGTATTCGTTTTACTGAATTTCCAAAACCAATCATTACTCAATTTCAATAGATTTAATTTGCTTACTTTCCAAACACATTTAACAGCATAATAATTATAAGATGCTACTTTTGTGTTTTCCAGACACAGGTAGCCACGAGTCGGCATCAAGTGACATCTGAACATAAGATTGATGATGGATTACCAATCACTTAGATTGGCTTAACAATAATTCGAATTTCAATACAACCTTTTAGCCCTACACAAAATGAAAATAATATCTATAAAAAGGTCACTTTGACCCTTTTTTACGTGATCCAGGTGTAATAATTAAAATCTGGCTTCCTGATTTGCATAATATATAGCATGGTGAAAAGAAAAAATGGCGTCGTGAAAAAATAAATCATGAGTGGTTCAAAATCATAGTGATTTGTACCAGTAAAAGTTAATTTTAAAGTTCACAAGTATTCAGGCTATGCGAGGTTCCATGACCAATAGTCACCACTTACGTTCCCACAAAATCATCCTTAAATCCCACTTTTATGATTAGTTTTTAAAATGATAATAATACACGGTGGCGATAATAGGATTGTAAATGAGGATGCTCAAATTTCAAAAAAAAAAAAAACTTAAAGAGCTAGCACAAAATGCATGGCTATTGATAATCCAATATATTTAAAAGAAAAATACATGTAAAACAAGTACTGCAAAGTGCAAATGAGACTTTTATAATGGGATTGTAACTCTCTTCATAATTTCCATATGGTAAGGTAGGTGCATTACCATGGTTGTTATAAAAATTATGTTCAAAATTCATTATATTAGCAAATATAAAAGTTAGACGTAACTAAATTGTCAATGTTACATAACAGTCTAGATAGATTTCGATAGTAACTAATTAAAACAATACTATCATTTTAAAAAGAAAGAGAAATGATAGAAATGAATGAAAAGGAATGATTACGGTTTTTTTTTTGTTTTTTGTTTTCTGCTAATATTATTCTCTGCCTTTTCAATCGAGGATGATGATTGTTTTTCATTTCAGTCCATATAGTATCAAATAATTATGAATTTCGCATTAAAACTTATATTATGGGACACAGAAATTGAAGCAAGACCTGCCAGGTCATGGAGATGAGGTGTGTTGCTTTAGTAAATACTACATACATACGTTCCCATTTAATTGTATATTACGAAATTACGTGCAATTTTAACCGACTTATAACTTGTATTAAAATTGTCGAAATGATTTTTTTTAAAATCTAATTATAAAATTTAATATTTGAATTATATGATCAACTTTTAAAAAATTTTATTTCAACAATTTTAATACAAACTTTTGACCAATCAAAATTAGATAATTTCGGGATAATTAAATAGTAAAGTAAGTACTACTTGTTAAAACAGTATTTTATTTTCAGATAAAATATTTTGTAAAAATTCCGGTTTTGTGCGTGATTGGTTGTGAAATAAAGTTTAAAATGGTATATGCTACGTGGACAACAGTTTATGAATCAGCTACGTCACGCGCACCTTCTCTTTAATTATTCCTTACATTTCCCGTCTCTCTATAAATCTCTCTCTCTAAATTCATCTCTCTGACTCTCTCCCTTTATATTTATATATATATATATATATTTTTAAATCAATTCGAGCTTCGATTTCGTCTTCCGGAGCTAAATTCTCGACAACAATTTCATTCCCCAAATCAATCAGAGCTATGAACACCGAATAGTAAGACCTTTTTCTCCATTTATTTTTTTAATATATTGGTTTTTATTTTCGTTGATATGATCTGATTGTTGGGTTTTTTTTTTTGTGTGTAATTCAGTTAGATCTGTAGGATCTGATGATGTTATGGTGATGTAAGCTTTAATTATTATAAATTGTGTCTATATAATGTTGAAAATTGTGAAATATGTGGATAATTATGTTCAGTTTTGACTGGTGGTGTCAATTATATTTGTGATTTATTTGTTTTCAGGTTTTGTACTGGGAATTATGGAAAATTAGGAGATTTAAATTTTATATTGAATTAAATTGTGTTCTCCACGAGGTCATGATCTTAAAAAATATGTCAAATTTTGTTTATAAGAAATTTGGGTTAGGAAAAAAAAACTGTTTTGAATTAGGATCAAGCAAATAATTATTTGATTTTATTGGTTATGGATCATATATAAGCTAATTAGAAGAATATGTTCGTTGGTATTGTACAAATAAACGAGTACTGTATTGATAGACATAAAAACTTTGTATTGGACAAAAAGACGGAGTCTTGTGTCGATAAACGTAAGAAGTTCCGTTTAATATCTGTTCAACGGTGTATTTTACTCTACTGTAGATCGAAACACAAGTTCGAGAATGAATTAACCGTTTATTTGTTAATTGACCCAAATAGTTATTTAGTCGGCTTGGCTCTTTTGAGTCCTTAAATCAACATCTTGGTAAATACATGTGTTATATTCAACCTTGATTAGCTAAAAGGCTTGTATTGAGTTTAGCTTTTTTCAATGTTGTAGCAGCGGAAGTTAACTTCTTTAAACATATACGTAACAGCTCAAAATTATAGTGGACCCTGATGTTTAAATATGAAAAAAAAGAGAAGGGCGAGTTTGCTGTTTAGTCCATTACTTTTAGAAATTATCCAGATAAGCAGTCAGAACAATGTTAATTGTGATATATCAACTTTTCTAATTACATGTTCAGATATTGCTCACGATCTAAAACCCTGTACCGTAATAAAATAACATGGTTTGCGTATGTGTTGAATGAATGAAAGTGCCAAACACCTCTCTAATTGTTCTTCTAGTTTTAAATTGACATTTGCAACCAAACATGAACTTGGTATGACATTGTGTTTTCTTCATTTCCCCCCCAAATTCTCTTTGATTGTCTATGTATCAATTTTTCCACTCCTTTTTATGTTGATACAAGTGTATATTTATCATTCTTTTGTTTCTAATTTGCAGTGACTATCTCTTCAAACTTTTGCTTATTGGAGATTCAGGTGTTGGAAAATCCTGTCTTCTTTTGAGATTTGCTGTGAGTCCATTAATAATATTCTTTAAGTATTTCTCGAATAGTGTTGTTTCATGATTCATGATGTCAAAAGGTCAATTCACTAGTATTATTTTGTCTTGGTCATGAACTTTACATTTTGGCTTGGCTGCAAAAGTAGTTTACTTTCAAACGCATTCCCATTTGGGATATTTTTTTCCTGGTGGCATATGATTGATGCTTATGATTTTCCTAGTTGCATGGCAAGAATAATACTGACAGATTAGAAACAAATGGCATATATCTGTTGAATTGTTATTTCAGAAACATGCTTCAATTGCTTATCAATGTTGTTTACATTCTTCTTTTGTTGGTCCTAGATTTGCTCAAACTTTTTATGAATAATCTGTTCGTTTATGACAGGATGATTCATACTTGGAAAGTTATATTAGCACCATTGGAGTCGACTTTGTAAGCAGCTTGTTTAGTTTCCCTTTGGTTTTGGGGCGTTGGCCTTCACTTAATTTCTAAAGCTCGTCTTCTTTCCTCTTGATTTGCAGAAAATCCGCACAGTCGAGCAAGATGGAAAGACCATTAAGCTCCAGATTGTAAGTTTTAATCGACAGCATCAATTAAATCTTCTGGTTTTAAAGTCCGCAAATATTATTTCCCTATTTAGTATTGGTGATCATTGGATCAATAGATCTCATTATCTATTTTAGAGAAAAAGATTGTCTTCCATAGTCCCGAGAATCAAACTTTGGATATTATTTGTGAATTTTGAGTTCAGAAATTTACATATATACTAATGTTCCTTGAATATGTTTTTTTGCTATTTTTTCTTGCTCTGAATTCTTATACTTTCCTTTATATGTTGGGCCTTTAGTGGGACACCGCTGGCCAAGAACGTTTTAGGACAATCACCAGCAGTTACTACCGTGGCGCGCATGGCATTATTGTAAGTCACTTCGTGTAATTTCTTGCTTTTGGCCTCATTTTTGTCGTATTATATTTTTGCATTATATTCTATATTCGTTAATGTTGCAGGTGGTGTATGATGTGACCGATCAAGAGAGCTTTAACAATGTCAAGCAGTGGCTTAGTGAAATTGACCGCTATGCAAGTGACAGTGTAAACAAACTCCTTGTTGGGAACAAATCTGATCTCACGTCTCAGAAAGTTGTCTCTTACGAGACTGCAAAGGTAACGGCTTTGTTCATATGCTGGTTTGTTAAAATGTTTTAAATAAAAGCCAGTAGAGTTCATTGTATTGACATCATTTGTGACCTAAGAAGCATATGAAAAGGAAGCTACTTTTAGTTAGAGATAGCATGGTATATGGAGACAGAATGTGTCATTAGTGTTTAACATGTGTAAGATAAATTTGGGAGTTCTTTTTGTTGCCGTGTATGTTGATAAATTTGGGAGTTCTTTTGGGAATATGCTCTAATGAAAAATGGATTCCTATAATGAATGTAGTGATCCTATTTCGCTTTTTCTTTTCAGGCATTTGCAGATGAAATTGGAATTCCTTTTATGGAAACGAGCGCAAAAGATGCAACCAATGTGGAACAGGCTTTCATGGCTATGACTGCATCAATCAAGACAAGGTAACCATTTATGCCAAACCACCACCACCTCCACCAGAAAAAATAAAAAAATTCTTTATACTGTACCATCATTTTTTATCAGCTGCGATATCGTAGCTTGCTGAATTAAATGGGGAATAAATCTGGAATAATGTTGTTTGCACAGGTCTGTACATGGATCTATACACAATTTGTACGGAAATTGATTAAGTGGCACTTAGTCCTTCTGAAATTGCTTAAATATTAAAACCAATCAAAGTAAATAGAATTTGAAAACATTGTATACACTTTCACTTAAGCACTCTGTAGATTTGTGATCTATGTACGAATCTGTGAAAAAAACATTACTTAAAAATCTGTTTATAGTTGCTGCTTATGGTTTGTTCGTATGTATAATAATTGTCGCCTTTTTAAATCTGAAAATACAGGATGGCAAGCCAGCCTATGAACAATGCTAAGCCTCCAACGGTCCAGATTAGGGGACAGCCTGTCAACCAAAGCTCTGGATGCTGCTCTTCTTAAAGGGTGAAGATTACGAAAGTAAACGAAATATTTGTTGCTAAAAGGCCCCTCAATGATAACATGTAAAACTAGCCAGTATTATGTTTTAATGCAATAGACCATTTTATTTTGCTGATGTGTTTACTTTTATCCTTTTCTGCAATATTTTTTTATCTTTCATTCTTTTGGTGTATTTGATTTAAAGCACATTTGTACAAAATAGCAATGCTGAAAGGTGTTATTTGGACCAGTTTATTTTTTTCCAGTTACTTTTGTATTAGCATTCCAATTTTGCATGGACTTGCAGATGTCAATGAGCTCTATATTGATGTGTGTATGTATAGTAGAAAACCATCACTTAGTTGCAGAATGATCGGATACCATTACAGTAGCATTTGATGTAAACAATTACTTTAAAGCTTCTTAGTTCTTATGGCACGATTGCTTAGTATTGAATCAAAAAGAGTTAAAAATTGAGTCTATGCAAATCAGCCAGTGGCGTGGTGCTTACTGCTTAGAGCCTAACAAGCAATGCATAGAAAATACAAATCTTATACACGAAGTGATCATATCCTAACAAAATGACCGCACATCATTACAGTGATATTTGATGTATTAATGTATGCGTTTACCCAAGTTCAGAGTCTCCAATGGCACGATTGCTTACTATTGCATCAATAAAAGTTAAAAAGTGATTATATATTAATTTTGTTGTGTTTAGAGCCTTTCACAAATTAAAACAGTTTAATTAGTTTTCTTTGTGGGACTAACCATTTGGTAGAACTATGTAGTTTATATTTAAAACAATACTGTATAGAAACTTTGCATCATTCGTAGACATCCAATAGCTTCTATACCACAAATAGAGACATGTATAAAGTGAAAACAAGTGCATAACTTGAGGGGGACATGCTAAACTTCCTCAAAAGTAAAACAAGCAAAAAATCATACACTAGTTACCAATAATCACCACAAGAGCAATTCCCGTCTCTAAAATGATGAAACCTTGTTGTATCTCGCACAATGATATCTCTCCCTACTACTGCCGACATATACTTTGTCGCCTCATGGCAATCCCCACACACCCGCAAGTTCTTAAAAACACGAATAGTCTCCCCAATCGGTATTTTAACAAGTCCATAAGCAATAGCCAATTTTTCACTATGCCACAATAATAATCTCTCCTTCTGCTCGTCACCCACATCGTGTAATGAAGATTTTAAATCAGGTGTATAACCCCTCAATTTCATTTTCTTCTCCAGCTCATTAATTTTCTCATGTATTAATCCCAGTTCCGGATGGATTCTATCTCCTGATCTGAACTCATGAGTTACATTTTTCACCTCAATCCAACTATACCCTGGTGCTTTTACCACTTTATTTTCCTTCATAGATCGTCGAACTCTAGCCACATTGTCCCACCTATTCATAGCTGCATATACGTTTGCAAGTTGTACATAACCAGCCACATTAGCAGGCTCAAGTTCTAATAAGTTTTTTGCCGCAAATTCCGCAATATCCAAGTTCTTGTGGACCCTACAAGCGCCTAAGAGTGTCCCGAATATAGCATTATGAGGCCTAAAAGGCATTTTCTTTATTAAATCGACCGCTTCAAATAACTTACCGGCTCTACCAAGAAGATCAACCATACACGTATAATGATCTGGTTTAGCTTCAACCCCAAAATCTCTCACCATTGCATCAAAATATTGTGTTCCTAAGTTCACCAATCCCGAATGGTTACACGACGTTAACACCCCAACAAAGGTTATCCAATCAGGTTTTATTCCCTCGTTTATCATCTCTTCAAATAAAGATAGAGCCTTTTTACCAGCCCCGTGTTGAGCATACCCACAGATCATCGCATTCCATGTAACAACATCTCTACGTGGAATTTCATTAAACAATTTTAACGAATCCTCTAAATCACCGCATTTACAGTACATGCTGATCAACGAGGTCCTAACCGTAGTATCAAGACAAAACACAGATTTACATGTAAGCTGATGAATTTGCTTACCCAACTTTAACGCCGATAAATTACTACAACCCAAAAGAACACTACTGAAGCTAGACGAATTAGGCACGATACCCAGTTCCACCATCAACTTAAACAGCTTCAAAGCATCCTCGGACACGTTATTTTCAACATAACCCGAAACCATAGCATTCCATGTAACCAAATTCTTCTCCGCCATTTCGTTAAACATTTTCTCTGCCAATTCAACTTTTTTAAACTTCATATAACCCGTTATAATCGCAGTTTGAGAAACAACACTCTTAACCGGAGCTCTACAAAACAACTCCAACGAAGAATCCAAATCCCCTAATTCAATGTACCCAGATACCATCGCATTCCACGAGACTACATTTTTCTCTGGCATTTTAAAAAAAAAATCTTGGGCTTCTTTCATCAGCCCATTTCGGCAAAAACCCGTTACCATAGTATTCCAGGAAGCAATATCTTTACTGGGTATTCTATCAAACAAACATTTAGCCGACCCAATATCAGAATTACGTAAATAACAACTTAGCATCGTATTAAACGAGACCGTATCCGGTTCAGGAATTTGATCAAAAAGCTCTCGGGCTTCACGAGATTTCCCAGGCTTTTTCGAAAACCCAGAAAGAATTGAGTTCCAAGTTATTGTATTTCTCATCGACATTTTATCAAACACCTTGAGGGCAGAATTTAAATCACCAGACCTAACATAGTTAGTAATTATTTTGTTAGCTGAGATGATATCTAAAGGTGGTTTCATGTGATTGGAATGTCCCAAGTGGGTTTGTTTTGATAATGATTTATTGTTGAAATTGGCATTTGGGCTTTGGGGTTTGAAGGTGGAAAAGGGTTTGTAATTATTATTATTATTATTATTATTAGGGTGTTTGAATTGAAGTAATAATAATCTAAGATAGTTTCTACCATTTTTTAAATTGGATTGATACATCTATCATGGTTTGGGAAGGTTTGAGAGTGGTATATATATTCCTGTTTTTGTTTCCTTCTTGATAAATGTACATTCTTATACATCAACTAAAAAATACTACTAATGGAATTAATAACCAAAGCTGGAGATGAATATTCATCATCAACGGTCCTGAAATGTATTATAACTTCAAACAAGTATGTATTCATTTTAGCATCCTTTTATAAAAGGGGAAAAAATTCAATTTGGTTATCCCATTTATAATACCACACAAATTTTAATAATACCTTACAAATATTTATCACCAAGTACTCATACCCACATGTGAGCCACACGCAGCGGTATATATATATATCATCTCAAACAAATAAAATTAAGATTTTACAAAAAAAATCACAAAAGTGATTAAATAAATATAGTAAATTAATAATCGTACAAGAAAAGTAATAAAATATTTTATTGTTATATAAAAAACAACACATATGGCGGTTTTTTTGGGAGAGGAAGGGAGATGTGTGGAAAGCAGCATGTTTTTTTAATAGATATTAATGTATTTGAATTGTATTAAGTTATATGAGTAATTAATAAAATAGAATATGTGAGCCTAAAAACTTTGGGTTTGATTATTATATTAGTAAATGATACCGAAGAGTTTTTTTTACCATAATATTGTCATTAGAGAAACTATTCACGAGGTATAACCTTAAAATAATCAAGTAATATTAATGGTAAAATAATAACTTCATGTACAAAATTTAAAGGTAAAAAGAGCAAATATGTTAATAATGGTTAATATATGACATTAACCATATAGGTTGCAACTACTAAAAAAAAGTATTTCTTAGTATTAAATAAGACTCATATCTAATCTTTTGTAACTTTTAGAAAAAACCAAATTACTTTTGATTTCACTAATAACTCTTTTAATATCTAGAATTAAATAATTAAACCAAATCGGAGTTATTCTATTTGCAAACTTCAATTTCTAATAAACTAGCAATAACTTTGCAAAAATAAAACCGAGACGTCAACAAAACAAAACAAAACAAAAAAATCATTTCTTTCCGAAATTAGTAAAACAAAAAAAAAAGATATTGTTTAAGATTGTTGGTTTTTACTATATCGAAAAGCAATAATATAAAAGACAAGGACTGAAACGGAAATAAACAATTTTATTTCACTTTGAAAGGAATATAACTCGATTACAAATTCCTGACTCGTACAGAATTTAAATTGTAATAAATAAATTCCACACAGATTTAATATAAATTATTAAACTGCTGGACTGAATTGTGATTGTACGAAATTGTCTAATAGAATAGTATAAAGACTATACTTCTGAACTGTTTGTCAATTAAAAGAAACTGCCAGACAGAATAGTATGATTACTAAACTTCTGGACTGTTTCTGTAAATAAAAGAAATTACAGAACTGAAATATAAATTACAGAATATAAATACTGAAAAGTAAATATTACTGGAAATGTAAATGACTGGAAATTAAATTACAGAATATAAATAGTACTGAAATGAAATAAACACAATGTAAAGAAGAGGCAACTAGAAGCAGTTTTTCTTAAACAATATTTTCCGAACCACCTTATCGATTTCTGGTTCTCGGGACTTTGTTCCCAAGGTACAACTTCTGTCACTGAGTGGCTCGTGTGGAAACGGCACCGAAGCACGGGTCGAGCTGCTGGTGGTGCGATTCTCTCTCTCTAATATGATGTTGTGAGTGTGTGATAGTTGTTGTGTTTGAATGAGAGGGAGAAGGATGCCTTCTATAGACTTTTCAAAAACAGCTATAATACTCAATTTAATTATGAGAGTTACATCCACAGAATCCGCTCATTCAATTTCTGAAACTCTCAATCTGCAATTTATTAATGATGTCGTTTCAATTTGCTGTAAACTCTAGAGATTTCCTTCGTATTTTACACAAAACTCACTTTTCAGATTTGACCCGAGACCCGAGCCCGCGTCCCGAGACTCGAGCGAGCGCGCGCGTGTGGTACACACTCATACACTTATGTGTATGTGGACATAATAGTTTAACAACTACGTGGTTTGGACTTATATATATATTGAAAAATTAACTCTTAATTCTAAATGGTTTTCCCTTTATTCATTCAATTTTCCAGCATTAAGGTTTTCACTTCTTTCGAGAACCCAACTTTGAAATCGATTAATATTCACACCCATTCTCCGAATAGGTCATGCGATATACCGTTACGAAACTCGTCACACGAGATACTCAAACGCTTTGAGTACGACATTAACAACTCAGTGTTGTCACATGTAATATCGACTCGAAGTTGGTCATGTGATCATTCGGAACACCCCATGTTTAAAACATGTTTTCCAACATCTATATCTAGCTATCTGGTTATATTGCATACGTTTCCTCAAAGTATTTTATAACTAAAACATCGTGAGACATCGTTCGAATAATTGAAACTCTGTATTTGTTTAGTAGTGTAAGCGTATCCCATTTGATTTTACACGCACCAAAAAGTTGCAATCTTAGATGCAACTTCAACACTGCAAGTGTAGTCAACCATTCCGTATAGAATGAGTGGTGATATAGCTAGGCACAGACTAGTTGACATATATCTTACAAAACCCGATGCCGTTATATTGTATATCAGGATAGATTAATGATCATTACTGAGTCTCTGCAAGAGTCTATTTTAATTAGTCTTTGCTTAATTATATCATCACGTGTATTTTAATTAGTCTTTGCTTAATTATATCATCACTTGAATAGAATATTGTTTTAGTAATTATTCCTAACTTGTGGCAAATGTTATGAAAGACCAATATATTCGTCATAAGAACATGTGTTTAAAATCGAGCGTGCTTCTGTTTCTAAAGAAAAAACCCGACTGTGCTTGTGCTTATTTTTCTTTATGTCACTTGTTACAACTAATCACTTTTTTACAGCAATAAACTTAGTAAAATTGTCTTTGAAGCAAGGACAAATGAATATCTCACACAAGCATGATAATTTCTATCGAATTAGATAATGCTGAAGTGTTCAATTTTTCGACTGCCTTTTAAATACTTATTTAAATCGTAATAGGAATATATGATATGTTCTACACAAAAATCTTATTCTAATTATGGAACTTGTATTTCATGTATTTCTTAGAAATCTAATGCTAAATATTGGCAGCTAGTACGGAGGAGTCCAAATCTTCTACCCACTATTTTCTACCTCTTCCGTGCATTTTGTTTATTTTCACTTAAAATTTAAATTTTCACAACTTATACCGCAATTTTATAAACTTTTTTATTATATTGTATTCAAATTTTAAAACATTTGAACATAATATTGTTTTAGACAATTTTTTTAATATTCAATGTTTAATTTACACTAATTTATACATTTATTCCAACACAAATTTTGTGTGGATTTTATTTTAAAAATAATTATTGTAATGTATTGATACATGTATTATAGTAATTGTATAATTTTTTTCAAGTTTTTTAGAATTTTTTTTTGAATAAAATAAGCAAGAGGACACGAAAAGGATAGAGAAATGAAGTAGAAGATTTGGACTCAATACGGAAGCATGTATTTGTTTAACCTTTTGCTTCATACTCCTTCCGTTTATATGTTTTTTAAAAATATAATCATAAAATTTGACATTTGAACTATATGATTAACTTTTAAAAAAATATTAGAAAAAAACTTTGATTTTGTTTTGTTTTGAATGCAATTAATTTGTAAGAGTTTCAAAACATTTATATTCTCATATTGATGGATTTCATGAGTTACAAATTTTGCATAAATATGATAGTCTTTCATCATTTTTCAACAAGTTTTTCAAGACAAGAAAAATGACAAAGAAAATATACACATGCATACATTCACACATGCATGCATAGAGAGAGTACCGCACCATCAACGGCCCGACCTTGACTCGGTGCCGTTTCCGCCGAGTCACATGCGATAGACGTTGTACCTTGGGAACGAAATGACCCATTTAGCCAGAAGCAGAGGTGGCGGGACAAATATCGTTTAAGAGAAACTGCTTGCAGTTAACTCGTCTCGTACTTTAGTTCATTTTGGTATCATTTACATTATTTTATTTTAAATCTTGTATTTGATATTTATATATTTGAGGAAACCATTCTGTTTATTTGTGCATTTGTTTTTCGTAGAAATTATTTTATTTATTTACAACGTACCCAACAAAAAATTCATTTAACAATTTTGATACAAGTTTTTCACCGATTAAAATTACACATAATTTCGTAAGAATAATTAAATATAAACACGATCTTTTGAAAAACCGACCACTCATTCTATGTGTGGGCAGCCAAACGTTAATACCATTTTGTCCTTACCAAGTACCAATACTTAATTAATGAGATGATATATAGCTAGTACGGCTTTTACCTTCATTATTTCATGTTGACCAAAATTTTGGTGTTTTTTTCTTGTCAAAACTTAATATTTCTGTGGAACTGCTCACATCTCATACATTCTGAAAAAGGTCAACTCGTACGTGTCCACTGGGAAATAGGCATGCAATGTGTATGCATGCTTATTTAACATCAAAATTGCGTCTTACTAATATTTTGGTCGGTTTAAAACTTACACCCATTATATATACAGACTTTGACAACCACAATATATGCATGTACTCGTCTAATCATTTACTTGTTGGAAAGTACATAGCTTGCTAGGAGAGCTATTAAAATTTTAATGAATCACAAACTCATAAAAAGTCTAATCTGATACAAGGGTTTACCTTAATTAAATACCATATGAAATTTTTTAATCAATTAAATTAGGTAGTAAATCTAATTATGTAAATTAGAGTTAGCTACTTTTATCTCTCACCCTTTAATCTTTATAAAATTGATGTTGAACTGCATGAGTTACGTACCCTAACATAATAACATTAGTAACTAGTCAAAAGTGTTTTACTTTGTCATGGTTCATTTTACATGCTTAAAAGGGTTTGAACATTTATTTGAAAATAAAGAATATTGATACTTTTCCAGTCAATTATAGGGTGAGAATCAACGCCGACCACCACCTTTTATAATAAGGGTCATTAGTTGAGAGGATTAATTAACAAGAAAACTAGCAAGGGAAAGTTCCCTAGCATGTTCAGTAATTAAGTTAATTATTTTAACGGGCACTATAAAATAATGTTTGATTTAGTGAGAGTCAAAAACTGTCGCAAGCCTGTTACAAATTAACTAAACTGTCACAAAACCGTCACAAATTGACTAAACTGTCACAAAACCGTCACAAAAACCGTCGCTAATAAATTTGTAACAAAAAAATACCGTCACTAGTTTCGTCGCTATTTGAGTATTTTTTTGTAGTGGGGGAGCCTCCTATTTAGTCTCCATATTTGGAAACCAACTTTAAAAGGAGAAGCCAAAAAGTTATTCTTTTCCCCCCAACTATCTTTTTTTTTTATTATTAGAGATGGTTCTCCACTTCTATTTTCTTTCACTGTTTCAATTAAAGATTATATGATTATTTAAGCTGACCTAGTTTGATTAACTTTTGAGAGCTTTCAATATTCTTTTCGTGTAGGACCTTTTTTTGGTAGTTAGCAACTAAAAGAGGGAACTTCCCTGTCCTGTTTAATTCACCTTTTGCATGATCGTGTAAAGATAATTCCTCTTGAGGCGGCTAATTGGATTTATTTTTTGTTTGTTTAAGCACTATAATTCCTTATAGACCAATTTTTTTTATTAAACATAGAGCTACATTAATTTTATTATGTATTAGATACTTAAGTCGACAAGTACTCATCTATTCATTATACAAAACGTAACAAAGTGCAATTTGTTCGAAATGAGAGAACTAGTACGCAAAACTACAGAAATTACCTCAAATTATTATGTAGAAACATACTTATTCAAGATTAACATTTTCCTTGGCTGTATCTTCAGGGCCTTTATATAAAGGGTAAGAGTTTAAAATTTAATAAAATAATGGTAGCTCTGTACATATTTGTGGTTTTGACGATGCGACATTTTAGGGTTTTTTTCATTATGCAAAACCTTTATGTTGTGTGTGTTGATGAATTTTCTATGATGTGAATTTTGAAGTTTTCTTGGAATTAAGAACTTAAAAAAGTTGCCTTTCAAATTTCAATTAACGAAACAATTCGTTGTCAAACAAATGAGAGAGATGATATTAGCCATTTAAATAATTCTACTTCGCAATAGTACTAGCTAGATATAAAAAGGTATTTGGTTTCGGACTTTTTATACTTTTTCGGAAACATGCATTTGCCAGCTATATATGTATGACTAATTTGAGGGGAGAATCAGACCCTCTCATGACTCATCAATTACTAGTAGTAGAGTTTTACGACAAAAGCAAAGTGGAAAAAAATTGTGTTAATAGTAGAACATGACAATATTGGTGAATGCTGATGAAAAAAGAAGAAGTTTACAGAAGAGTTTTTTTCAAATAAATATCTATATATTCTTTAGACATGAATCATTAAAGTTTGGAAATACATTGATATATATATATATATATAATTAATAATGCTGGTGAACAACTGAGTAATTGACTCTAAATGATCTTAGTTACCAAAATAACAGAATGTGTTTCTTTAATAAAATAACAGAGTGTTCTTTAAAAAAATGGTTTAACTATATATAGAGAGACTTTATAAGCTCTAACCCTATACCTTAGAAAAGGTTTAATAAATTTTCTGTGATATAATTAATTTATTACTTGTCAAACAACTATTTACACTCTATAAGCATGATTTTTGAAAAAGTAAAATATCAAAAAGGAAAACTTGGTTAATTAATAAACAAAATGATAAAAAACTATATACAATATATTATAATATTTACAAAAAGGCATGTATGTAAACAAACTTCACTAACATTGAATTATTAAAATTAACCATAAAATTGATGATATATTGTATTATATTAAGTACTTAATTAACAGTTGACCCTTTACATTATATCCATGCAATTCTTCCATGCAGCTTGTATAACTTAACATATCACGTGATACTTGCCAAAACTGTTACCAGTAGATTATATCATTCTATTATAATAATTTAACTCAAGACGAATGAGCCTGCTTAATTTTATCTATTTTTTTTGAAAATACCATCACTCTTTTTTTTACTAATTGCTCATTTACATTTATTCAATTCAAAATATAAAAAACACATAAAAATCATTATATTTTCAAAACAATTATAATCATATACCAAACAAAATAGTTTTACGTGTCTTTTGTATAATAATAACATTATATTACTCATAATTTCTAATTTAATATATTCATTCAATCAATATATTTTTAAAAAAATTATTTATCTGGATCATATATATATAACATGCGTCGCACACCCGTGGGTAACGATTACTATATATATATATATATATATATCGCACTAAAAATAAAGACGTATCAAGTATCACCAGTCCAACTGAAGGATTAATTTTTTTGGTGTGTTTTTCTTCACTAAAGTTCACCGAAATGTAAATATTAAGAAATTCGACAAGAGTAGTATAATATGTAAAAAAAAAAAAAAAAAAGAGATAGAAATACGTATGGTATTAAAAAAAATGGCCATATTTGTTTGCCTTTGTGGCGATGCCCATTACGCTAAGACGGTTTGCATCCCACTTAGGCCGGCACTGAGTAGAAGCTCCGATCTAGCAATCTATCAAGTTCGAAATTTGTATATTAACGTTTTAGTTGTTTCATCTGGATTAGTATACTAACACGGGTAATCATAAGATATTACATGAGAAGAAATAGACAAGGTAATAATGTGAACAACTTTAGGTGGTATTGAGGTGTAGAAACTCAAAATCTTATAAATTGGATTTGCACATATCTTATGTTATTGACCGGAAGACTTGTATAGATAGTCAACAATAATATACAGAAACAAAGAAGTTAACCCCAAAGTAAGATATATTGCTCCTGTCTATCATAATTACTAAAAATGCTATTTAAATTGCTGCGGGGATACAACGATCGATAAGAAAGATACTATGGATTGTAGACCCCTGTAGTTTTCACTGCTAGCATACTTAGATATTTTGATACAAATTGAAATTAGTCAGTTCACACTGTAAAAAAAAATAAAAAAATACCTAAATAGTGACGGAATCAGTGACAGTATTTTTTGTTACGAGCTTATTAGCGACGGTTTTTATGACGGTTTTGTGACCGTTTAGTCAATTTGTGACAATTTTTTAAATTAGTGACAGTCTTGTGACAGTTTTTGACTATCACTAAATTAAACATTTTGTAGTGTCAATTACCCCCAAAATAATGTTGTGACCTTATCTAATTTTGATCCATAAGTATGTATAAGTAGGAAAAATATCTTTTGGTTTCAAAATCTTTCATTTAGAGATTAATTTAGCAGTGTTTTTAAATGTTGGTCTCCACGTGATTAGTTTGGTATACTGTTTAATTCTCGACCGATGCCAAATATAAGTGTAATATTTATATGAATAAAAAAGACATTGAAAAGTTGTTTGTTAGATCCCAGAACTGTATCAGAATCAGAAGGAAAATTACGGTACATTTTCTTTTTGGTGTACACGGTACATTTCTTAACTTTTCTTGATTTCTTAACTATATATTGATCTGAGACATGTCGATTTTGGTGAAATCGACTATAAAACAAATGCATCAAAATTCAGAATCAAGTGGAGAACCAAAATATCCCTTCATTTGTTTGGTGCACTGAATCAGCTACTTTTCCTATATACTATACTATAGTAACACAATGGTAAAGTTACATATTCCCGCTGGAATAATTAGATAGACTAATTAGAATTAGAATAGAAAAAAATAAAATCAATGATCCAAGGTTTGTACAACAGCCCTTAAAAAATGGGCATTTTTTAGGATGTACATCTTGAGTAATTAAATTACGATGGACTGGGTAAACAACTAGCTATAGAAAAGTTTTCCCTCTCGATACTCAACCTTAATGCCTTTGCTTTACTTGTATACAATTTCTTGACATTAGACTTTTGTTCAATTAGCAACTTGACTAAGCTTCTCTTAGCATTAGATCTAAATGGACAATTTGAAGATGAAAAACCGTCTACTAAATGTAGGTATGCTTCTAAGTCATGGCAACATGCCACGTCCGCATCCGGTTTCAAAAAAGGTGACATCTTCGTATCTACCCTTAATTCCGTTCCTACGTGGGAATATGCCCACGGCATATTATTGTCGAGGGCGTGGAGCACCGGTTCAACAAAACTTGAGCTCCTAAGTGTTCTATCGAGTCCTTCACTCACAAACATCCCGGGCACCCTAGTTATAACGTCCTGAGAGTTCACTACTCGTAAAACCTTAACACCTTTTTCGGTAACGCGGTTTGCAAAACTTCTATTTCCAACACGTGGGCCACCAAAAGAAAAAACCGCAACCGGTGGTGCTTTCGGCACGCACGTACTTAGCTCGTCCGCTACCAGCAAAGACAAGGCAGCACCCAGACTGTGTCCCGTGATGCTGATACTCAAAGTCTCCCCTTCGTACAACGCCATAAGTCTCCTCACCTCTTGTACCACCGTCTCGGACAAGCTAGGGACATTGGTCCCCGACGTCTTGAAAAGGCTTAAAAACCCGCATTCCACCTTAGGTTGCCCGGGCGCCGAGCTGTCGTCATGAACTTGCACGAGCAGGTCCCTCATATTCTCGGCCCATTCGAGGCACGTGGCGGTCCCTCTGAGGGCGATCACTACATCCCTCCTCCCCATCCTCGCGACCTCCCTCTCGTCCTCGCAGACCGCCACGTACCCCATCCAGCTCGTCCGCTGGGTCATCCATCCCAGGTCTGGCGCCACGTCGTCGACCCAGCCAGGGAGCCCGACAGACGATGTGGCGTAAAGGTCCTTGGTCACCTTATAAAAGCTGTCGGGGAGTGCCACATGGCGGGGGACGCCCGCCACATCGTCAGATGACGTGGCAGGGTCGGAGTTGAAGGAGTGGTAGGCGGACTGGACGAACTCCCCGTACCGTATCACCTCCCTTCTAAGATTCTCATCGAGGGGGTCGAGGAGTCCTGACCACTCGTTCGACCCATGGTACTCCCTCCACCGACGACTGAGGTTGTTCCGAGGGGAGTGCTCCTGCGGCTTGGACAGGAGCCGCTGGAGCCTGTTCAGATGACATGGCGAAATCTCCTCAGTTGCTTTCGTTTCAGGCCAGATGTTTCGCAAGTTCAGGTTTTCAAGAAAACCGGTCTTCTCAACGGGGGTTGGTGATGGGTCTGTGGGGTCAGGTCGGGTCTGGAGCAGCTTCTCGAGATTAGCTAAATGCTTTCTTGTTGAGCTAACGGAACTGGTACTAGCGGCGTGACAGTTAACTGTCGGTCTCGTTAAGGGGTTTAACGGCGAATGATTTGTTTTGAAGTGAGCTGGTGGTGCATAACCGACCAGCATTCTGTTATAGAGAGATACAGAAAGAGTCAATTTGATAGCTGTTAGATTGAAATGAACAAATCAGTTATGGTTTATATAGAAGGCATAGTAATAAAATACCCTTACATAATACTATAAATAACATAACGTGCCACTATTTGTGACTTGTAACAAAGGATTTGGTGTAATTTTAGTGAGTAGTGAGGGTTAATTTCGAAAAGCTGGTTTGGAATTGACTCGTTCGTTCCAAATAGTGCGTGTATCGAAAAGTATGAAATATTACTTGTAGACTAAAATAGCCTTTTGAGATATTCTGTGATTAGATACTCAGATGTCAAGTTACTTAAAATATATTATATATAGAGACGCTTTCTAAATGTCAATTGGGTTGACTATAATCTCAATTTGTCCTTGACTTCCAATTTAAATTAGCGAGAGACATGGATTTTTAAAACAAATTGTATTTTACACGCAAAAGCTTTTCCGTCCCATTATATGGTAAGCGGTAAGCTGATCTGTTGTTGAATAAAATAGATTTCCAGTCAATATGATGTTGTGTAATTTTCTCTTGTTATTACAGTTTATGTGTAGTGACAGCCATGAAACAGTATAATATGTCAAACAATATCATTTGAAACTGAAATTTCATATGTTTTTTTTTCGCAAATTATATTAGGAATCATCAACAAATCATATTCGACACACAGCGCTCTCACACTACCGCCATCACCACCACCGCTAGGGTAGAATGAGAGGAAAATTGCCGTGTTCGGCTTGTTTGGTTCTTTAAGGCTATTCGTTATCAAGGACGGTCCAGACCCAAGTCCAGTAAGGCTTGGACCTGGGACACAGACTGCGCTGAGGGCAATGGTTCAGCCCAATATAATTATATAAAACTCAGTTTATTATAAACTCAGTTTTAGCCCAAATTGACAATTGCATTAATTCAACATTTGCAAAAGAAAACACCGATATATATATCAATTAAAATGAAGTTGATTTTATTTTATTTTTGCTTGATAAAAATGCTACGGACAACCGAATAATTTAAGTGTTGGACAATCCGTGGAGTCAGGCCGCCCTTGTTCGTTATCGACTCGTTTTCATGACGAACCAAAAACTTCTACTCGTTTTCGTTTTGTTAAAATAAATAAATTTTCTTATTGTTTATCTTTCTTCTCATGGACCAAATTTTATAAATTATATCGGTTTCATAAATATTTTTAAAATAAATTACTCAAATTGGTCCAGATATAGTTACTCGAACTGCATTTCTAAAGGAACTAAAGCCAAACCCAGTTGATCCTGTAAAAGATCCGCTCCAAGTACGTTTGTTTTCAAATGGTTCATATTATCAAGTGTACTCATTCCAAATTTCATTCCAATTAAATGATCCGCGGCTGCCAATGTATCTCGCACGCGGTAACAAATATGTATTGTTTGGAGGTATATCTGTTGACACGTAAAATTTATGGCCATTAAAATACGCCACGTGTCTTTTAAACAAAATTAATTTGATTACTAATCTCTAAATTTAAATAGAAAAGAAGTTATTAGTAATTTAAAAGAAAATAAATTATAATTATCATCACATAAAATTAAGATAGTAAATTAAAATAAAATAAAAGTATTTATTTTGCTAAAACTCATTTAGTATGGAGCAAACAAAGAGTTTCTTAAAATTATAGAACTCATTAAAATGTTTTCAAATCACAAATACTAAATTTAAATCAAATAACAAGTGTTGGTCCTATATGATAATAAGGCGAAACTTAGAAAGGTGTACTTGCAATTAAAAGCTCACCCCAAAAGCTATAAACAGAGGGGTGATGGTACCATTATTTAACAATAAAAAAAGTCATGAAAACTAGAGAGAGAAACTCCTCCACAGCCGTCAGTGAATCAACTCCGCTCTTCCACGGCCGACAGGAAATCAGCTCCGCTCCTGCACAGCCGTCAGGTAATCAGCTCTGTTTCTCCACAAACGTCAGGTGATCAACTCCTAGGAGAACCTCTGCACACTCCGGTCTCAACGAACGCCTTCAAATTCCGTAACAAATCTGCAATAAACTTGACATTCGATCTTCAAGAACGTCTAAAAGCAGCAAACAAGACGTTTTTACGGATTAAAATCTTCAAGTTCTTCACCAAATTTGAAGAACTTCTGCAATAAGTCGGCATTCGATCTTCAGGAACGACTACAAGTAATAAGCAAGACGTTTCAAATTTCTTCACCAAATGTGAATAACTTCACCTAAGAAATTTACAACAGACTGGCATTCGATATTCAGGAACGACTATAAAAAGGGAAAAACACGTTTCTGTAGATCAAAATCTCAAAGTTGTTCATCAAATCTGAAAAGCGTCAAAATCATCAATGAAATCAACAAAACTATAAAGTTCTTCATCAAATCTGAAGAATTCTATTCAAGTTCACCAAATTCAATAAAATTCGTCAAAGAGTTTACAACAACATTTCGAGTCATCACAAATTGTTCGAAGTGCAGAATCAAAGGATTTTCATTTCTATATTTCTTTTAGAAATTATCAGAAATTGTACCCGCAAATTAATTGATAAATAAATTTTAATTTGCTTTGCATTTATTTTTCCTATTTTCAGCACTTTATGAAAATTTGTGTGAAATAATATCAAATGTTCAATCTTCTATTCATATTTCTTCGACCAATTCTTCCAATAATTCACATCTTTTTTTAAAGAATATCTTTTGTAATTCTTTACAATGACGGCGATTTGCACTTTAGAACTTGCATACACATTACTACATCAGTATGAAATTCACAAAGTAGTGCATATATATATCATTATTTTATCAGTTAAAATTTGAATATATTTTAGAAATTGGATAAAGTACTGATGCAATTCTTTCAAGATCATGAATTAGTAAAAGGTTGAATTTTGACTGTTGAATTTATGTACGTTGCTTCAGCTAAAATAAGCGAAAAAAAAGATATACTTGTTCTCTACTTTATTGGCTTGGATACCAAGGTAGTAAGTTTCTCACTATATTTACGTAATTAATATGAAATATATTCAACGGGACTTTGCAAAAAAGTATTTAATAAAAATCTATCAATAAAATAATGTGTATTTGAGAAAGTTGGTTAGTCCAAGTGGTTGAAACTTGAAACCATAATATACCATGCTCGCCACCATGCATGGTTCAATATCTGACGCCCACAAAACGGTTTACCTCCAACGAGATCGATGGTTATTAATTATAAAAAAAAAATGTATTTGTGCTCCAATAATTATCTTCACTAATCTTTCTTAAGTGCTTAATATCCCATTTATATTTAGAGAGATGAGGTTACAGTTCATGAAGACTTGTTCTATATCATGTAAGTATGTTCATTTTCTTAAATTTTGGCAAATTATAACCAATTAACCATATCATATTAAAGCTTGAAAGCTTTAATCTATCCATTACCTTTCATGTTCTCATTTATTTATTTTTTTGGTACAACGAAAATTTAAAAAAATTAGCAAAACATGCGCGAAGTGCTATCCCTGATTCTTTGCTCCTATACAAAACCTCTTGTTGATATCCATCCTTAAGCTTGAAGATAAGGTTAGCCTTTCAAAGAAGGCTTTTCAATATTTTATTTTATTTAACTTCCAAGGCGAAAAAATAGCCATGGGTAGGTATCATTCATCGAATCTCAACAAACCAATGGCGGATTGAGAAAAAATTGCAAAAGGACCTTAATTAATTTATGTAAAATCCTTGATTCCCACTAACCAATCAAAAGTGACAAATTATTTACTCGTTTGGCATATTAAACAATGTTACCGGCTCCGTTCCCAATTAATTGTCAATTACGAAATTATGTGTAATTTTGATCGGCCAATAACTCTTATCAAAATTGTCGGAATGAAATTTTTTAAAATTTAATCATATAGTTCAAACATTAAATTATATAATTTGATTTTAAAAATTTTCATTTCGACAATTTTGATAACTGTTATAATCCGATAAAAATTACATGTAATTTAGTAAAGAATAATTAATTGAGAACGTATCTAATATATTATTTTAAAATGAACCCGGGATTCATCACTATCCTTAAAGAAGATGATGTTTCATTCAAAAATCCACTAATGAGCAAGCACATATGAAACTTGGTATTGGTCGGTGTGGGTTCTTTATTTGCTTTTGTCATTTTCACAAGAACGAAAAGGTGGAATGTGCTTTAACTATAGTGGCATCACAAGGGAAATATTTGGAAAACTGCATACAATGTTAGAAACTTGAAACCGTAACTTTTTGGGAAAAGTGGCTCCAATAAAACTTTTTATTGGAGTATAAAATAAAAATGCATGAACCATTGGATTATATCCAAATCTCAACATGCAATTTGTTCAATAAAAACAATCTCACATCTTATTTTCTCTTTACTTTAACTCTGTCGATATGTTTATTCTATTCTTACAAAACAAACTCACCACTGTTAATGAAAAAATAAAAATAAAAATTGTCTGACTAATATTTTCGTTAATTTTGTTTGAACTATATGTAATTAGGTGATATTTATTATTAGGAATTTTGTTTTGTCATATTGTTCGTTTTTGCCATATTGTCAAAAAAATTTCCTAAATATATTTATAATTTGATTAATAATTAAGACTTTTGTTTTTCAAATTTTTAATTTTTATCAAATGTGAAAATTGTGCTTTGAACGTGGTGTGGATGTGAAAAAATAATTATATGAGGCTGGTCCACTATTATTTAGTATGTGACAACCAAATATTTTTTAGTTTTAAATTTGAATTAATTTTAAGTTAATTATATTTGGCTTCGTTAATAGTTGTTGAGTTTTTAGTGGGTGTCACACATTAAATAATAGTGGACCGAGTTTACGGTAGTGTTGTGGGTATGATTCAGTAAAAATACGAGGGGATTAGGATTTATACGGTCTACTGAGACTTAGTTTGCATCATGTTCTAGTATACAATAGATCTAATACAATGAAATGATCATACTTTACTTGATTTATTTTAGACTGCAATAAAAATAAAAAAGTATTGAAACTGCCTCATATCCAACTTTTTAGTTACATCACCGCCTTTGTGGAAACCATGAACATTATAATAAAATGCAATAGAAGAAGAAGTATTCGACGACTTTTTGAACAGTTTTTTTGCTTTTGACGCCGCTTGTTCATTTGGAAACAAGAGAGTTAATTTTCGAACTTTTCTCGTTTCCATTTGTGCATAAGATTAAATAATGTGCAAACTTCTATAGTAAAGAGCTATGTTAGTTGAGAGTTTCAGATCAAGCGTATGTATATTTTTTGGTTAAATAGGTCAAGTGTATGTAAATTATCAATTGTTAGGATGGCAGGATAAAATTTTGGGGTTGCAAATTATTAATTATTAGTTTATGGAGTTACAAGACTCATTGTTCTTAGATCATCTTAAAATTTTCTTATAGAAAATATAACAATCTTGTAAAGATTGCGAGTGTACCCCTTTATCTACTCTTTGGCTTGCCGTCCATGAATTGTTTGCAAACATGCAATTAAGTAGTCACCAATAATTATATAATCCATTACAAGTTACACTTCAAGTAAGACAGTCATGTAATTTTCAAGCACATAACATAATTACATTGTTTTGCTTTAAAGTAATATTTTGTTAAATCGATTTAAATCACTCTAGTTAATATATATATAATATAATATAGGCCTGGGAAATATAAGATCCATATTGGTAATCTGTTTGGCTTATTAATGAACAATTTTATATATGTATATATATATATATATATATATATATATATATATATATATATATATATATATATCATATTATTAATATAAGCAAACTCAAAAAAAATTGAGACTATCAAATTTTGGCCAATTTTTCCAAAAATACACTTACTCTATTTTAATAATTACGAATGTACATAATCTAATTAATTAACAATTTATCCTCACTATATTTTACTAATTACGGACGTAGCCTAAATTAATTAACAATTCGTTTTAACATGAATATTATGTACAAAATAAAATATATTACGAGATTTATGCTATTACGCGTCTCAAACGCAACGCGTGGGTAAATTTTAATTAATTAACAATTTATGCTCACTATATTTTACTAATTATGCATGTAGCCTAAATTAATTAAAAATTCGTTTTAACATGCATAACTATAATAAATGATACCAAATCTGAATTTTATGTTCAAAATAAAATATATTACGAGATTTATGCTACTACGCGTCTCACACGTAACGCGTGAATAAATTTTACTAATATATATATATAGATCTGCCATATCATGGTATCACTGTGTACATAAATATAATTTTCAACTATTCTGTCAACTTTTATTTGTATATTTTCAGTGATCAGAATATCAAACATTTTAATATTCTTTCCAAATTTTCCGTGAGCTCTGTTAGCGAATTTTTTAATTTTATTTGTATAAGTTATACTCCACTAGTTTCTCTATGTAGCCAATTATATAGCCAATTAACTTAAATTTCATAATTTTTTTAATGTGCAAAAAGACACATACTGAATACTATGAAATGAAGGTAAACAAGTACAACAATTTCAGACCTTTTCAATAAATATGAACGATAAGAGATATGCATAGATCATCAGAAAGTGATCAAAAAACAATTCCAAATTCAGTTTTACACTTTTTGTCAGGTTCAGTGTTCAGCAAAATCGCATAATATGTGAACCACGCGGACTATTATTATACTGTTGTCACGTTCTGATTAAAACGATAAACGAGAATTCATAGATTCCCTTTTCAGTTTTATTTACTATCACACACCGTCCACATGTAAAGAACACTATTAACTCAAAATGCAAATAAGATTTGTATCCCCACCTATTTCATGTATAGTCATGTTACCACGTGTGCACGCACACATGAAAAATGAGTACTCTTATATACTATGTAATATTGCGTGCATTAGATATATACCATCAGGTCATTCAAAGTGTCACGATTTTGAAGGGCCCTCAAAAAATTAATTATAATGTCCAGAAAAACAAAAAAAAATACATATAAATATGTTGTTGAACGTTATACACGTTATGCACATATTTATGTGAACCGTCTACACAAGGTCACTACAAAAAAATACTCAAATAGCGACGGGATTTATCCCGTCACGTTATTTTTTGTTACGAGCTTATTAGCGACGGTTTTTGTGACGGCTTTGTGACAGTTTAGTCAATTTGCGACAGATTTGTGACAACTTTTTAAATTAACGACAGGTTTGTGACAGTTTTTTACTCTCACTAAATCAAACATTATTTTGTATTGAGTATACGTGAAGTGCATGCATATATAGGCATATTAATTTTGAAATGTCTACACATTTTAATTTGAATCGTAACATGTCTATCTAATTAAAGTGTACCTATACATAATCCATAATCGTGTATACGATAGTCTTTCATCTGCTTCTAAGTTTTTATTTGTAATAATATTTCTAAGCACGGATGCACCAAGAGCTTGACATATTTAAGTTGCATAAGTATTGACTTTCAAAATATAGATCCTCATTTTCTTGTTACAAATTAGTAGCCAAGTTGACTTCAAGTGTTTTTCACTTAAAAAAAAGAAGCAATTTGGGGTGGATACTTTCAGCAACCGCATCCATTTCTTCACATTTTCCCTTAATCTAAGGTAGTTTCATACGATTTCAGTTTCCCTCTATCACAGTTAAATATTAATTTTTAATTTTTGACATATTCTATGTCTACATATCTCATTCTTTAATTCATTATAAATATGACTAATTTTGCTAGCTAGCACATCCAATTCTTAGGTGAGCTAAGACACCTCGCTACAAAAAAATACACAAATAGCGACGGAATTAGTGACGACATTTTTTGTTACGAGCTTATTAGCAATGATTTTTGTGACGGTTTTGTGACAGTTTAGTCAATTTGCGACAGATTTGTGACAGCTTTTTAAATTAGCGACAAACTTGTGACAGCTTTTGACTCTCACTAAATCAAACATTATTTTGTAAGATGACGGACCGAAAACATTTGTTCTTTTAAAAAAATTATACAAAATGGTGGTTTCTTTTTCGTCTAGTAAGAGATGTAAGGGTGAAAGTTTTGAGCTTGAACTAATGTGTGTGAATCTTGACAATTTTTTTTAATTAATGACACAAAACATGGACAGATGAAAGACAAAATTTCCGGAATTTCACTAATATTGATAAAACCATAACTTTGTTCGGTGGCGTTAGGTTTTTCAACAATGATATAATATAAAATATATAATAAACGATGAACACTTCTTGATCTTTATTACTTATTCGGCAATTGCCCTTGTTCGGATTACAATTTCTTTCTAACAATTATGCTCGACTTAACTATTTGATCTCTCTTCTTAGTCTTTCTCTTTCTTCTTCGGTACTCGGCTCTTTCTCTGCTCGGTTTGTTTCTTGGCGTGATAAGTTTTGACTAATTTCTTTCTTTTCTCTACTTCTCTCTATATTTTTTGTATAGATTTTCTGGTCCTTCTTTAGGGGGATAGTTGACTATTTATAGACAACTATATCTTTTAACATGTTGACAAATGTCTTCATCTCTGGGGATGTTTCAGACATGGGTCCCCAGCTAGATGATGGGCTTGGGCTTTTCAATAAAGGTGTGATAACCCTTAAGCATTGGATACCCCGTTAGGATATATGAGCTGATTAATACCCGAATATAATATTCGGGTCCAATTTTTATGTTCTATCAAATATAATATTGTATTTTCAATTCATCGTTCAGTACAAAAAGTTGATAAGAATTAAAAGTGTTTATAATAATTGGGAAGATATTATTTTTAAATTAAATAATAATAAAACTATTATTATAGGAGTATAATAAAATATCATTTCTTAATTATATTTATAAGGAATGCTCAAAGTTTCTTGTATATGAAGTGGATTACAGTTTAACTAAGATTAAGGAGTTGTTGGTGTAAGTGATCCACCTCTCAATTTAAACCAAAATCATTAAATTTAAGGAAACTTGGTATGATGAGGAATGAGGTGCAACTCCTCTTTTATAGTCCGCCATGCTGAAACTTTGTTAAATTCTAGCTTAATAAAATAAATTGTTTTGTAAATTTTAATACGTTTTCCCCTCAAACTTTACTATATTAAACCAAACAGTAGATCATCTTAATGAATGATACATACTCAGATAAACCCTGTACACACCTATACTCGAAAAAACAAAAAATAATAATAGAATCTTTGACATTTTAATCGTGTGTTATGCGACTTTTAATCTCCTTTTCCTACAACTCAATAATTGAGCCCAAATATACCTATATTTAATATATTTAACTATCAACACATTTTGATTTAATATACTGAACTTATCACTTTTTTAAATTAGTAAACTAAACTAAAGTTTCTTTAATAATTAGTATATTTCTGTCCAACTTAAGTATTAAAGTACCAAAATACTTTCATCAAACTTATGCTAGTTTCAGTTTAGTATATTATACTTTCATTTTTTTCCCTTTTATATACAATTATTCTTTTTTGCTTATTAATTAATTTGGGAATGCACTCGATAGTTTTGAAACAAAATCAAATTAGTACTAATGTACCAAAATACCCCCATCAAACTTAAAATCTTCATACTCCAAATTATTTTGTCATCAAACAGCATCCATAGTATAATTTTTTTTTGTAAATTGTCCAAATTTATGAACTTGTTTAGTTGGTATACTGTTAAAATATTTAACGCGTATACTTTCGTATACAACATTTTTTGTTAAACTATTCAAAAGATTAAATAAACAGTGTACTATCAAAATTTATGACTGGTTTTAAACTATGATTTATTATTCTATGTAAACAATTTTTGATATGGTATTAGGTTAAATATTCTAGTATACTATAAATTTTTTAGATGGTATACTATTTAATCGCTTTATTAGCATGCAGTTTAAAATTTTAATATATTATAATTTTCCCATGTTGATTGGTTTCCCAAAATGTATTAATCAATTTATATTTTGAGAATTTAATGCAAGGACAATTTTATAATTTTATGTTAGCTAAAGATTTTTTTTTATATAAGTTGTGGGGGAAAACCCACATTTTATTAATAGAAATAAAACCAAGTACCATTACAAATAATGTCACGAAATTGACAAAAAAGAAACTTTGAAAACTAATATCTTATCTTTACAACTTTATAGACTTCAAAATAATTAACATAAAACTTAATGGACCAAGTACGCCGTGATCTTTGATAACCTCAGACCAAATGTACACGTGTAGTAAGATCCTTAATTCATTTCCTTAGAATGAAAAACGCTACTGTGAAGAGAGATAATCTCCTTCTCTTCGCCTGATTATCTTCTATCTTTAATTCCCATTTTTTCATCAAAATCTGAGGTTTGGTAGCCCTTTGGCTTCCAAATCAATGATGTTCTTCACCTGTTGGATCAAATCCTTCTTTTTAAAGAATTCTTTGAAACCCTCTATGCATCCAGAATTTGCAAGTTTATCTGCAGCACAATTTGCCTCTCTAACTACATGCTTCATCAGGTAATTTCTTCCCTCTAACTTGTTTTTGATCGCATCTATAACAATTTTAATATGGCAGGGGGCTGATATATTTTTAGTAAAAATATTGACCAGTTGAAGCGTATCAGTTTCTAAAATAATATCTTTCATATTCGTTAATTGAAGCATAAATAAGATTGCTTTTGCTTCTGCTTCTATAGCTGATATACTAGTCACCATAGCTTGAAACCCATAAATAAAATTACCTTTAACTCCTCTAATTAACCCCCCTACACCACTAGTGTTTGAAGAGGATTTATAGCACCCATCAGTATTTATTTTCACATACCCAGTTGGAGGATTTAACCATTTCACTATGGTTACCTTCCTGGAATTTGCAACCTTTTCTTTAATAAATATTTCATTTATGCTCCAACTCTGTAGGAAATTTATATTTTTTTTGGAACTTAAATGTAATATATCAATAACCTGGTATCGAATAGCAGTAATTTTCATCTCCTTATTGTTGAATTTGTAGTTACATCTTGCTTTTCAGATCTTCCAAACAATCATTGATGGCAAAACCTTTTTCATAAAAGAGTCAATAATATTACTCCCTTTTCTTGATGAAGACCACCATGTTAAAAATCTCCCCTTAATATTGTAATTAGTATTAATAATACTCAACAAGTCATCAAAATAAGTCCACACTTCTTTTGCTATTTTTCCTGTACTAAACAAATGTTCACTATTTTCTTCTTTTACACCACAATACTCACACTTTGAAGCTAGCTGAATTCCCAATTTTCTTACTGTAGAATCTAGGGGTAGAGATTTGTTGAAAAGTTTCCATACAAAACATGTAATTTTCAGAGGTAAAGCTTTATCCCATTTATACTTGTTAAACCAGCTTTCTTCATACTTAATTCTTGTAATTTCCCAAGCTGACCTAAATGAAAAATTTCCCAATAGCTCCTTGTTCCATATGATTTCATCTTTTCCATGTAAATTTACTTTGATTTCTTCTTTAAACAAATGGCTTAAGTAAGTAGGAATTACCTCATTAAGAATTTGTCTATCCCAAATACCATTTTGCAGCACATCTTTGATCTTTAGACTATTGTTGATATTATCATCATTTATTTTACCTATTCCCATCCAATTGTCTAGATTTACAGAAATATTCCCATCTTCAACAATCCATTGCATGCTTTCTTCTGCCTTTTCCTTTATTTGCTGCATTCTGCTCCAAGTATTATTCCCTTTTCTATTTTTAGCTGCAACAGGATGAACATTTTTACAGTATTTGGCTTTCATAAAATTTGCCCACAATGAGTTTGAAGTTCTAAACTTCCACCATAGCTTTATAAAATAAGTAGCAGCAATATCTTTCATACTTCTAATTCCCAGTCCATCTTCTTCCTCTATTCTACAAATATTTTTCCATTTGACCCAGTGATGCTTGTTTTTTCCATCTTTGTTCCTCCACAAAAAGTTTGCCATTATCTTTTCTATCTCCTTTATAACCTGTTTAGGAGGATTCATTGCTGCAATTGTATAAATAGGAATAGAATTTAATGCATGCTTAATAAGAATTAACTTTCCTCCCATATTTAGATACTGTACTTTCCACCCAGATAGCTTCTTCCTGACCTTCAATATCAATTCATGATAGATAATGCATTTTTTCCTTCCATAATATATTTTGCAACCCATATAAGTAAAAGGTGGTTTTTTACACCTAATACCTAATAACTGGCTCACTTTATTATTCTGAGCATGATTCACTCCTTTAGAAATATACACAAAGCTTTTATCAATACTTATTTCTTGACCAGAGTCTTTATTGTACATATCTAGCACACTTTTCACACATTGAACTGATCTTGTGTTTGCTCCTGAAAAAATTATAAAATCATCTGCAAAAGCTAGATGAGTAATAATAGGACTTACAACTGGTGATTTAAACCCTTTCCACCTTCTGTTATATTCTAATTCATTTAAATTTCTGGACAGGACTTCAGAGCAAATTATAAACAGGCTTGAAGATAATGGATCACCTTGCCTCAGACCATTCTTTGGAGAAAAAAAACCTGTTATAGCACCATTGACCAGCACAGTCACATTATTTTCAGAGATAAGTCTCCAAACTCTGTCTATCCATATTTCAGAGAACCCCATTTTTCTTAGAGTAGAAATTAAGAAATGTCAAGAAACTTTATCATAGGCTTTTTTCATGTCCAGCTTTAAAGCTAAACTACTACCACTGCTTTTATTATCTAAATTACAGATAAATTCTTGAGATAAAAGAATATTATCTATTATATCTCTTTTATTCACAAAATCACTTTGATTTTCTGAAATGATAATAGACAGAATATCTGAGAGTCTAGTGCACATAATTTTAGAAATAATATTGTTGAAGAAAGTACATAGACTTATAGGTCTGAAATCAACATAAGAAATGGGATCATTTGACTTAGGTATCAGTGCTAAAACTGTAGTAGTCATAGATTTAGGCAAATTTGCTCATGAGAAAAACTGTAAAACAACTTGTAACAAATCTTTACTAATAATATCCCAGCAAGCTGTAAAGAAATGTCCATTATAACCATCAATACCTGGAGCACTATTCTTATTTAACCCCCAAATAGCACTTTTTACTTCTTCAAAGGTAGGATCTTTTGATAGATTATCATTGTCTTCATCATTAATAACCCTTGTTACGCACTCTAAACTTTTGTAAATGTAACTATTAGGAGTGTGGTTAGCAGCAAGAAGGTTTTTGAAAAAAGTTACAGCTTCATCTTGTATTTCTTGTTTTCCTGTCATAGAATTTCCCTGAGAATTAGAAATAGTGGTAATAATACTTTTATTTCTTCTCTTTTTGACAACTCCATGAAAGAATTTAGTATTGGCATCCCCTTCTTTCGCCCATCTTATATTGGCTTTTTGTACCCAGAAGTCTTCTTCTATTTTCATCCTGTAAATTAAATTTGTTTTGGCTTTCATTAACACTTCTCTATTAATAGGACTTGGATCTTCTTCAAAGAGTTTTTCCACTCTTAAAGACTCATCTTCAGCATCAATTACCTGTTGGAAGATATTCCCAAAGGTACTTTTATTCCACTTTATAAGAACTTTTTTCAGGAACTTTAAATTTTCAATCAAAGAATATAGAGCATTCCCTTGAGTAAACACTTTCCAATTTGAACTGACCACTTTAAGAAAATCTTGATGCTTAGTCCAGAACTTTTGAAAAATGTATCTTCTAGGATTATTATCAAACTCTGATTTCATAGACAGAAGAAGAGGACTGTGATCATAATTAGTCTTACTCAAATGCTCCAGAGTAGCATTATTGAATAGATTAACTCCTGCAATATTAAGACAAACTTTATCTATTCTCTCAAATATAGTACCATTACCACTTCTTTTATTCCACCAAGTAAATTTAGATCCACTGAACTTCAATTCCGAAACCCCAATTCCATCCATTCAATTTAAGTTATCATTAGCAGCTCTGATATTTATAGGTAGATCTTCTACTTTATCTTCTTCTTTAGAAACTGTATTGAAATCCCCTGTAACAAACCAAGGTTTAAGAGTAAAATTTTGCTTCAGAAAATCCCATAAAGCCACTCTTTCTCCCATAGTACACTTTGCATACACCACAGATAGAAAAATTGACCTTTTTTGCCATTGAATTTCCATATGCATACATTGATCCATTTGCCTCACTATTTTCATCTATGTTTCTTCATTATAAAATAACCAAATTTTATTCTCCTCATGACCCAAAACTTTATCAAAACCAAACTTAATTCTGTACTTTTCTAACTTTTCACAACCCACCATAGGCTCTATACAAATAAGAAAATTAACTTTATTCACCAAACACAATTTTTTAATTCTTCTAGAGGTAGCTCCATTGCCTAACCCTCTAACATTCCAAATTAAGGATATAATCATTTATTATACCTTTTTCTTTCCCCCACATTAGAGGATGATCTTAATCTCATCTGATTTTGCTGTTTTTTTGAATTTTCCTTTTTTAAAAGCTTCTTTTTCTGGCTTTTGGATATTGTTTCTTTCCAAACTTCTTCTATTTCTTCATTCCCATTTGTAGATATACTATTTCCTTCTTCTATTTCTTCTACAAAGTCCTCAATTTCAGTAATATCCAAAATCTTGCTTAACAATTGGGTTCTATTGTTAAAACTGACCATAAGTAGCTCTTTATCATGTTGGTTTGAGCAGAACTTTTCCTCTTCTTTGTCCTCAATTAGCTCTTCTTTTTGTGGAGTATCACAGATTATTTCTTCATCTATAATATCTTCTTTATTTTTTCCTTCATTAACAGTCACAACTTCTTTTGTAGAAACTGCTGTATTGGAGTTCAGAGCATTGCTTACACCACCATTAGCTTTTTTTGGATCTTCTTTGATTTTCTGGAAAGCTCTTACTACCCAATCTTTGGTACTTTCTTTCTTTCTGAAACTGGTGTTATTCAATTTGACACTCATTTTTTTTTTGCTATTTAGCTCCTTGATCTCTTTTTCTTCTTCTTTCTTACTTTCTTTTTTATCATTCTTGAATTTGCATAATTTTATTGTGTGGCCTTGCTTGTAACAAAAACTGCAGTAATTAGGTAAGTCTTCATACTCACAGTATTGCCAAAACCCCATATCATTATCCTCGCCATAACCAATCCTAACTCTTTCAACTAGCTCCTTACTAAGATCAACCTCAACACATATCCTTGCTAAGCTAGGTCTTGTTAGTTTTGAAGTAGTTTCATCTACCCTTAAAGGATTTCCAAAAGCCCTTGCTATAGAAAAAAATACTGGAATTATTGTATAAATGTATAGGCAGTTTTGATAAATTAATCCAAACAGCTGCAACAGGGGTCTCAAAATCTGGATCAAAATCATATGTCCACTTAAAGACACGCATAGGGAAGTTCTCAATATACCAGATTTTTTCCAGCCAAATTCTCGTAAAATCTTCTTCATGAAAACATCGAATCAATATATGTTTATGATCCAAGACACCTATATTATGTTTTGCTTTTAAATCAAGCTTTCCAAACAATTTCCTTATCACTTCCACTTCTGGTCTAACATGTGTAAATTTTCCTACTAAAGTATACTTAAAAGGTTCCGATAGCTTTTTTACATCATCCATTGAAAAATTTATTAGGGGTTCACCTTTGTAACTTCCTACATCTTTTAATGTTATTTTAGGTTTATTTGGCTGCGAACTTACTATTGCTGCAAAAGTCTTCATAGGAGGTGGGTCCGGCGACATACATTGAGGATTTCGTTTTATGGCTGTGGTTTTATCTCTGACTGGAGAAGTATCAAAGACAGACATCGGCGGCTAGGGTTATTTACCCTAATCGTCTCTCTCTTTCTCTCTCTAGGGTTATATTTTTTTGAGGACCGTACTACCCTCGGCTTAGTTAGCTAAAGATGATAGACTAACACTATTAGCTAAATAAGTATAACATGAAGTAGTACCAACCGAAAATTTTCTCTATTTGAAATTATGTTCGCTCTTTTATCATGTTAATATGTTTAGCTAAATAAGTATAACATGAAGTATAACATATTAAAATAATAATAATATTATGTTAGACTAATTTTCGAAAATATATATTGCACATGTCAATTTATTTTTGTTTAATCGTTTAATTTATCAAACAATAGAATGGTACTTTATGTACATTAAGTCGGAAACAATAGATTCCAGACCAAAATTGGAATATAAGTACCAATCATAAAAATTCACGGAACATAAGCACTATTGACTTTTTAATATAATATTCTTCTTCTTTAACTGCTAAGATTTTAGAATTTTGTTCTTTCATTTTACTTTTGGTACAATTATAACAACACTATATTAGAATTTATATTTAAATTATTGAGTCATTTTCTAAAATAATTAATAAATATAAAGAATCATTGTATACAAAAGTGAAAAAAATATGAAAGTATAGTATACTAAACTGAAACTAATACAAGTTTAATGAGCGTGTTTTAGTAATTCAATGATTAAACTGGATAAAAATATATTAATCAAGATAGAAACTTTAGTTCAGTATACTAAATGAAAAAAAGTGAAAGTTCAGTATCCTAAATCGAAATGTGTTGATAGTTGAATATACTAAATATAAATTATATCTTACAATTATGACATTTTAAGTTAACCAATTTTGCATTGTAAAATTGCACGTATCTCCAAACTTACTATTAAATCGGGACGGAACGAGTAATTGTTAAAAATGGAACAAATTAGATTTAAAACCCTTTTATATATATCAGAATTGTATTAAACCTAAATATGTTTGCTAAAAAGGCCTATTTTCTTAAATACGTATTGGAGTGGAGCTAGGCTAAACCTTAAATAATTTATCTTTTTAGGGTCCCAACTTTATTTTATACCTATTGCTATATGTCTTTAATCTTAGCGGGCTTTAGGTAGCAGCTTAAAAGTTTAGTTATTTTTATTTTATTAGATGAACATAGCTTTTTCCAACCTAAAGATTCAACCTTAAAAAATTCTACAGCCAAACAAGCGTAAAAGTTTGATTATTCTCAATGCCATAATTAACTCACTTTTGATTTTTTTTTCTAATACTGATTAATTATAAGGGATTTTCATGGAAACTTCACATTTCACATTGAAAGAAGAAGAAAATGAGGGTGTTTTTCTTTATTTCAAGCTTGATCTAAATTTGCTTTTGTAAAGTGTAAAGTTGTTTTGTTGAAGCATGCTAATGAGGAATGACATTCAAACTAAAACAAACGGAATAAATTCCCAGTACATTGTACTTGTCAACTTCCTAAAACCATACCATGGGAAGCGCAAAAAGGAATTTTCATTGAAGACAGAGATAGATAGTCAATGTAGTAAATCAGACGAAGATAATGTAACCAAAGTTATGCACTCATTTACATAAACAATATGAAAAAAATGTCACTATAAGTCTATAATACAAAAGACTCTCGAGCTGTTGTTAAACTAAGTGTCGCTAATAAATTTAACAAGTGTGTAGCAACAAAATATTTTGTTGCGGCGTTGCTATAACATTTTAATTAGTGAAACAAGTCTAATCAATACAAAACGAAAGTTAAATTTGCTAGTCCGAACCGTGCCTATGACGAAGTTGTCAAGAAACCGTCGTTAATTGACAAAATTTTTGCTACATATATAGGTCGTTGCAAGAAAAAATTGTCACAATTTCCCATGCAAGGGCTTTTTTTTTTTGGGAAGGTAAGAAGTGCCATCATATCATAATTGAAACTAGTAGAACTTTTAATTATCTAATTGAGCAATTCGCTATCTAGTGACAAAGGAAATGAAAGAAACCAAATAACTTTTCTATGTTTATCATTTTGTATGGAACTCATCCCCGTAACCTCTGTCAACTTCAATAAACTTAGCGAGATCAGTAAAAGATAAAAACCGTGCAAGAGGTCCTAGAATTAGCGAAAGCTAGAAGTGACGATAAAAAGTAGTGCAATCCAAGATTATTGAAATCAACTAGTCCATCAAAGATCAAACGACATCAAAAACAATTATACTCAGATTTCCGATTGTTACTATTGCTATTCAACACTTTTTTTTTAGTGGTTTTGGGCATGTCATAGGTTTTTTCTGAAACAAAATTGTGCATCAGTTTTTCTTTAAAGAAATTTGTACCGTAAGATGCTCATGTCATAGGTGGAATGTAATTATTTTTGCTATTAAAAATTATTGATGTGTGGACCAAGTTTAACATTTATGAATAGCAAAATTTTTTTTAAAACAAATAAGACTTATATTAATTTACATCATTACAAAGGTAAAACCGTAGTTGGTCGGGCATAGAAGCCGAACAAAAATATACAAGTTCCTCCATCGCATAATTTGTTAAACAGTTAGCCGGCCTATTAGTTTCACGAGACCCCCAAACAAAAACTCAATTTTTGCCTTCTCCAAGTTTAAGAATATATTTAACTATAATTTCAATTTCCCAAGCCATATGACAATTAAATGTTGTACAGAATTTTGTCAATTCGCTACCGTCCGTCTCAAATATAATGTTATTCCAGTTTTTGTCTAACGCTCTTACACAAGCAAATCGTAGACTATAATGTTTAGCCATTAGCAGACTAGAAGCTTTGAAGCGTCCACACCAAATATCTACAACGCCGCCTAAATTATCTCGAGTAATGATTCCTCCTCCGGCCCAAGTATTCGATGCCTTAAACGATGTGTCAGTATTAATCTTTAGACACCCAATTGGCGGGCGGCTCCACAAATCTAGAGTATTTGGATCTGTTAGTATTTCCTTTCGCTCATTGCAATCTTTAATAAATTATTTGTATAGCCTCATTGCTCTTTCAATCACAAATCCAGGCCTCGGTTTTGTTTTGTTAAAAACCACATCGTTTCTTACTTTCCACAGTTGTCAACACACCTTCATAATTATTTCCACACTATTCTTCGGTGGTTGCGATTTAATAATTTGCTCGAACCAGTGAGCAAATGAGCACGTTCATTCATGTAAGACACGAACACCTAAAGGGCAAACAAACCAAACAGCACATGTCCAACTACTTTTTGGAGATCACTATTTCTACGTCCCCAAAAATTCCAGTTTTTCGTTCTTCATCATATGTTATAAAAATTTGTAAACATGTATTCACATATTAATCCGCGTTAGTCATTAGTTTCCAATAGCGATACATTGTTATATTAGCTCTCAAAACACCGTTTCTAGCGATGCACTTTAAAAAGAACATTTCTCAAAAAATCATATCACGTTACTCAGTGAAACATTTCTCTTCAATTTGTGATTCAATAGATATGGTATAGTAGCATTCGCAAGAAAGAAGGGCTAACTGAACTGTGCAAATAAATTGAAAAGGAACAATAAACTCATGTACTTGTTTACATGCGGCTTAGCATAGTAAAATAATTAAGTGGAGACACAGTATAGCCCCATAAAAATCAATAACAAACATTAATGTTTTTCATGTATTTTGATCGAAATCTTTATAAAATAGTGTTTAATCCCCTCCCATTTGAGTTTTTGCATATGGATGCTTATGATTTAACTTGTATCTATATGCCAGGTATTAAAAAACTCACGTCTTTTTTTCCGAGGTAAAATAGGTAAATTTTTCTTAATTTTTCATGTTCTTACCGACTCCTATTGAACACACACTAAAAAGAACTCCTATTGGACTCATTGAAGGTTCTCAATGTTGGGATAAATCAGAAAAGAGTTAGTTGCTGTAATTTCCGTAATTCTACGTGAAAAGAGTTAACCAGCCAAAATTAATTACCAAGCGAGATTTTCATATATACCATTCTTTTGGTACTTAAAACTATTTTCAATTGGCTCCCATAGTCCCATTACACTATAATTTCTTTGAAAACATAAGTCAATATGTATATATAACGCTCTGAATATAAACAAACTATGTATTACAAAACATCGCTAGGCACCAATAGAGATAGTATTTGATAAAAAAAACTCTATAGGCTATTTTATGGAAATGGAAAAGAAACTTTCTTAACCATAGAAATGATGTTCCTCCAAAATTTCAAAAGCATATTATTGATCACCATAATTTAAACTCTGAACTGCATGTCACCTGGACATCAAATTAACCACTTTAACTCCAAAAAATTTAACTATGATAACTGTGGGAAACAACAATCTATATAGCAAAAAACTGTTTTTTCGATAGATATGGATGGTGCTTCGGGCCCTGATGGTTTTTGTGCATACTTTTACCAACACTGTTGGGATATTATTTATGAGAATTTATACGTTGCGATCATTGATTATTTTAGTGGCACTCCAATGCCCATGGGTTTATTAGTACTTTTATTGTGTTCCTCCCAAAGAAATACTCCCCTTCTTCGTGGGCAGATTTTTATCCTATTAGTTTGTGCAACGTTAGTAACAAGGTCATGTCCAAGGTACTTGTTCGCAGGTTGTCGGCTGTTTTGCCACGCATCATCTCCCCGTCTCAGAACGGTTTCGTCCCTAACAGGGTGATTCATGACGGGGTCTTGTTGGCGCAGGAGCTAGTTCATGATCTGAACCAAGAGGTTCGTGGGGGGAATGTAGTTGTGAAGCTTGACATGGCCAAAGATTATGACCGCATGTCCCGCCCTTTTGTCCTTGCCATGTTGCGGGCCTTTGAATTTTCCGATAGATAGATTTCGTTGATTCAGCGTGCGATTATGGGTCCTTGGTTTTCTGTTCTTGTGAATGGAGGTGTGTGTGGCTTCTTCCAGCCCCAGAAGGGTCTTTGACAGGGGGGTCCGCTTTCTCCTCTGTTGTTTATCATTGCGGCTAAGTATCTCTCGAGACGATTGGATGAGATGTACCGACGATATACTTCTGTTCGTTACTACACTAGGGTGGAGGTTATGGTATCGCATTTGAGTTTCGTTGACGACGTAGTTATATTTTCGAGAGCCACCAAAGATAGTGTTCAGAGGATTATGGATGTTATTAATGATTATCAGGCGGTTTCTGGATAGTTGATTAGGCAGGCCAAGAGTGCTTTTTATCTTGGCCCTTCGACTCCCACCTCTCGAGGGAATATTGTTGCGGTGGTTACCAGTTTCCAGCAGCGGCAGCTCCCCTTTATTTATCTTGGATGTCCGATCTTCCGAGGTGCTTGTAGATCATTTATTTCGACGAGTTGGTGAGGAGGATTCAGGATCGTATTTCTGGCTGGGCCAATCGTTTGATTTCTTTTGGTGGCGAATGCGTCAGACTAGGGTCGACGCTGAGCCGATGATTTGATGGCACATTGGACAGGGCCAGATGAGTTTTTGACATGACATTTGGATAGGAGATGAGTCTATTTCTATTCATGACCTGATGACTCTTTCTTTGGAGACGGTTTTGGCTTATTGGAGTTCACGGCAGTGGGATAAGGGTAGACTTGAGAAGACTCAGTTACCTCTGTTTTTAGTCGATCAGATTACTCAGATTCCGATACCGGCAAAGGATACCGATAGGATCCGCTAGAGCAAATCAGTAGATGGAGAGTTTTCGATTCGTTCGACATGGACTATTTTTAGACAGATGAGGACGGTCAGTAGGGTCTATTCATATGTTTGGTGGTGCCCGATTCCAACGCATGTGTCATTCTTTCTTTGGAGGTTGTTTCGTGGCCTTTTAGCGACGGATGATAGGCTATCTTTGTTGGGATTTTTTATGACATCAAGATGCACTTGTGGTGCTTCTTGTGAGATTTTGACACACCTTTTTATTGATTATCCACTTAACAGAGAAGTCTGGCTGTACTTTACTGGGTGATTTGGTGTCTCGTCGGATCAGATTGATTCTATTCTCGGGATGTTCTTGCGTTGGCACAAGTACCTTACCTCGATTGGCCATGTACGGTTCATTACAGCATGCTACATCTTGTGGCATGTCTGGAAAGCCCGTAATAATTATATTTTTGAAAGATCAGGGTCATTTAGTAGCCACGCCGTGGTATACAGAGTGATCGAGGATATTCGTATGTTGGGAGTTGCTCATGGTTTCCGATCACGGCAGCTTTGAGGAGATAGAGGAGTGGAATTTGTGGATTCTCTCAGGGTTTTGCCTCACAGAGTACGACCTCTGCGTTTGGTTGCTTAGGTCCGACCTCCTCCGGGTCACCTCAAGCTCAACATAGATGGTTGTTCTAAAGGCAACAATGGCCCATCAGTTGTTGGTGCGATCCTCCGTGACGAGTATGGTCGTGTAGTTAGAGCATTCGGTAAATTTCTTGAACCGAGACCAGTTATTTCCGCTGAGCTACAGGCTATTTTGATTGGTTTGGAAATGGCGACCGAGATGGGTTTCGATAGCCTAGAGGCTGAGTCTGACTCTGCAACAGTGGTATCTTGGGTGACTTCAACGACTTTAGGAGTATGAGAACACAGTTACACTTTAGCTCGTATACGTGAGTTGTGCACGCATGGGATCTTGATTCGGCACGTATTTAGAGAGGTGAAACAGGCGACAGATTTCATGGCAAACTGGGCGTGCTCGCATGAGGCTGATCGGGTCTTTTATGATATTGGTACTCTTCCGCAGAGAATAAAGGGGATACTTGCACTGAATTCGAGACAGATGTCTCATATCAAACGATGACATTAAATTTTTATTTCCATGTGTTTTTTTTTTCACTTATTATTTCTCACAATTGCGTAGATTTCATTTTGTTTATCTAGATATCATGTATTCAGTTATTTTCTTGGGTGGTTTGGTTTATTTCCGCCACCTATGTACGTATTGATATTATATGTTTATATACATATAGGGGTCTGTCTAACCCCCTCCAAAAAAAACAAAAAAAACATGGCAAATTAATGATACGGAAACATTCAGATTTTGATAATTGCTGCTCATGATTAGCAGAAAGGGAGAAAACAACATCAAACAACTGGCTAACTATAGTTTTAAACAGCAGTTTCAAGCCTGGAATAAAAATTCACTCTCGGGAAAAAAGAACACCCAGGAAATTAGGTTTCATAGGGTGCTCCTTGACATTCAGTTATTCTCTGGAGGATCCTCATTGAGATTAGGAACTTCCCTCTCCAATATCACTCCACCTGCAGATTGAAAATTCAAGTAAATATAAAAGTTAACTTACAAGCACGACAAATCTAAGAAGTGGAAGAATAACTTGAACTGAACTACTACATAGAGAAAGCATAAGCTACTGTGTCTATACTCTATAGTTCTTTTCGTTTTTTGGTCCTGCCAAGTATGTTATAGTTATACAGTTAACTACAGACATGTTTGTTTGCTGTCATCAGATGTAACATGAATCACAGTTTACCCTTTCAAAGTTTCGTGCGATTTTAGAAATTGCATACTGCAGTACCCCATATATACCTTTCATTAAGAAAAGATATGTTCAAGAAAAATGTACAAGACCATATTTGCAAATTGGGGGGACACTTTAAAAACATTATTGCGAATCACTTTGTATCGTACTCGTATAATAAAGAAAGTTAACCCAAATTAGACATTTTTCTGGTGTTTTACTATATATACATGCATTATATCAGGCTAATCTTTGGAATTTAGTAGACAAACCTATAAACTAATAAGATATTTCGCACCTTCCACATGTTGAACTTGGAGAGTAAAATATTACATAAGCACTGGTGCAAGAGAAATTTTTTATGAAGTTTAAAGTCAGTAAAATATAGAGCTTATTTGCCTGCAATTTTAAACAGCTATGCAAGAACTTAATTTACCCCACTTTAGTTATATCCATACCAATCCTAGTAACAATATCTGCTTAGATTTAGAAAGGCGAGAGAGAAAAATAGAACCTTGATTAGGTTATGGGGTCTTATGTAATAGCACTGATTTATGAAATGATAGTGTATTCCATTCCATTAATTCTTGTTTTATGTCTCCATTGGCAACTCTGAATTCATGTTTCTTCACCCACCAGGTGAAGCTTTCAGTAGTAGATGGAAGGACCAAATTTGGGACTTCCAAATTACAAAGAAGCTGAAAAAGAAAATGATATGTTCTATAAGTTCCCAAAAGAAATAAGATTTTATAAGGGTCTTAATGATAATATCCCTGGGAGTGGCATTGATGTAACTAAAGCATACGATAAGTGTAGCGCACTTTCACGACTAGCTGTTGATGTAATGGTCAGATGAAAACCCAAGTTTCTTTTGCCGGAATGTCAGATAGTGAAGCATTGAAATGTTCCTTATAGTTTTCCGGAACAGAAAAACTGTTCTAATATAAATTTTACATGGATATTAGCTTTACGTAAGATAGTTATCTTTTCTGGTTCCTGTTTTTTGTTCTGGAAATCTACAAGCAAGCAATTCTTTTGGACAAAAACAAAAGTGGATAGAAGAATTATGTTAAGGAAACGTTTCTTTGTATCAGTATATATATGTCATAAAATAAGAAGAAGTATACATCATTAAACCAAACATGAGTTGAGTTGTATCAAACCGGGAATGGTTTTGTGACATGCTATAAGATTAGGAGTTGATTGCACCCGAAATCAGATATATCCGAATGGTAATGCATTTGAAAGGGGAGCAGTTTAGAAAAGATTTTTACAATCTTTGCCATTGCCTGCTCGTGATTACATATAAGATTCTGTGAAAATATGAAATTACAGTATTAAACTGAATAAAGACACGGAAGAAACAAAATCTTACGTCTTCAATAACCGACATCAGGGTCCGGCAATATCCTCGACCTCTAAACTTTTCTAGTGTTGCAAGAAAGGGCAACTCCGCAAAAGCTTTCCCATGAATCCTGCGCAAAAAAATTGGCGCAAATTTATTTACAGAATATAATTATTTTTTACCTATCCTGTAAAGGAACAGGTAAAAAGAATTACCTGAGTGAGGCTATGGATATAATTTCCTCATCCTTTTCCAGGATGACAGTGTAGAATCCGATAAAGTTGAGTCTATTACAGTTGGAACTACCAAGAGAAAAAAAACAATTAGAGAATAAATGATAATTTTAGTTTTCTTTTAAAGACTAAAATTTTAAAGTAAATAAGAAGGCATACCCGCAATTATACATGACATTTTCAACAATATCTATTCCAGTAAACCTGTCAGTTACTGGCTCGAAACACTCCCTCATAAGATCCTTTGCAAAAGCAAGTTTAGCATGGCCTTCGATAAATTGATATTTATCAACTGTCAAATTAACACCAGCGCCTTCGTCATTACGTCGAAGAAGAGTCCAAGTGAACCCTTCTCCGAGGTCTTGCTGTTTTCCATCTAATCTCCTTAGTTCCATGTAAACCTTTCGCCAATAATAAGAAAAACTGGATTAAAAATTTAAAAGAAGCAACTATTTTTTAACAGAAAATGCTTAATTTGTGGACATACCTCCCTGCAGTTATCGTCGCATAGAGACTCCCTCCTATAGTACAGAAATAGTTGTGTTGGCTTTTGGTAACACTTTTGATGGACTTTCCGAAAAAAATCATTATAATCAATTTAAATTATTAAATAACAAAATCTGGGAAATAACACTAAAATAATTTACAAATACGCGTACATTTCTTTCCGCATTGGAAACACTCAACATCAACAGGGCCATCATAAAAGGAAGGGCCCCTCCTACAAAATTTGCAGATACAGTAGGGGCATAACCAAACCCCTTCAGGAACCACCTATTAAACAAGAAAATTAATAAACGAATATACTATAGTTCGTACAGAAAAAAAAGTTTTCAAGTAATATTCTTAGGTACTATAAAAGAATAATTTACCATCAACTCCATGCATTTGGGATGGTAAGTGGATTTACATCCGTCGCAGCACATTAATGAATCCCCATTGGCACAAATTAGACAAATATCATCACCACCTATGATATTGGTCTGAACAGGCTCAAACACTCTCATGCTAATTAAAGCATTTTCTAGGAGAGTTATGAGGGGAGTACGCGTCTCGGACACGAAAATGTATTCGTAAGGCCTTCTCTTGCGACCGTCTAACATGTTATGCATTACAAACTTAACTGGCATGTGGATTCCATTGCAACATCCGCATAATATTCCGCCCTGACGGATAAGTCCTGTTAAGGACTCGTTGACACAGTAAACTTCTGTGTTTTCGCTTATTAAGTTATTATTCACCAGCCATGTTATCAAACTGGTTCGGCTCAGTGCTTCTCTACCCCCATTATTCCCATTTGTTATGGTCTTTTTGTTGTGAACACCATATAAAGGTGTTGTCTCACTTATATGCTGTATTTCTGTTCTAGTCGAGCTAGAACTTCCCATCTCAAAATTTCTTTTTCCTATGTCTTTTCTTGTTCTCGTGGGTTGGATTCTTGGTACGACATCCCTAACGGGCCGCCTATAAAAATCTGGATCACGGCGCCTATCCGATTCATCATCGGATCCTGAGTTGCTGTTGCTTAAATGTGAGGTATTGCTGTTCATTTTCGGGCTGTAGTTTGCTTTGAAAACTGGAGGGAAAAAATGAATAATTAAAAATAAAAAAAAACGCATCCATATGAGATATTAAACTTAAGGTAGAAAGGAAAACAATACAAAGTTAGTTTTTTACCTAGCAAAAACTTAGCTGAAAGTGTAAGCTAGCTTTAAAAACATTTTTTTTTTTTTTGCATTTTTAAGCTTTCAATCGAGCTTTTTCGATTTGAAGCAAGTTTCTTAGAACATTAATTTTTTTTGCAAACAAATATATCTTGATCAGGATATGAGTAAAAAGTTTCCTTTCTCACATGAAAACATAATTTGTTTGACCGGGAAATTCAAGATATATTTTACACCTGGCAGAACTTTTTTATACATACGAATTAAGTAAGCATCTTCATTATTATAAGTGCTTTACATCACTTAACCTAGAACTTAGTAATTAAAAGAGGAGCATATTTCCCTACTCTACTGAATACTGATAGTTTATAACTATTTTTAAGATCCTTGATTGGGATATTTCATGGTCATGTTTATTAAACTATAACTTGGTTTCATCTTTTGATAGTATATTGGAAGACATAGGCGAAAATATAAAAAATTATTTTGACGTGTGAAAAAAGATTACTCATAACTCTCCTTCTGACTTTACAAGTCCTCAATATTTTCTGATTCATAGTCCAGTCCCATGGAGAACCTTGGAGGATCAATATGGAATGTTTGATAATGTCATATTACCCAGAAGGACAACGGAAAACGTATGATAATACCCAAGTAATACCATAATATTGTTAGAAGCTAGCAGAGGTCATGGGTAGCTAGAACTCCAAATGATCTTTTATGAATAAACAAAGTCATGAAGGCAAATTACATGACGATTTCTAATGTTTGTGGGCATAATCTGGTTAATTCAAGAGGTTTGGTCCATTGCCAAAGATTGACAAGTCGACCCATATGGTAAAAATCTATAAGGGGAGGGTAGCTAGGCAACCGGTATCAATCATCAACTCATTGTTTCTCATGATTTGTAGAAGAGTTTATTCGTGGTTTAGTTAGTTTTTTTAAAGTATTAGAATAAATATCCTATCAAATGTCGATTGTCATTTTCATCGATGAAAATGACAAAGGTCCTGTGATGTATGGTCCATGAGATCGGGTCGACGAGATTGACAAAGCTCGTGTGGCACCTGATCCAGAAGAGTATATCGATGTATATTGAGCATGTGATCCAACAATGTGTTATAAGGTGTCATCCCGGCCATGTTACCCAATCTAGAGTCTAGGAATGAACATTCAACTCAAGCTATATGTACATCTATAGCTAACTCATGATACTTTACATCATTCTATGTTTTTTATTTCAGTATTACAATTTTAAACTACTTGTATATTATTACTTCAACACATTTTTGATAATTTGTATAAACTTTGTTTATTTTTGTCCCAATTTAGAAGTTACTATTTTCAATTAAAAAAATATAATAAAAAAGTAATTGTGTTATTTATTGAAAAGACAATTTTAGATTTTTTTTAACTATCACTGCCATAACTACTATGTCAAAATTAAAAAATAATAGTAAGAAAATTAAGGACAAAATATAAATGAATATTTTAAATTTTGTTCATTATTTTGATATTGTATGTGTATTAGCATTTTTATACAAAGAAACTATATGATAGAATACAAAAAATTTGCATATAGAAACATCAAAGAACAAAAATCATCATTGATGCTCTGATATCATAGTTTTTGTCATTCAATTGTGGGTTATATAACCAAACTTTTTCCATTCATGTCATTTATATTGAATAAATATGGACTATTTATATCAGCACTCTTGTTATAAGTTAATGTCCCATACATATTTTCAGCAATAGAACAATTTGTATCTCTAATTCTTCAATTAAACCCAAATAAACATAAATTCTTCAATAATCTCAATCAATGATATTCAATTCAACCAAATTGATCAATATACTCAAATAATACCCAATGTAGCAGATTAACCCTAGTTTAACAAGAAAAACCTCAAAATAATCGCAGAAAAATGCGAAGATCGCTTACAGAAAAAAGTGGATTGAGAAATAAAAAAAAACTTCAAATGTCGCAGCGGAATTAGTTGTAATTCACGCGTATCAGCTCTATTGCAATTTTCTTAAATATAGTGATAAAATACAATAAATTTGCATATAGAAACATCAAATAACGAAAATAGTCACTGATAATAAAATTGTGCTATCTCTCTCTAAAATCAGTGGTGATTTTCGTTTTTTTATGTTTCTATATGCAAATTTATTGTATTTTATCACTATATTTAAGAAAATTGCAATAGAGCTTAAGACGGAAATATTTTATTAGATTTATTTTTAAAACATAAACATGAGTATTTATATGTTGTTGTGCAATACGTCATATTTAGTATTTACCATGAATTGGTGAAAAAATCTACGTGTTGGTTGTGCCGCAAATAGTTAACCCTTTTGTTTCTATTTTGAATTTTATGAACATTTTTTTGAAGACGGTATGACGGGGAACTTTATCAATCTCTAATTTGAAGCACTGTTATTACAAAAATATTACTTTTAGTTGAAATTGTTTGAGATAGAAACTCTTAACAATAAATCGTTCAATTAGAAAACATTCAGATTATTAAGTTAGTGTCTCAAAATGGCTTTAGCTACACAAAATTAGGTTGGCCTTTATAGAGTCATGTAAATGCTAAATTTGTATGAGTCCTATTTTTCAATTTTAGTCTATTTATATTACCCAATTTTTTATAAATATTTTACTCCCTCATTTCAATTTAAGGATGCAAATGAATCGAAACGTTTACGAACAAGCTGGTGTTCGGCTCGTTAAAGGCTCGACTCGTGTTCGTTCAGTTACAACTGAATTAAGTATGAACAAAAATATAGGATTCGTTTCATAAATGAGTCGAGTCTGAGCAGCAGTTAAGGGTCCGGACTTGTTTGTTTAAATTAATATATAAATGTATATTTTAATTTATGTGTATGTATATATATATACTAGCGAACCTGTCCACCCGATGGGTGTGAATCCAAAAAAAATATATGTAACCCGTTATGGTAGAATCTTTGACGAACGGAGGAACAATTAAAATAGTACATGTATGAGAGAAAACAAATTCTTCAATGAAAATAAATTGGAATCTAGGGTTTCAGGAGAGAGGGAGAGAAGAGAGAAATAATGATGATAGTTTATGATTTTAATTATTAAACGTTAGATTAGATAAGAGTAAGAGAAGTTATTTTTTCATATTTTAAATTTTAAATCATGCAGCAGTTAAGTCTTTGCTATTTTTGTAATTTCTATAATTATAGGGGTCTTTTAGTTATTAGTTTTTCAAGTCTTCATATCACATAAAGTAATAGTAGTATATATATATGTATGTACGTAAGTATGTATGTGTATATATGTGTGTATATACATATACATATGCATATTATATATGGGAAAGTATCCATACACAGCAAAAAAAATGAAAATTACTAACGAACAGTCAGCCTAGTTCACAAACCGTTTGCATAAAAAAATGTCAATGGATAAAAATATATATATATATATATATATATATATATTTTTTTTTTAATTAATATTTAAGTTTAGTTTAGGCCCCCATAGAGTTCTATATTTTTATTTAACTTTTAGTGTGTTGTACAATTTATTTTTAATTTATCAAATTCTAATTTGTTGAAAATAGAAAAAATAAATTAGTTATTGAAAAATATAATCTAAGCATTCATTTTCTAATCTAACGGTGGTTAACTTGACTATACCATAAACAGTTAAATAAACTGATTGTTCCAAAGAGGTAGTTAAAAAAATACATTATGTTTACACATCAATCACAGCACTCCATCTAATTTACTTTTAATAGTCAAGATTAAACCAGTTAATTAGAAAAAATTAAAACACTTTTTCCTTCATTTATCTTCTCAGACTTACTTCTCCTCTCACGTCTAGAACACCCTCCTCCCTTTTATTACTTAAAATACTTCTGTACTTGAAATACTTTTGTTTTGTTGACAATTTATTAATTAAAAGTAATAAGTGAACAAACAAAGAAGTAAATTATCCAAAGGACAAACTCATATGCCAGTTAAAGGTTTTACATCTATCAACAAAAACAGGACAAAAAAGGAAGGAAGCGAGTGAGTTTGCAGAAAATGGAGAATATATATATATATATATATATATATATATATACATATAATTTCTCCTAATTTACGAACAGAAACAAAAAAATTCATGTGATAATGGATGTCTTCTGTTGTTTTAGTTAGACGTGAGATGGGAGGAGGTTAGGGGGATAAATAGTGAGAAAGAGTTTTTAATTTTTTTTAATTAAATGGTTTAATTTTGTTGTGATTGATGTGTAAATATAATGTATGTTTTTTTATTTGTGTATGAATCATTCCTATATATATATATATAATTTCACAAAAAATATATTTTAAGTATAAAAAAATAATCATTTTTTATGAGATTTTACGAGCCGAGCAATAAATCTTAACGAACCTTATGATCAAGAGTTTGAGCTTTTTAATTAAATAAGTCACGAGTCGGGCTTGAACTTGTTTTTTAAGGCTTGTCACAAGCATTTTAGTACGCCGAGCCCACCCGAGACAGGCTCAACTCATTTATAGCCCTTTTCCAATCCTTTCGGAAAGTAAATTCCAAATATATATAAAAAAAAATAAACAGGAAAACCCCATTATAAAAACTTTAGAAAAAATTGCATAAAAGATAAAATTCCGGAAAAGTCAATCAAATCTATATAAAAAAATACAGAACAATATTAGAACATATGAAAAAGTAAAAACAAAATTATAACATTTATTCCTTTCTCTGGATAAATTAAAGAAAAAAAATATGGGTATTCGGCTATTTCCTCTTATTTGAGATTTTTTTTGCACTTTTTGTTTTTCGTTACTTATTTTTTAAAATTTTGAGTTTTCCGTGTGTTTAGCAATTTATTCTGAATTCTTATTTGTCTGTTGTTTACTTCGAGTTAATTTTGAACATTTATCAGCTTTTACACGTCGTTTTTCGTTGTGTGTATGTGTACGCGCAGTGACGGAACCATAATTGTCAAATGGGAGATGATTTCTATAATAAAAAATTATAACTTATATGAAGTTATTTTACGAAACAAGAGCTGAAATACAAAAATTTAAACTTTTTGATCAAAATATATAGAAAAAATCTATTTTTTCATTAAAAAATTTTAAAATTGAAGGGAAGGGGTTGTAGGCTCCAACTGTCCCTATTTAATTCCTAGTTCCTTCTCTATACGCGCACGTGCGTCGTGTGATGTTTCAGAGTTTTCTTGAACATTTTGGATCTTCTTTTAATATTCTGTTGTGTGCGATAACGTAGTTGTAGTAAAATGTGTATGAGTTAGGAAAAGTGGGTTCATTAAAGATTGGTCATTTGCTCTTAGTAAAAGTCAAAGAATAATTTGCCAAGAGTTTCTACAAGATAGGAGTTACGAAAGAGGACGGGGATGGTACCATACTCCTCTTTTTTGGGAGAGTCGTTATAACACCTTCTCCATATTCAATATTTGAAATTATTCAATATTTGAAATTATTTTTTCGTATATTTTTTGAAATAAACATTTATTTATTTATTTGTAAATTGTTAGTTCAAAAAAAATTGTAATATTTGCTCTTTTATATTTTTTGTGTTTAATTGTTTATTTGGAATTTTATAGATAATAATATCAAAAAATATATAAATGGGCAAAAAGAAAAAATTTGAACAGACACTTCAAAATTAAAATAAAACGTTAAATTAAAAAATTATAACCGAAAAAATAATTATGAATATAGAAAATAGAGAGAGTGTCACGATGACTCCCCCAATCAGATGAGTCTGGTATCACTTATCCGGGTGGATGGTGGTTTCATTTGCAAATTTGCTCTACTTATAATTAAATTTTATACATCCCTTAAACATTTTCTATATGTTTTCATTTGTAATTATTAATTGCATGCTAGAATAAAATAAAAACAAATTATCTCTTTGATTTTTTAACCTTAACTACGATTTTATAGTTTTTAAATAAACAAATGATTAACATTTCTCTTCTGATTAGGACATCATGACATGCATTATATATTTACAACCCACAAATCAAATTGAATTCGAAATTATAGAAATGAATTAGAACTTACAAGTATAACACTATATGCTTGAACTCTGAAAGGAATGAGATCTTGTATCAATAAATCGTCTATCTTGTAGATGATCCTGGTAGCATTTTTAGAACGATCAACTACTCGTTAGATCAGATATGCAATAAATTAATATATGTAAGCAATTACTGAAGATAATGTTCAATTGAGAATCCAATGTTAGAAACTTACGACGATGTGTCACAGGCAGAGCAGTATTTTTTTTTCTAAACAGATAATTTTTTTGAAAGAGAAAGTCGACTGATATATTGGAAGAATTTCTCAAAAGACTGTCACAGGCAGAGGGGTATTTTTTTTCTAAACAGATAATTTTTTTGAAAGAGAAAGTCGACTGATATAATGAATCAGTTTTCTTCCCTTTTTATAGTGATTTTGTGAGCATGCTCGGGCTCATTGATTATTTTTATATTTTTTTTATCATTTAACCCATATTTGCTCGTTGATTATTTTTATATTTTTTTTTATCATTTAACCCATATTTGCTTACATAAGTAATTATAAATATAGCACATGATCAATAAACAATATTAAGCTAAGAGAGCAAATTTGTGTAGTATATATGTGTATATTGTAAACACAGAGTAATTATTTGTAACAATTAATTTTCTCAGTTAATTATTTTAGTTATATATGTAGAATTGATTATTGCGAATGAAATGAGTCTTAACGACTCGCTCGACTCGTTAAACCTTAACGAGCTAGACAAGATGAGTCTGATCAGACTATGTAAACAAGACAAGTATGAACATGATTTTTAGGCTCGTCTCTAAAACGAGTGGAACCTAAACAAAATCAGACTCGCCTCGTTTCAGTTCATTTTGCACCCCTAACCAATATTTTTTAAAAAATATTGTTCTAGATTGCATGAATAAAAGTAAGACAGTTTTTTTGTTCTCTTAAGGTTTTATCAATTTAAATTTTGCAATTATCAATAATTTACAACAATCAAATTAGAATAAGCCAACTAAAACAATTTTTTTAATGAATGAAAGTTGTAACACTAAAAGTTTATCTTACATTTAAATAAATAAGATACTTTATTCATTATTTCACGATGGAATATTTTGATAAAAAGGTTGTGTTGTGGTTCAGATTCATGCAGAGATTATGTATAGCACAATAAATGCTGTTTACTCCTATTAGTTGCAACCTTTTCTTCTTTTTCTTTTTGGTCAAACATTAGTTGCAACCTTTTTTTCTTTTGCTTTTTGGTCAACATTAGTTGCAACCTAAATTGTGTAAATATGCAAATCTTGCCATTACTCTTTAGCTAAAACCTTGAATAAGACACAAATCGTTGACTGACTTAGTAAATTCTTGTTGTCATCATTCATTTAAGGAAAATCAATTGAAAAGGTTGTCTAAAATTACTAATGGAGCTCTAATAGGACGGTCAAAAATACCTAAAAACCGTAAGAATCTACACGTCACATAACCACTTTTTTATTTACCTAACCCGATCCAACCAGATATAAAGTTAGGTATGATTTTTAATTTTATACCGCATAATCGAAATATAAAACTGAGTCACAAGACCGCAATATGTACCCATATTTTGAATAAATATATACAAAGACGGATCCAGAATTTTGAGTAAGTGTAGACAAGTTGTATGTTGTTATTTTTAATCAAAACGTACCGATGCATATAAATATGAAATGTATTATATTTTAAATTTTATATCAAGACTTATAAGTAAAACCACCAAATATCAATAAAAAATTATTAATTTATAAAATTCTAAATACGTGTGTTTTAATTTTTCAAAGAAAGTAAAATATTAAACCATGAGAAAACTTATTAAGCAATCGGATATATTACGTCAATCATGAATTAATAATGATGTTATTGTAATAAATAATATTGTAATGCTGTAACTTTTATTTTGTAAAACAAAATAATCATTGCTTAATATTTTATACTATTAAAAACATATTATGTTTAAACTTTTTTAGGAGAAAAAAAATAAAGTCAAAATAAAACTTAAAAAAGTTGCAATGAAGTCTAACAGGTTAAAAGTGATTAATAAATAATAACATTGAGAAGAAACTAATAATAATCAAAAAAATTAATTAATTGAGTGTGACACAATATTTGAATTTGGAACCACTTGGTAAGTAAAAAGAAAATTTTCCACTACACAAGTTAGTTGAGTTTGATCAAATTAACATTTATTTTTATCTATTAACTAGTTTTTTTTACAAATAAATATTTAAAATTAATAAAAAATTAAATTTTAATATATTTTTCTACCGAACCAAGGGTGACGCTTGCACCCCCTTGCTACTATATGGATTCGTCCTTGAATATATACATATATATTATTATTATTGTTATATTAGATTTCATGTACTGTATATATAAATTTATATTCAAATACATGTTAACAAATTGATTTGTATAATATTTGACAATGATATAAGCGAAACAAAATATTGAAGAGTCTATTTTACAAAATCGATTTGGGTGTTTCAACATATATTCAATAATCAACTATAATTTTGTTCTATAAAAATAATCTACCACACATACAATTTTCACACCATTATACTGATTCTCCAAAGGTTACAGTAAATTTCGTATTCTCATATGATTTGGCGGAATTGTCAATCACTCAGAAGAAAACTTATTTGTATATCCGGCTTTTGGTTTCATTATGCATCCGATATTATTTTTCGTTTACATTTTATACATTCAGATTGATAGTTCATAACTTCATAATATCTTTTAGTTGTTTGACTAGCTTCCCTTCCATAAGAGATTTTTATTTTTTCTAAATATTTTTCAATACAAAAGAGTTGAGGTATATACCCGCACCGAAAACCGTTAGTTCCATTATAAACATAGGTATGGCCCGTATGGGATGGTACAATGAGTATTGTTGACCCGTGTGCTAACCTTAGAGGGGGGGTGAATAAGATTTATGGCGATTTTCGCCTAATTAAAACTTAAGTGCAACTAACACCCCAACTTACGCAAATTCTAAACTTAAGCGTTTAATATACTTAATGAAATGCTAGAAATCATAAACGCAAGCAAGAATATAAGCAATAATAAAGTTGCGGAAAGTAAAAGTTTAGGGAAAGAAGATGACACCAAGATTTATAGAGGTTCGGCAAACGGCCTACGTCCTCTCCTCGGTACTACCGAGTATTTCACTAAAAATAATCTTCCTGAATTTTACAATTCCTATCGAGCTCAATCAATCGATTGGCTCACCCTCTACCCGAGTTTCCTAACTCTTGATACAAGTGCAAGCGTACACGTCTATTGAGTCAACGACTCCCCCTCAATCTATGAGTACCCGAATGAAAAGACCTAGAGCTTTTAAGCTTTACTTGCTTACAAAGCCTCTACCCGATCACTCGCTCACAAATGAATTTATAAAACACTCGTTACAATTTTGTTACAATAATTTAACTACACTCACTATTTTAATTGCTTCTTAAAAAGCTAATTGGTGAGTTGTTGATGAAGATCGAGCTTGAATCTCTTTCTCTTTGATTTTCCTCTTTCTCGAATATATATACACCAAAATGGTGATATTAGGGTTTTTAATTGAGAGAGGTTTTAAGGATGATGATGGTTAAGCTTGGTGTATTTGGAGAGAGATTTGAGGTGGTTTATATAACAGCAAAGTCTGTTTTTCTGAGTTATGACCGTTGGAGGTAGTTGAGGCTGTTTTAAGCAATTTTCCAGAAAAAGCTGAAAAGCTGTTTTTGAATTCTGTAGAAAACGATCGGTCGTTTTCTACAGTCGATCGATCGTTTTCAGAAAACGATCGGTCGTTATCAGAGAAACGATCGGTCGAATTTTTGACCTGCTCACTGGAAGAATTATGTACAAAAACGATCGGTCGTTTTTGTACAGTCGATCGGTCAACTGTTCTTCTGGCAGTTTTTCGGTCTTCTTCGAAAGCCCATAACTTCTTCGTTTTAGCTCCGAATTTGGTTTCGCTTGAACCTATGGCTTCGTTATCGAATGCTCTATCATTTAAAGACCTGAAATATACGTTTTCTACCTTTGGACAAGACAAGCATTATATCATTGAAATCGTAAAATCATTAAACACATAATCAACGTTATAATCAAAATCATTATTGAACTCTAAGTTCAACAATCTCCCCCATTTTGATTATGACAAACTAATGATGATTTTACAAGATACAAGAAAAATATCTCCTCCATTTTAACAAAACGCATTACACCAAATATATCATTTTTCTCCCCCTTTGGCATTATCAAAATGCAATCAATAATAAAAGATGGGGTTAAGTGAAGGGTTTTTAAAGAAAAAACCAAAACATGAAAAATGTAAATAGGATGCATATAACCGACCCAACTAATCACATATATGTAGATATTATAGATTAGAGTATACCGCATATGTGATGTGGAGTCGAGTCCGCTGGCTAATGGCATTTGCATTGAGCGTTGCCGATTCCAAATAGGTGGTACCACTTGTTGGTATGCCTTCCACCTTTGTCGATTAATAGCACTTCATCCTTGATGGTGGAGTCGATCTTCTTGACTTCCACGGCTTTTGTCGGCGTTGCCAACCACTTGTTGATTTTCTCCTTTTGGATGGAGATACCTACAACACAAGATTTGTCTTTTTGTACCCAATTTCTTTTGGGTCCGACATTGTTAGTGGCTCGGGTCTTAACTACCCATTTCAAATTGCTTCTACTAACATGGAAGCAATTTGGGCATTTAGATGAATTATGCTCACTTCTACTACAATGAATGCAATGCATAGATTTTTTTCGAATAACGAGAACTATGCGACTTTTTGTAGGAAGTTTTAGAAGTATGATGAGCGGTTTTGGTTTGAAAACCTAAACCTCTTCTATTATTACAAGAGTTCGGCAAAACTCTTGACGTGCTCCCTTGTTTAAAAACAACCTTTTGTATAGGCGGAATAGGAGTTGTAGACACGCTAGAAGATTTGACATAGCGGGTTGTGCTTGATCCAATAGAGTTGGAAACGAAACCCAAACCGCTTTTGTCATTGACATCTTTTTGACAACTCAAAATTTCGTCCAACACGGTTTTCCCTTTGGAAAACCTTGAGATTGTTAACTCGAGTTTCTTTACCGCAATGACAAGCTCATCGTTTTTCTTTTTCAAAGAGTCATTTTTGGTTTTTAAAAACTCGTTTTTATCTTTTAAGTCTTCCTTTTCGTCATCTATATCATGAAGAGAAAATGACGATGTCGGAATAGACTCATTTTCAATTTTATCTCTTTTTAAGGATCTTATTTTCTTCATTGAGAGAAGAATTTATCCTTTTAAGAGATTCGACCTTTTCGACAAGCTTAGGAAATTTTTTAGAATAAACATCGCACATATGAAGTAATTCATCATAAGAAAGATCATTTACCTCATCGGCTTCGCTTTCACTTTCGCTTGAAGAAGAGAGGTTTTGTTCATGGCTTTCTTCCATGGCCATATAGCACCCAAGGTGAGCGACTTCATCTTGGTCGGAGCTATCGCTAGAGCTTGAAGCGGATATCTTCTTCTTGCTTTTGCTCTTGCGATTCATGACGCAATCTCTCGCCATGTGTCCTTCCTTGCCACATGTATAGCAAACAAAATCGTTAGAATAAATTGAATTATTTGACGATTTATCTTTGTGTTTGCGTTGGTCCTTTAGCTTTAGGACTTCCTTGACGATTCGAATGATTTGCATTGAATTTTTGTCGTCATCGGATAGCTCATTGCTTTCGTCACAAGTCGTTCCTTTGAAAGCTATCTCCCTCCTTTTTGAGATTGGCTTGTGACTATTGAGGGTGATCTCGTGTGTAATGAGTGAACCCGTCAAAGCATCAAGAGAGTATGTGTTCATGTCGTGCGCCTCTTGAATTGCGGTGACCTTTGGTTCCCATTCCTTCGGCAAGCTCCGAATCACCTTTGAGACCATTTCCTTACAAGATAAATGCTTACCAAGAGATGTTAATCCGTTAGTAATAGTAGTAAATCTAGCAAGCATATCGGAAATAGTTTCACCCTCGCTCATTTTAAAAAGCTCGTAGTCATGAACTAAAATTTGGAGTTTGCACTCCTTAACTTGGTTAGTCCCTTCATGCATTACTACTAGCTTATCCCACATACCCTTAGCGGTTTTACAAGCGGAAATTTTGTTGTACTCGTTAGGAGAAACGGCACAAACAATAGCATACATCGCTTTGGCGTTAGTAGAGTAGGCTTCTAGTTGAGCGTTATCTAGGTCCTCTACGGGGATTGGGTTCTCGCTATTTTCGGATTTAGGAGCGGAGTATCCTACTTTAATAATCTTCCAAAGATTAACATTATAGCTTTGTAGGAACATGCTCATCCTATCCTTCCAATAACCATAGTTTATCCCATCGAAATAAGGTGGAGTATTTGGGGATAAAGCTATGCCGGATGCGAAATTGTACAAATTAGCCATCGGGATCTTAACTCTAAAATCGTTAGATTCCTATATGCAAGAGCCTTGGCTCTGATACCAATTGTTGACCCGTGTGCTAACCTTAGAGGGGGGGGGGTGAATAAGGTTTATGGCAATTTTCGCCTAATTAAAACTTAAGTGCAACTAACACCCCAAATTACGCAAATTCTAAACTTAAGCGTTTAATATACTTAATGAAATGCTAGAAATCATAAACACACGCAAGAATATAAGCAATAATAAAGTTGCGGAAAGTAAAAGTTTAGGGAAAGAAGATGACACCAAGATTTATAGAGGTTCGGCAAACGGCCTACGTCCTCTCCTCGGTACTACCGAGTATTTCACTAAAAATAATCTTCCCGAATTTTACAATTCCTATCGAGCTCAATCAATCGATTGGCTCACCCTCTACCCGAGTTTCCTAACTCTTGATACAAGTGCAAGCGTACACGTCTATTGAGTCAACGACTCCCCCTCAATCTATGAGTACCCGAATGAAAAGACCTAGAGCTTTTAAGCTTTACTTGCTTACAAAGCCTCTACCCGATCACTCGCTCACAAATGAGTTTATAAAACACTCGTTACAATTTTGTTACAATAATTTAACTACACTCACTATTCTAATTGCTTCTTAAAAAGCTAATTGGTGAGTTGTTGATGAAGATCGAGCTTGAATCTCTTTCTCTTTGATTTTCCTCTTTCTCGAATATATATACACCAAAATGGTGATATTAGGGTTTTTAATTGAGAGAGGTTTTAAGGATGGTGATGGTTAAGCTTGGTGTATTTGGAGAGATATTTGAGGTGGTTTATATAACAGCAAAGTCTGTTTTTCTGGGTTATGACCGTTGGAGGTAGTTGAGGCTGTTTTAAGCAATTTTCCAGAAAAAGCTGAAAAGCTGTTTTTGAATTCTGTAGAAAACGATCGGTCGTTTTCTACAGTCGATCGATCGTTTTCAGAAAACGATCGGTCGTTATCAGAGAAACGATCGGTCGAATTTTCGACCTGCTCACTGGAAGAATTATGTACAAAAACGATCGGTCGTTTTTGTACAGTCGATCGGTCAACTGTTCTTCTGGCAGTTTTTCGGTCTTCTTCGAAAGCCCATAACTTCTTCGTTTTAGCTCCGAATTTGGTTTCGCTTGAACCTATGGCTTCGTTATCGAATGGTCTATCATTTAAAGACCTGAAATATACATTTTCTACCTTTGGACAAGACAAGCATTATATCATTGAAATCGTAAAATCATTAAACACATAATCAACGTTATAATCAAAATCATTATTGAACTCTAAGTTCAACAATTATAACAAATTATCTAGACCCGATCCGTAGATAACGAGAGAACTGCTAAAGCAGCTATCCGCATACCCAATAACCATTGGATCGGGTCAGGTCGGGTAAATTAACAGCCCTATCTGGATGCGTCTCCGCCTGTCTGATTTAGAGAAGAAGGCACAAAGGGAGAAGAGAGAAACCTATGTGTAGCCCCCGTTCAATAATAAGGGGAAATTAACATAAACATACCATATCTCTATTATATTAACAAAAATATACATTCAAAAGTTAAATTATCAAAAACATACCTTCAATTAATAATTAATAAAAACAAAAAATATGATTCATCATCCTAATCTCTTTCCTCCTCTCACATTCTCTACAATCTCTCTCTCCTCCTTCTCTCTCCCTCCAATTTCTCTCTTACTCCCTCTCACTCTATCCGATCTCTCATCATTTCTCTCTCTTTCCGATCTCTCTCATAATCCTTACTCTATTTTTTTGATCTTTTTCTTCTCCTTTCTCTTCTTCGATCTCTCTCTTTCGTGGAGATTGAAACGGACACATTTATCGGAATGGACGGCGAGTGTGTACAGCGAGGTCGAAAACTCGAGATTGATGACGACGGAGATGCGGTCGTCGAAGGAGAGGCTCACGACGACGACGTGATAGTTCGAGATCGGAGGACGGGTAAGAGTTGGATTTGTTAATTAGTGTATAATGTTGAAAAATAAATGTATGAATTACGTGAATTAAGGGTATGGAGTTGAAATTTTGGAATAAGGGTATGAAAAATACAAATTAGGGTATTAACTTTTGAAATAAGGGTATTAACTTTTGAAATAAGGATAGTAACTTTTAGAATAAATGTATGAAAAATATAAATTAGAGTATGAACTTCTGAAATAAGGGTATGAACTTTTGTAATAAGTGTATGAAAAATACAAATTAGGGTATAAACTTTTGAAATAAGTGTACGAACTTTTGGAATAAGTGTATGAAATATATAAATTATGGTATGAACTTTTGAAGTAAGGGTATGCACTTTTAGAATAAATGTATGAAATATACAAATTAGGGTATGAACTTTTAGGTATGTTTTTGTTAATTATAAACTTTTGGGTATATTTTTGTTAATTTAGTTTCAAAAGTAGTATGTTTTGTTATTTTATCCTAATAATAAATTGTTACATTCTAAATGGTTCCTGGATATGTTTTAAATATTTCAAACAAGTCCATGTAGTCATTTGAGACTTCAATTAAAGTCCCTATAACTGTTAGTTTCGTTTCTTTTGTGCCTAAACTTTTTTAAGACTTCAAGTGAGTCCCGGTTAAATAACGAATAGTTTGACTTTTTAAAATTACAAATAAGACCGTAACTGCTAGTTTTTAATTAATTTAAAGTCACTTTAGTTAAAAAATTAAATTTATACCCGAATTACTCTGTATATAAAACTCACATCCATTTTCATTCTAAACAAACAACTTTATAGTTCTTGTCATTCGATCCTTTTACTCTTTAAAAATGTCTAGTGCCAATTTTGAAGATTCATACCAATACACAAATTTCAATGATTACCAAATTAGCCATGCGAGCCTTTCACTACGGCGTGTTATGCCAAAAGCAAAAGAAACTTCACTTGCACTTTTTTCGTCCTATAACCCGACATAGTCTAGTTTCGGGCGTCTGACCCACTCGCACCACAAGCAGCATTGTTCGCTACAACCCTTCAACTACTTTCACTTGGAATAAGAATCATATTGAACTATTGGGTTGATTACAATTCTAGTAGATTCATGTGTGATATGTGTCCCCGCGAACTAATATGAATATGGGATGATGTGTCCGCACGATCCTATTTGATCATATGTTTGTCTTATCATGTGTGATCATGTGTCCGCCCGATCATGCATGATCATGTGCATGTCCGACCCTGTATGATCATGTGCCCGTCTAATCAATTGTACGCGCAATCATGTGTGCTCATGTGTGAACCAAAATCCGTCCGATCATATGTGATCATATGGCAGTCCATTCCTTTGTCCTCCAAATCATTTATCACCCTATAACAAATTTTGGTATTTTTTTACCATTTTTCCAAAGTTTCTTTTACAATTGTTAGTAATTTAAAATCCTTTTTCATTTTCATGTTTTCACTTTTATATTAATTTATTTTTGAATATAATTTATTTTTGAATATAATTTATTTTTGAATTTCTTTAAGTTTTCTTTTTTGGTTGAAATTTTTTCAGGTTCTTTTGATCTTCTTAATGTATTTCGGTTTTTACTTGAAAGAATTCTAGTGGATTAAGTAAAATTATTCCATCAGAAAGACCAAGTTCGTAATATGTTCGGAAGAATGGACTAATATGTAATTACTTAATAGTATGAAAATAGTTGAAGTTTGCGCCAAATCTAGCGCGGGGTTTTCAAAAATATTTACCAAATTAACTTTTATTAGTTTCCGCCATTTCTTTCTGTTTATCAAAAAAACAAAAAAAAAGTCTCCAATTAAATTAGAAAACTCAATTAAATTCACAAATGCCCAATTTGTGTAATTATCAGGTTAGCTATGCTGTCACTTTCCCTCTTTTTTCTCACAATTGACTCCAGTTTTGTACATGTATGTACTTATGTGCATTTTTTTTTTAATGTATATTAGTTTTTTTTTTTCAATTTTGTTATCTGTAGGTATCGGGTTTTGCTGATTCTCTCTCATTTACTTCTGGTATGTACTTTTTATTTACCCAGTTTGATATTTTTTGTTGGTTCAGTAATTTTAAGTTTTGATTATGTAATTATTTGTTCAAAGTAGTTTTTTTATGGGGGTCTTCTCTTTTATTGAGTAATTGTTTGATTTTCAGTGGTCATTATGTAATTTTGAATAAGTGGTGTTTTTTTATACAACAATGTTGGTTTAGTAATTTGGGTAAAGATGTTAATTATACAACACTGTTGGTTTAGTAATTTTATGTTTTGATTGTTTAATTATTAATTCAAGGTAGTTTTTTTTATGGGGGTCTTCTCTCTTATTAACTTATTGTTTTATTCTTAATAGTAATTATGTAATTTTCAATGAGTTTTTTTTATAAAAAAAAAATGTTGCCTTTTTATTTTCTTCTGGTATGACACCTCTTATTTACTCAATTTAGGGAAAAATGTTCATTATACAATAATGTTGATTCAGCTATATTAAGTTTTATTTTTGATTATGTAACTGGTAGTTCAAAGTAGTTTTTTTTTATGGGGGTCTTCTCTTTTATTGAGTGATTGTTTGAATTTCAATGGCAGTTATGTAATTTTGAATAAGTGGTGTTTTTTAATGGGGTTTTTCTCTCTCATTGTGTGATTACTTTTTTGCAATGTTAGGCTAACAGTTTTGTACAAAAACTGTTGATTTGGTAATTATTAGTTAAATAAGTTTTTTTATGGGAGTTTTCTCTCTCATTGAGTGATTGTTTGGTTGAAGTTTGAGGCTGATAGTTTTTTGCTTATAAGTTGTATAAAATTTGGTCATCAGCCTAAGATTTGAGCTTATTTATATACCTTCCTTGAAAAAGCTAGAAGTTTGAGGTGAACAGACCTAGCTTTTTAGTCTAAGCACTAGAAATTTGTCCCTCTTTCGTCCATTTTGAAAAGAATGCCAATTGTATTACATTGATTTAGTACTTTTGAGCGGTAGTTATGTAATTATCAGTTGAGTTGTGTTATTTTATGGGTGTTTCATCTCTCATTGAGTGATTCTCTGGTTGCTTTTTAAGGATAATAGTATATAATTATTTCGCTTGTTGGTTGTATTATGTTTGGTTTACCAGCCTTAGTTTTGAGCTTATTTATATACTGGCCTGAAAAAGGCAGAATTTTGAATTGAACAAACCTAGCTTTTAAGTCTAAACACAGTTTCGAACAAGTATTTTTTTATCCAGTTTGTCCCTCTCTTTCGTCCAATTTTAAAAAAAAGGCCAATCTTATAACATTGATTCAGTAGTTTTTGATGGCATTTATGCAATTATTCGTAGCAAATAGTGCTTTTTTAATGGGAGTTCTTGTCTCGTGATTTCTTGTTTGATTGCAGTTTTAAGCTAAGAGTTTTCTTTTAAAATTTGAACTTATCTGTTCATCTTCCCTGAAAAAGCTAGAAGTTTGAGCTGAACAAACCTAGCTTTTAAGTTTTATCACAGTATGATTTAACTCCACCTTTTTGCTTAAAAGATGCAAGTATGTTACTAAACAAGCTTGGTATTTAAATGCTTGTCAACTAAATCATTAATTCATATTCAAATTTACGTACATGCAACTCTACTTGATAACAAAAATTAGGGCTTTTCATGAATAGATCATATTATCTTGGGGTTTTACATGAATAGATCATATTGTCTTATTCAGCTAGTTACTTTTTAGCATAATCTATAATTACAAACCTAGTGTTTTATATCAAGCCAGGGTTCAGTGCATGAAGATGATAAACATTTGTTGAATCTTAGTACAGTATATGTTTTCAAATTGTGAGTTTCTGCAGTCAAAGGAAGAATTTAACAAATCGACTTGGGTAATATATTTTTTAGAGTATGGGTGAACACAGGATTGTTTTCCGCAAACAAATATATGCGACCTGCAAAAATAGCTGGTTCCAGTTGTATCTCCTTATATTTGTTTTTTCCAGTTTATTAACACTTTTATTTTAATTAAGACTTCTGCAAAAGATAACTCCAGTCGCCATTCTAGAAATAGATTTCTGCATTGATTCTATTCTCAAATCAGGATAGAATAGCAACAAACATAACCAAATACAACCATCTCATTGTGTTTTTCCTCTTTCCGTGCTCTTATTCTTCAATTATGCCTTTCTTCCAAGTTCCTTTTACGGTCTTGTTGGTCTTGGGGTCAATGCAAAACCTATGTTCATTTCTTGTATTTGAGGCTGTAAAATGTTTTTTCATGGGTTTATCAGAGCCTCCTGATATTAGAAACTGGTTTTCAAGCTATGCCTATGAGTCACCACAACTGAATACATATGAAAATTGCGGAGATAATTGCGTAAGAGTTGCTGACAGCAAAGAAGAAAGAGTTGATGACAATGAAAGGGGCAACAAGCAAGAAAAAGAAGAAGAAAAGAAGCTCGAGGGAACAACAAAAGCCGACAATAAGCGAGTTTGTGATGAGGTTGATTCAAATACAAAATTCACAAACACTCCCAAGGATTGTGATCAAACAAAATTGATCAAGGTAGCGTCCCCTCATTACCTAATTTGTCTTCTTTATTTTCGGTTGGTGTGAGATAATCGCAATTTTAAAACTAGTGTGATTCGCCTCTTATATATTTATCTTACTTGCGAAAAAGATGATGCAAAAGACTGTAACTGACGGCCAGTCCTTTTTAGCTTTTGCTTACAACAAGCAAGTTGTGTTTGGAAAACTGGGTTTTTTGCTTATAAAAATAAAAGCCTCAAGGGTAAAATATCTGATATCACAGGAAAGCAAAAGACTGAGATTTTGTAGCTTCGTTTAGCTTTTTGCAACTATATCCAGAATATTAAATGAGAATTTAGCCTGTGGACCACACTAGCCCTCGATATTTCTCTAATGCTAAACTTAAGTTTAGTTGTATGGCTTTTCTTTTGCTTAACATTTTCATTTTAGAAAATTCTTCAATTATATTGAAATACTCTGTTAATTACAAGTGCCCAATTCGTATCATTATTATATCAGCTACGTTATCAGTTTCCCTCTCAGTTCTCACAACTGTCTCCAATTTTATTCAAATATGTACATATACTTCTATATGTTTACAGACTTTTCTCCTTTTTGTTGTTGTCTGCAGGTGTCAGATTTTGCCGATTCTCTCTCACTTCCTTCTGGTATGTACCTCTTGTCACCCAAATTCTCCATCTCTTTTGTTCAATTTGAAAAATAAAATGTTAATCATACAACAATTTTGATTCATTAACTTTGAGTGCTGATTATGTAATTATTAGTTACAAGTAGTTTTTTTTCCTCATAAGATGATTGTTTTGTTGCAATGTTAGCCTAATAGTTTTTTCCAACAATGTTGATTTAGTAATATTCAATAGCAATATGTAATTATCAGTAAGAATAAGTTTTTTCCATCTCGGATTTTCTTTCTCATTGAGTGATTGTTTGATTGAAGTTTGAGGCTAACAGTCCTTTACGACATTGCTGATTTAAGTAGCTTGAGTGGCAATTATGTAAATATCAGTAAGAAGTAGTGTTCTCTCTCATCGAGTGATTGTTTGATGGCAGTTTGGGCTATAGTTATTTGCTTATTAGTTGTACAAAAAAAATTAGTTGTCAGCCTTAAATTTGAGCTTATTTGACCTTTCCCAGAAGTTTGAGCTGAGCAAACCTAGCTTTAAGTTTAAACCAAAATTTCAAATACGTCGTTGTTACCCAAGTTTGTCCCACTCTTTCATCCAGTTTGAAAAAAATGTCAGTCATAATAACATCGATTCAGTACTTTTGAGTGGTGAGTATGTACTTCTCAATAACAAGTAGTTTTTTTGTTGTTGAAATATAGTGGTTTTTATAGGGTTTTCTCTCATTGAGTGATTGTTTAAGTGCAGCTCTAGGCTACTTAAGTTGTACAGAACTTGTTATCACTTATCAGCCTAAACTTGTTATTTATTTATTTATATATCCGCCCTCATTAGCTAGAAGTTTGAGCTGAGCAAACCTAGCTTTAAAATTTTAGCACAGTTTCAATTAAGTCCGACTTTTTTCTTTTTTTGCTTAACAGATGCAAGTATCTTACCTAACAAGCTGGGTGTATAAGTGCTTATCAACTATTAGATCATATTATCATATAGAAATTTATGTAGAGGTAACATTACTTGATTACAAAAATAAGAAGTTTTCATGAATAGAACTTATTATCTTCTCCAGCTAGGTATATTAGCCTATACTATAAGTACATGCCTAGTGTTTAATTTCATGCTTGGGTTCAGTACATGAAGTTGATAAAAAAAATTTGAATTTAATATGTTTTCCAGATGTCAATTTTTGTAGTTTAAAGGGAGAAATGAACAAATCAACTGTTACCAGAGTACTTTTTTTAGTGTATGTGTGATCATGTGATTGTTTTCTTCGAACAAATATTTGGGACCTGCAAAAATAGCGGACCCCAGTTTGATCTCCTTATAATTGGGTTTTCTAGTTTCTTAAAATTTTAGTTTCTTCAGGAGTTCTGCAAAAGATAACTTGTCACCAAATCTAGAGATAGTTTTTTCCTTCCGAACTCTTGTTCTTCAAATTATGCCTTTTTCCTTTTCCTTTTATCGTTATTCCACTTTCTGCTTTCTGAAGTTGTTCATTTTGTTTTTTTGTCTTCTTGAGGTAGAAACGAGTGTCTTTGTCTATGGTTTAGTTGATCTGCAGTTTTTATACTATAAAACATATGTTGGTCTCTTCTATTTGAGATTAATAATTTTTTTATGGGTATATCAGAGCCTCCTGATATTAGAAACTGGTTCTCAAGCTATGCTTATGAGTCACCAGAAATAAATACATACAAAAATTGTGAAGATAATGGCCTAAGAGTTGGCAACAGTGAAGAAGAAAGAGTTGATGATGGTGAAAGGGGGAACAAGCAAGAAGAAGGAGAAAAAGAGAAGCTCGAGGGAACAACAAAGAACAAAAATAAGCTGGTTTCTGATGAAGTCTATTCAAATACAAGTACAAGTACAAGTACAAGTACAAAATACACAAACGCTCCCAAAGATAGTAATCAAACAGAGTCGATTAAGGTAATACCAACATCCTCATGGCCTATTTAATCTTATCAATTTTCCGGTGCTGTGAAATAATCGCAATATTAAAATCCAGTATGATTCACTCTTACTTATCTATCTTCACTGCGAAAAAAAGATGGTGTAAGATTATAAATGAAGGCCTGTCTGGCAAGTAGTGCTTCTTTGCTTTTTTAGCTTTTTTCTTAAAACATATAAGTACTGTTTGGCTAGCCGGGTTTTCTTGCTTAAAAAAAGCAAGTTATTTGGGGTAATAACTCTGAATTAGTACGAAAAGAAAAAGGCCGGAATTTTGGAGCTTCTTTTAGCTTTTTGTACTAATTACACAATACTCAATGAAAATTTTGTCTATGAACCAAACTAGCCTCTCAATACTTCACAAATACTAAACTTACGTTTAATCGTATGGCTTCTTGGTTGTAGGTCTTCAGGGGTCTACCAGACAGCCCCGCACTTTCTCCAGGTAAGTTCTGTATTTTACTTCTATCAAGGGTATTTGTTAATTATGTAATGAAATTTTGGTGATTTTTTTCGCAAATATGGGTTGACGGCTGTTTTTGCTTTCCCAACAGAACCTCCACATGTAGGAAAATGGTTTTCAAGCTATGTATATGAGTCTCCCTTGTTAGATGCATGTACTGATTTCAGTGGTTGCGAATCACAATGCATTGAACCTGATGGGGCGGAGAATTATGCTGGAAAATGTTACGAGGAAAAGAAAAAAAGAAAACTGGGGGATCTTAGAAACGATGCTGAGAGGACTACATTGCCAATTTCTGAGGACAATTCTTTGCATGGTTTGTCTACCAATAGCAACCTTGTAGACGATACAAACTCGCAGCTGCAGTGTAGCGACAAGGTATTATTGCCTGTAACGTCGAGAAAAATAGTTTTATTGCATTTCTGGTTACATTCTAAGGTCCATTTAAAACATGTCGCAAATCTAGGAACAAGGATAAAGTGTTTTGAGGATCAAAGAGTAATTGATGATAAATCTGGTTTTATTGGTGCTAAACTGTTGCATATTTCATTACTAGGCATGAACCAATAGCTAATTGGAACCAACTTAACCTACCCAACTTAAAGAGCTCAAGTTGAGGCTCTTTTCTTTCTTTCCATTAGTTCATTTGGGACCCTATGAATAACAACTAAAGCTATTATTCAATTTTATTGGCCTTAAGTCCTTCATTTAGGTCTAAACAGTGATTCTTACACTGCCATGTTACTTTAATTTGTTTTAAATTCAAAGTTAGGACAAACACCATAAGTAAGGGATTGTCCCAAAATCTCCTAGTTTATTGTCTTAGCCAAACACCTGGGTCTAGTAATACCAGCTAAACACGTGCTGTAGTTTCTTATTTCCTTTCTCGTTCTCATTCGTTATTAGTCATTATTATGCATGCAAATAATTTTCATTGAAGACATTTTGCTTTTCTCTTGCCTCAAATTTAGGCTATCAAGATTGTAGCAGCAAACAGACCCAACCTCACTGACTTGCGTAAAGGAATATTACATGAAGATATCTTCAAATTGGAAACAAAAGAAGACCATACAGTAGCTTCCACACAGGTAAGGAAAAGGGATCTACGAAGTGAAGATTTCATCTGTAGAGAACCATTAAACAATGTAATTACTGATAAGAGCAAAGAATTCTCGGACAGAATGGCTCAAACAAGACGTTTGCTAAAAGACATCAATGTAACTGGTGGAAGCGTCGACAAGGAAAACAAGAAAAATAGTTTTCAGGAAAATGGTTTTATTTCGACAAGAAAGAAAATAAAAGAGACATCTTCGAAAAGATCTGTGCATGATCCACTAATCGTAAACAGTGGAAATGTTCCAAAACGCCAACCATTTTCAGAAAGAACTAATTTTCAGCACAATGATGGTTTAGAAATCACTGGAAAATGGAAATGTCCAAGAAAGAATAATTCACAGCTGGGACCCCCTTTGAAGCAACTTCGTCTCGAGAAATGGGTGAATAGAATTTGATATTAGTATTTGAGGGGAAGAGCTAGTTACAAAAGGAAATCATAAGCAAAACAGTATTTTCAGTTTCGGTAATTGCTCTCGTTACCGTATTGTTCAGAGTTTAATCAATCCTGGCCTTTTTTTGGTCTTAAATAAATCCTGATCTTTAATGTGCTGCCATGACTATAGTCTATATAAGACAGATGAAGTGCTAAGATTATGATCAAATGCTTTGTTTTCAGTTCATTCTTTTTGATGCATGACCACATCTGCGAATTTGAAAACTATAGATGTTAGTAATTATGACAAAAAGCATGAAAGTGTGTTGAATTTATGGGGTTATTTTCCCCTTCATGGGAATTAAGCTCAAAGACTGGAACAAATCATAGATCTCTAATTTCTCCCTTTGCAAGGCTCATCATGGCAACAAGACGGGACACGATGTAGCAACTTGAATATTAGAAGTGCAACCACAAACAACAGAGCGTGAAAGTTAATTGTGTGCATCTTGCATATTGCTTACTCTTAAATCTTAATAGGAAAAAAAAGGGAGCTCCCTCTAGATTCGGTCATTTCTCGTTAATTTTCTCACTTAAAGAAAAAAATGGAATAGTTTTAGAAATGTGCAAATTATTTCAATGGAGTTGTTGTAGCTTAGTTTATAAACTTGCTAAATTGTAACATTAGCATTTACTTATGAGGTATTGGGTTGGAATCTTTTTAACAACCTATTTTTACCTTCAAATGAAAAATGAGGGGGAAAAAAAACAAGATATTCTAATTCTAAAATGTGCATATAAGTAAATTATTAATAGATAAAAAAAATCTAGCGCCTATTTTTCGGTCCGCACCCAAGCGGAAGGGCCGTTATAGCGCTGGTCTGGCCAACCCTGTTTATATAAAACTAAAATTGATCTTTGGTTTTCTTAAACTATAGAGACCATAAGTATTGAAATTGAATAAACTTGGACACCTACTAACATTCTTTAAAAATATATAAACCATTCATGTAATTAAATCTCCGACATCCTTAAAACTGCTAAACATTACTAACTCTCTCTCTCTCTCTCTCTCTCTCTCTCTCTGGACTATAAAATAATAAATAAAATAAAATTAATTAATGGTGAATATATCAAATATAGCACGATTAATTGGTAAAAAATACCAAATAAGCTCAAATTTTAGTTTGTATCAGTATAAGAGTGTTAGGACTCTGATTCTAGAGTCTCTTTCGGAATCCGTCAAGCTTCGGAGACTCTCCGGTACCCATTCCGGTATACCCTTTTATATCCTTCTTTTGTAATATACTATTATGATTTATTAACTGTTTTTTTTATGTTTTTTTTTTTACTTTTGAATTGGAGAGAGTGAAATTCTATGCGTTTTTTAGGATTGTAATTAAAAAATTTAAATGCATTGGAAAAGATAACATTTAGGTCCGTTTGCCATCGGCTTTTTTTGGTCAAAAAGCTGTTTAAAAAAAGCAATGAGAAAAAAGATTGCTTAAAGAAGTTGATGTGTAGTGTTTAGCATCACCTTAGTTTCTTTACTTATAAGTGACTTATACCTTTTTTAATGATAAGTCCTTTTTTATTTCTTTGAACTTATAAGTAACTTTTAGATGAGCAAAAAAAAATTATATATATTTTTTAATTTTGATAATCTCCAAGTTCCCATCTTCTATGATTTTGAGTTTTTTTGACCCAAAAGCTAACAAACTAAGCACCCATAGCTTTTTTTAAGCAATAAGCTAAGGAAAAAAAGTTGCCGTCCAATATACACTTTATCAAAATGAGAGGGGCTTTTCTATTTAGTGACATTTCTGTAACTGTTTTGAGGCTGTTTTTTGTTTATGAGGTTGACTAGCAGATTAAGGGTTGTTTGGTTGAGGTTTACGAAAGTAAGCTGGCTTATTTGAGGAAGAGAGAAAATATGAGTTATTCAGATTTAATTTTGATATTTTTTCTACAGCTCAAAAGAACAAACAAAACAATCAAATTTACGATCAAGCGAAGAGTGTACTCACAGTTTTTGTGGTTTGCATGTATATCACTACTATTATGTAAGACAATGATACGTAATCACAAAGTTATATGTTTATGATCACCACAAGAAATTAACGATTTAGAGACTGATTATTTAGAGACGATCCAAAATATGTCCTTAATCTTTAGATTTAAGGATTTTTTTTGTCTCTAAATCTTACAGTAATATTTAGAGACTACAATTTTTTTTTTGTCGCAAATGATTTTGGTCTCTAGAGACAACTGTGTAACAACATAAGAGGACAATTAAATTCTGTCTCCAAATACATTTTAGAACCAACATACGCATCTAATTTTGTCGTGAACATTAGATTTAGGAGAGGAACAGATATTGGTCCCCATATCTAACATTTGGAGACAAATTTTGGATTGTCTTTAAAATATTTGAATCCAAATAATTGTCTTTCGGGGAAGTTCTGTTATATTGAGGTGTTCTTTGGTTGTTTTGCTTCTGGAAAAGTGGACGAGTGTTGTCGACTAGATAGTGTGCATCTGATTTTTATGCCCAAAACTGCTCATTTTATAAATTTTTAAAGATGTAAATGTATTAGGATAAACTTCTCCAGGTAGCGGTTTCATATCTCTGGACTATACAATCCCTCCCTTCCTTGAGAAAAATTAGTTGCGTCTTTGAGGTTGAAATAGTTTAGAGGGGCTATGAGTCCTTTAACATGGTCCAAAGCGTAAGTGTGAAACATACTGGGATTGTACTAGACTGTTCTTAGCACACTGCAGAATCATTTAGAATAGTCTCGTTTTTTCTTATACCCTAGTGTCAACTCAAATTTATATTATCCAGGAATTATTGAGGTTACATTGGATAGGCCGGGAGCAAAAAATGCTATTGGGAGGGACATGCTTAGAGGATTATGGGATAGCTTTGACGAGATATGTAAGGATTCTTCAGCAAATGTAGTTATGATTTGTAGCTCAGTTCCCAAGGTGTTCTGCGCAGGTGCCGACTTGAAGGTGTATATTACTTCTTGTTGCAAATCTTGACTCTTGCATTGCTAAGAACTTTCACAAATCTAAGTAATTAATATTAATATGATTTGTGTTCCTTGTGGGGAAGCGTTAACTTTGAAGGAACATACCACTACTTTTTGTCTTCCGCTTTAAAAAGGAAAAGGCTTTTAACTGAGAAATTCAAGCCTTACATAATCATGTGACTAAACATGCTTTTAAGTCTTTTAGGCCTTTTGATTGTATTTACAGTGCTTTTGTTTTTATTCAAATCTGGTAGGAAAGGAAGACCATGACTGCATCAGAAGTTCAAACCTTTGTGGACTCTTTGCGCTCATCCTTCTCATACTTGGAGGTTCGTAAAGGAGAACTGATTTAATTTAATTCTAATATATTATTAATTATTAGCATCTTCCGGTCACAAATAGAACTTCATGTCTGGATCTTTGAACAAGAGGCTGCCTTTACATGAACCATAGTACTAATTTAACAAAGAAATGTTTCTTCCCCCGTTTTTTACAGAATTTACTCTGGAGGGACCAAGAGTGTAAATCTAAGATCACACTTCTGTTCCTCTTTTAAGTGTAATTTCATAAATGACCCTTGGTTTCTCCAAGGTTAAATCTGTGTATATACCAGCACTTCTTTAACAATCATGCGCCACATCCGCTTCAAGTTATTGTTGCAATGTTTTAATTTGATCGATTTCTCCCCATATTTGTGCCATGTTATTAGATTTTTTCCTTGTTACTTTGTTAGAACAGTGAACAAAACCTCAAAATTGGATTCTTCAGGAACTTGAGATTCCAACTATAGCTGTGATTGAAGGCGCTGCATTGGGTGGGGGAATGGAAATGGCTCTTGCATGTGATCTTCGGATATGTGGTATTCAGATTTTACGATTCAAAGTTGAAACTTGGATTAGTTATTAATGCTTAAATGACAGTTTCAACTTAAATGACAGGAGAAGATGCCGTATTAGGACTACCTGAAACCGGGCTGGCTATAATTCCTGGGTAAAATTTATTTTTAAATTTTAATCATTATTTGAACATTCTTATATGATTACTGCCGATCTCATATTTGTAGCGCTGGTGGGACACAACGGCTCCCGAGATTGATTGGAAAATCAGTGGCTAAGGAACTTATCTACACTGGACGCAAAGTTAATGGCAAAGAAGCACTTTCGATGGGTAGGTTTATTTTTTTTCTAAAGAATATGGCCTTTTCCCCTTCTGTTAGTCCATTGTTTATAAAGCAACACGATTTTCAATGATGTAGGCCTTGTCAATCACTGCGTTCCTTCTGGTGAAGCTCATATGAAGGCCCTCGAAATTGCCAAGTCTATAAAGGAGAAGGTACTATATAAGTACTCACATCTCCAGAATCTTTCATAAATTATTTGTGATTCTGCTTTTGCGTATATGAAACTGAATATAACCACATAATCATCAACTATATTTGGCTGTCAAAATGATCAAATTTCACCAAGATAATGGGGACAATGTATCTAGCAAAAATGTTATAGTTTGATAATTGAAACTTGGCTGTAAGGAAAATCATTTTACTGTCAGAACTCTGTCAAATTAAGTTTGCTTTAATGATTTGACAGCTCATCAAGTTGACATCAGGTATTATCTTCTTCTCTCAACTATTATAGAGAAGAGAAACCTTTCTGAGAAATTGAGCATCAAATACTAAGAAAGCTAAGATGGTTACTACTCTCAAAAAACTAATACCGACTTGCAGGTCTTTTTTATGAAAATGTTGTGTAATGTCCAATCTTAGGGTCCATTGGCTATAAGGATGGCAAAAAGAGCTATAAACGGAGTGCTCGAGGTAGATAAAGAAGCAGCTTTGGCTTTAGAAGAGGAGTGCTATGAACGAATTTTAAACACAAAAGACCGTTTGGAAGGCTTAGCAGCTTTTGCCGAGAAGCGTAAGCCTAATTATAAAGGTGAATGAGAGAAAAAGGAAGTAAATGGATACCCAGTATTTTTGGTCTTCTATAATAATGTCAATTGTTAATTACAATTATGAAGATAATGCCGAGGACTATGGAACAAACTAATACTGTATGATGAATGCACTAATAAAAAGCTCAAGTAGGTTTGGATTGTTTTGTTAGAAAACGAAAGAAGACGGATTTTTGTTGAGAAAAATAGAATTCAGGATGGTTTAGTTTCAGCATGAGGGGATGGTGCAATTGAAGAACAGCGCATACCAGTTTTCATATTTAATATTCTGGTTTCTTATGCTCAATGTAGATGAACATTACAAAATGTGCATAACAGATGAGAATTTGTCTTTCCGATTTCGAGTCCAAATTCTTGTTTCCATTTGGAAACTACGGTTTGCAGATGAAAAAGATCATGCCAGTTCTTTCATGCCATTACATCATATCTAAAATTTTAGCTGTAGTTTCACACACTTTCACCCGAACTAAGGGGCCATACGGGACATGTTCAGAGAAGATTTTAAGTCCATGATAAGAAATACCTCGCTTCATGCCCAACCAAAATAAAATAGCATTCCGTGACTAAAGCTTGAAACAAATCACATAGGCACAACCAAATGTGTAAAATATTGTACATAAAGTACCAATAACTCACACCCCGAAATCCGCAAACGGAAACATCAAGGCGTGACCTTTTGAATAAAACGAAAAAGAACCTGTTGGTACAAAATCGATAGAAAAATCTAACCCTCTCTTCGGTGGTAACCCCGGTAGATCCTTCGGAAACACATCTCTAAAATCGTCCACTACGTTTGGCCACGTTTCCACTTACTCGTCGTTATCTACTATCGATAGACTAGCCAAAAGACAAGACGGGCCAATATTGTTTACGCTTTTTTCACGTTCCTAGTTTTGAGATAAGGTGTCAAAACACGACTTGCAAGATTCTGAAAACAAACCACAAGAACCATCACAAACTCTCGTGTTAATTTAGCATTGTAAGAGACTGTTGAAGAATTTACATACCGACCATTTCCTCCAAATAGCACTCCATTCTTGATGAAACCCGCAACAACAGAAAATTGAGTCCCTTGTTAAATGAAAACTAACTATGAACAAAAATATTATTAAATAAAGAAAAAATATATTTACTACACCAAATTATAATTCTGTTAACGATTTGGGTACTCACTTTTCAAATTTTCCAATTTGGGTACCACACTATAATAACTTTTCAATTTAGATACCATCGTCTAAATAAATCACGGAATCATGTCACGTGACATTTGACAAACATTAATTTGAGAGGTTAATTTGATAATTTTACACAAAAATATGTCATTAGAAAAAAAATTCCCCAATTTCACACATAAAAAAAAAGTAGCATATAATCCATTTTTTTGTTATGTGTGGAATTGGGAGAAACGTTTTTATAGGATGACATATTTTTGTGCAAAATTGTCAAATTAGCCTCTCAAATTAATGTTTGTCAAATGTCACGTGATATGATTCCGTGATTTATTTAGACGGTGATACTTAAATTGTAAACTTATTATAATGTGTTACCTAAATTGAAAATTTTGAAATGTTTGGTGTATTAAACCTACAAAACCTCGATAAAGAAGCTTAGTTGGGTTTTGTTTGTTTTGCTAGAAAATAACGGGAACGAATATTTTCTGAGAAAATACAGCGTTCAAATGGTTTTAAGTTGGAATGTCTTCCAAAAAAGGAAGTTAAGTTTACAGCTAGAATGGATGGTACAATGAAGAATGTGTATGCCAATTCTTATTGAAATTTATGCTGTCATTTCAGAAATATGGTTTGCAGAAGAAAGGGATTATGCAATATTACAATACTTTCTTGCCATTAAAAACAAATTATTTCAACATTGGTTTCACACTCTCTTTCTCTTTCACCAGGACTAAAAGGCTGTATGTATGTTCATTATCAAAAGGAGATTTTAAGAAAAATCAGTTGAAACCAACCAGTGGCATAATCTAAAACAGCTTAGGTACAGTAAATGAATGTAGGAAGGCACGACAAAACGCAGTTGGCATCTAGCTCAACCAAGATCAAATTAACTATTTCTGTTTATTAAAAGTCGAAACAAACCTAACTGACACAACCAGAGGTGTAAAATATTTACAAGTATCAATAACCTAACAAGCCAAAATTGTTATCTTTCTCCGATTTCTTTCCTGTTCCTCTTTTCAAGATGAGTTGTCAATTGTCATCACATGCCTTGCATGATTCTGAAAACAAATCACAAGAAGCGTCCCAAAGTTCTCGTGCTAGTTTAGCATTGTAAGAAATTGCGGAAGAATTTACAGTCCGGCCATTTCCTCCAAAAAAGTAGACCCCTGATAGATCCTGCAATTATACACACAAGCATAAGCAAAAGTGCAAAACAAATATCGAGTCACTTATATAATGAGATCTAACAGCTGAATTAATGGCCTTGTTTGGTTCCAGCTTTGATGCAGAGGTTTTTTCTGGACTGAATTTTGTAGATCAGCAGAAAACCTTAACTTTTCTGCAGAGTTTTTCGAAAAACTATAAGTTTTCAAGTTTAATGAGGCAATCTTTATAATCAACCTTGAACTAAATCCAGTTTTATTTATTTATTAAAAGCTGCAACCAGTTACCAAATAATCCCCTTATGTAAGGGGAAAGCATATTATAATTTGAATTAGTTTTTTGATAGCAGATATATGGAAGAACTTACAGAAGGAGCAAGAGCTGCATCGAGTACAGAGCGGATTCCAGTTTCGGGTGACTGCAAAAGGCCCAAAAAATTTAAGCCCAAAAGTGCAATGGACGAGATATAACTTGGAAATTCTCTCATGATGTTAGTGCTAACAGCTCCAGGGTCAACAGCACTACATCAAACAAAAACAAGTTATTTTCATAAATATTAATCTTGATTTTGACGAGAAACAAATGTATTAGAGAGCCTTACACGACAGAAACATGATGAGATTTCCCCTCTAATTCAAGGTGCTGATGAAGCTCATAAGTGAACAATAACAGGCACACTAATGGAAAATAAGTTAACGTTACAATTAGAAACGTGAAGAACAAGTACAATGTCATTGTCAAGGTAGAGGTTGCTTACACTTCGTATACTCGTAAATTTCAGCACAAGGGTATATTTTGAATTTTGAGAAATTCTGTCCACGAATAGCTGTCTTGTTCACTTGTAAATCAGACGCTGAAAAGACAAAAAAAAAAACAGAATAAGTTGAAAATACAAATTACAACCCGACTAGATGATGAAGACGATACCACCTTATCAGAAAACAAACATCTGATTAAGAGACCCTAACTCCCTTGAAAAATTGTCTTCCAATTTTTTCTTCTTCTTAGTACGTGTTTTATGTAAATGTTTCATGTGATTGCAAAGCAAAACTAATCAAATCAAGAACTCAAGTTTCCTGCGATACTTTTTCAATTATAAGTTGAAAACTATAATCTGCACTGTATATGCATTGATTTAAAATGAACCTAATATTGTAAGAAAGCTCACCACTTCGATGTGTAAAAGATGTTATATTAATAATACGCGAAGGAACAGGGCTTTTCTCGATTAGTGGTAACAAAATTTTGGTAAGACAAAATGCACCGAAATAATTTGTCGCGATCATCCTGCAATAGCAAGACATTTACAATGTAACTGAAATACAACGAAAAGAAAAAGCACAATTGCATAAAAGCACAAAATATTTTTATTTTCAAGCAGATTCATTAATCCGACCTCCCAAGACCAAGCAGATTTATTGACCAGACCTCCCAGGTACTAGGTGGCGTTTACTTAGTTTTTACTACTATTTTGTACACTGTTCTATCAATTTACAATTTTGTACAACCTACAAAAGTATTAGCAAGTAGGACCCAACATAGAAAAATAACATAGGTTGAGGACTAAACAGAAAATATATGATCAGTTAAGAGTACAGAATTTTAATAACGTGATAAATAGTGTATAAACTTGAACTATAAGTAGTGACATCTATGTTTTTCTTTTTCTATCTATTTAGTACACTAAGCATACTAGATCATCAAAAAATGTAATGTGTATTAATAGATAGGGTTTGTTGTTTGGTGTAAAATAACGATAGCTGATAATACATTGTTAAACAGAACTGTAATTAACCCATTTTTTGTATGCATCATCTATCTATACTGTTACTACATATGGGAATATGTTCTTACTGATCGTAGCCTTCTGTCGTGTATCTCGATGACATGGCCAGTATACCCGCGTTATTAACAAGCAATTGAACAGAAAAATGGAGACCAGAATCTGAAAGCCATTGCTGAAATAAGTGTTTAAATTTCACCAATGACTCGAATGACGATACATCGACTGTGAAACATTTGAGCTGGGCATGTCTATTACGCCTAATAATATCTTCTTCGACCTGTTTAAAAATAAGGTGTCAACGGTCCGCTAAACCACCCAGTCTGGAAGATTATTAACAATAATATCAGCAAATACACTGCACCTTCGATAACCGATATGTTGATCGCCCAACTGCAGTACGAAATGAGTTTTATTATACTTCTTTGGGTTTTTGCAACAAAGAGAAGCAAACATTTGTGATTTTTTATGAGGGTGAAATAAATAAAAACCAAATTGAATTGTTCCGTTTTACTCATGCTTAAAATTGTTTTTGGTTTCAAAAACTGAAACACTGCAGAAAGAAAAAAGATAGGTTGATTGATGGAAGAATTAGCATTGATAGTTACATAAAAAGAAAAAAACTAAAAAAATTGTGACGATGAGTTTCTCCAGTCGGATTAATATACTATTCTCATACTCCGTCTGAAATTTGCAATCAAAGGAAGTAAAGCAACCTGATTCTTTGTTCATTTTTTATCCATGAGCAAAGAAAAGTAATCTAAGAGCAAAACGCATCGCATTGCTTTCAACAGGAAAACTGAAAAAGAAGTTATCCCAGTTGGTTATGCTTCCAAAAATTGTTACCTAGTCTTTGAAACATAATTAGCTTAAGGAAACGCATTTTCTGATTTTTTTATAAATCAGAAAATGTGAATACATACAATGCAGTAACAATAGCATAACCCTACCACACTATATAAGTGGAACCTAAGCACATTGGGGCAATTGGTTTCTCTTATAGCACGAGAGTAAAATAAGTTTGGTGGAGGTGCAAATTTTATACTTTAAGTACTACTTTAAATATTATAACGAACTACAGTGTCAGTAAAAAGCTTACTTTTTTGTGTTGATAATGGGGAAATTTACTAACTGATAATAGTCTTTACCAGGAAAAACATAACAATCTTCTAAAGAATTTATCAATATTCAAAACCTATACCTAATTTATATACTTCTAATGTAAATAAATACATTGGTGCTTCCAAACACATTTTATAATTAATGTTAAGAGTAATGATATATGTAGACACTTTTTGACACACAGTCATGCAGAGACACGGTGAGGGTCATTCGATCAATATATGTTGATCAATGAACCTTAGTGAATTTCTGCAAGAGTGTGTCTCAGAAGTCTATACCTATATCATCACCCTTAATATGTTAAAGCAATGTCACTAAACAATCATTTAAATTTACTGCACACTTATGAATTAATACACATATTCATTGTGTGTGTGTGTATATAGATATATAGAGTGAGACGAGAGAGTACCAAGAATAACAAAGAATCCCTCCATTGACAGAGAATAAGCCGCTGCAGCTCCCAATCCAGAAGTAGCCTACACAAACAACACAAATCAAAACTAATTTCCGAAACCCACCATAAATTTTTTTTTTATATATATATAACCTTTTTTACCCATTGATATTAGACAGATGTTCCTGAGCTTTTAACAACAGAAAATAAATCGATTTCCATAACCCATTATATATTAGAGGAAAACCCGACCCAGTTAAAAAAAAAGCTTCATTACCCATTAACAAGTCATAGAGGCTTCTGAGCTTTTTAACACCACAAAATAGACCAGTTTCCATAACCCACTACAGAATTTTAGGGAAAAAACATTCCAATTAAAAAGAGACATCTTTATTACCCCATTGATGATACATAGAGGTTTCTCAGCTTTTAACAACAGAAAATAGACCAATTTCCAAAATCCATCATAAAATTTAAAAGAAAAAAACAACTAAATAAAAAAACATAGTCTTTATTACCCCATTGATAATACATAGAGCTTCTGAGCATTTAACAACACAGACTAAACCAAAACACATAACCCAACACAAATTTTAAAAAAAAAACGAAATTAAACAGAAAACATAATATTTATTACCCCATTGGTAATACATGGAGCTTTCCGAGCTTTTCACAATACAAATTAAACTAATTCCCATAGCCCATCATAGAATATAAAAGGCAAAAAAAAAACAATTAAAAAAAAATCATCTTTATTTCTCCAGTGATGATACATGGAGCTTTCCAAGCTTTTCACAACACAAATTAAACCAATTCCCATAACCCATCATAGAATTTAAAAGACAAAAAAAATATCATCTTTATTTCTCCAGTGATGATACATGGAGCTTTCCAAGCTTTTCACAACACAAATTAAACCAATTCCCATAACCCATCATAGAATTTAAAAGACAAAAAAAAATATCATCTTTATTTCTCCAGTGATGATACATGGAGCTTTCCAAGCTTTTCACAACACAAATTAAACCAATTCCCATAACCCATCATAGAATTTAAAAGACAAAAAACAGCTAATTTTTTAAGCTTTTCACAAGAAAAAAAACTTTATAACCCCACTGATGATACTTGATACATAGAGGTTTCTGAGCTTTTCACAACACAAATTAAAAGAAAGAAAAAAACATAATCCATTATAGCATTTAAAAGAAAGAAAAAAAAAATCAATTAAAAAAACATAATCTTTATTACCCCATTGATAATACATAGGTTTCTAAGCTTTTCACAACACAAATTACACCAATTCCCATAACCCATCATAACATTTGAAAGAAAGAAAAAAAACACTTAAAAAAAGCATAATCTTTATTACCCCATTGATAATACATAGAGCTTTCCGAGCATTTCATCAAGAAAAATGATCATTTAGTACATATTTCGAGACTTAATTATCAAAAACTCATGTTTAAAATCTTTTTTAAACATTGATATGTACGAAAGCTTAAAAAAATCCAATACTTTAACAACACTAACTAAACCAATTCCCATAACCCACCATAGAATTTAAATGCAAAACAAAACAGCCCAATTAAAAAAAAAAGTTTACTTATCCTTTTTATTACTCCAGTGATGATACAGAGAGGTTTCTGAGCTTTTAACAACACAGCAAAGACCAATTTCGATAACCTATCATAAAATTTAAAAGAATATTTTCTAAAAAAAAAAACTTAATCTTTATTACCCCATTGGCAATACATAGAGCTTTTCACAACACAAATTAAACCATAACCCATCATAAAATTTAAAAGAAGAAAAAAACAGCTCAATTAGAAGAAAAAAGAAGATGAAATAGATTACCCCAGTGATGATACATAGAGGTTTATGAGGTTGATTTGAGCCAAGTTTATAGACAAATGGAGGGGAAACTCGTGGATAAGTATTGGGTTTAAAAAAAAAGGTATTAAAAAGAAGGTAGAAATATGAGATTATGAGATAAAATGTCCACAATACTCCCATTCTCCAAAACTGTTTTGTGAACGCAAAACTTAATGCCTCTCTCACCTCTTTCATCACCATTGTAGTCTAATCCCTTTTTTTTCTTTTTGGGAAAATCCTACTATCTTTTTTCTTTTCTTTTCTTTTCTTTTCTTTTATAGTACTACTTTACTCTTACTTAAAGATGTGATTTTTATACTTTTAATTGCAGATGAAACCCTATGAACCATCACTCTTTTGCAACAAAGACCCATTTTTTTTTTAACTACAACAATGATTCCTTTACATATTTCCAACATTGAATCACTAATAACATGACTACATGTTTTGAGACTTAATTATTATCACAAACCCATGCTTAAAATCTCTTTTTAACCTAGATGATTTTTTTTTTACTCCTAAGTTGATATGTAAAAATCATAAATTGGGGTTTTTGATAAACAAGTCCGAACGTATGTATTAAACAATAATTTTCCCATTTGATAAAAATATATTCAGCAAGGCTGAATCCATCGAGTATTGTTAAAATATATTCAGAAATGCTGAATCCAACGAGTAATAGATTGGGAAGTCCAGTCGAATTTATCATTCCCAAAATTTATTTTATCTTATTTGATCAAGTACTAGTTGAAAATATGGGAACGAGATAGCTCATGTAATTTTTTTTTACATGAAATGCTCATGTAATTCATTTGAACCGTATCAAATGGTTGACAAAATTATATATTTATTTGTATTTAATTGCTTTTTTAAGCTTAACTTATTATTTATGAGGACGATTAGATCAAAAATAAAGGGTTAAAATTCTACTTGAGTATCTCACTTAAAAAAAAAACACGAGCTACCCCATTCCCTCAAAATAATGGTGATGATTATTTGATGATTTTAGAGATTGATTTACGAGAAATGTTTTAATTATCATGCGTTGGGTGTTTTGTTAAAATTAAACGTTTAATATTTTTGAAGGAAAATGAAAGATGAAAATCTATTTTCGACCCTATATTATACTGTAAAGTTTATCATTCACTAAACTCGTTTAGCTTACCACTCGTTTTTAAAATATTTTCAGGTACTTAGAGTTGAAATCAATTTAATTGGGACCAGATAGACCTCATAAGATTTTGTATCAAGTTTTCCGCTGCATTAATATATTGATTTAGATTGTAATAACTAAAGTTTAAGTGTTTGAACTTCCAATCTTGTATTTGCATGATAATATATCATTTACTACATGTTTTGAGATTTAATTATCAAAAATTCATGCTTAAAATATATTTTAAACCTAGATATATATTCAACGATGCTATTTCTTTTTACTCATAAGTTGATATGTAAAAATCATAAATTGGGGTTTCTGATAAACAAGTATGATATGTATTAAACAATAACTTTCTCATTTGATAAACAGAGATTCAGAAAGGCTGAATCCAACTAGTAATAGATTGGGAAGTCCAATCGAATTTATCATTCCCAGAATTTATTTTATCGTATTTGATTAAGTATTAGTTGAAAATGTGGAAACAGGGTAGCTCATGTAATTTTTTTTTTACATGAGATGCTCGTATAATTCATCTGAACCGTATATCTATCATTTAATGATTGACAAAATTACGTATTTATTTGGATTTGCTTTTTTAAGCTTAACTTATTATTTATAAGCACGATTAGAACAGAAATGAAGAGTTGAAATTCTACATGAACATCTCATGTAAAAAAACAAAACAAAAACATGACCTACCCCATTCTCTGAAAATATTGGTGGTGGTTATTTGATGATTTTAGAGATGGATTTACAATAAATGTATCGGGTGTTTGGTTAAAATTAAACGTTTAATATTTTTGAAGGAAAATGAAAGATGAAGATCTATTTTCGACCATATATTATACTGTAAAGTTTACCACTCATTAAACTTGTTTAGCTTAGCCCTCGTTTTTAAAACAGTTTCAGTTACTTAGAGTTGAGATTAATTTAGCCGGGACCAGATAGATCTCATAGGATTTTATATCTAGTTTTCTGCGTACATTAATATATTGATTTATAAAAACTAGAGTATAAGTGTTTGAGCTTACAATCTTGTATTTGTAAGGTTTTTATAGAAATAAAGTATATATTTTTGATAAAATTGTATTGAAATATATTTTAGTTTAGTTAGACTTTGTCATTCACGTATGGCGTACCTCTTATTCGAGGATTGACACCCATCGAGTCTCCAGTGACTGTTGCTATAGTAGACCAAGGAAAGGAGTGTGTGAGGGAGAAAAAGAATTTTCTTTATTTTTCCTCCTAATTTTGGAGAAAATTGTTTTCTCTCATATTTATACTTTAAATGATCTCATACTTTCTTTGGGTTTCTTTTCTGTTCGTTAGTTTTATTCTGTACCAAGCATAAAAATCATTTTTATTTTCTGGATAGTGTCAAAACAACGTACTTTTAAGCACCGGTAGATGGCAGTCCTGTTAGAGAATTTGGATCCATCATAGATATGGAGAAAGATAACTTGTTTTTAACTTCTATCTATCCAAAATGTTACCAATTTTATCGTCTATTTTATCGCCGTAGATTAAGAGAACTATTCACATGAAGTTCACCTTAGGACAACTCGTAAATGAATCACTTTTCCATGACCGGTTAGCATTGCTCGAATGGTTCAAACTGTCAATTGTATACCGACACATATTACACACCGTGGTTATTAACATATATATATATATATGCAATGGCCAGACTAATGATTCCCCACACACATCCCGTCAATGGTTAATATTGTTCATATATTATCTCCCTTATTCACTTGGGTTTAGGGTTAAACAAAGTCCTAGCTCTGAAAACAAAGTGGTGAAAACAAAGTGCCGGATGTCGCTAAATTTTAACAACAATTTACATATTATACCATCAAGTACGATAACTAAATATCAACGACATGTTGCGACGTCCATCTTTCAAGTTACAAAAGAATTGTACGTAGATCCACAAAATATAATTTTGATTGCCCAATAACATCTAATCATACTGAAAAAACTTATGCAATATAGGAGTACGATTTCATTCACTCATGTTTAACAACAAAACAACTTCACATCAAAGTAGATACATAATTAAAAAAGACACCATCACCCAACAGAACCATTCTAAACCAAACCGAACACCACAAAACATAACCAACCCATTTCTCTTTTCCTCTCTAAGAGTGGTGCTGTGCCCCCAATTGCTCAGCAGTACGGTCCTTCAACTCCGTAGCTGCCCCAGTGATCCTTTGCCTGACCCGATCCAGCTGGTCAGCCCCAATCGGATGTTTACCCGATACGTAGCTATACATCCAATAAAACACGAAAGCCGCGGTGGTACCAAACCCACCGGAGGCCAAAAACCCTACGAAAATGAGAAACAGCCCTATAGCTGCCGGAACAAGCACCGGAGAAAATATCACGAGTAGCGGCGTTGCTAAAACCAGGCCTATGACGGTGGCGGCTAGGGTTAAGCCAGAGAGGACCACCAGAGAACCGCCCACCGTCACGGCAGTGGTGGTCTTCACCACCTGCTTGGACAACTGTTGTTGGGATTGAGCCATGTTAATTATAAGTTTTAAATATTTTGCGGTGGTGATCAGTGTTATTGTGTATTTATATGGTATGTAGGGGGTGTCACGTGGTTAGTGTTTGTGTAACGTGGAGAGGGTGCATGAGATGGAGAGGCTTTGGATAGACACGTAAGTTTTGTTGATGGTTTTAGTGCTTTATCTATTGGCAAATTTTGTACGTTTTTGTGCATGGATAAGGAAGTCAAGGGGTTCCAGAGACTTCAATTTAATTTCAAGCTTAAACGGAAAATATATTGGTTGATAATCATTATAGCTAGTGATATATACATGAAAATTACAAGAGAATTACAATGGGTTACTATACATGTTATTGCTAAAAATTTAGCGACATTTAACAACAGTTATCAAAAATTAGCAACAGTCTGTAACACTTTATGTTGATATTATGTTGCTAAATTTCAGCGACATCTCGTATAGTATCATATGTTGTTTGCTAAAGTGTTACTATTCGGATGATTTTTTGTAAGCAGGTGGTGAAATACGTACGTATGCTGGCTACCTAACTAGTAACCACTGAACGATGATGCATGTCTAGTTGTATACTCCATATTTGCATTGATAATATTGGTTTCATGAAGAGGTTTATGATGAAAGAAGAAACTAAATAGAAATGGGAAATTAACCATCATGTATTTCATTTTGATTAAAATAATATTTGATGACAAAGAACTTTTAGCCTTCTAACGGAACAATTCTGTTCTAGTGCTGACTAGAGGGACATAAAATAATTTATTTGTTTGTTCCGATTTAGAATTTTTAGCATCTAATTTTGTTAAACTTTAGGCTAGGAAAAGAGGTCGATAGATTGACAATGAACGTGTAGAATGCACCTTTTTTCCTGAGAATTATCATTTCAAGAAAGTCCGGAAGTCGTGATATCAGCACATAGCTTGTTTTATTAATTACTAGAACGTAATATGGGTCTGGTCCAAAATAGTGTAGCTAGCTATGATACCATGTTTTCAAGCTTTCAAAAACAAATCAAAATTAAAAAAAGCTATTTCCTAGTGGTTTTCAGATGGTCTGGTCTAATGGCGCCATTATACCCTATAAATTGCCTCCAGGGTATATGAATGTCTCTCATCTATTATTTGCAGATGATGTTTTTATCTTCACGAATAAGAGTAAAAATAGTCTGGATAAACTTATGACTTTTACTCATGACTATGAAAAAGTCTGTGGACAACTTCTTAATGCTTCTAAGAGTATTTTCCTCACCGGTCATAAATTGAAGGCAAGAAATGAGATTATTGCTCAAGCAGTTGGTTTTTGCATTGAAAATTTTCCTACTCCTTACTTGGGGATTCCCTTACATCATAATAAGTTGACTGGAACTATGTATGAAGAGCTTATTCAAAAGGTTGCAAAGAAGGCTGTTAGGTGGAAAAGTCACCTACTCGGGAAACTTACATTGCTTAAATACGTTCTCTCTAGTATTCCAGTTTATTTGTTGTCAGTTTTAGACCCTCCTATGATAGTGATTAAAAGAGAATTGAATCCATTTTTGCTAAGTTCTTTTGGGAAACATATGAAGATAAAGAAAAGTATCACCGGATCTCTTGGGATAAAATGGCTAAACCTATTGAAGAAGGAGGCATTGGAGTGAGAAATTTGAAAGAGCTTTTAGCTGCTTTTCAAGCTAAAATGAGTTGGAGATTATTGACAGGGGATTCTATGTGGACAAATTTTATGCGCCAAAAATATCTAAGGAGTACAGTTAATTGGGCTGAGCCAAAAATTAAAGCTAAACATTCACCTTGTTGGAAGAAGCTAGCCTTATATTTTAATGTTCTGGTGAATGGTAGTAGTTGGCTCATTAGAGAAGGAGCTGTGAGTTTTTGGCATAAAAAATGGAATGAAAAGGATATTTTAGGTGAACATCACACAATTAATAATGACAGTGTGCTGCTAAATCAGGTATATGATACTCATGGATGGAGAAAAGAAATGTTGAGTGAGTTTGAAGATATAGCTATTTGGAACAAGTTAAAGGCGAGTAATGTGACTCTTAGGAGAGGGATGGATAAGAGGTACTGGCCTGAGAATTCTCAAGGTATACTCACTGCTAAAAGAGCGTATGAAAAATTTAGAATGAAGGGTGAAAAATGGGGAATGACTAAATACATTTGCAATCCTCTTCTACCAAAAAAAATTTCCATTTTTGTTTGGAAAGTTTGGAAGAATTGTATAAAGCTTGATGGGGATATTAAAAAGTTTAGTATCTCTCTAGCCTCTAAGTGCAACTGCTGCCTTAAGCCACATGAAGATTTCTGTGATCACTTGTTTTGGACAGGTGAGGTAGCAAAAAATGTTTGGTCGTATTTCAGCAACATTTTTGAGATAAATTTGGTTGCTGAATTAAATTGGAGAGACTTTGTAAATCATTGGTGGTTGAAAATGAATGGAAGATCGCATCTAAATTTTGTGGCTTTACGAGTCCCGTTTTTAATTATGTGGGAAATATGAATTGCAAAGATGGATTATAAATATAATGGAAATGATTTCAAAGCTGAAAGTATTATTGCTAAAGTGAAGAAGTGGATGTTAGAATTGAAGGTTGGAATTAAGCCAGAAAAGTGATGAAATCATTTCAAAGCTTGGTTTTGCTTTCTTTAAAACTTGAAGCAATTTCTTGTAAAATCAAATCTTATGTTCTTGCTAAATGGTTAGTCCCTCCTTCTGGAAAGTTAAAGCTTAATATCGATGGTGCATTCTCGAAGAAGAATAGTGGTGGGGGTGGTATCATTAGAGATGAAAGGGGGGAAATTTTGGCAGCTTTTTGTACTCATCTTGATGGTGTATGCTCAATGGATTCTGAGCTCGGAGCTCTCTTGGTGGGTCTGCAATTTTACTATTCATTAAGGTTAGAAAATGTGATGGTTGAAGTCGATTGCAAATCTATTGTAGACTGGTTTAACAAGGTTTCCCTTTTTCCCATTGCTTACTTAAATGCGTGGGCAGACATTTTGAATCTCTTTAGTCTTGTGGGTTGTAGTTTTTCCCATGTTTGGCACGAGCAAAATGTTACAGCAGACTTGCTTTCGAAAATGGGGCTAAAGGGAATTTGTGGAAATTACTGTAGTGGAAAGGACTTGCCTAAATCTATTTTTGGTACTTATCTGATGGACTGCTATGGGCTAACTAATTTCCGAAAAATATAGTGGATAGTGGAAGCTGCTAACATTAAACTACTTATTTTACATGTAATTTGATATGTTTTAGTACTAGTACAAATATCTGGAAAAAAATATAGTATTTTTGTTTTACTAAGATTTGCAGGGTGATGTATGGTTGTAACTTATCGTTTTGGTTTATTCCAAATGCTTGTGTTGGCCCCGGTGCGGCTAAACCGTAGAGGGGGAGTGAATAAGATTTTTGGCGCTTTTCGCCTAATTAAAATCTAAGCGCAACTACAAAACCAACTTATGCAATTCTAAGCTTAAGCGTTTTAACAAGAGTTAATGAATTGCTAGAATTACTAAACGCAAGAAAGAAAATAAGCAATAATAAATATTTACGGAAAGTAAAAGATAGGGAAAGAAGATGACACCAAGATTTATAGAGGTTCGGCAAACGGCCTACGTCCTCTCCTCGGTACTACCGAGTAATTCACTAAAAATAATCTTCTTTCGGATATTACAATCCTATTGAGCTCAATCGACCGATTGGCTCACCCTCTACCCGAGGTCCTACTCTTGATACAAGTGCAAGCGAACACTTTTTACGACTCAACGACTCCCCCTCAATATATGAGTACCCAAGTGTTTAACCTAGAACTTTTAACCAACACTTTGGCTTAAAAGCTTCTACCCAAACACTCACTCACAATGAGCTTATAATTTGCTCTTTACAAAATTTGTTACAACAATGTAACTACACTCACTATTTAATTGCTTCTAAATAAGCTAATTTGTGAGTCTTTGATGTTGGTTGAGCTTGAATCGCTTTCTCCTTAATTTCCCTCTTTTTCGAATATATACACCAAAATGGTGATATTTAGGGTTTTGAATGAGAGAGGTTGAAGGATGATAGATTGGTATGAATGGATGTGTTTGGAGAGTTATTGGGGGTGGTTTATATGGAGAGCAAAGTCTGTTTTTCTGTATATGACCGTTGGTAGTGGTTGAGGGTTTTATCCACAGGTTTTAAGCAATTTTCCAGAATAAGCTGAAAAGCTGTTTTCGAAATCTGCAGAAAACGATCGGTCGTTTTCTACAGTCGATCGGTCGTTTTCAGAAAACGATCAGTCGTTTTTATACTGAAATCTCTGGAAGAATTTGGACCAAAAACGATCGGTCGTTTTTGTCCAGTCGATCGGTCGTTTCTTCAGTATTTCCGCTATTCTTCGAATGCTCATAACTCCTTCGTTTTAGCTCCGATTCTAGTTCCGCTTGAACCGTTGGCTTCGTTTTCGAATGCTCTATCTTTCTGGCGTACTGAAATTTACAAATTCTCTTTTTGGAAAAGACAAGCATTATATCATTGAAGTAGAGAAATCGTAAAATCGTTAAAAATATAATCAAAGTTATAATCAAAATCCATTATTGAACTCTAAGTTCAACAATCTCCCCCATTTTGATTATGACAAACTAATGATGATTTTACAAGAAAAATATCTCCTCCATTTTAACAAACACATTATCTCTAAATATATCATTTTTCTCCCCCTTTGGCATTATCAAAATGCAATCAAGAATAAAAAAAATGGGGTTATGTGAAGGGTTTTTAAAGAAAAAAAAACCAAAACATGAAAAATGTTATTTGATGTATATGCCCCAATTAATCACATGTATGTAAATATTAAAGATTAGAGTATACCGAATATGTGATGTCGAGTCCGCTCGCTAATGGCATCTGCATTGAGCGTTTTCGAGTCCAAATAGGTGGTACCATTTGTTGGTATGCCTTCCACCTTTGTCGATTAATGGCTCTTCATTCTTGATGGTGGAGTCGATCTTCTTGACTTCCACGAATTTCGCCGGTGTTGTCAACCACTTGTTGATTTTCTCCTTTTGGATGGAGATACCTACAACACAAGATTTGTCTTTTGGTATCCAATTTCTTTTGGGTCCGACATTGTTAGTGACTCGGGTCTTTACTACCCATTTCAAATCGCTTCTACTAACATGAAAACGATAAGGGCATCTAGAAGAATTATGTTCATTTCTACTACAATGAATGCAATGCATAGACTTTTTAGTATAACGAGCGTTATACGAGGTTTTGGAAAGGGTTTTCGGAGTATCCAATTTGGTTTTAAAACCTAACCCTTTTCTATCATTAAAAGATTTTTGAAAAATCTTGGAAGTACTCTCTTTTGTAAAAACAACCTCTTGTTTAGGCGGAGTAGGAGTTTTAGAAATGTTAGAGGTTTTGACGAAACGGGTTTTGTTTGAAGTAGAACCAATGCAATCAAAACCTAAGCCACTCTTATCATTGAAATCTTTTTGACAACTCAAAATGTTATCTAAAACGGTTTTACCTTTAAAAAACTTTGAAATTGTTAAATCGAGTTTTTCAATGGAAATGACAAACTCATTGTTTTTATTTTTCAAAGTCTCATTCTCGGTTTCTAAAAGCTTGACCTTGTCATTTAAGTTAAAAGCATGAGAACTCAAAACCTTGTTTTTGCTTTTAACTTTATCGAAAGCATCCTTTAACTCTTCAAAATTTTCTAATAAGTCGCAATCTAAAGAAAATGGTTTTGAAAGAGTTTTAGTAAGTCTAGAGACTTCATTTTTAAGAAAATTGATCTCGGTTTGTAAAGACTTGTTTTGAATGACGAGATCATTGTTTTTATCTTTCAAGTCTTCCTTTTCGTCATCTACATCATGTAAAGAGAATGACGATGTCAGACTAGACTCATTTTCAATTTTATCTCTTTTCAAGGATCTTATTTCTTCATTGAGAGAAGAATTTATCCTTTTAAGAGAGTCGACCTTTTCGACAAGTTTAGGAAACTTTTTGGAGTAAGCATCGCACATATGAAGTAATTCATCATAGGATAGATCGTTTACCTCATCGGTTTCGCTTTCACTTGAAGACGATTGGTTTGGCTCAATGTTGTCTTCCAAGGCCACATAGCAACCAAGGTGAGCGGCTTCATCTTGGTCGGAGCTATCGCTAGAGCTTGAAGCGGATATTTTCTTTTTGCCTTTGCTCTTGCGACTCTTGACGCAATCTCTTGCCATGTGTCCTTCCTTACCACAAGCATAGCAAACAAAATCGTTAGATAAATTGAATTATTTGACGATTTACCTTTATGTTTGCGTTGGTCTTTTAGCTTGAGTATTTCCTTGACGATTCGAATGATTTGCATTGAATTTTCGTCGTCATTGGATAGCTCATCGCTTTCGTCACATGTTGTTCCTTTGAAAGCTATCTCCTTCTTTTTCGAGATTGGCTTGTGACTATTGAGGGTGATCTCGTGAGTAATGAGTGAACCCGTCAATGCATCAAGAGTGTAGGTGTTCATGTCGTGCGCCTCTTGAATTGCGGTGACCTTTGGTTCCCATTCTTTCGGTAAGCTCTGAATCACCTTTGAGACCATTTCCTTACAAGACAAACACTTACCAAGAGATGTTAATCCATTAGTAATAGTGGTAAACCTAGCAAGCATATCGGAAATGGTTTCACCCTCGCTCATTTTAAAAAGCTCGTAGTCATGAACTAAGTTGGAGTTTGCAATCCTTAACTTGGTTAGTCCCTTCATGCATTACTACTAGCTTATCCCACATACCCTTAGCGGTTTAACAAGCGGAAATTTTGTTGTACTCGTTAGGAGAAACGGCACAAACAATAGCATACATCGCTTTGGCGTTCGTAGAGTAGGCTTCTAGTTGAGCGTTATCTAGGTCCTCTACGGGGATTGGGTTCTCGTTATTTTCGGATTTAGGAGCGAAATATCCTACTTTAATAATCTTTCAAAGATTAACATTATAGCTTTGTAGGAAAATGCTCATCCTATCTTTCCAATAACCATAGTTTATCCCATCGAAATAAGGTGGAGTATTTGGGGATAAAGCTATGCCGGATGCGAAATTGTACAAATTAGCCATCGGGATCTTAACTCTTAAATCGTTAGATTCCTATATGCAAGAGCCTCGGCTCTGATACCAATTGTTGGCCCCGGTGCGGCTAAACCTTAGAGGGGGGGGGGGTGAATAAGGTTTTTGGCGCTTTTCGCCTAATTAAAATCTAAGCGCAACTACAAACCCAACTTATGTAATTCTAATCTTAAGCGTTTTAACAAGAGTTAATGAATTGCTAGAATTACTAAACGCAAGCAAGAAAATAAGCAATAATAAATATTTGCGGAAAGTAAAAGATAGGGAAAGAAGATGACACCAAGATTTATAGAGGTTCGGCAAACGGTCTACGTCCTCTCCTCGGTACTACCGAGTAATTCACTAAAAATAATCTTCTTTCGGATATTACAATCCTATCGAGCTCAATCGACCGATTGGCTCACCCTCTACCCGAGGTCCTACTCTTGATACAAGTGCAAGCGAACACTTTTTACGACTCAACGACTCCCCCTCAATATATGAGTACCCAAGTGTTTAACCTAGAACTTTTAACCAACACTTTGGCTTAAAAGCTTCTACCCAAACACTCACTCACAATGAGCTTATAATTTGCTCTTTACAAAATTTGTTACAACAATGTAACTACACTCACTATTTTAATTGCTTCTAAATAAGCTAATTTGTGAGTCGTTGATGTTGGTTGAGCTTGAATCGTTTTCTCCTTAATTTCCCTCTTTTTCGAATATATACACCAAAATGGTGATATTTAGGGTTTTGAATGAGAGAGGTTGAAGGATGATAGATTGGTATGAATGGATGTGTTTGGAGAGTTATTGTGGGTGGTTTATAAGGAGAGCAAAGTCTGTTTTTCTGTATATGACCGTTGGTAGTGGTTGAAGGTTTTATCCACAGGTTTTAAGCAATTTTCCAGAATAAGCTGAAAAGTTGTTTTCGAAATGTGCAGAAAACGATCGGTCGTTTTCTACATTCGATCGGTCGTTTTCAGAAAACGATCGGTCGTTTTCAGAAAACGATCGGTCGTTTTTATGCTGAACTCTCTGAAAGAATTTGGACCAAAAACGATCGGTCGTTTTTGTCCAGTCGATCGGTCGTTTCTTCAGTATTTCCGTTATTCTTCGAATGCTCATAACTCCTTCGTTTTAGCTCCGATTCTGGTTCCGCTTGAACCGTCGGCTTCGTTTTCGAATGCTCTATCTTTCTAGCGTACTGAAATTTACAAATTCTCTTTTTGGAAAAGACAAGCATTATATTATTGAAGTAGAGAAATCGTAAAATCGTTAAAAACATAATCAAAGTTATAATCAAAATCTATTATTGAACTCTAAGTTCAACAGCTTGTAACTGAGTTTGGTCCCTACTTTGATGAAATAAAATTTGAGGATAATGTCCCTCTTTAATAATTAAAATAGTAGACTGATAAATCCAAGCATATCAATAAGTTGAAGCTAATTAAGAGGATTGAAGTTGTAATGTTTTTATGAAGCCACATATAGCTAGAGATGATATATTTAACAAAAATGATTGGATTTCATTATCTATTAATTGACGAAAAATTGCACGTTACTACTTCAAATCGAGGAACGGCTTATCTTCATTTCTTTAACAAATTGTGACAAAGTGGGAACATAGAAAAGTCCATCTTCGTAGTTCAAGTTTGAAATGAAAAAAATTGTCATCAAGAGTTGCTAGTCTTTTTTGGACGTTGAAAACAAAAGTTTTATAATTTAAAGTACAATATAAAAAGGTCAAGTCAAAATTTTGAAGTTCAAAACTAGGATCGTAAATTTGGTAAGTAGTTCTCTTTGTTTCTGAAAAAGTTTTTGCTCAACTTTTCATTAAGATTTTTCCGTGAAACAAATTAAAACAAATCGTGATGTAGTGTTAATTTTCTGTACCCTGTGTTGTTACATTAAATATGCAAGTTTTGGGGAGATACAAAATTTCACTATTGCAACAATTGAATAATTATTTACGCATATCTTATACTTACTTTATATATATATTTCTCCACGTGCTACTTTTGAAAAGGATGAGCACAATAATTTAATTTTATCGTATAGTGTTTTTGTTTTACCAACTCTTTTAACAAAGAATATATGAAGCTGGGAGGGTGCTTATCGCTAGAGCTAGTGGACCGACGAAAGTTTAAATAGAGATTGATATTTCATTTTCATTTTCAATTATAATTATAATAATATATACCGTACAATTCAATTGTTAATTAGGGATTTTTTTCAATTCATTTAAGTTTTAAGAACTTAAGTTGTAATTATGTGTTTAATATTTTCATTTGGGGAATTTGTTTTTATTATTTTCTTTTTTATGAAGGAAAAAAAAGGAAGCAAAAAAGTTTGATCGATCAGTTGCTACCAATAAGGCAGACCCTCCTTTCAAATTAAATAAATTAACTCTAAATGAGATGTTTAGAGCTTCTCCAGCGATATTCTCTTATACGCAATTCATAAAATTTTATGTATAGTGAGAGAATTAAATGTTTTCTAATGTATGTTTATCAAATAATTTGCAATTCATTTACCTACTCCCTTGTTCCCAACTCCGTTCCCAATTGACTGTATTCTACGAAATTACGTGTAATTTTGACCGGCTTATAACATGTATTAAAATTGTTAAAATAATTTTTTTTTAAACTAAATCATATAATTTAATGTTTGAACTATATGATTAACTTTTGAAAATTTTTATTCCGACAATTTTCATACAAGTTATTCACCGGTTATAATTGTACGTAATTTTATAGTGACCAATTAATTGGGAACGGATGCAATAATAACTTAGGAGAGTGGTGCTCATATAGGAGAGGTGTGTTCAGGGGATGTATTACATTATGGGAGAGCTTATATAAACACCAGTAATCATTGCCCACGCGTTGCGTGTGCGATACGTAGTGACATAGATATGATTCCGACAAATAAACTTAATATTTTTTTTAAAATTTAAATATCGAATGATTAAATATAATTAATTAACAATCGTTTATAAAGAGTAACATAATGTTTTAATCTTATAAAAAACACACAACGATTTTGTTTGGAATATAAATGTGTGGAAAATAACATTTTTTAAGTTATTTATGCATTTGAATTGAGTGATGACATTTAAGAGTAATTAGAATATTAGAGGGAGAGTATTTTTAGAAAATTTGAGCAAAATTGGGCAGCCTCAAAATTCTTGTGTGACTTATATTAATAGTATGATTAACTTAAGACATTTTTTTTGCAAAAACGCTCCAAATTAAAATTTTATTCATGCAAATCTATACGGTTTCACGACATCAACACAAATATGCTTTTTTTTTCCGAGATTTATAATGACATGTTTTAGAAATTACGGTAAAATTTAAAAATTCAAAGCATGCCATTATACATCTCGGAAAAAAAAAACAAGACGCATATTTGTGTTCCCGTCGTAAAATCCTGGAGACTTGCATTAATAAAATCTTGATTTGGAGCGTTTTTTCAAAAAAAAAAATGTCTAATTTTTAGGAATTCTTTTCAAATTAGTCTTTTAGAAAAATTATTCTCTGAACAGGGGCGGAGCCAGAATTTCGGTTGAGCGGAGACACGAAATAATAATATATATATATATATATATATATATATATATATATATATATATATATATATATATATATCCTATTTTTTTTCTAAATATGATAAGTGGTTTTGCAAATGACATGTCTTGGTCTTCAATAACCTATATTTATTAGTTATATTGTACAACATATGATATTTTTTTTTAATTGTGTTTTGACTTTTGATAAATTGAACCATAAATTTGATTTATATTTAGTACAATTAATGAACTAGAATAGAGTAATGATTTTAAATTCAGTGTTTCAAAAGTTTTTTGGGAAATGAATAATCATTTTATTGTTAAAATGTAAAACAATTTTTTTTTATCACAAACATTAAATAGATAGTAGTACCAAGTTAATTTTTTTCTAAAAAAATTAAATTTATATAAGCAGAAATTTATGCGGAAATGTGAGGATGAATAATTTTGAAGTGTGTAATTTAAGATCTTTTGAAAGATCAAAAATACAAATTTAACAAAAAAAATTACATTTGTGAAGATTTGAACCCACGACCAATCACTCTAAAGACCTCTAAGTTTCAATATTCAACAACTAAGTTATGCTACATTATTTTGAATTATAACTAAATTTCCATGTGGTGCATTTTTTAACGGAAATGATGTGCATGCCGACAAATGAAACTACAGTAAACTGTAAAGGACGGAGACCAGTAGTGTGCTTTTGTACATATGATATAAATAGCTTTACAGAAATGAGGTGGGAATTTGGGATGCATTTTTGCTGCCATGACAAATTCAGGACAGTTTGTTTTGAATTTTTCAGACATCAAAATGTATTTTTTTTTTTTTTTAAATAATGTAATTTAGGGTGTGTTACATACTAAAACCTTAACACATACTAAAACTCTAACACATATTAATGAAACCAAAAATATAACATACAAAATTACATTATTTCAAAAAAAACAAAAAATCAGGATCTGGCTGAAAAATTCAAGGTTTTCAGGGCAAAAAATCATTTCCGGGAATTTCAATCACTTGGTCTGTGCACATTGTATCCAATATCTTTTTCAGTTTCTTTCATAATCGGACTGGACCGGAAAGTGCTGTAATATCTTCAAGTTTATTCGAAAAAATTAATACTTTTCTTTATAAACGCAAAAACTTGGTAAAAGAAAACTCCATGAATTTAATAAATAAAATGAATTGAATAACCAAATAATGAGAAATGTTTGGATGTCCACAGACTCTAAAAGTCTAAACACTCACAAAAAGACACTAAAAGTACAAAGTATAAACACTTTTCTTTTCTGTTTCCCTTTATCCTTGCATTAAAGAGCCCTTTTATTTATTCTCCTTCTCTTTTGATACACTTAATTTTTTTTATTGCATTTTCAATCTAGAGCCTCTCTACCCAAGTGAATTAGCCCACATAATCACAAGAAATTTGAAGGCAAGTTACTCCAAGTTTCGATCTTCGGCTCAACCACGGTTTTCTTCCTCCTCTTCGGCGAACCATCCTCCTCCGACGAAGAACAAGCCAAACCTGAACTACTTGCGCGCTTAGAAGTAACCCTAACCGGACCAGGCTCACCCGAATTAATCCGCAAGGGAAAGTTAAGCAACGCTTTTGACCCTCTCATCCGGTACGCTGCCAGGTCATACGCCAATGCAGCATCTTCAGCGGTCTCATAAGTCCCGAGCCACACACGGGCCCCACCTTTCGCCTTATCCCTTATCTCCGCTGCAAACTTCCCCCAAGGCCTTTGCCTAACCCCACGATAGTGCTTTCCCCTTGGCGGCACCACCACCTCCGCCGCTGGAGGGGATGACGTCTCCGGCGACTGGCGGCAGGGAAAAAATTCCTGTTCAAGTTTCAAGGTGGTTGGCGGGGGTGGCGGAGGAGTGGAGAGGATTTCGTATAAGAGCATGTCCTCGGAGTCGTTTGTGTCCCAGAACTGAGAACAAATGTCTCTGGAGTGAGCCACCGGTGGTTCTGACTCGGTGAGCAGGTAGCGAGTTATCGACTCTAGTAGAGCCATGTCTGAGTCAAATTCACACATTTTTTTTAATTTTTTAAACTATTTTGTTGTGCAAAATGGTAGCTTTGTATATAATGGATTAGAGAGAGTGAGATAGATATATATTAGAGAGAAGGATATGTGGGGATTTGTGGGGAAGAGATTTATATAGGGCTAATGTGATGGATTCTAGAAACTTGGTTCATGAATCTGGTTTTATAAACGTTATAAATGATTATATTTATTATTTAGAATATCAGCTTAGGGTTAAATTATTGTTTTTTGAACCTTTTGTTGAATTTACAAGTAGGTTATGGTATTTCTAAGAAGCAACATAAGGGATTAAAGTGCACGTGGGGAATTAGCCAAGAGGGAAAAGATAAGGGGAGATTCTCTTTTGAGGACTCAGATTACTCATCTGAGTCCTCAGATTACTCATTTGAGCACCTGCTTAAAAACGAGCTCCACGTCACATCTTATTTTTATTTATTTTTTTAATTCATTCCACTCAATTTTCTAACACCACTTCATTACATATCATCACATTTCATTTATCTACAAAATAAATAAATTTATCCACTCTATCACACTATTAATTAATACATTCCTCTGCTTTTTTTTTTCCACTCAAACTAAATATAAAATTAAAATATTTTATAATAATAATATTATATCAAGTTAACACTTTCAAGTAATTTATATTTTGTATTTTTTTATTTATTAATTTTGTTACTTCCGAGTAAATAATTAAATTGTCCCTAAAAACCCTACACGTCATTATTTTATTCCACATTTACCTACCCACACTTCTAATAAATAATGACGTGTGAGTAGGTAAAGGTGAAAGAAAATAATTACGTGTAAGGTTTTTGGGGTCAATTTAATTATTTACTCGGAAGTAATAAAATTAATAAATAAAAAAGTGCAAAATATAAATTGTCCTCAAAAATCCTACACGTCATTATTTTATTCCACATTTACCTACCCACACTTCTGATAAATATTTTATAATCATAATATTATACCAAGTTAACACTTTCAAGTAATTTATATTTTGCATTTTTTTATTTATTAATTTTGTTACTTCCGAGTAAATAATTAAATTGTCCCCAAAAATCTTACACGTCATTATTTTCTTTCACCTTTACCTACCCACACGTCATTATTTATTAGAAGTGTGGGTATGTAAAGATGGAATAAAATAACGACGTGTAGGGTTTTTGGGGACAATTTAATTATTTACTCGGAAGTAACAAAATTAATAAATAAAAAAGTGCAAAATATAAATTACTTGAAAGTGTTAACTTGATATAATATTATTATTATAAAATATTTTAATTTTATATTTAGTTTGAGTGGAAAAAAAAACACAAAAATGCATTAATTAATAGTGTGATAGAGTGGGTAAATTTATTTATTTTGTATATAAATGAAGTGTGATGATATGTAATGAAGTGGTGTTAGAGTTATTTATTTTGTAATAAAATTGAGTGAAATGAATTGAAAAAATAAATAAAAATAAGATGTGATGTGGACCTGATTTTTAATCAGGTCCTCAAATAAGTAATTTGAGGACTCAGATGAGTAATCTGAGTCCTCAAAAGAGACGCCCCCAAAGATAAGCCTTTATTGGTATTGTTATAACATAGTATTAAAATAAAACAAGTTGTAGTGTAGTTTGTTGATTGATGATTGGTGGGCTGCAAATATATATATATATATATATATATATATATATATATATATATATATATATATATATATATATATGATTGTGCCGGGAACTGACCTTCATCTACTGTTAGATTACTGTGATATAATTATTTGTTTATTGGTTAGTAAAGTGTGAAAAGTGAATGTAAAATGAACAAGAATATTGCGAGTTGTGACGATATATTTGGTATGTGCTTATGCGTTAGCATTGTGATATCCTGGCACACGTTGTTACCGCATTACATACATTGATGTTGTTATCATGTGTGTAAACTTAGTTAGCCAAAGTCAAAAGTAAAATCAATGTTTTACCACATTAGTCGTTACATACGTACGTTGAGGTTGTTATAATGTGTAAACTTAGTTAACCAAAGTCAAAGTATTTAAAATCAAATATAATTAGTATACTATTTGAACAATAATTAGAAGAATAGTCTTTATTCTTTAGCTTTACATATAATATCGCATAAAAACTTTTAATAGTAGGAAACTAAACTAAATAAATACCAAAATGGCAAAGTGATATAATGATTGTGTTAGGTAGCTATAGTCCTGATTTTTTTTTTAATTTAGTCTAACCAAATAATGTTTTTTCAAAAAACTTTCCCCTTTTATACATAGAATGAATAAATCTTTATAGTCTAGCGCTGTAGAGATGATAAAAACTATTTATACAGAAAATTATTTTGCTCTCTACTTGTATCTACTGGTTAATGTTTAATCCACTTGCGCCATCGATCTGACCGACTCATACTATCGAGGCTGTTGGTTTTGTATATACCTCAGTGGTTTTGCCATGGACTAAAGAGTTAACATGAAATATACTAATTTCAACAAAATTATGCATTTTGAAGAAAAAAAAACACAAAGAATAGTAAGCAAAGTGTAAAACTAAACATTGAGCCATTGAGGCATATTGCCGTTTCTTCCAAGGCATGTAAATACATCCCTCAAGTTGCATCTTAATAGTGGAGTATGAACTTGAACGACAATTTACAAACTTAGAATTTTCATAGTAGACTATTATGGCAGTTAATAGGAACATATAATAAGAGTGCGTATTTATATACTATATATGTAAAAAAAATTCCCAGTCTGAAAATTTCTATGATTTTAATTACAAAAGTTATGGGTAGTGATATAGATTGATAGCATATTAACAAGCACAATAATCTATACATGTTTCCGAAAACTTTATTAATTGGACAACACCTCTTAATTGGAATTTACATAACCATACTTGATGACAGTTCACCAAGAAGAAAACTACATCGTATTACAGAAACAATGTGCTAATGTGAATCACATACTATTAAACTAAGCTTTTTGTTTTGTTGAATCACAATTCTGTCTTGTGTCAAGGTATTAGATTTGACTAAAACACCAATATAATAGTAATATTTACAAATACAAGGTCGATCATTGATTAATTAATGCGCGCATATGCAATCTGTAACATCGTTATCCTACCCTATTTAGACTTTTTTCACCATATAAACTGCAATCTGGAAGTCAAGTCATTAAATTAAAGTAAAAAAGTTGAAGAGTACTTTGCGTTAGACCAATTGCATCTCATGCCTTAAAAGCATGTTTTCCTTATAAAATAAGATAACAATAACAGATTATAGTATGCGTAAGCTTCCTTATACATTCCTTAAAAATTAAAATCCTAAGCTCGGTTCTTAAATCTAAGGAATATAAATCATTCCCTAAACACTAAAACATCCCATTTTAATATTATACATTAAGTTTCCACCCCATATATCTCAAACATGTTTATAAATATTTATATAACTTAGTATATTTAATAGGTATAAGGAATTTGATAAGTAAGCTGATATATTGTGAAAATGTATTTTGACGTCCTTAAATTAAAAAATAAGATTCTAACTTCAAATATATAATGAAAATGGTGAGAAATGCGGATGCTCTTCATGTGCATTAACAATTGGGTTATTGTTGCTCAAAACAATAATCAAGACTTTCCAGACCAGCTTCATTTGCCAATCTTTCACCTGTTAATAGCCATTAGATGAAATCCTGAAACAGTATATGTATAATATATTAATGGCATGATGCCCTGACCTGGTCAAAAACATATAAAGGGGAGGATTAATCTTCATTAGTTTTGATGGACGCTAATTTTGAAGATTTTGATTTAAATACATTGGAAAATTTTATTTTTCATCAAAATGAAACTATCCCCACTTAATTCCTTTTCTGTCGGTAGCACGTAGAATGATATACATATGAAATCGCTAATATAGAGGTTCCCATTTTTTAAACCGTTTCTGACCCGTTTTATAATTTATGTTGAAAAGATGCAAAAAATGAGTTTTGAATTCTAAAATTACATTTGGAAATTTAACTCTATTTCAATAAAAGCGAATCAAGATTTGTTAAATCTAGGGGAACAAACTTCTACATGTAATAAAAAAAAATTGCTATTAATTTGGACTATACTATGTCCATAACTATTAAAGTTTGACAAAAAAAGAATTCAAAAAGATATGAAGATGTTAATAAAGTTGTAAAAAGTGAAACTTGAGCTGGTAAGAGAAGGACAGAATTGGGCATATAAAAGGGGTAGATCATCTTCACTCGCCTTTAATATTGTTCTACAATATTACGTATGAAATTAAATTAATTATCTTTGAAACAAAAATGATTCTACTACAAGAAATGAAAGTTAATAATATAATGGTTGATTGGTCCAAGTTTTAACGAACCATTAATTAGTTGTATACTTGTATACGAAAAGATAGATAACCCAACGGCTAAGAAAGTACGTAGAAAGGTACAACTAGTACTAGACCAATTTGGTCGTAATTGACTGGACATAATAATTACCTATTCATGTTTTCTATCATTGGCAAAAAACAAGTTGACCTTGTTCATATGTGCACGTGAACATAGAATATAACGGCAACCATTTCTCTCTGCGACTGCTATTAAATTCAACAATCGTATCCAATTTCTTTTGTATGAGGTATAATGTTAATTTGCTTGGCTGTATCCTTGTATCCTTGAAGCAAAAATAAGGCCTCTTATTTAGTTCAAGAAAAAATAGAGTCTAGAATGTACATTATTCCGCTCAAATTTCTTTGTTTTTTCAAGGATTTTTATCTTGTTGATAGTGTAGCCTTTTAAACCGATCGTCCAATGAATCCTATCTCCTTTATAGGCAGAAAGATACTTGTGGTCGAACAAGGCCATGTTCAAATTATTTGCTTACAGCTTGTTAAAGTTTTCTAGCATATAAAATATCCTAATTTAGAAGCATATTTAAGTTCAAGGTAAATTCTTATAAAGAGATTAATGATGATGGTATAGAGCTTAAACGATGCCGGAAACCAGTAACCAGCAACCATTGCCTGATATCCAAAGCAATCAAGGATGATCGAAGTTTGTATTCAGGTTGTTGGGTTACCATTCTTGGAATTTTGTTTATTACAAAATATTTTTTGTCAAATTTAGACGGACTAATCTGGACAGTCTAAACTTCACAAAATGGTTTGTGACTGGTATCGAGTCGAAGTACAACACACTTGTTCTGAAACGGTGTAAAGTTTCTCCAAGACCACTAATTGGTAAGAAAGATATTGACCTCTAAAGTATGATGAATGGGGAACGTCTCAACGCATTTTGTTTATTACTAAATGGATTTGTCCAACTTTAACGGACCGAATTTGGACAGTTTAGATTTCATGAGACGGTTTATGGTTGGTTTTGATTTGAAGTATAATACGTGGGCTTTGAAAAAATAATAAAGCTTTTCTAACAATGATAATCGGTCGTGAGAGATATTGACCTCCAAAGTGAACTCAAGAGGAAATTCAGAATGAGGAAAAACCTACCCACGTCGGGAAATTAATGGATACACGAAAAGCTGATATACACCATTGGCAGTGGACCAGTGGTTGCATCTGTCCTGTAGTGCAGTGTACACGTGGGTGCGTGAGATTAACACGTGACACTTTCTGGTCCGGCGTAAACTTTTGCTTTCCAAAATAAAATGTCATAACCTGAATAAACTTTTGCACATATAATATCCTTTCATGTACGAATAGTTGCAATTCACACCTGAAAATTCACAATTAGTATATATCACTACAAAATAATATTTGATTTAGTGAGAGTCAAAAGCTGTCACAAGCTGAATAAAAAGATGTCACAAATCTGTCACAAATTGACTAAACTGTCACAAAGCCGTCACAAAAACCGTCGCTAATAAGCTCGTAACAAAAAATACCGTTACTAATCCCGTCGCTATTTGGGTATTTTTTTGTAGTGTATTAAGCAAATTTCAAGAATTATTTTATTTTGTAGCCTATCGTTTTTATAAATATGACCATTCACTTGTCATTTCATTCATCATATTTTTAAATCAAAATTTTCTCCTTTTCTAGAAATTTCACTCAAAAGTACAAATCTTTAGAATTGTTTGGCATATTAGTTTAATTTTAGAGAGATAATCTTTCAAGGTTGAAAAGTTCACAAGTGCAGTATTTGCCGCTTCCGTAATGAGGAAAATCGTTATATCTTGAGAGATCATTGCCAACAAACCTAGAAATACGGTAGTGTGTAAATTCTTAATGAAACCTACAAATACTCAGATTTGCAACAAATTCTTAATGTAAATCTGAAGACAAAATTTCTTGCCATAATTTGGAAGAAATTTATTCGGAAACTGTTGTCACTTGTCAATGCTCATCCTCTCTAGTGTGTAAATGAGAAAGACCAATTATAAACAGTCCATTCCTGGCACATTAATATTCGGAAATGTTGAAGTCCAACCCAAAAAGCAATGCCCAACTTTATGTTGCGATTGGTTTCCAAAGTTCTTAGGCCCATTACATAAATCAAGACCGCATATGAATATTTTTCCTACAGTCCTATTTATCAGTTATCAGTTGTTGAAGTAAATATTCAAGTTCAGTCATTGAAATGGGCGGGATGAGAATCATTGTATCTAACAAAACCGGGGAATTAGTCAAGATTTGGCTAGTATACTTAAGGTGTCGTGGTCGACTGAGGAACTGACATGTACAGAAGTGGCATGTCAAATGGCTAAGGCCCAAAGTTAAGGGCTGGGCCAACATCTAGTTCGAAACGGATAATATTGAGTTGATTAATTGTTGCACAAGAAACATGGATGTCCCTCCGTGGGAAGTTGACGCGGTTGTTAGTGATATTTGGTCGCTTGAAAAAGATATGTGTTGGAGTTATACATGGAGTTCAATAGGCTTCATGAAAGACTTGGTTTAATAAAATTATATCATTTTCAGAAAGAAAAAAAAATCAACTTCGAACAACAGGTTGTTACCGAGTTGGCATGCCCAAATGCAGAAGATGTTACGATATTCAGATCATCACATGCCACGAGTTCCAGCTATGCAGGAGGAAATCCCAGACTTGGTTATAGAATTATTTTTCATCGCTTATCACATTCTATGTGACATTGTCTAAAGTTGAGGAGTTGCGATAACAAAAATATCAAAACTCATAATCTATAAGATACCCCCATGAGTTTTTACATGCAATGAAATGGCAAATATCTTATTGTTGAGATACAACGGATATGAGGACGATTACACAGTGACGGAGCCATGGAGGGCTCACATGACCCCCTCAAATTTTGATTGCGATTAGTGAGAATACATTTATACATTTGCTCACTATAAGTGCAATATATACAACCAATGGTTGTATGAGATATTTGTAGAGGAATAATATACTACCAATTGCCATTTTTCCTTTGTTATTTCGTGGTCTGCGGATTATTGAGAATACATTTATACATTTGTTCACTATAAGTGCAATATATACGACTAATGGTTGTATGAGATATTTGGAGAGGAATAAAAAATGACTAAATTCTAGTTAGTCATTTACCCACAAAACAAATAACTATATAATATATATATACTTGGTCCCTATAATTTTATTTGCTAGACCAATAGTTTCATACCATAATAAAGTAACAAGACTGATCTATAAAACTTTAACAATTTTATTATTTCTTGTACATGATTTTTCCTAGTTTTGATTTCCAGAAAGGTTTTCTTGTTTCTACTATTAAGCACCCATCTAATATTCCGGAGTTGGGGCTTAAATGTGTTTGATAATAACTCTTCTTTCGAGTTGTCCCTTTTTTTTAAAATTGGAAATGTGCCCCTCTTGAACAAAAGCGGCTCCGCCACTGAACGATAGCACAAAATGCATGGTAATGATATGCATCATCAACTTCTTCACGGCCATTGAAAATAAAGTGCTCTTTATTCGTTATTAATGTGTTAAAAAAAACTATTTTTGCATTTAAGATATAGTAGTAAAATATTTTGAACTTTTTTGGTTTCAAATTTAATTAAATTGATTTTTTTTTTGTAATAAAAAAAATTGATTGTTGTTTTCTAATAAATAAAATTTCCTATTTAGTAAGGCTTACAATATGAAATACATAATTTTAATTTTGTAGTTTAATTAAATAAGTCTATTAAGCTACTTAAATAAATTTAGGTGAAACAAATAGATGAGCCTTAATTAAGTGAAATAAGTTGTGATCTTTTTTTGTAATTGGATAAAATAGTATACTGTGATTTGAGGATAGTTTTTTGTCGATATATATAGTATTAAATGAAAAATATCTAGAAATTATATTACCCAGTGATATTTAATTTTGTTTGGTGAATTGATATTTAAACTCAATGAACAAAGAATACCATACTGGCGATGGAACTTTAACTAGAAATGGATCAGTGACATAAATATATTTTCCTCACGTAATCCTCAATTTATATTTAACGGGAATATCATCTATATGAATTGTTTTTCAACTTTCAAGCACATTAATTTTTTCCTTGGCCCTAGCTATGTTTAAAACAGATTACACCATCTGAAAAGTTCAGTCCTGGACTAATTCATGAAAACATTTGACCCGTTCTATTGTTGAAAAAAACTAAATACCAAGTTTAGGTATGACCGCTATTTATTTATTTTGTCTGTTTCACTATAAAAAAAAAAAAAAAAGTTCAATCATGGACGGATTTTATGACAGATGTATTCCCCAACGCCCTTATCGCAGACGGATTTGCGACAAATTTTAATTTTACTGACGGATTTTGTTATTTCGTGAGAAATTTCTGACAGATTTGACCGTCACTGATTGAACTTATTTTTGTAGTGATTATGCGACCAAACGTTGGTCCATAACTTAAAAAGTTAAAAGGCTGTTGTGCCTTGTTAATTTCCACAAATTTTTGCTTTATGAGTACGTGACTGAAAACCTATTTAATGATATTGTAAGAGGCTAAGACTTTAAAAGGTACCATCTCTACGGCTCTGAATCAAACGATGAAACTTGTTAAGACCTTCACTTGTACATAATTTAATCTAATTAGTTTAAATTTTAAAAATATTTTTATGCAAGAGGGAATGTCGGGATACTTTTTCACCAGTCAGTTTCAAGTTTCCTATGAAAAAATCAAATTTCTAACTATTGAAAGCAAAGCATGCATAGCAAAAGTAAACTACATGAAATTTAGATTTAATTAACCAAGTAAAATTGTAACAATAAAATCTCTACATGAAATTTATGGAGCAGTTTTCACTTGCAAGAAATATTGATTTGGAGACTAATCTCTTAGAGAGCACTCATCGGATTTCTAATTCACAACCATGATTGTTGTAGCGATGGTGTGCGACTGCGTAGTTGGCAAGATAGCAAGAAGATTGATTGCATACCCATGGATTTTATTTGACTTTAGCCAAAGTAGGTCACTCAAATTGTGTCCCAACTTAGTTTTCCCTCTAAACAAATTGGTTTACAAATAATTAACTTGCTCAAGTGTCTGCACAATTGACTTAACCAAATTCTTTTTAATTAAATTCGCTTTAGGTTTCTATTTGAACTATTCCAAATAACGACTTTGCCCAAAAGAAGAAGTGTGAGACGTCAGTCATTGATCATGCATAATAGAGTATTTCATTATTTAGTATTTACATACAATATTACATTGTAGATATTATCATAATAGTACTAATAAATGCTAATAAAATGATTGTTTGACTGCTAATATAAACAAATTGTTGGCTTATATTGTCTTTGCAAAAAGAACCTTTGGTCAATCAAACTTATTTCTGGCAAAGTTACATTCAAACAAGCTCTTATCCCAATTGCAATTGGTAGAGTACGTTATAAGACAGTTTTTAGTGACTAGTGAGGATTTTTATTTCGGTTTATTTCTTTGCTAAATGAACAAAATGCTCTAACGGTGAAGGCGGTGATCAGAAGGATATATATAATGCGACAATATTAATTTCTTTTTGTGAACAAAACTGTAATTAGCTTGAATTAATTTTTAATGATAAAATGGAAACAGATTGGTAGGTAGCTAAGAAATGTATTTTCAAAATCAGTAGGAAATTTCCAATATTTTTAAAATTACAAATTGTATTTACAACCGGATCTGTTTTGACTGCTTTAATTTTTTTAGACCAGACTGTCCTATTTTTTATAAACCATTGGATCAAAAAGAAACACAATCCAAGTTTAACAAAAATAATGAAAAAATATTTTTTTGTTCCAACATAAAAATTGTATACATACGCATCTAGGTAAAACACGAGCATTTCATATATTTTTGTCTGAAGTAGCTGGTAGAGATACGGTACGTCATTTCAAGTACGATATGCATGAATAAAAAAAATAAAAATAACATTCTTTGTCATGCTGAAAAAGTACCTAGCTTAGACATATCGTTACCGTACTCGTATCGTTTTAAAGTCGTAACGATGTGGCAGGGAAAATATCAACAGTATATCATTTGTCATATCAGGCTACTTGAAATGAGTTACCGTACCCCTACCTGCTAATTCAGACAAAAATATATGAAATACTCGTGTTTACCTAGATGTGTATGTATACAATTTTTGTGTTGGGATAAAAACGTATTTTTTAATTGTTTTTTTTTAACCTTGGATCATATTTATTTTGATAATTACAAAAAAAAAAAAAAAACATGACAGACTGCAATTAAAAAAAAAAAAACAGCCAAAACATATCCTTTACAACCAGACTTGTACAGTATAAGAAGTCAAAGTCTAAAGGTTTGGGGCAAATAATTCTCTCCGTTTTTGCCTATAAATACTTTCCTTACTTTTTTTCTCACTCTCACAACTCTTTTACTCCCTCTTTACACTCAAGCAAGAATCTGCAGGCCAAATCTATATTAATATCTCTCTATATATCTAAACTCATTTCAATTAAAAGATACATATTATATCAAATAAACTGAAGGTTGATCCTACTTTTTATTGCTCAAGGGTAAAAATGACGACACAAGATGAATTAGAAATATCCCTCAAACTCATACAAGATTATCTTCTTGAAGATAAAACTAGCTCTTTTCCTACACCACAAGCCTTGATCTTAAATAATCCCATAAATTTCCTTGAACTTAGGTCAAAGAATCGGTCTACAAACACAAGTTTCAACTTCAACACCAAATCTCATCCATTAATTACAAAGAAGTCTGTGAACATCGAGTGGTTGGATTTCACTAGACCGGACCAAACCAAGCCAGACACGAATAAAATACGATATAGAGGAGTACGTAAGCGGCCATGGGGGAAGTTTGCAGCGGAGATACATGACCCTGCTAAACGTGGGTCAAGGGTCTGGCTAGGAACGTATGATGTTCCGGAAGATGCTGCGAAGGCTTATGATATGGCTGCTTTCAAGCTGCGTGGTTATAAAGCCGTACTTAACTTCCCTCTTGATGCGGGGAAGTGGCGCGTTAGGGGTTGGAGAAAAGAAGGGGAAGAGGAGAAAGAGGCAAAGAAGGCGAGAAAGGTGCCGGAAGAGGAGGGTTTTGAATGAGGCGATAATCTCATGTTGTCGCCATTATCTTGTAATACTCCTCCACGTGTCATGGCAATGTGATCAGGGTTGATATAGGGGTAAGAAAAAAATGAAAAAAATTAATTGTATGAATAACATGTTGGAAAAACATGTGAAAACATGGGTGTTTCCGAATGGTCACTGGACCAACTTCGAGTCATTATTTCGTGTAACAGCGCTGAGTTGTTTATACCGTACTCAACGTGGTTGAGTAGCCCGTGTGACGAGCTTCGTAACGGTATATCACATGACCTATTCGGAGAATGGGTGTGAATACAAAGTGGCTTCAAAGTTGGTGTCTCGAAAGCTCAAATCTGGAAAAACCGAAATGGTAAAGGAAAACCATTTAGTATAATCCCATATTGGAAGATTAAGAGTTAATTTTACAATATATATACCATACCAACCCATGTAGTTATTAAACTAACATGTCCACATACACCTAAGAGTATTAGTGTGTATTGGGCTTGGGCTTGAGATTTGGGATTTGGGGAATGTCTCGGGTCTTGGGTCTTGGGTCCAAACCCGAATAGGGAGTTTTGTATAAAATACAAAAGGAGTCCCTAGAGTTTCCAGCAAGAGAAACGTCAGCAATGAATGAGATTAAATGCTGCGGTTTCAGAATTAAATTGAGCGGATTCTGTGGGTGTAACTCCCGGAATTAATGACCACAATTATGGTTGCGGTTTCTATAGAGCCTATAAAAGGCAGCCCTCCCCCTCTCATTCTAACACACCTTCATACACACAACTCACAGCATAAGCATACACTTAGTGAGAGAGAACCGCACCACCAACAGCTCGACCTGTGGTTCGGTGCCGGTTTCCATACGAGCCACTCTGAGATAGAAGTTGTACCTTGGGAACAAAGTCCCGAAACCAGAAACTTTTAAAGGTGGTTCGGAAAATATTGTTTAAGGGAAACTGCTCAGCAGTTGTCTCTTCTTTTAATTTCTGTTATTTATTTTTCAGTCCTTTATTATTCTGTCAATTTAATTTCAGTACTGTTTCCCTTCTGTATTTTTCTTTGCAGTACCTTTAGTTTCTGTAATTTACATTTCAGTCTTTCCTATTCTGTAATTTACTTTCCCGTACTTTAATTTCCAGTATTTACATAACAGTCCGGGCAGTTTATTTAATAACAGTCCGGGCAGTTTTTTATTTGTTAAAACCAGTCCAGTTTGTTTTATTTACAAAACAGTCCGGCAGTTTTTTATTTGTTAAAACCAGTCCGGCAGTTTGTTTAAAACCAGTCCGGCAGTTTTTTATTTGTTAAAACAGTCCGGCAGTTTGTTTAAAACAGTCCGGCAGTTTCTTTTTTGTTAAAACAGTCCGGCAGTTTGTTTTATTTACAAAACAGTCCGGCAGTTTTTTATTTGTTAAAACCAGTCCGGCAGTTTGTCAAAACAGTCCGGCAGTTTTTATATTGTCAAAACAGTCCTGCAGTTTTTTATTTGTTAAAACCAGTCCGGCAGTTTGTTAAAACAGTCCGGCAGTTTTTATATTGTCAAAACAGTCCTGCAGTTTGTTTTATTGTCAAACCAGTCCGGCAGTTTGTTTTATTATCAAAACAGTCCGGCAGTTTGTATTATTGTCAAACCAGTCCAGCAGTTTAATTTAAATTCTGTACGAGTCAGGAATTGTAATTCATATTCCAATTGTGAGAAATAAAGTGTTATTTCCATTGCGTTCCTGTCTTTTACTTTATTGTCCTTTCAATTATCGTATTCGAAATAGTACCAAAACCAACAATCTTAAACAATATTATTTTTTGGTTTTACTATTTTCGAAATAAGAAAGGACTTTTCTTTTTTATTTTATTTTGACGTCTCGGTTTTTATTCTCGCAAAATCATTGCTAGTTTACTAGAAATTGAAATTTGCACATAGAATAAATCCGAATTGGTTTTAATCTTTTATTCTAGAATACTATAAAGAATTCTTAGTGAAATCAAAAGTGATTTGATTTTCACGTTAGAATTTCATTTATTGTTTTATTCTTTTGAAGCAATCTAATTAAGTTATAATTAGTATTTGCGATTAAGAATTTTAGTTTTCTTGCGAGAAACTAAACGGTTTTAATTTGTCATTTCAGATGACTAATGAGGATCAAACACCCATCGATCCTTCGGGATTCGTGCAGGGCGCAGTTGTGATTGGCAGTAGCCATAACATTGCGAGCGCTGCGAGTGGGGGGCCCCAGGCTCAGGCCGAAGCTGCTGCGGCAAAGGCTGCGGCCGACGCCGCTGCGGCAGAGGCCGATGCTATGGCTACGGCTGCGGCCGTAGCACAGGCTGCTGCTAAGGCTGCGGCCAAGGCAGCGCTTGTGGCTACGGCCAGGGCAAAGGGCAAGGCTCCGGCAACGCCGTCTATGCCAATGTTGCCAACCTCTCAACTGGAGAGACCGGAAAAGTTTAGGGGCAACAACTTCAAACGTTGGCAGCAAAATATGCTGTTTTATTTAACTGCCCTTAATCTGACTCGGTTTCTTAAGGAGTCTGCACCCGTCCTAAGCGAGGACGATGAGGACGTGCAGACATTTTCGGCGGTAGAAGCGTGGAAACACGGCGACTACCTATGCCGGAACTACATCCTGTGTTCTCTGGATGACACTCTCTTCAGTGTATTCGAGCCCAAGGCTTCTGCAAAGGAGCTTTGGGAGTCTCTCGAAAGAAAGTACAAAGTGAATAACGCTGGCGCAAAGAAATTTGTCGTCACGGACTTTCACGAGTACATGATGACTGATGGGAAGAGTGTTATCGAGCAGGTTGAGGAACTCCAACTCATATACCATAGGCTTGAGGTTGAGGGGCTAGTTATCAACGAACCTTTCCAAGTGGCATTAATGATTGAGAAACTGCCACCTTCTTGGAAAGAGTTTCAAAACTACCTGAAACACAAGCGAAAGGCTATGACCTTGGAGGGACTCATTGAGAGGCTCAATGTTGATCAAAGCAACCGCCGATCCGGAAGGAAAGGCAGTGGCGGAGCAGGCAACGCGGTTGCCAAGGCCCATGTGGTTGAGGACGCTGTATCTAAGCGGAAATGCTTTGTGTGCAACAAATCGGGCCATCGTGCCGCGGATTGTACGATGCGCACCAACAAGCCCAAACCCCCCCCAAAGAGGAAGTTCCAAGGGAAAGGGAGGAAGAGGGCACCTGCTCAGGCTAATGTAGCTGAGGGAGGAGATGATGCTGGACAAGACTACATGCACCTGAGTGCTGTGGTTTCTGAAGTGAACCTGGTGGGGAGCAACCCAAAGGAATGGTGGCTGGGCACAGGCGCCACTAGTCACATCTGTGCCAGCAAGTGGATGTTCAAGACCTATACGGCCGTGGACAATGAGAGCTGCTTCATGGGGAACTCGGCTACTTCCAGGGTGGAAGGAAAAGGAACCGTGCTGCTGAAGATGACATCGGGAAAGGAGCTCACACTGAATGGCGTGCTCCATGTGCCGGAAATTCGCAAGAATCTGGTTTCCGGGTCCGTGATGGTGAACAAAGGATTTAAACTTGTATTTGAATCTGCAAAAATTGTAATCACTTTGAACGGAATGTATGTAGGCCGTGGCTATATGACCAACGGCATGTTTAAATTAAATGTTGGTACTCCGGCTCCTAAAGCCGAGTTAGCTATTGAGGGTACTAAGGCTGAGGCCAGTACCAAGAATAATGTAATCGTGAATGTTGCCCAAGTGGCCAATAAAACTTCGTTTGCTTATTCTTGTGATTCATTTAATTTATGGCATGGTAGATTAGGTCATGTGAATTCTAATTCTATGAAGAAATTAATATCACTGAATCTACTACCTAATTTTGTATTTGATAAACAACATAAATGTGAGGTTTGTGTTGAAGCAAAATTAACCAAGTCTTCGTATCAACATATTGAACGAAGTACTGAACCTCTCGGTCTAATACACACGGATGTATGCGACTTAAAGTTTATACAAACGCGAGGAGGGAAAAAGTAGTTCATCACGTTTATAGATGATTGTACTAGATACTGCTATGTCTACTTAATGAGAAGTAAAGACGAAGCGGTAGAGAAATTCGCTCTTTATAAGACCGAAGTAGAAAATCAACTCAATAAAAAGATTAAAATGTTGAGGAGTGATAGAGGCGGTGAATACGAAGCACCGTTTGAGCAGATATGCGCAGAAAATGGCATTATACATCAAACGACAGCCCCATACTCTCCGGAGCAGAATGGGGTTGCTGAGCGTAAGAATAGAACGCTCAAGGAAATGATGAATGCTATGCTAATAAGTTCTGGGTTACCCCAGAACATGTGGGGGGAAGCGCTGCTTTCCGCCAACTATGTATTGAACAAGCTACCGCATAAGAAGCGTGATAAACCACCTTATGAACTATGGAAAGGCCATAGGCCGAGCTATAAATTCTTAAGGGTTTGGGGTTGTCTCGCGAAGGTCCTTGTCTCGCTTCCGAAAAGAACGAGAATAGGGCCAAAGACGGTAGACTGTGTGTTCATAGGATATGCACAAAACAGTAGTGCTTATCGTTTTCTAGTGCATAAGTCGGATAATCCCGATGTGCATGTAGATACTATCATCGAAGCTCGAGAAGCTTCTTTCTTCGAGGAGATCTTTCCCCGCAAGTCTTCCATAACTGTAGAGACTGAGGAGTCACACAGTGAGGAAAATGTGGGGGCAAGTGAACCGTTGGAGGAAGAAGAAGAAGAGCCTCGACGTAGTAAAAGAGCTAGAAAGGAAACGTCTTTCGGTCCAGATTTTGTAACCTTCATGATAGAAGGCGAACCGGCGACATTCAAAGAAGCAATGTCATCCCCGGAAGCCCAATATTGGGAGGAAGCGATCAACAATGAGGTTGAATCGATATTACAAAATCACACTTGGGAACTAGTGGATCTACCACCCGGGTGTAAGCCACTAGGACACAAGTGGATCTTCAAGAGGAAGAGAAAGCTCGATGGAACAATCGAGAAATACAAGGCAAGGCTTGTAGTGAAAGGTTTCCGACAAACCGAAGGTGTCGACTATTTCGACACCTATGCTCCTGTCTCCAGGAAGACGTCAATCCGGATAGTCATTGCTCTCGCAGCATTGTTCGATCTAGAAATACATCAAATGGATGTTAAAACGGCGTTTTTGAATGGTGAGCTGGAAGAGGAAATTTACATGGAACAACCGGAAGGGTTTGTGGTTCCAGGTAAAGCGCACAAGGTGTGTAAACTTGTGAAGTCCTTGTATGGACTTAAACAAGCACCTAAACAATGGTACAAAAATTTTGATAGAGTGATGCTATCAAACGGTTTTCGAATAAACGAATGTGACAAATGCGTCTATGTGAAAGGTAATGAAAAGGACTACGTGGTAGTCTGCCTCTACGTAGATGACATGATTATAATAGGGAGTATTGATAACATCAACTCCACTAAGAAAATGTTGTCACAAAAATTCGAGATGAAAGACTTGGGTGTCGCTGATGTTATACTTGGTATGAAAATTACCAAGACATCAGACGGATATGCGCTATCTCAAACTCACTATGTCAGGCAGATGCTTGACAAATTTGATAAAGATAGTAGAGCTACATCCAGAACTCCGATAGAGATCTCAACCACCCTGAAAAAGAATTTTGGGGAGAGTGTGAGACAATTGGAATATTCTCGAATAATAGGCAGTCTGATGTACGTCATGAACTGTACTAGACCAGACATAGCCAACTCAGTTAGTAGACTGAGTAGGTACACCAGTAATCCCAATGAGGAACACTGGAAGGCCATCATGAGACTTCTCAGATACATGAGATACACAGCAGACCGAGGGTTGCATTATACCAGATATCCAGCTGTACTGGAAGGGTATTCTGATGCAAACTGGATCTCGGATTCCAACAGTACACGATCCACTAGCGGATATGTGTTCGTGATGGGAGCAGCAGCTGTCTCATGGAGATCATCCAAGCAGACGTGCATAGCTAGATCAACTATGGAATCCGAGTTCATAGCGTTGGATCTAGCAACAGAAGAGGCTGATTGGCTGAGAAGCTTTCTGGAAGGAATTCCAATGTGGCCGAAACCTGTCCCAGCAATAAGCATGCACTGCGATAGTCAGTCGGCTATTGGACGGGCGCAGGATCATATGTATAATGGAAAGTCCCGACATATTCGTCGGAGACATAAATCCGTAAGAGAATTGTTAGCTAACGGTGTGGTGTCATTAGATTTTGTGAGATCTAAAGACAATATAGCGGATCCATTTACAAAAGGCTTAACTCAGGTAGGAGTTGAAGCTTCATCGAGGGGAATGGGGTTGAAGCCCATCAAACTGGAAACCTCCTCAGAGGCAACCTAACCCGAACTGGATTCTCCAGCCTCGGGTTCAACGGGAAAACCGAACTGTGGGGGTGACCGAACAAAGCACTCGGGAACTTAAGTTCCCAGCCCATTTCTAGGATGAAAGAGTGATAGACCTAGACCATCTTAAGGGTGAGCATGAGGCTCTTAATGAAAACAAGTATCTCGAAGATCGAGAGGGGTGAGTCAGGACACCCTTGACTTGACATCACCTATGACGAGTGTGTATGGCCGATACTATGTGATGAGCCATGGGCTAAATCACTAGAGCACTCGGTTGAATTTTGCCAAGGCAGTCCACGGCCAAATATGGACAACAACCAAAGGGCTTAGTAAGTGGTGTAGAGAGGACATTGTGTGCGCATTACCCTGATATGCACAAACGCTAAAGGGTTCAAGGCTTAAAGGCTACCCAATAGTAGCATATCAGATTTTACGTCACTACGGCAGGTTCAAGGCGCGCGCTACCTGTCCTTATGCAGTGAACTCTTGCGGTTCTCTCGTATGCATTTAGGAGCATTTTATTTTCAGCCAATTGCATTCATGTGGGGGATTGTTGGAAAAACATGTGAAAACATGGGTGTTTCCGAATGGTCACTGGACCAACTTCGAGTCATTATTTCGTGTAACAGCGCTGAGTTGTTTATACCGAACTCAACGTGGTTGAGTAGCCCGTGTGACGAGCTTCGTAACGGTATATCACATGACCTATTCGGAGAATGGGTGTGAATACAAAGTGGCTTCAAAGTTGGTGCCTCGAAAGCTCAAATCTGGAAAAACCGAAATGGTAAAGGAAAACCATTTAGTATAATCCCATATTGGAAGATTAAGAGTTAATTTTACAATATATATACCATACCAACCCATGTAGTTATTAAACTAACATGTCCACATACACCTAAGAGTATTAGTGTGTATTGGGCTTGGGCTTGGGATTTGGGATTTGGGGAATGTCTCGGGTCTTGGGTCTTGGGTCCAAACCCGAATAGGGAGTTTTGTATAAAATACAAAAGGAGTCCCTAGAGTTTCCAGCAAGAGAAACGTCAGCAATGAATGAGATTAAATGCTGCGGTTTCAGAATTAAATTGAGCGGATTCTGTGGGTGTAACTCCCGGAATTAATGACCACAATTATGGTTGCGGTTTCTATAGAGCCTATAAAAGGCAGCCCTCCCCCTCTCATTCTAACACACCTTCATACACACAACTCACAGCATAAGCATACACTTAGTGAGAGAGAATCGCACCACCAACAGCTCGACCTGTGGTTCGGTGCCGGTTTCCATACGAGCCACTCTGAGATAGAAGTTGTACCTTGGGAACAAAGTCCCGAAACCAGAAACTTTTAAAGGTGGTTCGGAAAATATTGTTTAAGGGAAACTGCTCAGCAGTTGCCTCTTCTTTTAATTTCTGTTATTTATTTTTCAGTCCTTTATTATTCTGTCCATTTAATTTCAGTACTGTTTCCCTTCTGTATTTTTCTTTCCAGTACCTTTAGTTTCTGTAATTTACATTTCAGTCTTTCCTATTATGTAATTTACTTTCATGTACTTTAATTTCCAGTATTTACATAACAGTCCGGGCAGTTTATTTAATAACAGTCCGGGCAGTTTTTTATTTGTTAAAACCAGTCCAGTTTGTTTTATTTACAAAACAGTCCGGCAGTTTTTTATTTGTTAAAACCAGTCCGGCAGTTTTTTTAAAACCAGTCCGGCAGTTTTTTATTTGTTAAAACAGTCCGGCAGTTTCTTTTTTGTTAAAACAGTCCGGCAGTTTGTTTTATTTACAAAACAGTCCGGCAGTTTTTTATTTGTTAAAACCAGTCCGGCAGTTTGTCAAAACAGTCCGGCAGTTTTTATATTGTCAAAACAGTCCGACATTTTTTTATTTGTTAAAACCAGTCCGGCAGTTTGTTAAAACAGTCCGGCAGTTTTTATATTGTCAAAACAGTCCTGCAGTTTGTTTTATTGTCAAACCAGTCCGGCAGTTTGTTTTATTATCAAAACAGTCCGGCAGTTTGTATTATTGTCAAACCAGTCTAGCAGTTTAATTTAAATTCTGTACGAGTCAGGAATTGTAATTCATATTCCAATTGTGAGAAATAAAGTGTTATTTCCATTGCGTTCCTGTCTTTTACTTTATTGTCCTTTCAATTATCGTATTCGAAATAGTACCAAAACCAACATAACAGTCACCTCATATATATACTCCGCAACTGATTAATTTGATATTTATGAAAGAGGGATATGCATGATCGTTACCAAGGTGATATCAACCTTTTGGTGTCAATTCAACACCTCACAGAAAATGAGACACATGACTTGAAAAATTAAGACCGATATTCCAACTTTTTTTTTCTATGAGCAATTGGATGGAAGTGAAAGACATGGTTTGGAATTACAGTCCCTGCAGTGCAGCTGCTAATATAACCACCATCATAGTCCACCTTCCTTTTATCCCCAATCCAAAGAAGTTAAAAAGCATGGTGATCTTAGGTGCTTACATATTTATAAATAATATGTACTTTTTTTCCTCAAAAAAACTTTATTTTTTAACATGCTCATTATTATTAGAAATACCGTGCACCAATATAATCGCATTACCCTCGGAACAAATTCCGAAGGGCGAAAGAAATACGTAGGCACAAAAGCCCTAAACTCATAACTATCTACCCGAATCTTCCTAACCTGAACAATGAAGCAAAAGAAAGCCAATCAGAAGTAAAATATAAACAAAACGCTAATCAAGAGCCTATCAAAAGAAGATGAAATATTACATTTTGACGAAACAATGGACATAAACTGATAATTAGTACACAAGACATCGTGACATTGAGACACAGAAAGGCCTTAAAGTACTTGACTTGATCTGGCATAGCAATCGTCACTGGGGTGCCAACACATAAATAATATGTACATGTGATCATTGTTTTAAAAAACGCACTATATTGCGCTATACTTCGCGAAATAGTCACTACAAAAAAATACTCAAATACCGACGGGATTAGTGACGATATTTTTTGTTACGAGCTTATTAGCGACGGTTTTTGTGACGGTTTTGTGACAGTTTAGTCAATTTGCGACAGATTTGTAACAGGTTTTTAAATTAGTGACAGACTTGTGACAGTTTTTGACTCTCACTAAATCAAACATTATTTTGTATTGAGCGTTTTTCGATCAAAAAACACTATGATATACCGCTATTTTGATGAAAAAATGTTAAATTCGCGCTATAGGAACGCTATAGCGGGTGCAATCCAATTTTTTTTATTTTTATTTTATTTTTGTCAAAAATTTAATGAAATTATTGGAGACTAAAGAGAATCAAACCCCAAAACTCTTGCAAACAAAGTAAATGCTCTGACATCTCAACTACAATAATTTTGTGATTATTAGTTATAATTTTTTATATATATTTAGTTAATTTTTATTAGATGTTCTGAATTTAATGTTATATTTATAGGAGTATGCATTTAGGCAAAAAAAATTACACCGCAAAGCGCTATGTAGCAACGCTATTTGCGTTTTTAGCGTTTCTCTCGAAAAAAACGTTATGGTAGCGATAACGCTATTTAAAACATTGCTTATGATATAATTAAGTGTATTACTGTGTAGGAAGTGTATGAGCATTTTGGATGTAAGAAACTTTAAGCAGTTGTTTTTGCACTTAGTATCTAATTAGGCCATATGATGTGATATGCTTTGATATACTGCTCTTGTTAACTAAGTTTTTTGTTTAGCTTTCCTTTGATAAATTTCCTTATAATTAACCGGTTTATGCTAATTAATCACTATCATATTAGAAAGTAGGGTGATCTTAGATGCTTATACAATTTTACATTCGTACATATACGATTTAACTGTATAACTACCTATGGGTAGAAAACCCATGAGAGCATATTGGATAAGAAACTTTAAGCAGTTGATTTTGCTCTTGTTATATAAAATACTAAAGTGGCTATCGAAGTTTTAGGGTTTGTTTTCGCTAAGTGAACCCCAAAGGGATGCTCAGCCTTTCTTTGATTTATTTCTCTGTACTGAAAATTAGAAAGTTTACTTTCAGTTACTCCACTGTTCTTGGTGACAGTTCTTGGTTATATCCCCAATCAAGTTTTTAGTGACGCTACTTGTTATCTTTGGTAAGTTTGTCGGCCATTTTATCCCCGACGGCGTACGGAATTACCAATAGTTTTGTTGTCACGAATTGGCTCATTTTTTGTAACATTGCAATGAAAATGGATCGTCATAATAGAGTGAAGTGTGATTTATATATTTGCACCTTTGTCCTTCCATTTCAAAGAATTAAGGGAAGATCCTTAGCAGAACAAATGGCACGTCTATCTGCGTTGTTTTTTCAGGATAATTTCAACAGTACTTGTGCGTAATAAATTAAAAATATATGCCTACCAGAGCCGTCTTTAGTGATTAAGAAACCCGACACAAGATTTAAAGTTGAGGCCTTTAATGTATCGATTGAAACTCATAACTGATGACCAATTGTATTTATAATAAGAACCGAACGAAACTTCTCATCAAACAATAAACAATTGCATTTATAAATAAAATCCCAAAAACTAAAAAAGAATATAAGAAAAAATACAAATCTAAGTACAATATACAATTTAAGGTTAATTTGAGGGGCTTTTAATTTTTCCCAACTAAATCCGAGTTGATTAGAGCCCTTTTTAGTTTTTAAAACATACATTTATGATCTAAAACAATAATAGTGTTGTAATACACTATTAGCTATGTATTTAGGGAGACAGAAGTAGAGAGAAGGGAGAACAGTATCGTGTTTATTAATGAATGAATATGAATGGATGATCAAATACAAGACCCTTAGCCCTCTTTATATAGATAGAGGGGTAAGGTTACAAGCCCACATGGGCCCAATAAGTAAAAGCCCAAGAGTCCAATAATCTTACAACACTCCCCCTTTGGACGTCTTGAATTCTTCGTCTTCATGCAGTCGATCTGAGTCGAGTTCATTCGCAGTGCTAAACACATAAAGACCTTAGGGCCGGAAAACCCGGTGTGGCAAAACCGGTACCTAAGAGAAATTGTGTAGCCGAATGATATATGCCAAAATACTATGTACGTAACTAACCACAAAACAGTGTGCCTCATCAAAACCTTGCCAGAGCAAACCCAATGGGAAAATCTCTGATCGAAGGAAAAAGAGTGCAACAGTGGTAGTAGTAGGGGATCAACCACAAAACAGGTGCCTCATCAAAACCTTGCCAGAGTAAACCCAGTGGGAAAAAACTCTGGTCGAAGGACAAAAGAGTACACAGTGGTAAGAAGTATACGACAGGATACTCCCCCTGATTTCGGCAATCCTTAGTGAGGTATAACAGGGAACGTGTCTCGATAAAAAACCTTGTCAAGGAAAATCCAGTGGAAAAAACCTTGTACTAAGGACAAAAAGAGTACACATGCATACAGCAGGATGCTCCCCCTCACTTGCACACGACAGGGTGCGGGGATTTCGACTCCGACATAAAATGTCGCTCTAAGGTAGCTCAGATAGCCTACGTAGGCCAATCGCCCGTACGTGCTTCTGAAAAGAATGCTTTGGCAGTGACTTGGTGAACAAGTCAGCGTGGTTATTCTCTGAACCAATATGCTTCACTTCAATCTTTTGAAGCGTTTGTTATTCATGTGTAAAGAACAACTTTGGCGAGATATGCTTAGTGGCATCACCTTTGATGTAACCATGCTTCGCTTGATCAATCACAACGGTGTTGTCCTCATAAATAACAACTGGTTCATCATGATCGTAAGCTAGATCACAGGTGCTTCGAATATGGCCAATAACTGCTCGAAGCCAGACACACTCTCTAGTCGCCTCATAGAGCGCGAGTAGCTCAGAGTAGTTAGTCGAAGTGGCCACTAGAGTCTGTTTACGAGACCTCCAGGATATCGCCGTGTTCCCAATGGTAAAGACATAACCAGATTGGGAACGTCCCTTGTGCGGGTCTGATAAGAAACCAGCATCGGCATAGCCGACAAGGGTTGCGTTATTTCGAGGATCAATGGAGCTAGATCCACTCGACGCAAAGGGATAGAATAAGCCCATGTCCGTAGTACCTCTAAGGTAACGGAAAATGTATTTTATGCCAGTCCAGTGGCGGCGTGTTGGCGCAGTGCTGTGTCGAGCTAGACAATTCACAGCAAACGAGATGTCCGGTCTAGTACATTGGGCCAAGTACAATAGTGCGCCTATTGCACCCAGATATGAACACTCAGGGCTCAATATCTCTTCATCGTCCTCCTTTGGACGGAAGGGGTCCTTATTAATGTCTAGAGAGCGGACGACCATGGGAGTAGAGGACGGCTTAGCATCACTATGACTAAAGCGCCTCAACACCTTTTGGGTGTAACTTTCTTGATGGACTAAAATTCCATCTGTACGGTGCTCGATCTGCAGGCCGAGGCAATACCGTGTCTTCCCAAGATCTTTCATCTCGAATTCCTTCTTCAGGATTTCAGCAGTTTCGAACAACTCTTTCGAGGTTCCTATGAGATTCATATCATCTACATAGACTACGATAATCTCATATCCTGAAGTGGATTTCTTTATGAACACGCATGGGCATAATTCATTATTAACATATCCCACGCCGATCAAGTATTCACTTAGACGGTTATACCACATCCATCCGGATTGTTTCAATCCATATAGTGATCGTCTCAGTCTAATCGAGAACGTGTTCCGTGGACGGGAACTACTTGATTCAGGCAACTTAAGTCCATCAGGGACTCTCATGTAAATCTATGTGTCCAGATCCCCGTAGAGATACGCTGTGACCACATCCATGAGCTGCATATTCAGTTTTTCGGAAACTACTAAACTGATTAAGTAGCGGAACGTTATAACGTCCATTACGGGAGAATACATCTCATCGTAATCAATTTCAGGGCGTTGAGAGAAACCTTGCGCCACAAGGCAAGCTTTGTATCTAACAATCTCATTATTCTCATCACGCTTCCTTACGAAAACCCATTTATGACCAACTGGTCTAACATTGGGCGGTGTTGGAGCGACAGGTCCAAACACCCTTCGTTTCGTTAAGGAATCCAATTCAGCCTGGATTGCTTGTTTCCATTGAGGCCAGTCCGTTCTTCGCTGACACTCAGCAACGGTACAAGGTTCCATGTCATCATTGTTCATAATGTCAGTGGCCACTGCGTATATGAACACATCATCGATGACAGTCTCGTTTCGCTTCAAAATATCGTCTAAACTAGTATGATCGATAGATATTTCGAGGTTATCGTGATGATTAGGAACTGGTGTTTCATATGGAACACGCTCCTCTAATACATCACCGTGATCCTTAATGATCTCGTGTGGCAAAACAGATGCGACAGGATTTCTCCTCTTTCGAGGCAGAACATCCTTGGAACCGGACGGCCTTCCTCTTTTTTTCGGAAGGGCGGCGGACTGAATGGCCGACGGCAGCGTCCTTTGCTCGGTGGGTACAACCGGAGCAACGTGTTCAACCGGAACATGGCGTCTCACAGGGACGTCTATCCTTGCAGGCACATTTGCAGCAGGTATATGTGATCTCGTGACATTCGCTAGGTCATTAAATGCGTCTGACATTTGATTTGTAACATTTTGCAGACCTAGGATTCTCTGCACTTCCTTATCACTATGTGCAGTTGGGGGATCTAGATGAGACATAGTGGGTACATGCCACGTTAATTCACGTCGTTCCTTATCAACGTTAACGTGCATTTCTCCCCCTAACGATGGGAAGAGTGTCTCATCAAAGTCACAATCCGCATGTCTAGCGGTAAAGAGATCACCTGTCAAGGGCTCTAAATAGCGTATTATGGACGGGGATTCATAACCGACATATATGCCCCGTCGTTTCTGAGGTCCAAATTTGGAACGCTTAGGCGGATCAATTGGAACATTGACTAAACACCCAAACACGCGTAAATGTGAGACATCAGGCTCATATCCAGTTACCAACTGGTACGCAGATAGTGGTTGGGTGGCCATGGGCCTCAGACGGACCAACGCATCAGCATGCAAAATGGCATAGCCCCACGCAGAAATAGGAAGTTTGGTGTGCATAACCAAAGTCCTAGCAATCATTTGCAATCGCTTAATGAAAGCTTCTGCAAGGCCGTTTTGGGTATGAACATACGCAACTGGGTGTTCAAGATTAATTCCCAAAGTCATGCAATAGTCATCGAAAGTTTTTGATGTAAACTCCGCGGCATTATCAAGTCTAATAGACTTTATCGGATAATCCGGATGATGAGCCCTCAATTTAATGATCTGGGCTAAGAGTTTTGGAAACGCTGCGTTTCTTGTGGACAACAAAGCTACGTGTGACCATCTTGTCGATGCATCAACCAAAACCATGAAATATTTAAATGGTCCACATGTTGGTTGGATAGGTCCACAAATATCTCCTTGAATTCTTTCAAGGAATTGGGAAACCAATTTCGTAGGTTTCACACGAATTGGTTTGAGATTAGTCTTTCCAATCGAGCATGCTTGGCATAGGCTTTTCGGATTAATCACGAAATTCTTTCCTCCAAGGGGATGCCCATGAGATGCGTTCATCGTACGAAGCATCGTATTTTGACCCGACTGTCCCAGCCGGTCATGCCATAACATAAAAGTGCTCTCATCAATCGGCGCCCGCCGAATGATTAGATTGCTTTCAAAGTTTTGGATTGTAGTAACATACAAACCACTTGAAAGACATCTCAACTTCTCCAGAATACGCTTTTGGTCGTATTGAGTGGAGGTAATGTGAAGGTATTCAATACCATTTTCACGAGCAGTTTCAAGATGAAACTTATTTTCTCGGATATCCTTAAAGCTCAACAAGGTACGACTGGACCTCGGAGAATATAAGGCCTCAGATACTTCAACAGGAGTACCATTTGACAACGTGAATTTAGCTTTACCAAAGCCTTCAACAAGGGTCGACGGGCCCGAAATTGTTGTCACTGAGGTTACTTTAGGCGTAAAGTTGATAAAAACCATTTATCTTTTAAGATAGTGTGTGTAGTGCCACTATCAACCAGACAATCAACTGCCCCACAATATATGCCTAAAAGTAAAATAATTTAAAGTCGGTCACACGAATAAAAGGAATTGCTCAATGAAATAACTTTAAATTATACGAGAAATGTTCAAAAACATTATCCATAAAACAAACCATAATCCAAAAGAAATGAACAATATCCAAAGGAAAAAACATAATCCGAAATGGAATTGAAATAACATAATCCAGGAGCAAAACAGCTCAATTATTAAAAGAAACGAAGAAAAAAAACTTTATTCTTCCATGTGAGCATCAAAGTCAGGGGTCTCAAGGGTTTCTTTTGCACTAGTTTCAATCATGTTGGTTTCGACCCTTCTACCCTTGTGGTAGTTTTCGACTTCTTGGGGAGTTGCCCTACAAGTCTTTTGCATATGACCATTTCCACCACATTTATAGCACAGAGTTGGCATATCGGCCGGTTCTCTTGCTTTGGGACGACTGGCCCATTTGTTCCTACCATCACGAGACTGCCTAGGAGGAGCCACAGGTCCTCGGTTCGGACGATTGTCCAAACCTCGCTTGGCTGGACGAGCATTACGCTCACCCCTGTTCCTTGGCTAACGGGACGACAGGCCCTTTTCTCGTTTCCCATATCGTGGACGAGGTCCACGAACAACATTAGCATCAGGCATTGGAATTGCCTTTGAACCAGCAGGACGAGAATTACTGTTCATCATTAAAATGAGACTATTCTTCTCGTCCAATAACAATTGGGTGATGAGCTCGGGAAATTTGGTGAATTTAGACTGACGATATTGCTTTTGGAGCAAGATGTCAGAACTAGGAAATGTGGTGTACGTTTTCTCCAACAAGTCACTGTCGGTGAGCGTTTCACCACAGTATTGGAGAGTAGCACGAATTCTGCATACTTCAGCGTTATATTTTTCAACGCTTTCAAAGTCCTGAAATCGCAGATTTAGCCAATCACGGCAGGCTTCTGGAAGCCAAATGGTCTTTTGGTGGTCGAAACGCTCTTTCATAGAGTCCCACAATGTCTTTGGTGAGGTGGTCGCTATGAACTCAGATTTCATGGCGTTTGATAAGTGGCGGCGAAATAGAATCATCGCCCGAGCACTCATTTCACGCGTTACTTCCATTTCACGCTCCTCCTCATCATATATGACATCCAATAAGCCTTGGGCATCTAAATGGTTTTGGATATCCTGACTCCAATCCAAGTAGTTCTTGCCGGCAGCATCCAAAATTGGAAAGTCAAGCTTGATTGACATTTTTCTACAACAGGAGAAAAGAAAATAAAGACTGGATTAGTCATCATATAAAACAACGGGTTTATATGTTTATGGTTTGTATAAGCACAAACTTTATTTCGAAACGACAGGTTCGAAAAACAAGTTTTGCTTTTAAGTGAAGTGGTTCTCTTTGATCGAACGACAAGTCGATACTGAGACACCAATTCGGCGAATACATATCTATATAGACACATTCGGGGAAATTATTATTTACTCAACCCCTTTCGGTAGCTCTATTTGAACACGACCAGGAAAGACGGTGAGGGGGGTGGGCACGAATGCCTCTTAAAAACCGACATCATTAGGAGAACGACTTCCGCCTTTATCTTTCATAGACATCGTATCCAAATAGGTGAGCCTATTTGGGGAAGATTCATAATTTTTCCAATTTAAATGTGAATATATACGATTTTCGCATTTTATATATGACAATAATATTAAACAGGATAGAGAATATCTATTTAGATTAACCACACATATATAAACAGGCAGTAAATATATTTTAGAATCTATCTAATCATGCAGTAGATTTGGTGTTATAAACAAATTAATTTAAGATTATCAATCAATCCATAAAGATTCTAACATATCAAATCAAATCAATTTAAGGTTATCAATCAATCCATGAAGATTCTAACATATCAAATCAAATCAATTTAAGATTATCAATCAATCCATGAAGATTATAACATATCAAATCAAATCAATTTAAGGTTATCAATCAATCCATGAAGATTCTAACATATCAAATCAATTTACATGCAATTTTTTTTTATTCGTTTGCCTTTTAATAAAAAAAATTATATGCATGTGTGTGTATATTTACCAAATATTGAATCTTTATCAACCATATGTATTGTTTTCGTATAAGTATTATACTACAGGACCATGCGTGTAATTACAGCAAACTATATATCTATTTACAACATTATTACATATACAGTCCAGAAATTCAGACAAGTTTCAGTTTAGTCCTTGAGTAATTTACAGAATAGTTTACAGCTTTCAGAAAATTACAAATCAGTACATACGTTTCAGTTTGTAACATATATAGTCTGACAGATGCATATTAAGTATGTTTAATAAACAAAAAATATAACATAGTTCCTGTTTCAGTTTATACAAGTAGCATAAGTTTTTTTTTTTTTTTTTTTTTAAACATACGCATACAGTAGTAACATACCAGCAAGTACAGTAGCATAAACTTTCAATTTCCAAATTTTCTAACATGGCAGTAAATTTTCTAACATGGCAGTAGCATGTAATCATGCAATTCGTGCATCATACAAACATGCAACAGTAAAATCATCATGTCATATAACATATAGCAGTAAAATCATCATGTCATATAAACATGTTGACTTGTACAGTTCAGAAAAATTATATCCGGTACCTTACGCACGTTATGTTGGTGAAGGTCGATATAGCAAAATCCTTAAAAAAATCCGGATAAACCTCAAGGTTTATTTAATCTATAATCCGTACTTCGATCTCCGAGAGCAGTGCTGATAGCGTGTTGTAATACCCTATTAGCTATGTATTTAGGAAGACAGAAGTAGAGAGAGTGGAGAACAGTATCGTCTTTATTAATGAATGAATATGAATGGATGATCAAATACAAGACCCTTAGCCCTCTTTATATAGATAGAGGGATAAGGTTACAAGCCCACATGGGTCCAATAATTAAAAGCCCAAGAGTCCAATAATCTTACAACAAATAGAATTTAAAGAAAATAGTTGGGATCAATCAAAAGTAGTATTTATTAAATTAATTGAACTTTTAATATATAAAAAATTAACATTTTAAGGCAGATACATAAAGCTTTGACAGTTTGGCAGAGAGATTGGCTTTAGGCACGGTATTGTAAAGTAAAATGGAGCTTTGCTATAATTAATTGCATAAATAAATAGGGGTATTTTTGTATTTTTGTAATAAAAATTTTTTTATGGCCCTACAGAAAAGTGTGGCCAAATGCTGGAGCCTATGCTTTATGAGTCTCTAGCCGGCTCTAATGCCTACTACATGCCTGATTATTCAAATAACAATGTATAAGTGTTTTATTAATTAATCCTAATCCGTTAGTGTATCGAGAAGTCGCGTTTTCGGGTAAAGTCTGGGCGCGTTTGATTTTACAAAACTAAAATTTTCATTTAATCAAGTGAAACTATAATTAACAAAGTGTTGGATCAAAATTATTCAACTCATCAAGTGTCAATTGGATTTTTGCCGTTAAGCATTCTCTAATCCAAAATATTAACCATCTTTTTTGAAACTATATTGATGAAATGTACTTGGGAATTAGGATATATATATTAAAGAATCATCTACACATTCACACTTTTTTTTTACTGTTTTAAAATTTAAGATACTTAAGATAAAAATCTAGTTGTTTCCATCTATACAATGTTTTTATTGGATGGTTCTTTGTAATGGCATTGTTGATATCTATGTAAATATTTTAAATCGTAGTATCCTTGTGGTCTAGTCTAGAAGATGCTTAACATTTTGATGATTTTGATATATATATATATATATATTATACGAGCATTATTTTACCGTCAACTACAAAAACTACAAAAGACTTTCTCAACGATTAACAATTTCTTCATATTAGCCACGTTTAGTTATGGTTTTGAAGCTCAACTTTTAACTCAAAACTCATGATTCTCATTGTTTGAAACTCAAACAGTTAGATTAAACCAATCAGACTCCAAACAAATCAACAGGCCGTATTGAAACAAGATTGATACATTTACACGCAATGAATAGAGGTAAATAAAAAAATAATATCCTATGTACCACGGAATGTCCGACACAACATGATGATACGTAGAAACGACAAAATTTTCAAATTTAGTACACGGCGCGGTTAGGACATGAAAAATCGATTATTACAAATATATCATTTACGTACATAGGTATATATATAATATATTTAATTTATAAATAAAAATAAAAATATATTAATTGTAACCGACAAAGTAATAATTACATTTTTTTTATCTAAATGGTTTGTTAATTTGAGAGATAAAATTGTAAAATGTGAAAGTTTAAGGATTTTTTTTAACTACATTTTGTGTACTTCACGTCTTTAAAGTGTCCAGACGTTTTGGGAATTATCAAAGGCGTGCCCATACGACTGTCCAAATGGTCAACGGGTCAATAATTCAACGATGTGAGAATTAAAGTGTTGGATACGTGAAATGGAGTGTCGGAACTCGTGTCGGACACGGACATTCTTTGTCCGACACACGACACTTCAAACATTTCTTAGAGTGTTCGTACATCATATATAATACTATCAAACTTGAGTTACTCGACAATAAATTAAAAAGAAAAACTAGTTCGGTATCCGAAACTCGAAAGGGAAACTGCCTTTTGAAAAGTTCTCATAATACGTAGAAATTTGTAAAAGTAAAAGAGCACAATTCCAGTTAATAGTTACACGATTTATGAATTAATAAAAGTATTTTATTCTGAAGCACTTTTTATATTTATAATTCTACATATTTTTAATCATACACATACGCTATATATTTACAAGCTCCTATTTTTCTCATGTATGTCTAGGCATTGTTTGGTTATATCATTTGATTGACGGGATTAGACAGTAAATACTATCGGCCACAAATAGTGTAAAGTGAAATCGGACTATTATAGTATGAATCGGACTACAACCGATGCATTTTTTGTTTGCTTGCAATATTATGGGGTTCGCAATGTTAGATTAGTCTAATCCCTTGTAATTTTCTAATAAAAAAACAAATTTAAAACATACTCTTAATCCTTACTGCATTATTAATCTCGGGACTACTAATCCCATAACCATAACCATACGAGGCATATGATTAATAGATTAAAAAAAAAACTCTATCTATGGAAAATAATTGTATGCTATGGAAAATAATTGCATTTTAAGATGAAAAGAAGGTACCTAAATAGCTAAAATAATAAAATTTAAAAAGAAGTTTTATATAATCCAAATTAAATGTGATGGTGTAAAATTGTTATATGGCAATTTACGTAGTTATTAAATAAGAAAAAACATTTGAAGTTATTCTTGGAAAAGCTGTATACATGGTGTCGATGGCGGGTTTTCAGAAGCTCTTCTCTTTCTCTTTCTCTCTCTCTCTCTCTCTCTCTCTCTCTCGGAGTTTACAACTCTCTCTCTCTCTTTCAGGACAGTTTTATTTTTTTATATTATTCCCTTTATTGTCTTTTTTGACTTTTACAATATACTTATGTATGTATATATATTTGTGAAATGGAGAAAGACTCTCCCTCTCTCTTCACTTTCTCACTCATTCTTTACAACCCTTTTGGCTATACTCTATTTTCTCAACTGGGTTCTTCTTGTTTTCTACAATACTCACTTTGCCAACTTTGTTTTGGTAATCCTTTTTAATTCCTTGTAGTACATTTTGTTAAGTAATGTAGATACTATATAGCAGTGTTTTAAAAAGCCAAAAATTGGCTAAAGAGTTTTCGCAAGGGCTTTTGTGCTATGCGAAAAGCATAAATAGCGTAAAATTTTAGCGGCCTCAAAAGCGGAAAGACAAGCTTTTTAAGCATTTTTTAAGATATGAATTGAGCTTTTTTTTTTACTACCAAGCGCGACTTTTAAAACACTGCTATATAGTGGGTTTTTTCCCAGGAGATGGTCCTAGTTGGTGTGAATCTTTGGGGTGAATGTGTACATTTTTTCAACCTTGGACATGTTTAACTGCAGATTTTGAAGAAAAAAATGTTGCCCTTATTTTTAGTTGACAAAAAACTGAGTTTATCCATCTTAGTTATTATGGGTTCCTTACGCTAGAAACGTTTAAAAAGCTCAGTTATAAGCTATCAACTGCGTCTAATTAGGAAAAAAATAAGTTGGTAAAGAGTACAACTGCCAATTGTGATATATACGAGTCTATAAAAAGCTGCCATCAAACTAATAAACTTCACTATGTTGTTTTTAAAGAGTGGTGGTTTTGCTATTTTCCCAAATTCCTTTGAGATTGGAGGCATTGAATACTTCTGTCCGAAAACTGTTTCTATATGGAAATTAAGTTGATGGAGGATATATCTATGGTTGACAGGTTTTGAGAAATGATTCGTAGAATTTTTCTTAATTGTCAGGAGCTATGAAAATTTACAAAATTATTAACATTTTAAGACTTCAGTGTTTCCAATTTCGAATCAGTGGAAATAGGAACACTAGCAAAGTAATTGTGAGGGAAAATGCACTATTTTCATTTGGTCTTCAATTTGTATAAAAAGTTTTGAAAAAAAAGATTATCATACTATAATGGAAGATTCAAATTTCATATGCTTTTACATCCCGAATACATTACAATAAGTCTAATGCCATTTGAGGTAGAACTCCTGATACTGATAGATAAAATTTCAATTTAATTTTATCACCCAAATTGTAGTTCTTCCATTTGTTGCTGGATTGGGGCTGAAATTGAGGATTTGCAATGGCCGTGGACAACACAGTTGCCCTTGAAGCTATCAATAAAGAAACTGTTGATCTGGTAATTCATAAATGTTCTGTGTTCTTTTACAATTATGTCATATTCTTATATTGAACGTATGCAACGACTAAACCCTCTTTCTTTTCTAAAAATCTCTGAGGTAATTCGGGTTGAAGTCTTTACGCCAATTAGTCATAGTCATGGTATTGATGAATAGCTGGGAACTAAAAAGGCACCATAGTAGAAAGCACGCCTTTTCTATATATGAATGATTTTCATGTATTGTAAACCATTCTTTTTAATTAGCTTATTTGAGATGTGAGAAATTGCTTCCTTTTTGACAACCTTAATACCATTTCTAAAAAGGTTAGGTGCTTATAGAAATGATTTTCTTTTTCTTCATAGTTCATAAGTTGGTAGATTATGTTTATTCCAATCAATGATCACCTTGCCCTGAGAATGGGATTTAGGCTTAAAATCGTATTGTATCTGCACAGACATTTTCCAATGGTGTTTGGTAAGAACCAAAACTAGTGAATATTGCTGTGGCCTGTGAGGGATATTATTTTACTTCAAAATGAAAAGAGTAAAAATCTATTCAAATATTTGATCAATACAGTCTCCTAATCGTTATGGCAGGAGAACATCCCTATCGCAGAGGTTTTTGAAAATCTGAGATGTACAGAGGAGGGACTCACATCCGAGGAGGTTCAGAAGCGTCTGGAAGTGTTTGGATTCAATAAGCTTGAAGAGAAAAAGGTTTTTATTTTCGTGTACTAAAAGTTTGTGCTACCGCCACTACAAATTTTATAATAGCAGCTACTATCATGAACTCTAAATTTATGTTAACTCAATCGTTATATATCAAATCTTCTAACAGGAAAGCAAAATCTTGAAGTTCCTAGGCTTTATGTGGAATCCTCTTTCTTGGGTTATGGAGGCGGCAGCAATCATGGCTATTGTAACTCCACCCGCGAAAGTAATTACAAATAGTTCTTGAAAACACACACACACACACACATACATGCATTATTTGAAGTGATATTTCTGTTGATTTAGGGTCATAAAGTGGACTACCCTGATTTTCTCGGTGTTTTAATGCTTCTAATAATCAATTCGACAATAAGTTTCATTGAAGAAAATAATGCTGGAAATGCCGCCGCAGCCCTTATGGCTCGGTTGGCTCCAAAAGCTAAGGTTAGTTTCATTTATTAGAATTTATTTTATACCTTGTTCTTATCTTCATTCTATTCGACTTTACTCTTGCTTATTTTTTGTTAAATGAATTGGCATCAGGTTTTACGAGATGGAAAATGGAATGAGGAAGATGCATCTGTGTTGGTACCTGGAGACATAATTAGTATCAAATTAGGGGATATTATTCCAGCCGATGCACGTCTACTCCAAGGAGATCCTCTAAAAATCGATCAGGTACGTACTATTAACTTCTAAATTAATTAATATGATTAGGAAAGAGTGGTTACTAGTTGGTTAAGTATGTTGAATTATTCCGTATCTAAAATTTGAGGTTTCCTTTTTCTTTTTTTCTTTCTGAAAATTGTACTTGAGTTTCTACTTTCTAGCTGCTCCGCAGCTATTTTAAGAATGAATTACGAGCCCTACATTAATAATGATCCCAGCTAGAGCTTCGATAAAGAGCCTATTATTTTTAAAAAGGATAACAAGAAAACAAAGTAAACATTCGGTTCAATTAATAAGCCTTAGAAAGTCTGGGTCAACTCATCTCTACCATTATAACATATTATAGTGTAAGGTCGTGAAATGTCCGTCACGAGTTGTCGAGTTAGGATCGAGTCCTATTCATTTTGAGTTTGGTTTTAAGATGTGATTTCAAAAGAACCAGAACTATATTATATCAGAATAAGATAAAATATTTTAGCATCTGGAATTGAATTTCTGTATATGGTTGTCTTGATAGTGAGTTTTTTTTTTTCTTTCTTTTTTCTTTTCCCTCCTTCTTTTCAGTCTGCTCTTACAGGAGAGTCACTTCCTGTTACCAAACATCCTGATGATGGTGTATATTCGGGTTCAACTTGCAAACAAGGGGAAATAGAAGCCGTTGTTATAGCAACTGGAGTTCACACTTTTTTCGGGAAAGCGGCTCATTTAGTGGAGAATACCACACACGTTGGGCACTTTCAAAAGGTCCGTAATATTAAACATTCCATTCATTTAAGCTATTATATTACAGACTTGAATATTCTCTAGAAACATGCGAAATCAAAATGCCCTGATAAACCAAGTGCGAAAGAGCACCTACTGCTACTTCTCTATCATACTCCTCAAATTTTGCGGTCAGACATCATTGTTTAAGTTTTCCAGGAGTACTTACACAACACACCAGCTTGATTGTTTTTTCATTTATTGGTATCGCTATTTTTTATATTCACAATTAATCAGTATTTGAGAATGTAAGGGGGAAGATTTGGAGAACCAACCAGTTTTATGTTCACAAGTTTGTGGAACTTATAGGGCGGCTTAGGCTATAATGGGAACAAAAAAGAAATCTTGTAATTTTCTCTCTACTTGTAGTAAATTGTGTTTGAGAAAGCTACAAAGGGTGCTCGCATCCAGGAGATATTTTGAACTCTTGTCTCGGTAATGATGTGTTGCTTTTTCATTGGTTAAGGTTTTGACTGCAATTGGAAACTTTTGCATATGCTCAATCGCATTTGGGATGATAATCGAAGTTATTGTCGTAATTGCTCGACGTAGAGATGCTCGAAGTGCTATAGACGACCTTTTGGTTTTACTCATTGGTGGGATCCCAATTGCAATGCCAACAGTTCTGTCTGTTACAATGGCTATTGGTTCCCATCGGTTATCCCAACAGGTAATTTTTTTGTTTGTTTAGTTGATATGAAAACTAACAAAATAAATGGTCATGGTGTAACATTAATTTATAAAACTTGTGTAGGGGGCGATTACAAAAAGGATGACTGCTATTGAGGAATTAGCAGGAATGGATGTATTATGCAGTGATAAAACGGGAACTCTGACTCTCAACAAACTGACAGTTGATCAAAATTTGATTGAGGTGTAATTTTAATTCCTTAACTGCCACTTCAATTGGCTGATTATTGAAATATAATGATTAGGAAGCTATGAAATAAACTGGTGAGCTGTTGATATATAAGGTTTTGTTGCTTTCATGTGTGGAACTCATCAGAACTAGTTTCAGCTTTACCAGAAAACAAGTTTTTCAATGAAATATCAACATTGTGAAATTCATTCAGTCTTCCATTTTGATACAGGTTTTTACTAAAGATGTTTACAAGGAAACTGTAGTGTTAATGGCTGCTAGAGCCTCAAGGCTAGAGAACCAAGATGCTATTGATACAGCTATCGTTTCTATGTTGGACGATCCCAAAGAGGTAAAACGTCTTACCTTTAACCTTTAAATTTTTATTTTAAAAAACATTGAGCTTCTTTCTGTAGCATTTACCATGTTCTGTGGCATAAGAACGGCATACATAATTTGTACATGGTGTAAGCAGTTGATATGCATATGCACTTTTTTGTTGTGGTCCGACAGAAAGAGTTCTTTATGGAAGATTAAAATGTAATTTGATTTGTTGTGTGTTTAACAAATTAAAAATCTGATAAGCTGACTGAATGCATATATAGTTTGATATCTTCTGATCATGTTAATGGAATCTCTTTCCTTCTATTTAGGCACGCGCTGGAATTACAGAAGTTCATTTTCTTCCGTTTAATCCAACGGACAAGAGGACAGCACTCACATATCTTGACAAAGATGGTAAAATGCACAGAGTTAGCAAAGGTGCACCAGAACAGGTAGAATTTCATTTGAAAAGACTTGAAATATTGCATTACTCTATCACGTTTGTCTTTTATGTCTTTTCATTAACCACCCGTACGACTTACTGTTAAAAAATTCGTAATTTCTGTACAATCTGTTAAGTTTTATTTTTCTTGTTTTATATGATAGATTCTTAATTTAGCATGGAACAAATCAGAAATTGAGAAAAAGGTACATGATGTCATTGACAACTTCGCAGAGCGTGGTCTTCGATCTCTTGGTGTTGCTCGTCAGGTAATCAAGTTTGTACTTACTTCAAATCTCAATCTAAGTTGATTGCTGACAGCCTTTCATGAGTGTTTTATTTTTCTTGATAATTTGCATATATGTTTTGGTAAAAATAACAGCAAGTGCCTTCTGGTTCTAAAGAAAGTGCTGGCGGACCATGGGAATTTATTGGTCTTCTCCCTCTATTTGATCCACCTCGCCATGATAGTGCCGAAACAATTCGAAGGGCTTTGGACCTTGGAGTGAGTGTTAAGATGATTACAGGTAACTGCATTATATTTAATTATCTACTTACTTTGGTTTTTAAAAGATTTTCAATGCAGCTAAATATTTCTCTGATTATTAATCGACCATATAATTAATGTTAAGGGTTCTCTTTTTTCCTATCAGAGGGTCTATGCCTTTTTCAAGTTTTGGGAATAACGAGGTTAAGTACTATGTAGTACATTAACTTATCATCATATATCGATTTTGTTGACCAATCAATGAGGGTTAGCGATTGGTAGACTAGACTGGCATGGTTTTTTGCTTATGTACCCTAGATAAGTAGAAAGCTATTCTTTGGCCGCTAAAATAGATATACTGCGATAAGGTATGTGTAAAAAAGCGTAATTTTTTTTGGGGATAGAATAGTGTATAAATATTTGGTCTTCTTAACTAACCAGTAACCAAACCTATGAACTTTAATCTTGTTGGTACTCTTAAGTCTAGCAAGTCGTTAAGAAATAAGTTAGTGCTCTAATCGCCAAATTTTGTGTAAGTTGGTCTGCAGAGTCGAAATCAGGTAATATGCTAGGGTACAAAACTGTTATCAATTTCAACTAATATATAATATTCAAAGAAAACTTCAGCTAATATATATCTTATTTATGATTTACCAAAATTAACCATTGACGGTGCTTCTAGTTTCCATATTCCAGGAGTTTATTTCTCTTCAAAGTTCCAGAAAAACTTAGTCAGTTAGATGTTAAAATTTGAAGGACATACAATTCTTTGGAATATTTCAGGTGATCAGCTGGCTATTGGTAAGGAAACGGGGAGAAGGCTTGGAATGGGGACTAACATGTATCCTTCATCGTGTTTACTTGGCGATCACAAGGACGAGTCCATTGCATCCCTGCCAGTCGAAGAGCTTATTGAAAAAGCTGATGGTTTTGCTGGAGTATTTCCTGGTAATTTTTTGGGTTTTGAAGTATAAAATGTATCTTTTTCTGCGTTCTTAAAAGTTTTAGTGAAAACAGTAACATGAACTTTGCAGTTTAACTGGATTCAGATCTGGAGACTGAAACTTTCTATTATTTCTTCGTTTTCATGCTATTTTGATAATGTGTAGACGTTAAGATTAACAATAACATACTTTTTCAGCTCCAACGCCTGGGGTTTCTCCAGATAATTTGTAAAAAGTTGATCGCTTAACAAACTACAAAGTTCTGTTTCTGAAATAAAAGAACGACGTTCTACTGCTATATCTTAATAGACCTTACATTCTCTGCTCATTTTCTTTCAGAAGTTTAAAACAAGAAAAAATGATTTTTATAGAATTGCCATGTTTTTCTTCTAGGAATCAGCGCACCTGGGTTCTCTTAAAAGAAAAATAGTTTCAAGCAGAACTTGAGAGTTGAAACTAGTTCGTAAATGACATTCAGATATTTTACTCTCTTTGTTTCAAATTAAGTGTCATCCCATCTTATTATGTTACAAATTTAGTGTTCAATGTTCACTTTCTAAAAAATGGAAAAGTTTATCATGTAACCTTTTACTTCGGCTAGTCCTTTCTATTCATTTTATCATTTGACAGCCATAGAGTATAGATATAATGGAAATTAGTTCAAAAATAGTGTAATTATGATGATTCCTTACAAATCTGGAATCCCCACGGTGGACACTTATTTTGTCAGAGCTAGAAAACATTTGTCAGAATTGGAAGTAAACCGCTGATAATCCCGTGTGTTTATGAATCTACTCCTTACCTACAGAGCACAAGTACGAGATAGTGAAGATATTGCAAGGTAGAAAACACATATGTGGGATGACTGGTGATGGAGTAAATGACGCTCCTGCACTTAAAAGGGCCGATATTGGTATTGCTGTTGCTGATGCCACAGATGCTGCTCGTAGTGCTTCTGATATTGTTTTGACCGAGCCCGGTTTGAGTGTTATCATTAGCGCCGTTTTAACTAGTCGGGCAATATTTCAGAGGATGAAAAATTATACAGTAAGATGATGTCTTTTACATCTTTCAAAGTTTTATTGTGCTTTAGAGAAAGTAAAAACTTTAGGGTTTCACCTTTTTAAGAAATCCTGATTGAGATAAATTTTTTAGATTTGTGTGACATAAATACACTCATATCTGGAGAACCTTTTTGAAAAGGATTGCGGGGTGTCCTATGTTAAACTGACAAACTGAAAGAAATGTTTTATCTTTTTTGTTTTGTTGAAATACCGAAAGAAACTTCTATGATTTTTCTTTTTCCTGAAACTTCATACTCTACCTTTTTCTTTTCCTTTTAAACTCATGCCAATAAATTCTTTGGAAAACTGTTCCTAAGAATCTCACAGGTTTCTGTGTCTTTGTGAAAAACATGAAGTCTGGCTTGATTGGTTGCAGGTTTTAAGCTCCTATTTTTTTATTCTTTGCTGTAATCTGGACTGGATTCGGATTGTTAGCTTAAAAGCTGAGCTTTTCTGGCTTGAAAAAGTTAAAAGCTTTAAGCTGGATGAACCCTTTTATTTTTCCTTTTAATACTCTACCTTTTTCTTTTCCTTTTAAACTCATGCCAATAAATTCTTTGGAAAACTGTTCCTAAGAATCTCACAGGTTTCTGTGTCTTTGTGAAAAACATGAAGTCTGTCTTGATTGGTTGCAGGTTTTAAGCTCCTATTTTTTTATTCTTTGCTGTAATCTGGACTGGATTCGGATTGTTAGCTTAAAAGCTGAGCTTTTCTGGCTTGAAAAAGTTAAAAGCTTTAAGCTGGATGAACCCTTTTATTTTTCTTAACCTTGAAAATACAGCTTCATCCCAAAAAAGCTGCAACACAAGAAAGCCTAGAGGAGAACCATACTAAATTGATTTGCGAGGTTTCTTTAGTAAAATTATAGAACAGAGAGGAACTTTTATGATTTTTTTTTGTTAAAACTTCTTACCCTACATTTTTTTGGTTATGGAAATTGTCCCGATAACTTCTTCTGCAATATCGTCTTAAAGAACCTCACCAAACAAATAGTTTGCAATCCTGTTGATATTCTTTTTTATTTTTTATTCTTCAGATATATGCTGTCTCGATAACCATACGTATTGTGGTAAGTTCTTTCTTGTAGTCACCGTATTTTAATCTAGATTCAAAACATTTAAGGCTTACAGGAAAAGATTTGAAAAATCTAATTTCTGATATGGCATTTTTCAACAGCTGGGCTTTATGTTGCTATCATGCATTTGGGAGTTCAACTTTCCACCTTTCATGGTTCTGGTGATTGCTATACTCAATGATGGTATGCACTCCTCCACAAGTCCTTTAATCTTGTCTTGTCTTGTGTTTTTTTTCCCTTCTTTACATTTACTTTTTCTTGATCCAGTCGTTTTTTTTGTCTTTAGGTACTATAATGACGATCTCTAAAGATAGGGTTAAGCCTTCGCCTCTACCCGACAGTTGGAAACTCAGTGAAATCTTCGCAACCGGAATTGTCATAGGCTGCTATCTTGCTCTGATGACTGTCCTCTTTTTCTACACCGCTTATGAAACCAGTTTCTTTGCGGTACTGCAACTTCTGTTTCAGTTTTACCTGTTTATTTTTACAAAAATATGTTTTCTTTGTTCAGAATTGAAGAAGCTACATTTTACATGTAGCCTATGTTTTAGTAGTTACAGAGCCATAGAGACCATATAGCATCTAAATTATGCAGGAGACTAACTACTACCAATTTTTATTTCTCAAAAAAAGAAAAACGATTTTTCACTTGTGCTTTGCTATCAATTCATTTCATTCCATTTTGACTGTTTTGCATAACCAAACAAAATATAAGGAAAAAGAAAACGTAATTTTTCAATGTAGTCTGCTTATAATTGTCATACAACATAGGCCTTGTTCGCTTGTACGCTTGCAGCTAAGAAGAGAAATTTGTTTGTTGCCTTTTGCTTTAATCAGGATTGCATTTCAGTAACCAGCGCTTTTCTGATTTTTTCCTGAAAGAGATAGAAGCTTTAAGTTTTATGAACCTAGTTTTTTTCCCAATCTCAAAAAACCGAGCTTAAATGCCTCAGAATCTGCAACCAGGTAAGCCCTATAGTACTCATGTTATGCAGTGTTAAAAGTAACTGAAATCTACACTTCATCAGTTTTAAATATCTAATGTCAAAGATTTCCCTTATAGAAGTTTCATCTTTCTTTTATTCCTCAGAAGCATTTCCACGTTGAAGATTTCAACAAGAACTTATACGATCTCACCAACAAGAAAGTATCAGATGAGCTTAATTCAAAGCTAGCATCTGCTATTTATCTCCAGGTCAGCATCATCAGCCAGGCATTAATTTTTGTTACACGCTCTAGAGGCTGGTCGTTTATGGAAAGACCCGGTTCTCTTCTCATGGCTGCCTTTGTTATTGCTCAACTGGTACGTAAGTTAAAAGCTTGCTAGACTATTTTGGTTAATTTCTTGGTGATTTGGAAATTGAAAAAATGTCTCATTAGTTCTGTAAGTCCTTTTTAGCCAAAACATGATCTCAATTTTTTTTTGCTTTCGGGTGTATACGGGTCAGGTAGGTCTTAGAACTTTGGAAACTTTTGTTCACTTTTTAAATCTGATAAATGAGCTCGGAATTTACTGTCAAGGTAAATGATTTAGAAAAAAAAGTTATCAACTTCTTCAGTGTTTCTGGGTCTATCAGTCTATTTTAGTTCTATGTTCTGTAAAGACTAACTGATTAAGAAATATGAGTTATCAACTGTGTTTTTTGCTATCCTTCTTGTATCCATGTCATCATTAATAAATAGGCATTTCCCCTTTTAGAAAGGAACTTTAATAAGTAGGCTTAGGAGTTTCAAACTAGAACCATTTTGATTTTATACTTTCATCTAATAAGCTATATTTTCATGCTTATTGTTCGTCGCCTTAAGAATTTTAGGTTTGAGCCTTTTTTCTTGTCATTTTGGTCCAGTAAGTCAAGACTCAAAAGTAATACTTCATGTTTTGTTAAATTTGAACCTCTGTTTTTAAACAAATTGTGATTTTCTCTTTGCAGGTTGCAACTTTAATATCTGCAGAGGCAACTTGGAAATCTATTAAAATTGCAAGAATTGGGTGGGGCTGGACAGGTGTTATTTGGCTATTTAGCATTATTTCGTATTTACTGCTTGATCCTATCAAGTTTGCTGTACATTATGCTCTCAGTGGAAGAGCCTGGAATCTAATACTAAATCAAAAGGTGAGAGAAAGAAGGACATTTTAACAGCACCTAATATCGCCACATTTTTCACTTAAACACTTGTACTCATGGGTTATTTGATTGCAGCTTTAATGCTAAGTTCTTTTTTTGTCTTATAAGGTGTAGTCTATTTGGCTGGTCAGCTTAATAGTTCTTTTAGTTGTTATCTGCTATTAATATGCGAGAAGCTTTTAGCTAGATGATCCTCACTTTTTTTCAGTCACAGATAAGCTTGTTTATTTGCTTAAAGGATGCTGTCAAAGCTCTAGCAAGCAGTGTTACCGTTAAATAGAATGTTTTCATCTTTTGAGTGGTTCATTCAATGAACGCTCCAAAGTTTGTAGAAGGAAAATTCCTAAAGAAAACCTCACATTTGGTTAAAATGTGCTGTATAAATGAGCAAATAAAGTTCAATAGCTGTTATATAGATTACAGAATCTAGGTTTGTGAAGTGAAATATGTGCGGAAGGTCGAAGGGTGAAGGGCTGAAGTGTACCTTTTTATTTCCTTTACACGCTTTCTATTATTTCGTCGAAAATAGTAAATAAGTTCAAAAGTGAAACTTATACATCCACAATTTACAAGTATCTGAATGTTCTTAACCTTTTTTTTACTATATTTTTTCTCCGTTGGATTTTTTGTAGACGGCTTTCAATACCCAAAAGGACTTTGGTAAAGAAGCGCGGGAGGCTGCATGGGCAACTCAACAACGTACACTTCATGGTCTTCAATCTATAGATACAAAATCGGCCGGTGAAAGACACGCTTTTGGAGATATCAGTGTCATGGCTGAAGAAGCAAAAAGACGTGCCGAAATCGCTAGGTTTATCTCTCTTTATCCTTTTCTCTTCGGTAGAATATACTTCATTATTTAAAGATTGGTCTTGTTTAATTGCAGCTTATAATATCAGTTTTTCTTGTTTTGCTTAAAATCGGGACTGCATTTGGTTGTCTGGTTTAAAGACTGAGCTTTTCTTATTTTATTGACCTGAAGAAAAAAGAGCTAGGAGCTTCAAGCTGGATGAAATTAGCGTTCTTGTGAAGCTCGAAATCTCCATCTTTTTTACTTAAAAACTTTAAATAAGCAAGTCCCATTGTGTAAAGACTTGAAAAAAGAAGTTCCGTTCTAATAAAATGATACATGTTCTGGTACTGTTGTGCATTGGACTAACTAACTTTATAGTTTATACTGTTATTCAAGCAATTGAGGTGTATATAAATAAGCTAGAAATGAAATGGACCAACCCAATATTTTTTTGTGGTTCGAGAAAGTAACTAAATTGTTTGCTTAAAGCTCTAACAAAACAACCGCTAAATATTACGTACTCCTTTTCTCGCTTACGTTTTTTGCAGATTAAGAGAGATCCGTACTTTAAAAGGCAGGGTTGAGTCGATAAAGAAGCTAAGGGGATTGGACATTGATGTCAACCCTCACTACACCCTTTGAGCTACAATTTTTTTGTATTTATTTTCATTTCTGTTGTTTTGACATCGGGACCTTTTGGAATTTTTGGTCTCTTTTCTTACAAGTGTAACCTTTTTCATTGATGCTTATTACTCCATTACTTAGGAACCATCAATAACAGCTTTGTATTTGTCGTTTTCATGTTGTCAAAACTCCACATACTAATTAATCTGTCGTTTGAAGGCTAATTCTTATTCTTGTCAGCAAATATATTTAAGCTTAAGTTCATTAAGTAGCTGGTTTATGACTTCTCAATAATTATCATGCCACATATAGCGTCACGGCTGGGCAAAAAATACGTAAACCAAGTGCTGGAAAAAATTCCCGAAAACCCGCACCCGACCCGAAAATTTCCGATCCGAAAACTTCGGGTTTTCTCCCGACCCGACATACTTCGGGATCGGGTGGTGATTTTGACTTTCCTCGGGTGTTTCGACCCGACCCGAATTTTAAAAAAAATCTAATTTTATATTATATATATATATATATGTATAATATAAGTATATAACATGGATAATTGTGAACTTATTAATTAAAATTATTAAACACATTGATATACTAAATAAACTCTTCACTTCCTTTTACCTCTTTTAACTCCTCCACTTTACGTCTCTCTCTTCCCTGGTAGTGTACACTTTCAACCATATCTATTGCACAAATAAAGTTGCATGCTACTTCGTATTTGTTTTTTCTACACCGCTTGTGAAAACTTTATCCCAGGTAAGTAATATCAATGCAACAATACCTTTTTTATACTTGCGATTCAAATCTGATAGTTCATTCTTCTATTTCAAGTCATGTGTTAGCAACAAAAAAGGAAAAATAAAAAGATAAACATAACATTAAGTAATAAATATCAATGCATTAAGAAACTATTGTGTTTTACAACCGTACATAATTTTTAAATATGTGATTTTTACTTCACGTAAATTTCATTATTGCAATGATTAGTACCAAACTGTGAAATACTCATTCATTCTGAAAACTCTAACAACATTGTATTGAGTAAAAAAAATATGGTTAAAAAAATATATTTTGGTGTTTGGAATTACAAATTGAGTTATACACTGGTGATTCATCTTGCTTAAAATAAAAAAACTAAACATTACATCTGTATCGAAACAGCACCCTGTAATTTTACAAAACCTTGTTATTAAGTATGAGAATTAACCAAGTTTTTGTTTTTTTCCCTCCCTTTATTCTTGTTCTAAAATACTAATAACAGATTATTTTTTAGGTTCACCCACATAAGCTATGGGACCATTTCGATCGAAGCAAGTGAAGACAACGGTTTATATCATTGTATTTTTCTTTTATTGGCAGTGTGGATTAATGAAACTTTTAAATTATTAGATTATGCTATATGTTTAATCATTTTGTGAGTTTGGGACCATTTTTATTTTATTTTATGGTTTAATGATGAGTCGTATTTTATGATTTTGGGACATTCCGGCTTATAAGATAGTGTGGTTATGACTTTTTTTAGTCTTTCATGTCTCATTTTCTCTATAATTTCATTGACTGTATGTTGTAGTTGTACATAGTTAGTGCTAATATTTAGATTATGTAACAAAAAATTCGACTCATATTCAAGTCGGGATAATCGGGACCCGACCCAACGGAATCCTGAAAATTCGGGTCCCGACAAAAGTAATCGGGTCGAGATACGGGTTGAGTGTTTACGGGTCGGGTTCCGACCCTAATCCACCCCAACGTAAACCGAACCAGTAACCCAACCCGTACGGATTTGGACGGTTTGAGTGTCAAAAAAAAATCAATCTGTTATATATTTTTTTGCAGGTTGGGGTTTTCAAACCACGGGTTAATCCGTCACAACCCATTTCAACCCGCAAATATAATATATACATTGCGTGTATTTCAATACATCAACTTTCCACTCTTGTTATATTTTAATTTTGTTACTTGTTTGCGAATGTTGTAAACGTATTTTAATTGGTTTTACTTTGTATTTCTCTTTGAAATATTCAATTTATTTTAAAATTTAGTTTTATTATGCAAACTATGATATACAAATGACCAAAATAAAAATTTAAGAATCAACTCAAAACCAAACCGTCCGAACCCGCAATTTATTTTGCGGATTAGGTTGATTTGGGTTGATATTTTAATTGTAACGGGTTGGGTTTGGTTGGATTGGATTGAAATTTAAATTTTACCAACTCGTCTCAGTTCGGCCGTGATTTTTTTTACGTCTCAGTTACGGGTTGTATTAGAGGATCGAAGTCAATCCATCTAAGTATCCCACCGCTATTATTTAAGGGTTGTTTACATTTGTATGCCACTTTTGTAATACATGGGTGTGTTGCGTTTTTTTCTAACTAGTACCGTATTTTATTTTGGAAAAACTACATAAAGCCATTCTTGGCTAATCCAAAAAGGAGGAGGAGATATTTTGGAAGCGCTTCCATCGGTACACTATATTAGTATAGTGTACCTTTTTTAACGCCGAAAGAATTATGTTATATTTTGAAATCAGCACTTTGAATAATACTTTTTGATCTTATAAATGTGCATAAGTAAACGAATTGTAACAATCCTTGTAAACTATTAATTTTTCCATTGCATAAATGCTTGTTTACTATTTTTGTCTGTTATTATTTTCCATATTTTCCCCCGGGAAAACTTTATTCCTAGTTGGTTTTGGGAATACCGCGTAGTTGTACTTGTCACCGACCAATAATTGGGAAATGTTTTCACACATTGCCAAAAAAAATAGTTCTAAAAACGGCCCAATAGTGTAATTCAGTTTCAATCTGGTCCTCTATTTTTAATGGAAAGGATACTGGTCCGCTAGGTTTGCAAATGTCAAATTAATGATCCATTTTTTGGACTCAAAATCATTTCAAGTAAGCAATATATATGTATTTAAAAGTAAATTAGTCTATGGATATGCAATTTATATCAAATCCGAAGTAGATCATTCTTTAGGATTTTACATTAGAAAACTGTCAAAGCGACCAAATCGATTTCTTAAAAAGTAACGTTTTACTGACCCTAAAATCTTGTAAACAGACCTTATCTATCAACCTAGAGGCGACCCAAGAAACAGTCTAATAAGGCTAAAACATTGGGCAAAGAAAGACCAATTTTTTTTAAGGGCAATTTTGCAGTATGAGTTAATTTTAAAATAATTATATACAATGTTATAAATGTATGTGGTGCCTAAAATCTTGTAAACATACCTTATCTATCAACCTAGAGGCGTCCCAAGAAATAGTCTAATAAGGCTAAAACATTGGGCAAAGAAAGCCCAATTTTTTTTAAGGACAATTTTGCAGTATGAGTTAATTTTAAAATAATTATATACAATGTTATAAATGTATGTGGTGGACTGGTTAATGATAAATCACTTAATGGTAGTCTACACAAATGGTTAAGGGTTCAATCACCCTTGTCATCGAATTTTAATTCTTTTATATAAAAAAATCACAATTTGGGGCAATTACTTTTTTTGAGTCTCGGACAACCTTCGATAGCAGGCCGGCACTGATACGGCCTACTGCCGGCACTGATACGGCCTACTCCATTTAGAATTAAATTTCAAAATATGAACCAAATACAAGTAACAGAAGAATTTTCCCGGAATTATTGTTCGAACCTAGCGTGGGTCTGTGAGTAGCTAACACGATTCTATTTGTTTATAGAGGGACTGATTCTGTAACTTATTTAAAATTTGGAAATTATCATAGTTCAAGTGAAATTACGGGGAAAGAAAGTCTAGTAATGTAATTTCGTAACCAACACGTGACAATATACTAAACTGGTAATATTAGTGTTTTTTATTTTATTTTCCTTTTTTGGATTTTTGTAACAAACTTTATATAAAAAGGCGCCCTTGAACTGAAATCCTCAAACAAAACATTGCTCTCTTTTGTGTACACTCACTCATTAGTTTAAACGTTACACAATATCTCACTTTCCTATTTACTGCCTTATTTCAGGCCACAAATTTAGATTTCCAAATAATAATTACAAATATCCCCATAAAACATACCTTTTGATACCCTTTCCTTTTTATGAACTAAACTTGTCTTCTGTTCACCATTGTTAATTAACCAGTCTTGTTCATTCCGTGTTGGTGAAGATTCTTAAGCCAAAAAAAAACAAAAAAAATAAAATTTTGTTAACTTCATCACCGTGCACTAATATATACTCCAAAATTTTGTTGGAGTATAGAATATTACAGAGGCAGAATACTTGGGATGGAGTTGAAAATGTTGGATTTTAGAGCTGTTTCTTTGTATTCTCAGATAGGTAGTGGATCATATAAACTTTTTTTCACTCCTTTTTTAAACTCAAGGCTGGTATCTGGTTCCCAGTTTTGTTCTTACCCAGGTACTTCTTTTTTCTTTTAAATTAGTAGTAACTTTTTTTTCTTCAGTTCTTGAATTAGTTTTAGAAGTGTATTTGTCTCTGTATGATGAAAGAACATAGTATTTTCCTTTGTTTTAGCATCGCTTTTAGAGTATTATTAGAATTTTGAGTAAATTGCCCAATCTTATTTTTTTAAAGAATGGGCCAACTTTCAAATAATTGTATCGGTTAAAACAATTTTAAAACAATTTTAATTCGGTTGCTTGCTCTACTTGAAAAAAAAATCCATCCTTAAGGAAATTAACAAGACAGCTTGTTTGTTTTATTAAATCTGCAGCCCGAAAAGGCCAAAATGAAGATGTCCAAATTCATTTCGAAGTTTTTTTATTCATGTTCTGTTGTTTTCCTGTTTGACTGAATGTCCACTTGATTTTTCAGCAAGTGCAAAAACATGTAATTTGAGTATTTCGAACAAGGGAATAAGTTCAACTGGCCAAGGAAATTTTGCAACAGAGTCATTTGATTATCAAGCGAACGGAGTAAATGGTGCCACGTCAGCAATGTTCTCCAGGGGAATAAGTGTACTTGAGTCTTATGATGATGAATATGGGGGTGTTATTGTAAAACCTGAAAAATTACCGTCTAATCCGAATAAATTTGCCTCAAGACTTTGGATTTCCTTGGCTCACTGGAAAACCAAGGTAATTATCAAGTAGAGCTGGCTGGTTGCAATTTTTCGAGTTAACTTAAGTTTATTTCTTGGTGTATAAAAATTGCAAGACATTCTGTTGGTCAATTGTTCATTTGCTTTGGATCATAATTTTGTTGGAAAAACCATGAAACCATGCTGTTTTCCGAATTGGTCACGAGTCCAAAATTTTGGTCAAATTTCATGTGAAAAATCTAAAATTTAGACTCCGTACTCAAATGGTTTGAGTAGCTTGTATGACAAGCTTCGAAACGGTATATCGCATGACCTATTCGGTAAATGGGTGTGAATGGAAATTGGCTCCGAAGTTGGACCATGGAGAGACGAAATCTGGAATTTTGGGAGAGGAAGTGGGAAATCAAATGGATGGGTAAGCCACCCAAATGATTATCCCAAATCAAAGAGCAAAAACTATTTTGAATAGTTTATATACATATGCACCACTAGAGAGTGGTAATAGTGTGTAGACTCATAGGTGTGTGTATGCAAGTGTAGCACACACGTGCGCGCTCGCTCGGTCTTGGGGTCGGGACTCAGGCACGGGACTCGGGAATATTCCGGTTCAGGTTCTGGTTCCAAGAAAGTTTGAGAGAATAATAACAAAACAGTCCCAAAAATTCTAGCAAGCTTGTAACTGATGCAATTAAATAAGAATAATTGCATCATTAATTCAGTAGTTTCGAATGCTGAATTAAGTGACCATTATGGTTGAGATTTCAGGTTAGCCTATAAATAGGCAGCTCTCCCCCACTCTCTAAACACACTTTTTCTCATAGCATATTAGAAAAAGAGAGAACCACCCACCAACAGCTCGACCTTGACTCGTCGCCAGTTTCCGACGAGTCATCCGAGATGTTGTACCTTGGGATCGAAGCGTCAACGCAACGAGAAACCTTAAGGTGGTTGAGCGAATATCGATTAAGGACAGACTGTTTACAGTCGCCTCGTCTTTTAAATTCTGCAATTTATATTTTTGTCTTTTCAATTCTGTAATTTTATTTCAGTATTTTAATTTGCTGTACTTAGTTGTAGTTTTCAATTCTGTTTTTAGCTTTCTGTAATTTCTTTAAAGTACTGTTTTATTCTGTAATTTTAATTCTGTAATTAGAATAGTTTCAATTCAGTCTTGTATTTTCTATTTCAATCAGAACAATCCGACTGTTAAGTTTATACTTTCCAGTTTGGCAGTTTCTATTTATTGCAATTCAATATATCAGATTATTAGTTGATAATAATCTGAATAACGTTTGCTTTAATTTATTTTCAGTACATACATGTTGTAATCTGTAATTTCAGTTTCAATTCTGAATTAATAAAAATTACACTGGTTTTTGAGTATTTCTTTTTTAGTCCTTTATTATTGTTTAATTGTTATTTCGTACACGGAAACCAACATTCTTAACCGATATTCTGATGATTCTTTCGTGTATTAATTAATACAATTATTTATTTTATAAGGAATAATGGTTTTTTATTTTCAATTCTAAATCATATTAGAATTTGAATTGCAAAGAAAAATTCCAAACAGTTTAATTTTTGTTTTAAGAATCTTGTTGATATCAACCGTATTAGTATTCAATAAGAATCGTTTTAATCCTTTCGATATCAACGGTATTGGTATTCAAAAAGAAACCGTTTAATTTTCTTTTGTTGTTTTAAATAAACTTCTTTTACAAACCCAAATTTCAGTTTTATTGTTTTGTTTATAGAATTTATTGTACACGTATCTCATATGTTTATTGTGTTGTCGTTTCAGATGACAAGCACTTCGCCCATTGAGTTGCCTGTCGGGAGTGAGCATGACCCAGTGGTTGGTGGAACTATCCATAACACTGGGGGCGATGCGAATGTGTGGGCTAACGCCGATGACGTAGCTGCAGCGGCTGAGGCAGCCGCGGCTACAGCAACGGCAGATGTTACGGCCAAAGATGAGGTTGTGGTCGAAGCAGCGGCTACGGCCAAGGCCGCGGCCAAGGCTGCGGCTAGAGCCAAGGCTGCGGCCAAGGGCAAGGCACCGATGTATTCGTCTGTGCCTATTTTGCCTACTTCTCATCTGGAGAAACCGGAAAAATTCAGGGGAGACAACTTCAAACGTTGGCAGCAAAAGATGCTGTTTTATCTCACCACCCTGAATCTGACCAGGTTTCTTAAGGAGACTGCTCCCGTCCTAAGCGAGGACGATCTGGACGAGCAGTCATTCACTGCGGTTGAGGCATGGAGACATGCCGACTACCTATGCAAGAACTATGTCCTGTGTGCTCTAGATGACACGTTGTTCAGTGTTTTCGAGCCCAAAGCTACTGCAAAGGAGCTGTGGGAACTCTCAAAAACAAGTACAAAGTGAATAACGCTGGCACAAAGAGATTTGTTGTCACGGACTTTCATGAGTACCGTATGACTAACAGTAGGGGTGTCATGGAGCAAGTTGAGGAGCTCCAACTCATTTACCATCGCCTTGAGGCTGAGGGGCTAGTGATTAATGAGCCTTTCCAGGTGGCACTCATGATTGAGAAATTGCCACCATCTTGGAAAGACTTTCCAAGTTGAGGTGAGCAACCGTCGCTCCATAAGGAGAGTCGGTGGTGCTAACATCTCGATGGAAAAGTCCAATGTGGTCGAAAGCTCCAACGTCAAGCGGAAACTTTTTAACAACAGAGGCAGTACTGTTGTCGCAAAGAAATTTGCGGGAACCTGCTTTGTATGTAACAGGACCGGCCATCGTGCCGTTCAGGCTCTGAAGAGGAAAGCTCCAGCTCAGGCACATCTGACCGAGGGAGGAGAGATGATGACCACTTCACTGTTGTGGTCTCTGAGGTGAATCTCGTGGGGAGCAACCCCAAAGAGTAGTGGCTGGATACCGGCGCCACAAGCCACATCTGTTCTAACCGGTGGATGTTTAAGACCTACGAGGCGGTAGAGGGAGAAAGCTGCTTCATGGAGAATTTTGCTACTTCCAAGGTGGAAGGAAAAGAAACGGTGGTGATGAACATGACCTCTGGAAAAGAGCTGAGTTTGACAGAGGTGCTCCATGTTCCGGATATCCATAAGAATCTGGTATCCGGATCTGTGATGGTGAAGAACGGGTTCAAACTGGTTTTTCAATCTGATAAAATTGTAATCACAAAAAATGGTGTCTATGTAGGTCGTGGCTATATGACCAACGACATGTTTAAGTTAAACGTAGGGACACCTGCTCCCAATAAAGGTGCTAAAGTTGAGGCTAGCACAAGTAATGTAATGACGGTTGCCCAAGAGGCCAATAATAAGAATTCTAATTTTGCTTATTTCTTTGAGTCATTTCATTTGTAGCATGGTAGATTAGGTCACGTGAATTATAATTCGTTAAAAAAATTAATATCACTAAAACTAATACCAAATTTTGTCTTTAATAAGCAACACAAATGTGAGATATGTGTCGAGGCAAAATTAACGAAATCATCGTTTCAACATGTTGAACGAGAAAGTGAACATCTAGGTCTAATACACACGGATGTATGTGACTTAAAGTTTATACAAACACAAGTAGGGAAAAAGTAATTTATCACATTTATAGATGATTGTACTAAATACTGTTATGTTTACTTAATGAGAAGTAAATACGAAACAGTAGAGAAATTCGCTCTTTATAACATTGAGAAGTGATAGAGGTGGTGAATTTGAATCACCATTTGAGCAAATATGCGCTGAAAGCGGCATTATACATCAAACCACCGCCCCATACACTCCCGAGCAAAATGGGGTTGTCGAGCGTAAAAACAGAACACTAAAGGAAATGATGAATGATATGCTAATCAGTTCTGGGTTACCCCAGAACATGTGGGGGGAAGCGATACTTTCCGCAAACTATGTTTTAAAAAAGTTACCACATAAGAAGCGAGATAAGACTCCATATGAATTATGGAAAGGTCATCAACCCAGTTATAAGAACCTGCGGGTTTGGGGTTGTCTCGCAAATGTCCTAGTTCCCAATCCTAAGAGGATGAGAATTGGTCCTAAAATGGTGGACTGTGTGTTCATCGGATATGCACATAATAGTAGTGCATATCGGTTTCTCGTACACAAGTCGGAAAATCCCGATGTGCACGTAGATACGTATATGAAAAGTCGAGAGGCCTCTTTCTTTGAAGATATCTTTCCCCGTAAATTACCTACATCTGTACCAACTCAAGAGTTGAACAATGAAGGAAATGTGGGGGTAAGTGAACCGACAGAGGAAGAGCCTCGGCGTATCAAAAGGGCAAGGAGGGAAACTTATTTTGGACCTGATTTCTTAACCTTCATGGTTGAAGACGAACCGGTGACATATAAACAAGCTATGTCAATACCGGATTCCCAATATTGGGAAGAAGCTATCCAAAATGAGATTGAGTCGATCATGCAAAACCACACTTGAGAACTAGTGGATCTTCCGCCAGGATGTAAGCCTCTAGGTCACAAGTGGATCTTCAAGAGGAAGTTAAGGGTTGATGGCACGATTGAGAAATACAATGCGAGACTTGTAGTAAAAGGCTTCAAGCAAACTGAAGGTGTCGATTATTTTGACGCGTATGCTCTGTCTCCAAGAAAACGTCTATCCGAATTGTCATTACTCTCGCAGCTTTGTTTGATATGGAAATAGATCAAATGGATGTCAAGACGGCGTTTCTAAATGGAGAACTGGAAGAAGAAATTTATATAGAACAACCGGAAGTGTTTGTAGTTCCTGGTAAATAGCACCAAGTGTGCAAACTTGTAAAGTCTCTATATGGACTCAAAAAAGCACCAAAGCAATGGCACGAGAAGTTTGATAGAATTATGCTATCAAACGGTTTTTGCATTAATGAGTGCGATAAATGTGTCTACACTAAAAGAAGTGGAAGAGACTGTGTCGTAGTCTGTGTCTATGTGGATGACATGATTATAATTGGGAGTACTGATAGGATCAGCTCCACAAAGAAAATGTTGTCACAACACTTCGATATGAAGGATCTGGGTATAGCTGATGTAATATTTGGTATGAAGATTACCAAAACATCAGAGGGGTATGACTTGTCACAAAGTCATTATGTTAAACAAATACTAGACAAGTTTGACAAAGGGCAGTAAGGCGATGTCTTGAACCCCAATTGAGTTCAACTGTAACCTGAAAAAGAATTTCGGTAAGAGTGTGAATCAATTGGAGTTCTCTCGGGTCATAGGTAGTCTCATGTATATAATGAATTGCACTAGACCAGACATAGCAAACTCAGTGAGGAGACTGAGTAGGGCAATCCGAACGAGGAACACTGAAAGGCCATCATGAAACTTCTCAGATATATGAGGTTTTCAGCCGATTACGGGCTGCACTATACCAGATATCCAGCGGTACTGGAAGGGTACTCAGATGCCAACTGGATATCAAACTCCAATAGCACCAGATCCACGAGTGGATATGTGTTTATAATGGGAGGAGCTGCTGTGTCTTGGAGATCCTCCAAACAGACGTGTATTGCAAGGTCAGCTATGGAATCTGAATTCATAGCGTTAGACTTAACAACCGATGAGGCAGACCGGCTGAGAAGTCTTTTGGAAGGAATTCCAATGTGGCCAAAACCTGTTCCTGTAATAAGCATGCATTGTGATAGTCAATCAACTATTGCGCGGGCTCAGGATCATATGTATAATGGAAAGTCTCGACATATACATCGGAGACATAAATCCGTAAGAGAATTGTTATCCAACGGTGTGGTATACTTAGATTTTGTAAGATCAAAGGAAAACATAGCAGATTCATTAACAAAAGGCTTGACTCAAGTAGGAGTCGAGGCATCATCGAACGGAATGGGATTAAAGCCCATTAAATTAGTGGCTCCCCCATAGGCAACCCAACCTAAACGGAATCTTTCCTGCTAAGTTCAAATGGAAACTGAACTGTGAGGGCAACCGAACAAAGTACTCGGAAACCAGTAGTTCCCAGCCCATTTTCCGCGATGACAGGGTGATAGACCTGTACCATTGTAAGGGTGAGCTTGAGGCTCTTAATGATCCAAGTAACTCGACGGTCGAGTAAGGTGAGTCAGGACACCTTTGACTTGGAACCACCTATAACGAGTGTGTAAGGCCGGTACCATGTGATGAGCTTGGGCTAAATCACTAGAGCACTCAGTTGAAGTTACCAAGGCAGTCCAGGCCAAATATGGACAACAACTAAAGGGCCTAGTACGTGGATAGAAAGGGCACTGTGCGGGTATCATGTTGGGATACACAAAGCTAAAAGGTTCAAAACATCTATGCTAACTTATAGCAGTATTCCGGATGAAACTACGCTACGGCAGCTTCAAGGCACGCGCTACCTGACCTTAGGCAGTGAAATTTTGCGGTTCTCTTGATTTGCATTTAGGGCATGGGCTTTCGAGCCAATTGCATTCATGTGCGGGATTGTTGGAAAAACCATGAAAACATGGTGTTTTCCGAATTGGTCACGAGTCCAAAAGTTTGGTTAAATTCCATGCGAAGAATCTAAAGTTTAGACTCCGTACTCAAATGGTTTGAGTAGCTTGTGTGACAAGTTTCGAAACGGTATATCGCATGACCTATTCGGTGAATGAGTGTGAATGGAAATTGGCTCCGAAGTTGGACCATGGAGAGACGGAATCTGGAATTTTGGGAGAGGAAGTGGGAAATCAAATGGATGGAGAAGCCATCCAAATGGTTATCCCACTTCAAAGAGGAAAAACTATTTTGAATAGTTTATATACATATTCACCACTAGAGAGTGGTAATAGTGTGTAGACTCATAAGTGTGTGTATGCAAGTGTACCACACACGTGCGCGCTCGTTCGGTCTCGGGCTTGGGCTCGGTCTCGGTCTCGGGCTCGGGCACGGACACTGGTCTCGGGACTTGGGGAATGTTCCGGTTCTGGTTCCAAGAAAGTCTAAGAGTTTTGAATAATAACAAAACAGTCCCAAAAATTCCAGCAAGCTTGTAACTGATGTAATTAAATGAGAATAATTGCATCATTAATTCAGCAGTTTCGAATTCTGAATTAAGTGACCATTATGGCTGAGATTTCAGCTTAGCCTATAAATAGGCCCACTCTCTAAACACACTTTACATTCTGAAAACAGCATACATTTTTCTCATAGCATATTAGAAACAGAGAGAACCACCCACCAACAGCTCGAACTTGACTCGTCGCCAACGCAACCAGAAACCTTAAGGTGGTTGAGCGAATATCGGTTAAGGGCAGACTGTTTACAGTCGCCTCGTCTTTTAATTTCCGCAATTTAAATTCTGCAATTTATATTTTTGTCTTTCCAATTCTGTAATTTTATTTCAGTAATTTAATTTGCTGTACTTACCTGTACTTTTCAATTCTGTTTTTACCTTTCTGTAATTTCTTTAAAGTACTGTTTTATTCTGTAATTTCAATTCTGTAATTAGAATAGTTTCAATTCAGTCCTGTATTTTCTATTTCAATCAGAACAGTCCAGTTGTTAAGTTTATACTTTCCAGTCCGGCAGTTTCTATTTATTGCAATTGAGTATATCAGATTATTAATTGATAATAATCTGAATAACGTTTGTTTTAATTTCTTTTCAGTACATACATGTTGTAATCTGTAATTTCAGTTTCAATTATGAATTACTAAAGATTACATTGGTTTTTGAGTATTTCTTTTTTAGTCTTTTATTATTATTTAATTGTTATTTCGTACACGAAAACCAACAAAATTTGGATATTTGAGATTGACAATCCAGTTTTTTGTCTCAGCCTCAAAATTGAACAACCCACTTTAAAAAAATTGCAGCCTAAAAAAAGATTTTGCGGAAAAGAAATTGACTATATTTGTGGCTATAATCATAAACATATTAGTCTGTTTGGTATTATTTGCTCGAGGGAAGTGATCACATATAAAAATAAATAAATTTCTGGATAGCATAAAAAAATTTGAACTTTTTTTTGTTCTGAAATTTGGAGTGATTATATAATACTAGCATATTCCTGGATGCAGTTGTATTAGTTGTAACTGGGACATTTGATTAAACATTCAGGGTCAAACTTTTACAACAAATGCAACTACCAATTTCTCTATTGGATTTGGTATACATTCTGCTACTTTTTTCTTTATTCTAAAGATTTTTTTAAAAATAAGTTGCGGTTATGCCCACAAAATCTTACTAGTAAGTTTACTTCTGAGTGTGTAAAACTACAGGGAAAGAAAGGGATTTGGCTCAAGCTGCCATTGGAAAGATCTGAACTTGTTCCTATAGCAGTAAAGGTACACTTTCAGTTGCTAAACTCTCACTTCGAAATTGCGTCGTTTGTTTCGTTTTTAATTTTCCGATTCTCTCATTTGTTTTTGGGTAAAGTGGGCATATTTTTATGGTAATTGATAATAGGAAGGATTCGAGTACCACCACGCAGAAAGAGGATATGTAATGATGACGTATTGGATTCCCGAGGGGCCATGTATGCTTCCTTCTAATGCTTCTCATCAAGTTGGAACCGGCGGATTTGTCTTAAATGAGCAAAATGAGGTAAAATATAATTCTATTTTTAAGTAAAGTTTATTTTTATTTTTATTTTACAATACCCTCCTATTTCCAATTCTAGTATTTAGTACTATGGGGTGGAAAGAAGAATTCAACTATGCTGGGAGCTTAGTATTGAAAATGAACCATATAATGCATGGTTTATGACAATTTTGTTAATTTTAAAAAAGGTAAAAATTTGAATTGTATAATAAATTTAGCATGTTTTGAATAATTTCAAACTTTTATAAGTTGATAGTTCTTTTTAATTAAAAGTTGCCAGTTATCCTTGAAACACTCTGGCTTCAGAACATATTAGACACTCCTATAATTTGCAGGTTTCGGGAACTTTCATACTATAACTGAAAAAGGTGGAACTATGGAAATTTCAGATTATGAACCAAAGACCTGCACAATAAGTCTATTTATCTAGCATATCACTGTTTTATTGTCTGACTGAGAACATGTTCACTACTTATACAATTATTCTACAAGTTTCTTTGGCTGCAGGTTCAAAGTAAAAAGCTCAAATACTAGGTTTAGAGCGAGGGAAGAATAATCGCTTATTTGGCTTAAAATTCTAGTTTTTAAAGCTAGAAGCTAGAACTGAAGTTTAGACTTTTATGACATAAGTCTTCGTTTTGAATTTTTTTATGCACTAAGACTGATTTAACATTTGTTACCAAGACAAGTCTTACATAGCCCAAAAAAAATCGGGGACTTAAATTACTTAATCTTGCAGGTGCTTGTAGTACAAGAGAAGCATTATGCTCCTACTCTTGCCGGCTTATGGAAAATACCAACTGGTTTCATATTGGAGGTTTGTTAGCACATAATATTCATTACACCTTAAATTCTAGCCAATGGTCGTAATGTAAAATATTACTACTGTTCTAAAGTTCACTTGTATTTGTCTCATTTGAAGTCAGAGGAGATATTTAGTGGTGCTGTTCGAGAAGTGAAGGAGGAAACTGGCGTAAGCACCCGTCCTTCCACATATTATCATAAAAAACACCATTTTTGCGGAATTTTTACAAACTTTCCATCCAATTTGCAGGTTGATACAGAATTTGAGGAAGTAATTGCTTTCAGGTAGCATCTATTAAATTTAATCTTTCGTCTTAAAAGAATTGATGTTAAGTCTGAACTGTTTGATGAACTGCTCTTTTACAAGTAATGGTCCTATATAGGGGTAACGTTGAAATGGACACTCTTTAGAATTTAAGGAGTGTTTTGTTTAATTTTCATCGACTTTAAACTACAGGCATGTACACAATGTTGCTTTCGAAAAGTCGGATCTGTTCTTCATCTGTATGCTGAGACCCTTGTCGACTCAAATCACCATTGATGACCAAGAATTACTAGCTGCCAAGGTAATAAAAAAAATGTCTAACTCACATAAGAGTAAATTTTATGAAATATAACTACATGCCTTCACCTTAATTTGCGTCCTTGAGCAGTGGATGCCTTTGGTTAAATTTATGGAGCAGCCTCTGATCCAAGAAGACCACATGTTCAAGAAAATAATCGATATATTTATAGCACGTTTAGGAAAACGTTATTGTGGATTATCTTCTCAAAAATTGGTTTCAAATTTCGACGGGAGATTATCTACTTTGTATTACAATATAGTCCCTGAACAAGACTCCAACTGCCAAGTCTCTTAACGTGTGCTCAAATTCAGGGATATGTGAATATTTATGGTCTTGTTTTGTTTGGTTGCATCTTATAAGTTCAATTTTCTTGTATTTTTGCCTATAAGTTAGACTCTTGGTGAAATCAAGGGCTGTATATGCCAGACTATTGCTATAAAAGCATGATCCTAATGTAATAGAAAAATATAACTATGACAAATTTAATAATTTACGTAACCACGTATAATAAATTCATCGATCAACACACTTCAGTTAATTTATGTTAATTTTTTAACCGATTTTTGGTCATGTGTGATGTTTTTTTAACACTTAAATCATAACCGGAAGTGGTAGCATGATCATACGTGAACAAACTTCTTTTTAAAAAGTTAACATAAATCAACTAAAATATGTTGATTGATAGATCTCTTATAGGTGAGTATGTAAATTGTTAATTTTGTAGGATGGGTATGTAAATTATTAACCATCAATACGTTGGCGTAGTAAACAATACTTTTCGCATAAAAGATTTATACAATTATCTTTCATATTTTCCAATTCTTTGTTTGATTACTTTATTCTATTTCTTACATGGTATCGACCCTACATATTCCAAACTAATAAGAAGGATGGCAATGAATACTCATCCAGAAATCCACATAAAAATTCCTAAAAAACATTCACATACCAAATTTTCAAATGGACTGCTTTGTGAATTGAGGCGTTCTACTTTTCAAGAGCCTGTGATTCAATCGTTCAATTTTTTTGATAAAAAATCAGCTTTTCTTTGTGATGTAGATAAAGAGCGGATAATTGATAGTGGGGCATCAAATCATATGACCACTGATTTATCATTATTCACACATTATAACAAAATCGAAAGAAATTATCACACAAAATTCTTCACGTGGGCGATGTCAATGTTACCTCTAAAATTATCTTAAAAGAAATTCTCATGTCCCTTCTTTTAAATATAATCTTATCTGTGCAAAAATTAACTCGCGATTTAGATTGTGTCGACATATTTTTCATCGAATTTTGCATTTTTTAGGACCGCTCGTCGAAAGTGACGATTGGATCCGGTGAAGCCCGAAACAGACTATACTATCTACGTACCATACCCACAAAAGTCTTAACTGCTACACACGACAAATCCATTTTGATTCATCACAGGTTAGACCATCCTGCTTCGAGTAGTATTCCGAATTTAATTTCTTCAAATATTAATTTATCGCCATGTGATCCTTGTTTACGCGGAAGTTATTGATGAAAATTGGTCTACGACACCTTTTGCGATTTTGTACCCCGAACTAACATTTCGTTTTTCAAGTATCTAAACTATCAATTTCTTCTACAACATTACATTTATCAGTTATAATTAAAATTGTCATTATAACTGATAAAGGTAATGTTACAGAAGAAAATCAACAAAATACACGTTAAACCCAGTTATACATGAATACATTCATATAACTTCTAAATCATCATCCGTTGGAGCGCATTAGAAAACCGGTAGTCGTGACATTTTGGGTAGTGAAAGAGAGTTGATGTCTAATAGAGGATAGAGTCTCAACTGGTGACAATCTGCTAACCGACACTAACTCGATTGACAGTCTGTCCAAAAAATTTGTAGTACGCGAAGCAAAACCTCCCGTCGACTCCAAGATAAAAGAGCAAAAAATGAGACCGTTTGATACACAATGTCTTTCGTATTTAGCAATCTTCCGATCCTCATCTTTACGCGTTGTCTCACCAATTTCGGATACATAAAGCAATAACGAAAAGGGGGAGACAATAGACACGTCTAAGTATAGATCACGACATCGATCCCATGATGGTAAAAGAATATCAGCTGGTTTCAAAGCACAATCACCTAAAAGATGACCCTTCTCCAAACGAGTGGTCAATCACGCCTCTCGAGAGGCAAAAAGTTTATCCCGGACAGGGTTATGCCTTCGAATAAGTCGTCTTCCCCCTTGACAGAAGGAGTCATGATCACCAGCAGCATCTGAAACACGCTGCTTACAAACAATGCAAACAGTGGAGCTCGAGAAAACGGGGTGTCCAGTGCGATATCTGAACGCACACCTATAAGCCGTATGGGACATGAAAATCCCGTAAAAATACGACGGTAGAACAGACGTTCAGCTACCACTACTGAAAGCATATCATTCATCAATAAATGCAAACATTCATCAATAAAGTCAGATCACCAAATATCATACTCTATTTTTCATCATCATGTTAGAACCCTACTTAGATATCGGGGGTGATCGGGTTGCAAACAAGCTAAAGCGCCTCACCTATAAGTGTTTCCTTTCGAGATACTCACAGTAAACCTTTGCAAGGAGTGGAGATAAAGCCTAGCAAACAAAACATTCTCATTGGTAGAAGCGAGAATAAAGCAAGTAAAGAACTGTATTTCTAGGTTCGTCACTAACTTTTACAGAAACACTAGGAAGATATCAGGATCATTTGTTTAACTAAAGACCAATATAACAATGGTAAGCCAAATAAAAACCATTTTTCACCTTTAAGTTTTTGCCTTTCTATGTATATACGCAAAATATTTCCAAACATACTCTAAGCGCAAGTTCCTTCATCAGATAATTTCGTCACACCTTTACCTTTATCTTTGACTTATGCCAAGGGTAGAAATAGGTGGGAGCCTACACAACACCCACGACATTCTTAAAGAAAACTCATTCAAATTACATATTACGAAAATAAGTTCAATCGGTGACAGTCAAATCTGTCAGAAATCTATCACAAAGTGACGTTATTAAAATTAAAATCCGTCACTGTTCCGTCTGAAATAAGGGCATTTGGGGAAAAAATCTGTCATAAATTCCATCTATGATTGAACTCTTTTTTTTGGCTGTATATTATATAAATTTAATGGCTTAGCACCCCGATGTAATTTGTTCGCTTCAAGTCGTCTATTTAATCTGTGCTACCTCTGCTTCTATACCATGGTTTTCCTCCAAAAGACGCTCTCTTTGCTCCGTCTCCATTCGAAACCACGTCCCTTCATTAAGACCTCAGGTCCACATGTCTTTTCAAAGAATCATAAGTTGTCTTCAAATTCTCAAGCTGAGTTGACAATCTTCTCAAAATTTCCCTAGGTCACAGATTGTCCATTTTAGCCGAATCAGAGATCAGTGTAGCCATATGCATTCAACTATATTTTTTGTGATGAGGGTAACGATGAAGGATATATTGTATAAGAGCTTGTATATATATGACTTTAAAATTTCGGACCATTCATCATCTCATCTTCAAGACGCGACGAGTTCGATATAAAGTAGGTGCCAATAGACCAAGATTAGACATCACACCACAAAAGCAAATAATCCCGGCCAAAAATTTGAAGATAGAGGCTAAATGTTTACTACCAGATATAATAAAACCTTTACGAGTGTTGAGTGTAAAGTGAAAAACAAAATCGAAAATATAGTAATTTTATTTACAATTTAGAGAAGGTCATTTTAGAAGCTACGTACGATGCTTGCAATTGGTCTTTTGATCGAGCCTTATACAAACCGGCCGTGTTTAATACTAATCTTATCAAACTAGAACTATATATATTTTTTACCCTACAAAAAAAGAACTACAAAAGCTTTTACTACGAAACCAATAATATAATCACATGATCAGTGGCAAAGCAAAAATAAAAGCCATGCGTTGGCATGCTAAAAAAGACTAGAGAAATAAGTTACATGCACGAGTTGATTAAAATATGGAGATGAATTAAAAGATTTGATGCTTTCTAGTTTTGGGATTATTATAAATTTGCGCGTCGGTAGCAGACATTTTCTTCCACTATCAAACAATAAATATAACAAACAAACTTCTTGTATGAACTCATAAAAATTAAAACAAATAAAATAAGTTCGAAATTCAACATTTAATCATTTAAGTGATGTGACATTTCGCGCGTCTCATTAAGCTATGGATGTGTTGACACGTGTTGTTATTAGAAATTGCACACTACCCACTAAAATTCAAGCTAAGGGTCCGACTAAGAAAGATATTTTTTTAATTAGGTGATTTTTGTATTTTGTATTTTAAAAATTGTGGGTGATTGGACAGTCAAGTCAGATTATTTAACTTCTGAAAATCTAATTTTTAGACTGAAAAGTCTAAAAAAATCATATTTTTAAAATATAGATTTTCAATCGAATGTTAAAACATATTTTTAAAATTCTAATGAATAAGAAATGTCAATCATTAAGTCGAATTGGTGATTATAAGTACAGATTGATGGTCCTTTTGGCCAGCCACTGTACTGTTAGTTTCTTAGTGGATAGATTTGAAAATCTGATTTTTAGACTGAAAAGGCTAAAAAAATCAGATTTTTAAAATCTAAATTTTCAATGGATTATTAAAACATATTTTTAAATTTCTAATGAATAAGAAATGCCAATCATTAAGTTGAATTGGTGATTATAAGTACAGATTGATGGTCCTTTTGGCCAGCCACTGTATTGTTAGTTTGTCAGTGGATAAATAATTAATTCTCAAGCCGAAACCTGTAATAATATTGTTTGTTTAAAGCCGAATTATCGCAAAAGTTACCATATAGTCTCATAATACATGTAATTGTTAGGCAAATGAATATTTTCGCTCTCACACGTAGTTTTTAACTTGATGAGAATAGTATCCATGAATTATTGCACACTGCTTACCGTTTTTCGTAACAAAAATAAAGTCTCGGTACACTAAATTAAAATTTCAAAACACCAATACACCAAATCAAGTTTATTTTGATAAACACAATACACCAAATCAAGATTTTAAAAACTCAAACCACACTAAATCACAAGACTTTTGTATAAACACATGCTACTTAATTATTTCAAAAACCACAACACAGAAAAGTTTAATTTTAGCCTGACCAGATACAAACCGTTTTCTAATTACAAATACCATTACAGTAATATTGACCTTTTGTGTAAGTATACAAATCATTTATGCTCTGTTATTTGATTATAAAAATAAATAAATTATGCTATGTTATGTTCCAAACACATAACTATCTCTCTCTCATCGCTAGATTCATATATATACACATATAAATACATATATAGATACATATTATATATATATATATATATATATACACTTAAATATACAGTTCATTTTTGTAGTATTACACAGCTCCGGGTAATTAAAATTCGATCTGTGTATTTAATTATTTTTGTCTCTTTAAGCTCCTAATTTAATTTTTTTTTATTCTACTGATGCTGAGACTGAGAAAGTGAGAATATGTAATCCTATAAATGGGTTTATTAGAATTTAAATATACTATGTGACTCTGTGTAATTTATCTTTTTGCAAGGTGGAGAATCCATAATTGGGCTTGTTTGTTGAACTAAATAAGCAGACATTTTAGTAAAATAAATATAATTCCTGGAAATTGATAAATGGGTTTATTATTTAAATATCCTGTGTGTAGTTTATCTTTTTGTAAGGTAGAGAATCCATAATTGGGTTTGTTTGTTGAACTAAATTAGTAAGACATTTTAGTACTTTTTTTTTTATGTTTGGTGCATTAAGCAAAAGTATAAGTTTACTTTTTCTTCCAACTAGATTAAATTTTTGATTTTTGTTGTTACATACTTGTGTTTCTCAAAGGAAGTTACTTTGTACCTTATTTACACTCTTCTAATATCAAATATATATTTTTTGTTTCTAGTTTACCGAAGGCGTCTATAGTGATCCTTAAAACCATATTTTTTTGACACTATGGATGCAAACAAAGGAACCCGGCATAGAAAAATCATGTGTATATAATTATAGATATGGATACTTACATATTTGATGTGATTTCATTACGCCCACTATCCGGAATAGGATTATACTCCCTCCGTCCTAATTTATGTGGGCAGTATTCCTTTTTTTGTTGTTCCAATTTATTGGGTCAATTTACCCCTTTTCAAATATGTAGATAAAAAAGAATCAAACTTTCTCAAGGGCAAACAAGTGTACACTTTAGAAAGGGCAAATAAGTCAATTTAGTCTAAAACAAAGTCATGATGATGTTTTTTTAATTTCTGCTAGTGCCGACTTCCCGTAGTGCCCCAATAAAATGGGATGAAGGGAGTACTTTGAGGCTTCTTCCAAATGTTTCTACTCGGGAAATCGGGATCTTAGGTTACATACTTTTGTTTTACTACTTAGTTTAATCATGGCAGTTGATTAATGAGTAGAATTCCGATGCTGCGGCTGAGTGAAGATCTTTTTACATGAGCAGATAGTGAATTATTAGTTGTTGATGGACTATTTATTTAATTTTTTTTTACATTTTTTTGCATTGTCAGAATACTTTCTAATAAAGTAAAAGTTACCGAGGCTGTTGGTATATTGACTGTATAGTGAACATATACTTCTCATTTTTGTTTTTCACAGTTTCATCGGTTTAATATAGATGGAAAGCTGAGGTTGGAATGTTTTCGTAACTTTGGGGAAAATTTGAAAAATGCGGTTGTTTCCATCAAGCTCATGTTTGCCAAAAGGGCAGAGAAAAGAGGAAAACAGTCATGCTAATCTGTATCTAAATGTTTACGATCTCACCCCAATGAACAACTACCTCTATTGGGTCGGGCTTGGTGTCTTCCATTCAGCTATTGAAGGTATACTTCTCTTAGAGGTTTAATAAAATTTGGTGCCATTGGAAAATCAGTAAATTGACCATTCCATTTTTGTGTTTGGGAATCATCATAGTTTGTAGTATTAACCGACTGAATCTAAACAAATATGAGTTTTTCTGATCATCACAAGTGAGAGAATAGCTCAGTATATACTTTAGAGGAATTTAGACATAATGTTGTTTTGTTTTCTTCGAAATGGATATAGTTGAAGGAATTGAACTCTCGGGAAAAAAAGTGTAGAGATAGGAAGACCATGGGAATTCATTATTGCAGCTTTAATCACTAAATATGACAAGCTGTAGTTTTAATAGCCTAATTCATTCTTGTAAAACTGTCTTGGCATAACTAATTATATATGATTCTGCCTGCATTCTAAACCATTCCTGTAAACTCCTGAGGAAATCGATAAAGAGCACAAGAAACATGTAGAGAATATCTCCAGTCCAGGAAATATGAGCATTGTATAATGTATTGTGCACTAGATATGCGTTGTTACAATCTACCTTTCTTGCAGTCAGTTAATTATTTTGGACTATTATTCCATTGCATGGGCAGGAAATCTTGACTCGAGAAATAATTTTACATCTACTATCCGTGTATCATCAATATAGTAACCTGCAATTATTGATGGCGGAATTACCTCCAATGACAAACACGCAGCAGGACTATTTATATTTTTGAAACATGATTTTCTTCGTACTTTTGAGTCAGGACTTCTACTCATACATCTGAATACCATCTGGTTTCTATTATCATGGTTGTGCTTTAGTTCATTTTTTATGCCTGTAAAATATATGCTTATGTGCCATTGAATGACAGTATACGGATCGGAATATGCATTTGGAGCACACGAATATGCAACTAGTGGGGTATTTGAGGTGGTACCAAGAAATTGTCCTGGTTATATATACAGAAGGTCTATTCTTGTAGGAAGAACTGAGATGTCTGGCTCAGAGTTCCGGTCATTTATGGAGCATATTTCTACTGGATATCACGGGGACACTTATCATTTAATTTCCAAGAATTGTAACCATTTTACTGATGACATGTGTAAGCGGCTAATTGGAAAGCCTATTCCTGGATGGGTTAATAGGCTTGCACACTTGGGTAAGATAAAATTATATCCCTTTTCACTTTTTTTATATTTCTACATGTTTTCCTTTTGCATTTTAATAAGTTTCGATTTGAACTTTTGTTCAATCATGAATTACTGTGATCCCTCCAGCTTAGATGATGAGTAATCTTGAACTTGGTAAATATGTTTTCTCTTACTTTGTATTTATCTTTTTATTGAAAGTTAATGGGGAGTCATACATCATTCGTTGCGTTCACTGTTCATATATATGACATTGTCATACATATAACTGAAACTTGCTCAAAAAGAATATTGACATGGCTCCAAACAGAGAACTAGATCTGGATCCATATGGTTGATGTGACAGTGGGGATCCATTTTTTGTAAGTATTGATCAATTGGTCTACTCGCGAAGCATATTTCATGTCGACCCCACAGTTAAAACTATATGGAATAGGATCTGGTTCATCATCTGGGTGCTAATCATTTGGTTTAATATTGTCTGCGTAGAAAATAAAGCATGAATAGCTATAACATGTCATTTCTTATATGCATGCGGTGTTTATGGTTTGGAATTATAGCAGGATTTTAGAAGAAATAGTCGACTGTTATTTTAAGTTATTCATGTGATTAGCTTGCCTTTTAAAGCCCTAATCTAACTCCGGATTCCTTTTTACAGTTTCAGGTTTCAATTGTATACTTCCAGTGAGTATTCAAGCTGCAGCAGTTAGGCATCTACCTGATGGCCCAACATATTCTGGTTAGTTTTTGTTTTATATAATGTTTTTCTAGAAAGATAATAGATTATTGAGATGAAGGTACATCATTGATAAAAAAAAAAAATGAAACCAAACCAAAGTGAATTAATAAAAAAGCATTGGGCGGCACAGTGCCATTTTGGACTTTCAAGTGCATAAACCTTTTTTACATGATATAATTGTCGTTTTTGAGGGTAAGAAGGATGCTGGTAAAGCGAGTAAAAATAATGGTATTCTCATGCTCTGGTAAGATACGTCATTAATGCTCTCGATCATTGCATATCTGTATGCAGACCTAACTCTATTTTCGTCTGTTATGTTTCGAATGTTGAATTTAAATATTATTGCATGTTGTTCCAGGTAGAGGATCTATTGTTTTAAGTTCGAATCTTACACTACCTTAATGTGCTAGACTGTTGGGTGGCTCTAGGAAGGTCGATTATTTTTAAGAAAAGAATATCATCTGGGTGAAGAAATTAAAATTGTTTCTCTAATAGATGGTGTCTTGCACTTTTGTCCATTGTTTCATATTACAAACAATATTTTTAGGAGTTAACTGCCCGCCTCTCCGTTGTTACTTTTAGATCCACTGTTATGAGTTCAACATTTGTATCGTTCTTCATTTTAATAAAATAACATATTCATATTTTTCTCTAATGTAGAAGATGAATCAGACTCAGCTTCAAATGCAACAACCGAGAACCAAGAGGAGGACCCAGACCATCATCTGCTCACAGTACCGAATGGTGATGTGGCATATCTGAAGGAAAAACCGGTGAGACTAGCAAAAGATAATCTTTGAACATATGTTCATTTCCCCCTATAATCCATCTGTTCCTTGTTTTTTTGCTTTTTGTTGTGTAATTATCATTGTGCAAATTACACATGTATTTGAGGTAAATTGTATCGAGTTTGAGGTCCTCAGTTTAGCTATTTATAATTATGCACTGATGATCGGAGACGTAATTGTAGCTTCGGGTGATTACTAAATGATATGTATACAGTCATGTAATTGTTGTTTGGTTTGATGGCCATGGTCAAGGATATTGTCTGTTGCACTAATTGGTGGATTAAAGATGGAGTCTTTTTACAGTTTCATGTTCTTATTTTTCCATTTTATTTTCCTTTTAAGTGTTTGAATGAGGATTAAATGATCAATCACCATGCTCTTTTTAAGAATCAGCATCTGTCCATTTGGCAGACTATTCAAAGTCTTCTCCTCCGAATTCACAAGTCTCCTCCACTGGTAGAACCCACTAGGTGACTATAGGCCACTACCACTTAATTAAATTAGTTATTGTGATTAAATTGATCCTTTTCAGTATTTATTTTTGCAATATTGAAATGGAACTGTTACATCAGTTTTAGTTCAGATTACTCTTTCTCCTGTATGATTTTACATTTGTTTGTATGAAAATATACCAAAAGGTCCAAAGTAGGCTAGATCTAAGCTCGGCTCATTTAATAAACAAGCCTCAAAATCCTCTTCAAACTCGGCTCGTTTATAAACAAGTCCGACATGAGCCTCTTCACGAGTCAAGGTTGAACATGTTCTCAGGCTTTTAATATTGTTTTGCTCGCAATATATCTTTTAGATTTTCTATTCTAAGATAATCTTAAAATTAACAAGTATTGTGATTGTATAATATAAATTGGTTTAGTTTAAAATACGAATTTCTGATATAAGATCAAGTGTGTTAATTGATCATATGCATCATATTTTATAATTACTTACATACATATATAGGCATGGGAAAATGTACCATCGAGACCCCAGTATCATCTCTAGGCATGGAAAAATGTACCGTTGAGAACCCGGTATCATCTCTTTGGCTCACGCGGTCACACGGCTCACACCACACCATTGACTTTGAGAGCTTAAAGTTTAAACCAACTAGAGAACTCTCATGAGCTATGTAGTCTATAAATATTCTGAGAATCTATAAATCACCGATTTAGAGTAGTCATATACTGTATGATAGAGTACCAGATAACCAGTTAGATCATGGCTTAGAACGCACATTTGGCTTTGACCAAGCTGAGAATATTCTTGCCAATATTTACCCAATGAGGAAAAAAAATAAAAATTAGCACAAGTGATAATTGATTTATTTATGATCGGTGATATATCTTACTATTAATGCAAGTAACTCAAAAAAAAAAAAAAAAAAAAAAAAAATTGAAACTGTCCAATTTAGCCATTTTTTTCTTAAAATACTCTTATATTTTTTTTCTTAATTACAATATTAATTACTTTCATAAAAAATAGAAAAATAAAAACTAATTACACTATTTCTCTCTCTTTAACCACACAAAATTTCTTATATATCTTTTTTTCTCTAAATATTTGTATCATTATCATAATTTATATCATATTTTTTTTCTTATATTATATATTTTTTTACTTTAAATATTTATACGATGATTATAATTTATAACGTTTTATACGCAAGGTTTAGTAACAGTAAAATATTACAAGTTAGGCACGCCTATATTGAATCCTTCTTGACTCATTCTTCCAAGTCAAGTACAACCTCTCACACACATTTTTTTTTTCTTTCAATATTTTATGATTTTATCTCAACTAAAAAGTTCTAAGTCTTTGGTTGGGTCCTTATTTATGTGTATACAGACCTTCAAGTATATATTACTCTCAAACAAACCTTTTTAGCAGCAAATTTGTAGATTTCAGATTTTCAAAAACTGGGTGTACTACTCTTTAAGACTCTTCACATGATTCCTGATTCCTTTTTTCAAATTTGAAATTGGAAAAACACTCCCCAAGAAAGTTCATTTATTCTCAAGCAATTTTTTCTTATCCACCTTGATTCCTTGCTGGTAATACACTCTACATATACAAACATACAAAGTTACAGATATCCATACACAAATTTGTTCCTTCCTTTTCTTGATTACCAATGGGTACTATCTTCTTCTTGGTCATGCTCTTCTTCTTTGTAGTCCTAACTAATACAGAATCTCTAAACACAAATTATAACGCATTAACAAAGTGCACCGCTAACGGCCCTGCTGTTTTCGCCCCCTTTTCGTTACAAAACCAAAATTGTAGCTACCCAGGTTTCAAACTTACATGCCAACAAAACCATACCATAATTCATTTCCCCTATTACGGGAACCTATCTGTAAAATCCATCTCCTATGACATCAAAAAACTTGATCTTGTCGACCCAACAAGTTGTGTGCACGAGGTCTTCTTAAACCTTGATCTCTCTAACACACCGTTCGACTACTATTACGTATTGAAGAGCTATAGCTATGTAAATTGTTCAGCTAGGATTCCGCATAATTTCGATGAGGTGCGCTGTATGAGTGGGGACAATTATCATGTATATATCGTTGAATCGATTGAAGCGTTGCCGAGTTTTTGCAAGGTTGTGAAGACAAAAGGCATACCTTTTACGTATAGTCAGTATTTAGAGGATAATAGTTTCGGTCTCGGGTTTACTTGGGATTTGAATGGATATGAAGATTGTGAAGTAGGATCAGGAAGTTTTAATCCCTGGCTTGGCAAAGGTAATTTATTGCATCTTTTATGCTAGTTTAAAGTATCTGTATTACTTTACCTGTATGATCTTCCTTCACTTCTTTTAATTAATTAGGGAGTATTTTTATTATTAGGGCAGAGTTAGGTACATAGCTAGCAACTTTATTCTTTTTAATCTACATAGCTAGCAGAGGGGCCTAGCAGCTTAATTCCTATGTTTTTATACAACCATCCGTGATATACTTATTTTACATAATTTTTTTAAAAATAGCGAATTTTAGTCGGATTTTTTTTTTATTCCATCAACCTTAGCTATTGAATTCTAACTCCGCTACTGTTCATAATAGACAAATAGAAATGCTCAAAAAGGTTATATTTGGATTGTGAAGTATACTAAATTGTAACTGAAGCTACTGAAATTTAAAATCCGTGTAGAATTGATTTCACCAAGCCGATAATCTGGGTTTTTTTACTATCTTGGTTCATGTAAGGAATTTCAATTATCGAAATAGATGCTTCTTATATACGAGTACTTTTTTCAGATTTTACTGCTGCGCAATAGTATAGTATTAACTATATCCAATAATCATGAAAAGCAGTATAATTTCGTAAATATACTTGGGGAACTATTGATGCTTTCTTTATCGTCTAAATTTATTTATAACAAGATTATATGGCAGTCATCAATACTTCAGTAGCAAACACCGATCATATATGAAAAATCTAATGGACCCAGAGTTGTCTTTAGTATTTCAGTTTTTCTTTTCATTTTCCCTTTTTTTTTTGTAGTATAATTACTTTCTTTGGAGATTATGACTAGTCAAAATAGTGCCTGTTTCTATTGATGCAGTTATCGGTGGCGTATTCATCATACTTGTGGCTGCAATTTTAATAAGTGTGAAGATCTATTTTTCCAAGGTTGTTTGGGATTACTCTGTTGCCAATGTGAATGAAGTCGTTGGAAAAGATATCAAATACTATCATCTCGAAAACGAAAACAACAGCGTTGACAAGGAAATGCTCTCGGCATGATCGAAATAAAGGCTTATATATTACATACAGATTGTTATCAGGTTTCTTTTCTGAATTTAGGTAAGATTGTTGAAAGGTAGAACCGTTGAAGCATGTCAAGACATCATGAGCATATGTATTTCAGTATTTATACTCTTCTTGTTTCCTTCTCCAAAACCCTATGAGCATAAATTACATTATGACATTTTCTGTAAAATTTATTTGTTGTATTGTTTATGAAGATAAAGAACCTCAAGGATATATACCGAGTGCTAGGTCTTACGACTTTATACCTTATGAGAGATGTATTTATATGAAGGCATGTACACATGAAGAGAGCCCTATGTTTGACAAAAAAGTTTTACGACCTCTATTGTCGCCATACAGAAATTCACAACAATATCCCTATTTGAGGTCTTCGATTCAGATATGAAAGAGAAAGAGACGGATGATGATGTGCAGTGGGGGCTCTGGTGTATCTCGTCGCCGATTGCTCACTAGTGGATAGAGCTCGCCCGGGCTTTGTTTATAAAATATGAAACAACTAGGGTGTTGCCTTATACTATACCAAACTTTCAGGGCTTAGAGCAAGCACTATAAGTTACTCATTGTTTTCTCCAAATTTAAAAAAAAACTTCAATTTTTTCCCATTTACATAACATTTTTGCATCCACACAAAATTGTAGCTAGCTTATAAACTATCTTATATAAATAAACATAGTATATTCTCAGCATAGATTAGTGTAAAATAATATGAGGAAAGTTTTTTTGTTTTCTTTTATGAGAAACATTGTGCCACATTCATAATATGAAGATCAAAATAAGAAAGCTGATGAAGCATGTTTTTTTGTTAAAATTCAATATAGTTCCACCTAATATGGATTAAATGGTTGCTGTTAGATGTGTTTCGCTTGGAAAACTAAAATCTTAGGTGATTACTTGTCAATATCATAATTGCTTCTTGTTGGACAGTTAGCAACTTTAGTGAGTCACCAATAACAGAAAAAGGGATCAATAACATCTTGTGGTTGAGTACAAGTTTAAGATTTATGCTCTGATGTACTATAGTTGTAATTTTTTTAATTTTCTTTCTAAAGAGTTTCAAGGAACTGTATTAAATACTTAAGTTTAGATGAATGAAAACTAAATACTGAGTGATGTCCATCAATGTCTTACAAGACAAAGCTTGATGGTAGTTTAGACTGCGAATCCGTAGTCCAACTTTTTCGCAGCTTCGAGTACAATTTTACTACTATACATAATACAAATAACTGTCGACGGGTGTTTTAAGGCGGAGTTATTTTTTACACAGACCATTATTCGTTAGTTGAAATTCAGGAAGGCACAAACTATTGCTGGTCAAAAGAAACAGTTACATGTCTAATAAGGAAGCCAAATGTAGAACTGTCATGAGAATATATTTGGACAGTATATTTGTTACTTTTTTTCTAGAATTCGGTAGTATTTTTATTAAAGTTGGTAATATTTTCATCTGTCGTAGAATTTTGATTAAACTTGATAGTATTGACTTATATTAAAAAAATCCGATATTTATGTTTTTGCTATTAGGAAAAAATACATTTAGTACATCCAACTATCATGCGTTAACAAAAAAAGTATCTAACTCTCACCATTAACAATTTAAGTACTAAACTACCTATTTTTTTCACAAACAAATATTTCGGACCAAATCGATCTAAAAATCGTGTCTCGTGTCATCGCACTAGCAATTTTGAAGGTTATTTTACTGTTTTGCTCTATATTTTCGCTTTGAATTAAAAAGTAAAATATAGTTGCATGTTTCTATCTTTTTTGTTTTTTATGGAAAAAATTAATGGAAAAAAGTAAAATAAATTTTAATTTGGTCACGTGATGACGTAAAACACGATTTTGAGATCGATTTGGTCATAAAATTCTATTTATAAAAAAGACGATAAGACGATGAAGTTTAGTAATTAAATGGTTAGAGTACGTAATTTCATAACCCAAATATGTAATTTAATCTAAATTTATTTAGACTACGACTTTTCTAGTTTATATCCTCCAACTCTCTGCAAAATTCCTGGGAGAGAGAGAGAGAGAAATATAATTCATGGCGCATATCTATTCAGTTATATATTTACTTATCATAATATATTTATCTCTCTCATTCATTCATATTACTGCTACTGTGCCCTTCATTGTTCTTCACGGTAACTTTTTTTTTTTACTATACTTGCTCTGTTTTTACTTTTTCTACAGTTACTATCATTGCTTATTATATGGTTTTAAATTTCAATGTGTTAGATAGTGTTACATTAGGATTTGACAATAATGAGTAGTTTTGGGGAAGTTTTGTTTTATTTTGTCGTTAAAAAGTCTTTGGTTTTGAAAAAGAAGATATTTTACATAACATCAATTTGAAAGAAGGATTTTGTATAACCTCGTTTACACTTAGTAGTGTTTTACTATTTTATTTCTTATTTCAACCTGTTACGTACTTATTGCATTAGAAATTAACAGCAGGATTTCTTTTATGATGAATTTATGTTTGGGTAAAGTCTTTGTTGCTATACAAAAAACTAGGCTGTAAAAGAGGAGATTTTGTAAAATCTCAATTTGAAGAAAAGGTATATCTATAGAGGAATGGTTCATATCACTGTTTTAAAAAGTGCGCATCGTAGTAAAAAAAAAAAACTCGATTCAAAGCTTATAAACTTGCTTTTCCGCTTTGTAGGCCGCTAAAAGCTTAAGTTTTTTTTTCTTTAGCGTAACTCTTGGATAATTCGCTTTAGCTAAGGTTTCGCTTTTTAAAACACTGGTTCATATACACAATTATGTCAACATATGACTATAATCTAGTGGGGTTTTACTTATTCTGAGATGAATTAGAGTAGATTAAAAGGGCGCTACAACACCTCCATATAAAAGCGAAAGCCGGTTTTTTCCGATGTATTTTAACAAAAAGTACAGATTTATCTTTTAGCAGCTCATATAATCATAAGAAAAGGTCCATGTGGAATTCATCCTCTCTCATACATGAATACCGGTTTTGCCACTACAAAAATTAGTTATGAAATGCCTAAAATTTGCAATGATCCCTTTCAAAGCTGTATAGATGTATGGATACAAACATAATGATTTATATGTCTGAAGTCTTAATTATCTGTATTTCATTGTGATTAGTACTTATCGAAGAGGTACTCTTCTACCAGAAGGAACATGAGTAGAGTTACCCCTGTGGTTTATATCCAAATTTGTATTTTGAAGGGTTTTTTACAAAAAGAAATTACGAAAATATCTAAACCTTATGTAGCTTCCCGACACAGCGATACGATTATTTTCTTAAATATAGGACACAACTATATGGCGGGAACACGGCCATTCAAATTTAGATTTACTCCATTTTATACTATTTGTAAGTGCTAAGTTATAATAAATTAATTGAAACACACATATCTTAGTTATAATTACTTTTTTTATTGTTATTTATATTGTTTTTGTTCATTTTGGGGTCGAAGTGTAAGTTTATTAAATCAGTGGACTTTTTGCACTATATTGTTTGTTTCCGTGTCCTTGCCGTGTTTGGCCCATCTTAGACCCGTGTCCTGTGTGGTTGTGTCCAATACTTATTTTAGAGTGTCCGTGCTACATAAGTCGAAATCTCAATAAGCAAGGAGATATTTGGCTACTTCTATAGTTCTATTTCATGTTTTTTTGGAGTGATTATCATATGGGTATGATTCATGATGGTTGTGAGTGCCTCTCTAGAGTAGTTTTAGAAAACAATGATGGGGGGTGGTTTATAATCTCAATTAGAAAGGAATTCTTTCGGGGGACATTTCTGTTTGCGGTCGATTTGGACTTTTTGTTTGGTTTGTTGTTAATAGCTCTTATATTTTCCCAGCCTGGAATCTCACTATTTTTTTTATGACAGGGATTAGTGATCACTGTTCTAGCCATGGAGTTTCACAGTTCACAGATCAACTTTCTGAGTGGTCGAACATCAAAGGACACTGCATGTATGATTTAAAATTAGATATTGAATCATTCTCTTTTAGGAAATTAGATTGAAAAATATGTTAATAGAAAGTTTTGCAGCTGAAATATGTGAAGTGAATTTCTTTCATGATCCTGTCTCAATCCACATAAGTGTAGAAAATATATATTTCTCTATCTAGCACGAGCCATTAGCATAAGAAGAGATTCCGTCCTGACTTCGTCCATCACTTTCTTTCTTAACGCAAAATGATTATTAGTAATCTCCTGGGTAACTGTATTGAGCTGTTGTTTTATCTGGTTGTTGTCTAACATGTTCAATTTAATTCTTTCATGAAGTTTTCATCTAACAAGTTTATGATTATGGAAGTTTAATGGGAGTACAATTCAAGGACTTTCGGCTTTAGACTTTCATGTGTTTTTGGCAACCACAAATATACCAAGCAATTTGCTTTTTTACTCATATGTACCGCCTCTATCCCAAAACAAATGGATTTCAGCATCCAATTTTTATGGGGTCATACAATTTGATTTGTCAAAAATACGCATGAATACAGTCACAGTAAAACTTTTTTTCTTTAGAGGAAATTTCAGCGAGAGACAAAGTAGAAACTTAATTAGTTTTAAGTTTTAACTTTATTTTAAGAAAATTACACTTTTTCAGTGACTTCTAAAACGCAATGGCTATCAAATATCTCGTGACAGAGAGAATGTGTATGTATAATTGTATATAGTGACCTACAGACGTCTTAGTGAGCAATTATTTAGAGGCAGAGAGTATATAGTTAGTCATGACACTATATCTATATGCATTTATATGTCCATCTCCTTTTCTGTCATGTAGAGAAGTTGGGGATGGCTCTTGGGACTCGTGGTTTATGCCCCTAGAGGAACAGGTCATTTTTGCAATTGTTCAAATTGCTATTTTCTAATTTTCTATATAAATATTCCTGATTTATGTCTTAAAGGGGGTAGACTTAAACTTATCAATTTTCTACATTTGCAGGTTAAAGTTGTTTGTGACAAGGTAGTGAATCCTTTAATCTCTATCTATTTTATCCGTCTGAAATTTCAGCTATACTAACCTACTGAGAGTTTTATTATCCAATGTGCAGGTAAAGAAAATGAAGGAACTCAAAAATGGCTACAACATAGTTGGTCTCTCCCAGGTAATCATAATGGCATTTGTTGGTTATTTATTAATTTCCAGTTCTACATTTAAGTGCTTATGATATACGTTTTATGGGTAGGGTAACCTAATAGGCCGAGGTGTCGTAGAGTTCTGCGAAGGTGGACCTCCTGTAAGTAGCTTATTAAGCTTGCTATTCAGTGGATTTCAAATAATTATGTATTTTAGTCTTCGGATTTTTTGAAATAGCTTAATGAGAGTTTCCTCATATTTTTTGACAGGTTAGAAACTTCATATCATTAGCTGGACCTCATGCTGGCACTGCTTCTGTCCCTCTTTGTGGTGTAAGTCCTTAGCTTTACATTCTTTAGTATGGTCTATTAAAATTTAAACATACTACTAATATATAAGGCAAAATTGCATTTTTCATCTTCAACCTATTAGAGAAGAAAAGTTTAAACCATCATTGGGAAGATCAAATCATGGGGAAAGATGCATATACTTTTGTTTGGATACGAAGATCTTACAATGGTTTATTTTTCCTTTTCATACCAAAGTTTGGTGATGGGTGGTTTAGATTTGTATTGTTGTGTTTCTGCTAAATTTTCATGGAAGTGGCTTAATTGCGTGTTGTTACACTCATTTTACATATAGTTTTACTTAATTGCTTCGTTATTTTTTATTGTCTTTCGTACAGAAAGGTGTCTTCTGTGTCATAGCGGACAACTTAATCAAAGGAGAGATCTACAGCGACTATATTCAAGTATGAGGGATTATGGATATACTGATATTTTTTTATACCAGTTTGTTGTTAAGGAGACCTGAAATGCTGAATTTTATTTGCAAATTGTAGGAACATTTGGCACCTGGTGGTTATCTTAAGTTACCGAATGTGAGTAGCTTTACTCACTCCTGCTTCTATTAACCCCTATCTTTGTGTAAATGAGTTGGTTTCTACCATTCTTTCAAGTCCTTTTTCATTCGGTTAGAAAACATATTTGTGTCGATTTACACCAATGTTTTAAATAGCGTTATCGCTACCGTAGTGCTTTGCGGTGTACTTTTTTTTTGCCTAAATATACACTAAACTTTAGAATATATAACAATAAAAGATAAAATGTATAGTTATATTGGGTAATAATAATAAAAAAAATCGAAAAAAAAATGTTGCTGCAGGTGAGTTTCAAACTTGGGTCTGTTGGAACATAATGCACTGTCACAACCATCTAGACTACACACACTTTTATGAAAATTCCACAACATATTAATTATTTAGATCCGCTGTTTTTGTTCCTAACTCGCTATCTACGCTTTTGGTCCAAAATTTCGCTCTTTTTGCGCTTTTGGTCCCAATAGCACGAATTTAGCGCTTTTCCACCCAAATAGCGTTTTAGTGTAGGCAATTTTTTTTCGAAAAACGTTATATCGCGAAATGTTGCATAATATAGCGCGCTTTTTAAAACAGTGATTTACACTAAATTTATTGGAAGCTTTTGAACATTATAGTGATGACTATTCTGGGGTTCAAACAAAAGCTATTAATCATGACATGTCTTTCCAAAGGGTAGTCTAATTTTCTATCCATTTATTTCAGGTCTTGTGACACATTTATATGCTAAGGTTGTCTTTTCAAAGGGTAGTCTAATTTTCCTTTTCTTTTGAGCATGCAGTGTACTAATGGGGTAAATGTTCAATACTAAAATAAAATATAGTTCTTGCAGAAAATGATGTGACTTTCTTGTTGAATATATTGTCACTGTGATTGTAATAAGAAACAAATAATTCAGCAATGCTACTTTCATTGATTTTGGAGCTTAATCTGTGTTATAAGATTCAATTTATGGAAACTTAATCAAAGTCCGTTCATTATTTAAGTAATCCTACTTTGCAGCCTCTTGAAGCTTTTTGTAATCCTCTTTCTTTTCTCTGAATATTTGCAGAATATTCCAGCCTATCTCAACAAGTGTAGATTCCTCCCTAAGCTGAATAATGAAATTCCTGATACAAGAAATATCACCTACAAGGAGAGATTTACTAGCTTAGAAACCCTCGTCCTTATCATGGTAAATATTAAAACTCTATTATCTTTCTTTAGGCTAGAATATTATTTCCCATAAGTTTCAACCTTGACTTTTCTCCTGAAGATGTGATATTTAACGTATCCTTGTCAATTTGCAATATGTTACTATTATAATCTTTTGATTTTTTTCTGTTTTTCATGCTGTTGTACATGACAGTTTGAACAAGATACTGTGTTAATACCAAGGGAAACATCCTGGTTTGGATATTACCCAGATGGGGCGTTTGATCCAATTTTGCCACCAACACAGGTAATCTTTCCTCTTTTATCTTTGAACTGATCAATAGTTCATAGGAAAAATAAGAAATAAAACAAAGTTTAATTACTTTTGTACAGTGAGGTATAATAGTGTTTGTGAAATGTGACCACATTCGGAGAGCAGTTTATGCAACTCATGAAGAAGACTTTAGGAGAACGATTTTCATCAAGATACTAGTTTTTATACACTTCATTTCTCCTTCCTTCCAATGGCTCCACTAGCCATCAGCCATCATGGTGTATCCTGGTGTATGATATTTAGAAGAAAAATACAGAATATACATATTTTACTATTTTTTATAATGAAGTTCTTGGCTGAAAGTGTTTGCCTTGATCGAGCAATCTGAGAAAAGAGGGAAAATTAAAGATATGCATACTTATCTGCTTTCAGTTTGAATGTCTATGATAATTGGCGTCCATCTTTCCATATTTGGAAAGGACAAAGTTTGCACTAAGATAAAGGATACCATATGGGACAAATCAGTGGTAGTTTTTTCTCTCTGTGCAAATTGTCTCAACTTCATCGGACATAAAAAGTTGGTTCAAGTCAAGTCTGATTTTTGTCTCTCTTTAATTAGTCTTTGGTGTGACTGTCTGCAGACTACTCTCTACACTGAGGATTGGATTGGTTTAAGAACACTAGATGAAGCTGGGAAAGTGAAGTTTATCAGTGTTCCCGGAAAACACCTTGGAATATCAAAAAATGATACGAAAAAATACATTATCCCATACTTGCTAGACAATGCATCACAAAAACAAAAGATTAAACGGCTCAACTATGCAAGGTTGCACAAATCTGAGCCTGAGAAGCCATACGATGACGAGTCATTGTCTAATTTTTTCAAAGATATGAATTATAATTGGCCAGATGCAGTTACAAATTTCTTTGAAGAACTACTCCTGGGCCAATCGCCAAACTTGATTTGATTTTGTTAAAAGATTGTTATAGTTATAATGATATGGTTTTCATGGTAGTCATTATAAAGCAGAATGTAAGTACAGTTAGAAACTTGTATAGACTTGTGTGATGATACTCCATTATTGGTATCGGAAATTTGTAAAATTATGTATATTCAATACTTTTTTCTCATTTGCACTTCCTGATTTGCAAGAATTTAATGAAGAAGAAACTGAGGTTGAAGGAGTACAAGGCATATTAGTTTTTTTCTCAAAAACGAGTCTAGGTGGAAGTTAAGCGATAATAAGAGTCTAGATGTCTACGTGACTAGACGAAATTAAGTCGATTAGGCACTAGTTGAGATTAGAAGTAGTAGACACCAAAAGGTATTGGAGTGAACAAAAAATGGTGGATTAAGTTACTGCACTGCTGCATAGGGAGTACTAAAAGTGTCATGTAGTAGAAAACAATCCATTATTTCTGCAAAGGGCCACAGTCATAAATCACAAGTTATATGGAATTTGACATCAAGATAAGTACTTTCGTATTGCTGGTTCTCGTAGGTTCTTCAATATTTCCAATATAATTAGTAAAATTCGAATAACGATGCCAATATACATAGGCATATGCAGGGAGACGAGTCTGCTTCCGCATGCCATTGATTGAAACGAAAATTAAAAATAATCAATTCATCTTCGTTGAAAATGTCGAAGATATGTTCAGTTTCCATGTTGTTGCCAAAAATGTAGAACGACAGGTTCTCAAGAAATGTCTACTGAAGTCGACATCCAGACTTGCTTCTTCTCAAGTGTTCGAGCTCACCAAACTAAGAAGATTATGATTTCAATCTGCAGTTCACCGACATTTACATAATCTGCAGAAAAAAAAAACACAAAAAAAACAGATTATGATTTCAAGACTTGTAAAGATCAATTTTAGTATTTACAACTGATACAAACATGTATGGAGTAATAAAAAAAACTTCTAATTGAAGAGAAAACAAGTAAATGTGAGATTATCTAAATATCTTACCTCATCAACAGAAAGCCAGAAACAAAGCCAGCCATTGTCTTTGTTTGTCAGAGCATGTTAAGCACACGGTGCACACCCACGCAAATTCTTCTCATAATCACTTTCTAATACTAGTCAAAAGAGAAACGAGCTCCTCTTCACCCAGCGTTTTCAAATATTCAGCGATACTTTTGATATAAGGAGTTTTAATCTGAATATTTTTACTAATGCATAGCCTTGCTAGTTTTACTACTTCTGCCAAACAGTGTTCTCTGCAAAGACCTTCCAAAAGAATGGAATAGATATCTGAATCAATCGAAACTAAAAACCCCGATTTCTCAATTTCATTATACATGTAAAACGCATCCAACACTTTTCCTTTCGAGCAAAGCCCTTTCAACATAGTACTAAAAGCTAAACCATCGGGTTTAATGTTACTTTCTAACATCCTTCTAAAAAGCTTTTCGGCCTCTCCGAATTCATTTATCTTAATCAAAGATATCACAAGAGAGCTATAACACTCACCTCCCGACACACCACCTTCGGAAATAACCCTATCGACGAGCTTATAAGCCTCATCCAAACGCCCCTCCGAACAAAATCCCTTGATCATAACACTAATAGTTACTCTATTTGGGCTAAAACCACTAGCCTTCATCCGATCGAAAACACCTAAAGATTCCATAGACCGACCCCTCTCACAAAACCCCTGAATAACGGTAGTATACGTGACGACATTCGGACGACAATCCTCACTTTCTTTCTCCATCTCCTCCAACAACTCCAACGCTTTCTCTAAGCTCCCAAACCTACAAACACCATCTAAAAGAGCCGAATAAGTCACCGAATTAGGCACGCATCCATTTTCCTTCATATCCCTAAAAAGCACGCAAGCATCCTCGAGCCTACCCAAGTCACAAAACCCCTTAATCATAGTCACATAAGTAACCATATCGGGATAAAGACTAACCGAACCCATCTCTCTCATCAAATCTGTAGCCACGTCCACACCACCCTTTTCGCAAAAAATCCTAATCATGGTGTTATAAGCTGTAGTATCGGGCCGAATGTCAAGTTCCTTCATTTTATCCAATACCCATAACCCCTCATCGGCTAATTTACCTTCTCGACACAAATTCAATACAATTTGGAACATTTTCACGGTAACCAAAAAACCCTCTTCCCTATAAGCCTCGATTAACTCAATAACTAACTTAGGATTCTTATTAATGCCAAAAAAGGTGCAAGCTTTAGCATACATATAAGAACTATGTCTATAATTGGATTGAACACCTGCCCAGATAAAAAATCTAAGACCCAATAAAGATTGGTTAGGACTAAGCTTGTTAAGTACCTGTTTTACTGATGACGTGTCAATTTTTGCTTTGATTTTATTTAATGCTCTTTCTGTGTTTGTAGTGTTGCTTTGCAAATGGGTTATGAAAATTTGAGCTGTTGAAGAAGATGAAGATGAAGATGATGTTAGGGTTCTGGATAGAGAAAATATTTTACCTTTGGGGAGAATTGAAGCTGAGATTATTCGATTTATTGAAATTTTTGCCATTTTGTTTTGAAAGATTAGGGTTTAGGGTTTGTAGTTTGTAAATTAGGATACGAGTAATAAACCCTAATTTAAAGAGGCGGGGAGTAACATTAAAAAGTGTGAAGTTTTAAAGATTTTTTGATTGAAATCAAGTTATAAAGTTTTAAGCTGAAGTTGCACGAAACTTTTGAGAATTCTTCTTTTAAGTTCACTGTTACCAATAAATTTATTTTATAAACTTCATAATGGTCACACCGGCCGGAAGTTTTTTACATCTTACCCTGTCATGTTTTCTGTGTTTTTTTAACTTTGTTAGAGAAAGTTCATAACGTCGTATCATACGTGACATAACACAAAAGTATCAAATAAATTGGGTTATTCTCGTATTGTTTTAAACGGGGAAAACTATTTCGTTCTGAAAAAAAAAGGGTCTATTTGAGGCTAGCCCCAAGCTGCCTGAGTGGTTTGATTTGCATTGGGATGGCACTGATCATGGCTTAGTTGAAATTATTTAATCCAATGAATAATAAAGTCCCATATAATTCTCCTTTGCTACTCCCTCCTCCACGGACTATGACGGCCATCGGAATAAACAAAAGGCAGAAGCCAAGAACTATTTTGGTTAAAAATTGATTTTTATTATTTTATTTTATTTAAATTCTAGCTTAAAATACAGTTTTTACAATTTTCTTCATATCTAAGGTGAAAAATACAGTTTTTACAATTTTAACTAGTTTTACAAATTTTCAATCTCATTATCCATTAACTTATCACAATTTTTTATTATTACTTTTTCATATTGAGATATATATGTAGAGAAATAAGATTAAAATATTGGTTCTGTCAATTGGAGTGGAAATAAAATATAAACGCGATAATCATTAATTATTGTTTTTATTTTGAGGAGATATAATCTCTCCATGTATATAAGAGATTTTGAAATAAAATTAATTTTGAGGGAACCTAAATAGTAATTGATGTGGGGTGGTGGACCATATTTTTTTTGATGAAATGTTATAATTTAAGGAAACTTAGTGTTTTAGCCGCATGTATATATTAAGTGTGGACACGGGGCGGATTGGAATGGATTGAGACGGATTGATGAAATTTAAATCTCAATACAACCCAATACAACCCGTTATAATTAAAACTCCAATCCAACCCGCAAAATAAATTGCGGGTTATGGCGGGTTGGGTTTAGATTGATTATTAAATTTTTATTTTGGTCCTTCATTTTTCATACTTTGCATAATCAACCCAAATTTTAAAATAAATTGAATATTTCAAACATAAATATAAATTAAACCTAATCAAAGTACGTTTATAACATTCACGAACAAGTAATAAAACTAAAATATAACAATAATTAAAGGTTGATATCTTAAAATACACATAATGTATATATAAATATATATATATTGCGGGTTGAAACGGATTGGAACGGATTAACCCGCGGTTTGTGAACCTCAACCCTAACCCAATCCGCAAAATATATAGCGGATTGGGACGGGGCAGATTGATTTTTTTTTTTGACATTCAACCCACATCAACCCGCCCCAATCCATGCGGGTTGGGTTACGGGACGGATTTACGGATTTTTTACCCACCCCTAGTATATAGTCTAACATCATTCTATTATAATAGCAAGTTAAATGACTCTGTCTAATTTAGTCATTTTTTTTTCCTAATAATATCCTTATAATTTTTTATTAATTACAATAATATCATACTTATATAAAAAATATATAAAAAGTAATAACTGACACTACTTATCCCTCTTTAACAACAAAACATTTTTTAAGTCGTATCATATTATACTATTTTTTTTATTATCCACATATTTGTATTATAACTACACTTATTTTCTATATTTTAATTGCATTGCGCGTCACACACGCAACGCGTAGAGCACGATTACTAATATTAACTTTAATTGATACTCGAGGTTCGTCCATACTCGAGGTTCGTCCCTGTAACTTTAATTCTAAAATGGATAAAGTTAACAACTAGCCGAGCACCAGATAAAAAAGTTAATTAAGATAACACATTTAACAACTAATATAATTATTCAATATTTGTAATTATATATGGAAATACTTTTTGAAGGAAGATTTGGAGTTAATGTATGTAAATCTGTAGTGAATATTTTGTTAAGTAATGAATGTACAAATAATGTCCAATAGATACCACTTTTAAACTTATATTACTCTTATCTAACTCCATAAGTCCATATTCTCTATAAGTATCAATTTTTAATTATTTACTTTATTTACCAAAATGTCGTACACATATTTCACAAAAAATAAAAAAAAACACATAAAATTATATAAAAAGCAAAAAATCTCAAAATAAATGAAAAAATCAAACAAAAATTGTAAAAATGAAAAAAATCAAACAAAAAAATGATTTTTTACAAAAAATCACAATTTTTAAAAAATTATAAAAATTATAAAAAATCACAAAATATTATAAAAATATAAAAAAAAATAAAAAATTTAAAAAAAATCACAAAAATCACAAAAAATTATTAAAAAATCACAAAAAAATCACTTTTATTGAACTTTATGCACTTTCGACTGTACTAGATACACTTTCGACTGAAGCAGATGGATTTTTAGCTGAACTATATGCATTTTCAGCTGAACCAGATGCACTTTTACATAACGATATGCAGGTTTTACAGAACGATATGCACTTTTATTGAACTAGATGCACTTTTTTCTGAATCATATGCACTTTTAGCTGAAACATATGCACTTTCAGCTGAACCAGATGCACTTTTAGTTGAATCAGATGCATTTTTAACAGAACTATATGCACTTTCGACTGTACTATATTCATTTTTGACTAGACTATATGCACTTTTGACTTAACTATATGTACTTTCCACTAAATTAGATGCAATTTAAGCTGAACCATATGTACTTTCACCTGAACCAGATGCACTTTTAGCTGAACTATATGTATACTCGCTTTATTGAACTATATTTACTTTCGACTGAATTGTATGCACTTTCAACGGAACTAGATGTACTTTCAGCTGAATTGAATGCAATTTCGACTCAATTTTATGCATCTTTGACTAATTATATACACTTTCGACTGAACTATATGCACTTTTTATTGAACTATATACGCTTTTGACTGAACTATATGTATTTTTGACTGAACTAAATGCACTTTCAGCTCATTTAGATTAAAAAAATACACATTTTCATGGAAAAACCATTTTTTTGTATAAAAAAATTCAATTTTCGGTATAAAAAGTGTTATATTGACAAAAAAAAAATTATATATTTTTTGTAATTTTTTAAAAAGTTTATAATTCTCTTTATTTTTGGGATTTTTGGGATTTTTTTTATAATTTTTTGTGATTTTGTGATTTTTTTAATTTTTTTAATTTTTATAATTTTTGTGATTTTTTTTGTGATTTTTTTTTGTTTTATAGATTTTTTTTGTAATTTAAAACTATTTTTTTTGGGTTTGTAGAGAGATAAAATATGTATATTATATTTTGGTTTGTATGACCATTTAGTAAATAAACTAAATAATTAAAAAGTTGTACATATGAGGAATATGAAATTATCAATATATCTAGAAGTAATATAAGTTGGTAAGATGTACTTATATGGAATTCCCCCATGAATGTATCAATATTTTATTTCATTTATTTTCATATTTCAATTCTAAATATATTTTTAGAAATGATCTTTTTTTTTAATTTTATGATAGTTTCAACTACGGTTCTATATTTTTATTTTTATTTTATTGTGTTGAAAAAAGTAGTTTTAATTTTTTTTATTTAATTTTATGATAGTTTTAACTAGTGTTCCATGCTTTTATTTGTGTTTTACTGTGTTGGAAAATTGATTTTTAGTTTATTAAATCATAAAAAATAGTAATTGTAAATATTATTACCATAAACTATTAAATGCTGAATTAAGGAATGAATCGAATTTTTACTAGCCATAAATAATTATATGAATTTAAGTTATGGATAAGGTTTAAACAATATCCCTGTACACTTGTTAGCCAAACCGTTCTAAAATAATAAAAATAAGCATTGAAGCATATACTTTGCCTACCTCTTAAGTAAAGAATGGTTTCCCTTAACAATTCCCATTATATGAATTTGAACTTACTTGAAGAAGAATCAGATTCTTCATATACCTCTCTTTAATTGTTAACTTGCTTTCGCCAATTCATAAATTAGAATCTTGAAACATAACTCAACAAAGTTCTCTTGGACTTGAACGGATGCTAAATGGTGATTTATTCTTGAATATATGAAGAGTTTGGTTAGCATATAAAACTACGAAACACCTCAATCTAATTGACAAACATTCATCTCTATTTATCCATCACAGGAAAAAAAAGTTGCATTGTGAAATGTCTTGAAATTATAAATTACATCATATAATTTCCATACTTAAGATAGAAAGTTGCATAGTATCATGTTAGCATCACCTATCATGCAACACTAGCAAGATATTCACCTTCTACAGTTAAACTTAAACCCCTTCTTAAATAAAAATTCATGACTAATATACCCAACTCAAAAAACATTTAGTTTTAATCATCGTACTCATTTTAAAGCCTTCTTCATCACTCTTTTCTCTAACCCTTCATACTTTTCTTAGACCATAAGCTTCCTACTCTTCATCTCTTCATATTATATATCTCTTTCCCCCAATAGTTAACTTCTCTAAAACCTTCAATGGAGGATACCTATCATTGTACTAAACCACAAGCATTCCCCAGAAAATCTAGAAAGCATTCTCATTTCATGTTCAAAGCTATCATTTTCGCAATTTTCGTTTATATACTTTCTTTGTTTTCATCTCATTCTTCTGAAGATCAAACAACAAAGTGGGATCTTATTCAGCTTATTCTTATAGGTGTCGTGGTATCTTACGGTCTTTTTAGTCTGAATAACGACAAATCAGAGGAGAATCTCCAGAAGCTCGATGAAACGGATTCATATTTTTCTAACAATTTCAAAGTTTCGTCCTTTTTCAATGACAAAATTGACTGTCAGTCCGGGTCCAATCATGCAATAGAAGTGTGGAAATCCCAATACTTAAAAAAGGACACATTGGTAGTGTTAGAAGAAGAAAGTTTTGTTTTGGGTAAACAGACAAACTCAAGCAACACGTTTGAAAACGGTGAAAAACCTCTCCTTTTGCCTGTTAGAAGCTTGAAAAGAAGAAACTGGGAAATTGAGGAAAATAGTTCTTTTCAATTTGAGTCGCTAGTTCTTTCCAACTCAAAACCAGATTTATCGGAAACAGAAATGAAAAACGATAAAGAATCTCCCTTGCTTCCTCTATCCTTGCTTTCTCGTTCATCCGAACCCAAGCCTTATGATTTGATAAGAAATAGGAGTGAAAGTTCAACAAAAGTAGCTAATACGGGAAAATCAGTTCGGACGTTTCGAAAGTGCCAATCAAATGCAGGAGTGTTGGAAAACAAAAGAATTCTTGAAGAAGAAAGGACTCATTTGGTAAGTGAAAGGAGGGCTTGTTTGGAAGTATTTGATTTCAGGGACTATGAGAAGGGTATTAACTACAAAAATAAGGAGTTTAACCATAATAATGAGAATGGTGAAGGGAGAGATGTGGATAAGAAAGCTGATGAATTTATTGCTAAATTCAGAGAGCAGATTAGGCTTCAGAAACTGAATCATTTCGGAGATGATTACACTATTTGTAATCTCTAAGTGAATTGGATTTATTTACTTTTGTTTTTATTACTTGTTCATTCTTATTTTTAAACTCGGATTCAACATGTTGCTTCCTTTACAAGTAGAGAAGTCGGTTATTATGAAGATATCAACAGTTGTGAACAAACATATTTTTTAATGTTAGATCAAGTTCTCAATATGTTCTTACGCGTGTTAGGGAAAGAAAGAGAGAACGGCGGGACAGCTACTACATTAGACCAGTTTGTCATAAAACGGTGTTGCCATATCGTCAAGGGGATGATAATAAACACACGTCGCACCTTGATTTTAACAAAAAATGAAATGATTGTATAAGTAATGCTCAGCATCACAAAAGGAATTGAAAGAGGAAGAGGGGAACTGGATAATCGATTTTTATGAAAGAGGTTATTTAAATACGTCTAGTATATATATTATGCTAAGCAAAGATTATATAAAATGTTACGAGATAAATAACTTCGCTGGAGTGATATTTTAGACTACATATACATTAGAAATCCAAGCGAACTACACGCCTCAGAAGAAGTTTGTTACAATCTTTTCTAGTTTGCTTTCAATTTCAACAGAAAAGCTTTTCACAATGTATAAAATTGCGAATCTATCGGAAGTCGGTCACTAAATGTGCATGCAGTGTAACAAAAATGAACAATTGTCCTTAACTGGACTATGAACCAACCACTTTATCATGTTTAATTGTATATGCTTAATGAGGAAAACTAATTGCTATCTTGTTCTTGTTCTTTCTTTTGGTGTTACTCCTTGATAGCATAGGCGTATAACAGATAGCCTTGCGTATTATGGGGGTTTGTCCCATAATACATATATGTTTTGCTTCTGTTATGCTTCAATAAAGGTCATGTTCTTGAAAAATAAATAAATAAAATAGGCGTATAACATGACAATAATTTGGACAAATGCCTGAACTATTCAAAGCGGTCGGACCTAGCAACTACATGCAATAATATTCCATCATCGTAACGACGAAAGCAAGCAAACAATACTATGTGCCGGGAGAATGTAACAAATAGTTTTTTTAAGTTTAGCCAATGTTTCGAATAATCAGCCAATGATTGGTTTGTTATGAGTAATTAAAAGCAGATGGAATCATGCTTATATGCTTATCAATAAAAACCGATCATATCAAACACATAATATAATGTGGCGTACATGAATAGTCTGCCGGACTCTTCATGGTAATCCAATTTTGTAAGGATTCAGCTTATTTTTAATTAAATTCTGTTTGGGTTGATGTAATTTTTTATGCTTTCCAGGGACATTTCTCCATCTTAATAAATGGATAACAGATTGGAGCTCACTCTTTCTAGCTAGATTGTTAATTTCGCTTAAGTAAATATTTGATTCCACTTACAAAGATGGTTTGTTGATTATGATTAAATAGTATTAACTGTAATTTGTTTATTAATCATTTGATAGATTTGATTCCAAAATTTTAATAACCGGCCACTATTGATTTGGTCTCAATTGAATTACCAAACAAAATCAAACAGAATTATACGCCCTCTTAACTTTTTCGAGAACAAGCTAACGTGGCAGAAAATGTAACTGGACGACAACCTAATGGAAAAGAAGGAGCATTGCAATTTCTTACTAAAAGTTATTAAACCAAATACAACTAACAACCACAACACAATAAACAATTAAACCTAATTCCCATCATCAAATCACAAACAAATTCATAGTTGATTACGTATGCATAAAAAAGCATAAAGCTAACACCAACGATCATTCACAAAACACTATCTAGGTCCCCACAAAACCACAAGTATACAGACCATAAAAGATACAAAAATGTGACATTCCATTAGAATTTATAGTAGGTGTTGTCAAATAAATCTAGTTTAAGAAACTAATTTCATTAGATCATTCAATTGATTGACTAGACATTCAACTTTACACGACATCTTCCATGTTTTTTTCATTTTTATAGGATTTATCTTTCCTTCTTGAAACGGGAGAACTATTATTAGTACTACAGACAAAGTAGACTAATATTGTCTCTCTTTCTAAACAAGATACATAATATTCAAATAAGTTGATCTAACAAATTTCATTTTATATTTCAATAGATTGATCAGGGATGCAGCGTAGCTGACTCTGAGTCAAGTTGAGTCAGAGTCCACAGCTATTGGATATTGTTACAGTTAAAATATGAAATGTACTGTAGCAATATCCAATGACTGTGGATTCTGAGTCACTCTGACTCAGAGTCAGGCACGCTGCTTCCATTGATCAGACTCCCCTGCAATACTACGTTTTTCTCTTTTTTTATTGATTTTTTTTCTTATCCTTGGGCTCTTTTGAGTTTTTTTTTTAAAGAAAAAAAAAGGAAGAAAGGTTGATATTGAAAGACAATATAAGTTGTAAACTCGACAGGTAGTGAAATTAGCTCATCAAAGAAACACTTCCAAAGTTCAGAGTGTGAGCCACTATTGTACAAAAGTTATCCTGAAAATTTCTCTTTACAATACAAATGAAGAGGGTCACACAATTGTTAGAATTTCACTTTACACATGTTTCCTTTTTCTGTTTTGTCCATCATTTTTATTTATTTAAAAAAAAAGGATTAAATTTGCAGTAACGTAAACTCATCTTGTCTTTCATATTATATGAGGTAGGCAAATAAGTTCATCAAATATATTTCAATAGATTAATAAGGTTAGGTGAATACACACACTATAATGAGATGATCAATACTAATTGAGTAAACAAAAGCATAACATTGATAATTTATCTCTCAACCAAGATATGGGGTCAAAGAAGGTTAACAAACAAATACCATTAGATAATTGAATAAAATGATTAGACATCCCACTTTACACAACATTTCCCATGTTTCTTTTCTTTCTCTCCTCCTCCATTGTTTCTTCTTTAAAAAAGGGAAGAAAGTTTAGTACTAAAAAGACTAATAACATAAGCTAATTTTTTCTATCAAACAAGATAGGTCAATAGAAACAAAACATTACATGACCCACCATATCACATTGCCCACCATCCAAATCTTTAGACCATTTCCAACTAAAACATCTCAATCCCTCAATACATACACCATGAGTCCAAAACTACCCATTACTAAAAGGTTAAAAAGACCCTTATACACTCGACCAACGAAACTACTAGGATCTTGGTTGGCGAAGGGATATAGCAGTCGATGTGGTGGCCCAAGGGTTGACCGGAATGGGACGGTGATATGCTGACATGGCAGCTGCTGACGTTGCGGCGGCTGATGTGGCGTTGGACGGAGGTGCTGACACACGCTCACACGAAGGGCACATGGTGAGGGTTGTCGGCGGGGCCATTTGCATGTAGAACTGAGGGGATAGTTTTAGCGCCCTTAGCTCTTGAACCTCCTTTTGTAGCCTTCGATTTTCCTCGGTTAGATTTTCGCAACATCTTTTAAGAAACTCACAGTCGACCTCAGTTTGCTTCAACTTTGTCCTGTACCAACGAACAAACCATCCGTTAGATGTATTTAACAGCGAAGATCTTGATCTATTACTTAACAGGAAATATAATTACATTAACGTTTAATAGCATTGCCAAGGAAAATAACCCATATCATGTTAAAAAGTCATGACAACGAGTCGAAATGAATCCAATTTCTCCGATTGATAACACTTAACAGAGTGAATGGGATCTGCCCGGATTTTTTAATTTTTTTTACAAAAGCAAATACATCAAAATACTACTCACAATGAACCAAGGTGGTTTACATTTTCAAAGTATTGTTAGGCCAAAACCCCTATTGAATTAAAAACAAGATGAGATGAGAAGTGGCAACCAAACAAACTCTGTCTATGAATAACATATTTAACATGTAACTGAATCAACTCCATTTCAAAAAATAGAAAAGTAAAAAATAACAAAAAAGCCCTTAAGAAAAAGTTAAGGAAGCAAACAAACCTTGCCCTCCTATTCTGGAACCAAACCTCAACCTGCCTTGGCCTCAACCCAAGCCGTTTTGCCAAAGCCATTTTCTGCTTCTGCAAATTACACAATTACCCCAAAACTATCAGTTTACTACACAAAACCCCCCAAACTTCACAAAAAAATCAGATCCAGTCCTAATAACTCATCCATCCCCTTTTAATCTTGATACTTTCACATACTTTTAACTTTTTAATCATATGATCTATTAAATAAATGTGAGAAAGGTAGACTTTTGTAATTTTAAGAACATTTAGGCAAACAAGTTCCATAATAACCCTCAAACTATCAGTAAACTACACAAAACACCCCAAAACTCCAAAAACTACTCAATCCAGTCCTAATACTTACAGGATTGAGAGTGTTGTGCTCTTTGAAGCTCTCCTCGAGCACAGCCGACTGGTCCTTCGATAACCGCAGCTTCTTCCTTGAGTTATCTCCGTCCTCTTCGTCGCTAATGCCTCTCGAGCTATCGTTCTCATCTATGGTGATTGCTTCTGGTTCGCTTCTTTTTCCGCTAAGGCTTGATATCGTGCTGTTTGGCGACGACACTCCCGCCTCCTCACACTCTGCAGTAGCTGGAGAGCGGTTTACGTCGATACCCTTCAGGAAGGATCGTGTCTCCGAACGAAACGCCTCAGAGGTTTTGCGATCTGTATATATAGGCGTATGTATACATATTAGTGAGGATCCGAATAGCAACCATAAATCCTAAAGCTAGCAACTTGCATGTATAGTATTATAAGTTGCTTATATATACAGAGGAAAAAACCGATCTTTTTACCATGTACTTGACTAATTTATTGTAACGATATTAGTCTTTCAGCATCCTTAATAATAACGAAAAAAATCATTTTAGTTCCACTCCTTATATATAATAATAAGATCTGATGTTAAAAATTGAGAGAAACTATTGTTGTATTGTAAAGAGTTTTTTCTTATAGCCACTTCACTATTTCATGGTAAAGTTATGATATTTAACCAGTGGTTATGTTTCTATTGTAATTAAACTTGTTGTGGATTTATTTATGCTTGTTGAAATATCAGAGAGCTGATCAGAGCAATTAATAAGGTTATATTATCTAGATGCATCTAAAGTTGAAGCTTTTTAACAAAAAAAAAAAATAGTGAACAAAAGTATAAAATATCTTTATTAAGAATAAAATAAGACTCTTAAATTCGAAAAAAGTAGCCCAAAAAAAAAGAATAAGAGCACGGGGAAATGAAAAAGAAAACCAGGAAAAAGTGAAATTTTTGAGAAAAAGAGTTTTACAAAAATAAGTCGCACACAAAATAAATAAAAAAAAAAAAAAAAAAAGAGATCTAGAGAAGAAGTACCTAAAGAGGGGAAAATATCATTCCAAGAGGTTTTTTGTGGTACAAAATGAGGCTGTTTGGAGCTAGTGCTTAAATTAGTATTTGGAAAGTTTAAGCTCAGGCTTAGTCCCAAGTCTTCTTTCTCAACCATCATTTTTCTTTCTTTTTTTTACTTTAAATGAGTTGAGAGAACAAACAGAGCAATAACTTATGTATGGAAGTTTTGTATATATATATATAGAGAGAGAGAGAGAGAGAGAGAGAGAGTGTGTGTGTGTGTGTGTAGTGTTGAAGGATGAAGAGAGGGATAATATGGAAGATTAAATAGAGAGAGAAGGTGGTGAGGTGTCAATCATGACCATGGGGGTTTGTCAGGTGTGGGCTGGATTAATTTACTGTCTCTCTTTTGCTTTCTTAATTAGTATTCAATTTAAAAAAAAAAAAATGTTTTGCTTTCTAAGATATTATACAATTAAAAACAAATGTTTTGCTTATTTTCTACTAAGAATGGAAAATAAAAAGTGAGCCATATCAATCGGAAAAAATACTTGGGTATTGCTTGTCAGTGCGGATTGAGGAGGGGAAACTATATTCGTTGAACGGTTGAGGGGTGGAAAGGAAGACTGGAGATATATGTATTTTCTTTTAGCAATGTTATTGAGAATTTGATTTTATAGTAATCACATGTGACATGTGATTAACTTGTTATTCGAGAACCTGCTTTATGTAAAATTTTGAGTTTTTATTTTATTAGTGTCTTTTGATTATGAATGATATTTGAGTATTTTGTTGTTTTTTATACATTTTTTGTTGATTTATACTATTGGATCTCATCTCGATCTTTTGTATGTTTGGTTGCAGAACTTTTCTTGTTAAATCTATCGATTCTCATCTAAGTATTTACTTGGACGAATATATTAGACAATTAGTCATATTATTAGGAATCAATGATTTATGCGCCTCACTCTAAATTTTTGTAATATATGATAAACAAAAATGTTTGTTTGATACTTTGATGTATTGACGACCTTTGGAATATGTATTTTATTTTGGGTTTTCAGTGTTTTATTTGTCATGTTCAATTTATATTGGCATCATAGAAATCTACATGTTCCTTCTATGTTTAAATATTTTTGTCTTCTATATATGTGAATTTTCTTTCTTTCTACATGCATTGTAATTTTCACACGATAAGATTTAACCATTCTAGCTTCATTGAACGATTGGCGCTGTAATAAAATTTCATTGGTATATTTAGGAGACTGCAATGATTTCTACATACATATATATAAATATATTGTTTTGTTTCTTTTTTGTTGTTGTTTTGCTAGTTTATAATCGAATGAGCTCGGCCAAGTGTAATGTATAAAATACGTCAAACTAAAATTTTCCAACAATTTTATTCTCGTTCATAATAGAGTAGACACCAGGGAGTATTTATATTTTCACATCATAATCATAATGTAATGAAACTTTACTTGGAAAAATAAATCCAGCTAAGTTACATTTATCAGTCTCTCTCAAACTACGTTATAACCACGGTAAAAGTTGGACTTTTGTCCAAGTACGATTAATTAATTAATGGAGCAATGAATTTGGCTCAGTTTTTCAAAGGAGCTGAGCCACTGAGACCATAAGGATTTGTCTGATTAAAGGCTCATGTGATACAGTGATACTACTACATACTACTGTATAACTTTTCTGTTTGACCAATAGACCAAATCATACAGAATCAGTAGTTATGATTGTAGGTTGATGTATTGTCCCCAGCCTAGGCATGGGAATGTGTAACTTCTTGTTGAGGCCTTGTTTGGTTGCAGATTAGCAAGCAAATAAGCTGATTTTTTTGGGAATTATGAAAAAGTTTGGTTTGTCCTCTTTAATGCATGTTTTCTTTACCAAGTTCATATTAAGTGAAAGGTTTACACAAGAAAAATATATTCAACCTATACTTAAGTTGAAGGCCCGGCCACTTGTTTTCTTTTTCCATGAATCGTTTGATAAAGAAATGATTTTTAGAATTTTTGTTTGAATTTTTAACTACAAGTATTAGAATGTCTATCATCAATGATATTTTTATCAGTATCTTGTAAGATTACAAGCATGGGATGTGTACAAAATGGAAGACTGTGCAATTACTTTTTAACAAGTACATACTAGCTAGTACTAATACTACACCAAAAAAACTATACAGTATTTTGATAGGAGTGTCAATTAATATTAGTAATGTTATCATCAGTACTTTTGCGATTGCATTATCTCTTCCACCAGTGAGATGGACTGTTTAGCTTTTCTATTGACAAATTAAATTAGCAGTTTTATTGCTATATACTAGTAACGGTAATATAACACTCGTCGCACCAAAATAGTGTCACAAAAATGAACATTTGTATTTAACAAGTATATATATATATATATATATATATATATATATGTTATAATTAAAAAAAATCGTTTACTTACTTGTCTACAACCTATGTATGGGAATTTTGAAAAATATATATTTACAACTTGCAAGTTACTACTAATCGATAAAAAGGACGAAGAGGAAATGTTACTTTTAAGTCCGATCAACCGGATTTTCCGCAAATTGAAACTCTCTCTATATTGTTCTTGATCATTGTGAATGAGAACTATCTGACAAAAAATTCATATGTCGGGTATAAACATATGTATTTAAAATCTTGAAGTCAATTATTGTTTTAGCAAAACATTACTGAAAATCCATTCCGGTGAGCCAAGGGGATTAGAGTGAATTTGTGGTGGCCTCAAAAGTGGAGTAGAATTTAAACAAAACGAAAGGAATGTGAATTTAAGTGTTAGGTTTCATCTAAATATAAATATAGTCACACCTAAGAGTCATGACCTGTCTTGTAAATCGATAATGCAAGTATTTAACATGTTTAGCACAAATTAAAAAATCTTATAGTAGTTCAATTTGTATAAAACTCCTCTTAAATATACTGAAAATTTATTATTCAAAGTTTCTAATTAAAACAATTTTAGAACTTTTCCATAGAAATATAATTTCAGAAAGGGAGAGATTGGAAATTTGAAAAGCAGATGCAAATATAGCAAAACTTAAATGAGCACTCCTAGAGACAGCATTCCCGGGTCCCCTTTAGAGGAGAAAATGGTGAATAATAATGTAACAGTGATGGTGCAATTATATGAGCTGGGACATGTTTTCCTAGTTTAGGGACACGGCCAGATAAGATATTGGGAAGCATCAAATCATAGGGGTTAAGTGCTATGATTGCAACTGATAGAATACAACTTTATATTTACATGTTACAACCCTTTGTGATCTAACTTACTATAAATATTCCATTTCGATTATATTTATGCATGAAATTCAAGCTTATGGATATAATGGAATTATATACTTTTATGGTGACCCTTTTTTAGGCAATCCCTGAGATAAAAACAAAAGAAAATTAATAGTGAAAACATTTCGATTGTATTTGTCAAATGCAAAGTTACGCACATAATGAGATTATATATCAAAGTATATTGATTAATACATAAAAACATACTTAATATCCAAAAACCCACATTCTCAATTTTTATTTAAGATTTGACATATCATCATAGCATCGGTCACCACCAAAGTAAAAAAAATATATAGTAAAAAGAAGTAGAAACATTAGCATGTATATATAAATTAAAAATAGATTTTAAATATGAGTTTTTAATAATTAAGTATTACATTATGTACTAAATGATTATTTTACCTTTTGTATTTTACCAACCACAGTGATAAAATCAAAATAAAATTAATAGTGAAAATAGTTATACTGTATTTGTGATATGCAAACTTATGTACATAAAATTATACATATCATGGTGACCCTTTTAAAACATCTCTATAAGAATACTTCATATAGGAATAACCTTTCTATAGTAATAAAAAATTCCGATCCCAACTCAGGCCAGTTTAAAATAAGAATAAACTCTCTATTGTCATATTCCGTAGTTTTTTATGGTCCCGTTAGTTATAAATCCACCTCCTTATAGTAATAAAATACATTTCATTACAAAAATATATATATCTAGTTATAATAAATTTATGATGGTGTAAAATACTTATGTAAGTTTGTTTGCGATGATGACTTAATTTTTTGTGTTGCTACCACATTTTTTAACATGCGCGTTCATACTAGCTCGTCGACATGGATACCATCTTATTGAAGCCAAAACATTTCTAACTTGTCAAGCATTTTAAAATATTCTTGAAATGAAACCTTTTGTATTTCTATACTATCATCCTCCGGATTATCTTCTTCTGCATCTTGGCTAATTACAGCAACGATTTCTTCATCGGTTAAAATATGCACAACTTGTCGTTCATTTGGATGATGGAGAAAAACATCCATATGCATTTGGTCATTATAATGAAGTCGTATATGTATCTAATATTATGTAAATAGATTTATTTTTTATTTTTTTAATATGTAAACTCTATATAGGAATAAGCTTTTTGTATTAATATTTTTTTGTGTTTCTCATAATATGAATGTATAGAGGTTTTACTTTTAATTGTTAACCAGATAAAAACAAAAGAAGTTCAATAGGTAAAACAGAGGGGATGGAAGACTCAAATTGAAATCCTACTGAAGGAGGCCGATTTTCCATTTCAACTATAAATTGATTCATTAATATTTACTCTTCTATTTTCCTAGTATATGCTAACAGATTTTTTGAAATATGTGACGTTTAACTTGGCCAGGGAATATAAGTATTCCTTCTTCCGGTATCTTTATTATCACTAAAACCCGTTTTACCTAATTTATGAACAGCAAAGTCGGATTTGATATCCTCTAGTAAGGCACGTCGGTCGGCCGCGAGGCAGGCCGGACACACATGGCTAGCATGTGCCTCACACGTGACGGATGCCCTAATAGTTGACGCCAAAATGGCTTGATTTTTGACGACATTTCTATAGAACTTATTGCGGCCAATCCGGGACCGCCACGTGTTATACGTATTGGTGTAAGAGCACTATCTTCGTTTACACCGTTAGATCATAAATGAGCCGCACAGTGATTCTATGGTTGTGATGCATTTAATGACAATATAAATACCCCTCTAATAGGATGAATGGTATTTTCTCACTAGAAAATCTTTACTACTCTGAAACTGATTCAGATCGGACAATCTGAGAAAGCCGAATGATAACCCGATACTGGCCAACACCATATTTATATCGTCCTACCTGCCTTATACTTTATTAACTTACCATTTGTCTCCGTCCTGTACTGACTTGCGAATGCTTGGAACAAACTCGTGCCTCTGTTTGTTTACGTGTGCAGGACCAGAGAGAAGTGAACACATAAGATATCGACCTCAGTCCATCCGACCTACCCGGACCAGACGACTTGGACCGTGACAGACCTTGCTGTTCGTCTGACAACTCTGAAACTGACACAAATACTGTGTAATCAAAGTGTAAGGCGAGTCTAGAAATAAAAATAGGCTAGTTATAGCTTAATTTCACAGATCATTATTGGTTAACATCTAAACCATAAACACATTTGAATTTGAGATCCCCGAGTGCATTTTCTCATCTATCTTTTGCCAAAGGATAATTGTTTGGACAAAGCAAATCTTTTCCTCCCAACTTTAGTTATTTTGTGGGGAAAAAACATAAGCAGCTTTTTGCATTTTAACCTACATGCCTCCTTTTCATTTTGCTATTTATGCATGCACTTGTCCACTCTACACTTTTCAAGTCGCACATTTATTGGTCCTTGCTTTTCCTTTTTTTTTTTTTTTTCCTTTTAGGATGATGATCAACTTGGCTAATAGCCTAATACTATCATACTGCATCTTTAAGAATATTGTGTATTAACATGACGTTATTGTTAAAAAATATAATTAAAATACGAATCAAAATCTTTTATTCCATATTTTTTACCCGTAGATATTTTTATTTAAATTTTATACTTTCACAACTTTTTTCACAAGGTTATAAGCTTTTATAATATATTATATACAAATTTCAGAATATTTAGACATAATATTTTTTAAAATATTTTTTAAAAAAATTTAATGTTTACATTACACTAATTTTTAAATTTATTCTAAAATAAATTATGTGCAGATTTTCTCTTAAAAATAATTATTGGAATACTTTACATTATTTTTACGTTTATTCCAAAATAAATTACGTGTGAATTTTCTCCTTTAGAATAATTGTCGGAATGTGTTGATACAAGTCTAATAGCAATTATATACATTTTTTCACCTTTTTAAATAAATATTTTGGGTTAATTAGATAAGAGGGCACAGAAGTAGATAGAAAATAGTGTTCGTAAAAAAAAGTCCAAAAATTATTTTCTTTTAAATACAATGTTACAATGGTTTGTTATAAATGAGAAGTAAGGGTCAAGTATCTACTATCTATTACACACTGTGTCCGTCTAGATTTAATCTATCCTATGTTATTGCAATTAAGCGTGTTCTAGAGCAGAGAGGGATGCTCTCATCTGTAATGTTGGTGTTTGTTTTAGTTGAGAAGGAAAAACACATTCTCGGGTCATCAATGTCATATTTATAGTCATACTCTAGGATTAACAACCCTTAGATCTTGGTCAATGTTCTTTTTCATCTAACGGGCGACCTACATGTACGTGGCAGTCCTTCATTGTTCTCCATAGCGCGCCGTATGAAAATTTGACGCCTACCCCTAATAGTTTTTGGCCAAAATTATTAGCGCTTTCGTACCACACGTAGAAAGTGCATGCTCCCTGGCCTCCGGCGTCCAATGTGGTGGTAGCGTCGTAACCCAAGTAATTCAATCTTGCTTCTTATTGTAAGACTAGACTACGTTATTTTAGAATTATCTAATGTTGTTTGTACCCCGTAATTATGGAAATACAAATATCCACTCGTCAACTATGACTCTCAGTATACAAATACTAATATGACGATGACCCAACATTTCATAGTGCTAATAATATATATTTTTTAAAATCTAATTTACACGCAATTTTCTTTACTTCAGACTAATAATATATGTACTAGCTTGAGACCACTTCAATGACGGGTCAATTCCGAATTATTGTCCTATACAAATTCACTTAAATGCATTGACAATCATGTATCAGAACTTTACCTATATTACATATTCATAAGCCTTGGTGGATGTGAGTCGGTTGGAAATGGTCCCCAATAATATATTGTACGTTGTTTTTGGGCGAAAAATTCCACATACGGTTATGAGATCCACTAATATTTCTCTGTAAACATCGTTGTCAACAATTATTAGCAATGTCTCTATTACACTTGCTAGTAAAGTGAAAAAAAAACATTAATTAGAAGATAGTTTTCTTTTTTCACTTCACATTGGATGTGGTGAGATTGTCGTTTTTTATCAAATTTTGATTTTTCACAACAAAGTATGTACATCTGTGTTTACCTACGCAGTCTAGTCCCGATTGCTAGAATTTACTAAACCAATGAGCTAGGTTTTGATTGAACTTGTTTTAAATTCATCCTAGAAAATAAGTTGGATTTGGAAATAACTATTTTATAGTTATTCAGACGGATTCGGAGTGTGCGAGTATATTGATCTCGGAGTGTGCGAGTATATTGATCTCGTACATGCACCTCACATAGTCACGTTGGATGCAGTAAAACCTAACCGATATATGGTCAATTGGTCATACTCATAAATTTAGTGCATCTAATTAAAAGTGCAATAGTATATTATAAGAATTGATAAGTTGATTAAATTATATTTCATGAGCTACAAAATGCAATCACTGTGACATCATGATATGATGGACACATCACAGTTTTTTATTTTTTTGAAAATAACACATCACATTTATAACACCATATATTCCAAAAATTATTGGGGAGAAAAGTAAAATCTGGTTGAGGGGTATCAAAAAAAGTTGTGCATTTAGTACATTGGATACCTTTCAGCACACTGTACTTCTGGTTTTGACACTCCCCAGTCCCCACTAAAATCATATGGTTCCATTACCTTTATTTTCTTTTTGCAGGTCAATGAATATTGCTTTTTTACAGATTAACCAAAGTCCAATAGTATACTCCTACTTTCATGTTTATGAACAGTTCTTAAAATCACACATGTGCTATCCACTGTTTAAAACAAAAGCACAGTGGTGGTAAAGGTAAAAGAGATAAGTTGACAAAAGTAGATAAAATCATTACCTCTCCATTTCAGAGAAAAAAATATATGGTAACGCAGCATACATATAGCATATACTAGTACGTAATTGATATAAAGCCAATTCAGTTTATAAGTCTATAGTCAGGAGAGCTCGTGTAAAATACAAGTATATGCACAACCAGAATTAATAGCCGATGTATTTTTTGTCCGTTTTCCCTCCTGAAACCGAAAATATCATGCTTTCTGATCATAGCATCTAAAGCAGATGAATCGTGTAAAACATAGAAAAATAAATTAAGTCTACTTTAATACTTTTTTTTTTTGAAACAATCTACTTTAATACTTAAAAAAACACGAGAACATTACTTCTAGTTTGATTAATACATTTTGCATTCGTAAACAGTTTATACTCAATTAAAATTAATTCTTGCACTATTCTATATAGTTTATGCACATGGAAACGAAGATGAAGAAAAAATATTGTCCTTATTTAAAACAAACTCGAGAAAAAAATTAAAGGAAGTCCAAATAAATTACAAGAGAAGTGTTTTTCGCGCACTGGTATCATGTACAAGTAATAGAAGCAATTTGCAATTTTATTTAATTTTTTTACCATTCGCAACAACTTAGCAACAAATATAGGCTACTGCCAAATAGGAACTTAGGAACTTCTTATTTTTACTGAAATCTAAACTAATACAATTTTTTACTCGGTGGCTATAATTTAAACCAACGTGGGGTTGTATTAAAATAAGTAAAAAAAAACTTAAAAATTGGTATATTTTTTAGAGGAAATTCCCTATAAGTAACTATTAGCAACTTATATTCCTCAAATATATCTTGATAAGTTCACATTCCTCACAGTTACCACTTTTTAATTATTTAGTTTATTTACTAAAGAATGGTCATACAAACTAAAATATAATAGACATATTTTATCTCTCTATAAACCCAAAAAACTAGTTTTAAATTAGAAACAAATTCTATAAAACAGAAAAAAATTATATAAAAAAAATCACAAAAAAACCAAAAATCACAAAAAAAAATTTATAAAAAATCATGAAAAATGAAAAAAATTACAAACTTTTTAAAAAGTTACAAAAAAAATGTATAATTGTTTTTGTCAATATAACACTTTTTGATACCGAAAAAGTTGTTTTTCATAAAAAAAACACTTTTTCCATCAAAAAGTGAATTTTTTAATACAAAAAGTGGGTTTTCATGTACCTTTTTAAATCTAAATGTGTTGGAAGTTCATCTATTTCAGTTAAAAATGCATATAATTTGGTCAAAAGTGCATATAGTTCAGTAAAAAATGCATAAAATTGAGTCGAAATTGTATTCAATTCAGCTGAAATTACATCTAATTCCGTTGAAAGTGCATATAATTTAGTCGAAAATAAATATAGTTCAATAAAAGTGAGTATGCATATAGTTCAGCTGAAAGTGCATCTGGTTCAGCTGAAAGTACATGTGGTTCAGTTTAAAGTGCATCTAATTTAGTCGAAAGTACATATGGTTAAGTCAAAAGTGCATATAGTCTAGTTGAAAATGAATATAGTGCAGTCGAAAGTATATATAGTTCAAGTCGAAAGTGTATATAGTTTAATAAAAATGCATATAATTCGGTCAAAAATGCATCTGATTCACTTAAAAGTGGATATGGTTCAGCTAAAAGTGCTTATGATTCAGCCAAAAGTGCATCTAGTTAAATAAAAGTGCATATAGTTCTGTAAAAGATGCATCTGGTTCAGCTAAAAGTGTATCTGGTTCAGCTAAAAGTGCATCTAATTCAGTCGAACGTGCATATAATATAGTCGAAAGAGCATAAAGTTCAGTAAAAGTGATTTTTTCACTTTTTATAATTTTTTTGTGATTTTTTTCATTTTTTTAATAATTTTGTGATTTTTTTCAATTTTTATTATTTTTTGTGATTTTTTTTGATTTTTTACAATTTTTTGTGATTTTTTTAAAAAAATCATTTTTTTGTTTGATTTTTTTAATTTTTTTGAGATTTTTTTTCATTTTATATAATTTTATGTGTTTTTTTTTGAGATTTTTTGTGAAATATATGTATGGTGTTTTGGTAAATAAAGTAAATAATTAAAAAATGTTAGCTATGGGAAATATGAACTTATGGAGATAGTTAGAAAGAATATAAATTAAAAAGTTGTACATATTTGACATTATTTTTTTTTTTCATGTGTGTATGCACCGGGTTCATACAAGTTGATTTGCAGTCGGATATATACATAACGAACCTAACCGGTCATTAATATGATATGTGCTTTTAATTATATTTTATGTGTTCTAATTTGTTATTACTATTCCTACGCTAGTGTTCGTAGTGTACTATTGTTTTGTCCTTTAATTATTAGTGTAATTTGTGTAAGTAGTGGTGACATTTACCACTCTATTTGAGTGTGAAGTTATTTGTTATGACTAGTTATTTAGTGGAGTAATGGGTAGTAGTTAGTATAGTGATTACTTTGTGTATATATATCAACGGAATGTACTTAGATGAATGATATTAACAAGTTTCTTTCAAGTATTTCTCTCATTTCCTATCTTTTCTAAAGACACTGCGGTGTGCTTGTTCGTGTTCTATTTTCCTCAATTTACTTTCTCATTCTTTGTAAGTTGTACGTATTGTATACGTATCATAATATTAAATCGTGTTCGTGTTTGTTCATTTGTCAACCGGCGAATAAATAATCATGTACTCATGGAATTAATTATGAAATGACAATGGAAATGCAAATTATTAAAAAAAAAATGTTCATATATATGAACCATGTTAACAAAGAATAATACCAATTTGTTACTCAAAAAGTTCAACAAGCAAATCTTACAAAATTCAAGATAATATCTATACTGTTGTCATGATGGTAATACTTGTTTTTTAGATACCTAGTCTTGCAATTACTATGACGGATTGTTCTTAAAACGATCCCTCCTAAGTCCGTATAGTTTTCAACTTTTATCGGTTTATTTATAAATAAGCATAAATTGACAAGAATAAACATTCGCCTCGTGTGATCGCAAATTATAACTAAAATGTATACTTTACTATTACTTATGAGTAAATATTTAAATTAAGTATGGAATGTCAAACAAGTCCACTAACACAAAACAATGATGAAACCATAAATTTAGATGGTTGGGGGCCTTGGCGTCCAAATTCTATACAATTTTTTTTTAATTTTTCATAAGAGAGGGGAGGTGAATGCTAATATTTGAAAATCATGTTCAAAATACATAGGATTTTTTTTTAATTTTCCAATAACGTTTTATAAAATGGGGGGTGAGGGGTTATCCGATTGCCCTCACACCTAAAAGTACAAACAAACAAAGAGGTAACAAGTTAGAAATTATAGTATGTTATATCCATGTAAATAAGAAATGATGAGTAAAAACAATAGGGGGGAAGCCGTGAAAAGCAGAGTAACCCTGACGCAGAGTCAGATACTCTACTTCCGGAGGAATAGTATTTAAATTTAATTAGTGAGTGGGGACAAAGGAAGAGACAAGGGAGAGTGGAGTTCACGTGGGAGTAGAAATAAGGAAAGCGTGGGAACTATGGGCCCATTTATCCCCCACCCTCACGTGGATCCAAACATGTATTTGCTGGTCCACACGTGGTCTCGCTTCTCAATAAATCTATTTTATTATTAGTAAAACTAGTATACTACATTTATTTTATTTATCACTACTCATAGGAATTAACACCCCTCGTGTCATCCTGTCCTTTTATCTCCCGACACGCTCACTCCCTACAATCATTTGAACTTCCTTCTTCAATCAATCTCATCTTCTTTTCAATTAATAAAAATCTAACTCTTTTATTTCTTTTTTATTTTATTTTACTACTACTACTACCGCTTTTTACTACACCACCACAAAAATTCAAATCGTCAACAGAACAGTGATAGATTTTGGTTCTCCACGTGAAGACGTACTAATAACCGAAGGTTTCCCTGACATATAAATTTATAACAGAATTGGCCACACATTTAGCGGACGGTTTATATGAATTATGTTCGAGTCTATTTTGTTAATGGGAGTGATCATGCAGATGGTGCACTAAAAAAAACTAAATAGCGACGGTATTAGTGACGGTATCTGTTGTTACGAGTTTAATAGCGACGGTTTTTGTGACGACTTTGTGACAGATTTTTGACAGATTTTTAAATTAGTGACAAGATTGTGAGAGCTTTTGATTTTAACTAAATCAAACATTATTTTGTAGTGATTATGAGTCTGAATGAGTTTGGGAATTTGATTATTTAATTTTTTTCTTCCTTTTTATTTAAAGTATGTCTGTATTTTCTTCATTTGTTGCAAGTATTTGTTCATCCAGGTTTTCATGCAACTTGCAAGTAGCAGTGGTGGGCCTTGGTCTTTGAATTCCCAAATTATCCCTCGCGTGGTAAATTTCAATTTAGTACGTACAACAAAAACTAGGCAATGATTGGGATACGATTTGAGTAGTATAAGTGTAAAGAGCGATCCTGAATACTGCAGTAGGTAACTGAGTGTTCGGTCGGGCGGGTTTAACCAGAAGTTGTTCGTTTTTCGCTTAATCACGTTTAATCCTTGCGAGTTCCGTTTAATAGTCACCTAGTCTGTTTAATCACCTATGCTATTCGACTAAGCCTACCGTTTATGCTTCGCCAAATTTTCGTCTGGGTCGCACTTAAAACAATATAGGCCTTATAGCTCAAGTGGCCTCTTAAAAATAATATATATCGTATACATTAGTTGCAGATATAATGGCGAAAAAGATTAGTAAACGCCAAATTGAAGTACAATCAAACTTCATTAGCAACTTCCTATATAAATTAAAGGGGCAAGTCTGAATTTGCTTAATTTTACCCAATATAACAATTTTGATAGAAGGATTGAAGCGTTCAAGGTTTGGGTAGCGAGAAGTACACATACGCCTTTTTTGTGTACTTGGATGTCGTCGAAACTTCTCTTCTTGTTTTTCAAAGTTAACTATTAATTAATCTTTAATCTTTCTTAGTTTGCTATTTAGTCAGTAATTTCATACTAGAACTCTTTTGGTCCATGTTGTTTCTTTCATTGGAATAGTTTCTGTCTAACAAGGAATGTAACATATTCATTGTAGATGCTAGCGTACATGATTAATTCATCATTTATTGCGCATTCCATATACTTTAATCATGTGTCTTCCTAAAGTTAATCTATAATATGACTTTAAATTTACGCATCACTTTTTAAGGAATGCTGCAATTATACAACGAAACAACTAGTAATGATTAAGAGTAAGAAGAAAGAAACCCATTTTCATATTTCTAGCTACATTCCATGTAAATATGAATGCACAAATAACTGACTATGTCATGTACTTCTCTCGCTTCTATTATTGAAATACTTACGCCTAGATTTAAATTCGATTTAATCATATGACAAGCTAGATTAACAAATTTACATGAAGTAGTACGCTAGTAAAAAAATTAATAAAATATCATTGCAATCAACTGTACGTATGTTCATATAGCTAGATCTTTTCCACGTAGCTTTGAGATAGCTATAGATGTTTAATTTAAATTACAAAAGTACAGATGCCCGATTAGAATGAGGACACAACAAATTGACGTTCTTTGGCCATAATTTTAAATGTAGGAGTGATGCATCTTTGTGCGCCACATGATCATGTATATTTATCATACAAAAACTAAAGAAAACGATAGCCATATTTCTTTAACTTCGGCATTGAGGATTAGTACATTACATAAGAAAGTGGATGATAAAAAAATGACTTCAAATCCCTTCTTAATGCAATGCACTTTGATGCCATTATGAAATAGTACTAATCAAAGTACGTACTTGAAAATGATATGCATCTTGCCAGGATATCATTATTAATGCGCATGCTGAATGTTCAACAAAAAGGATTATGAGCTTGTAATTAACTAATTTAACAAAAAGGATCACATTTGCCTTAATTTTGCTTAGGCATGTGCCATAAAACATAAAAATTTCAATTCAAGTTTGAGGATTTTTTTTTATTTGAAGCAAATATATTCTATGGGTGTGATGCAAATGTATTTTCTCTGGAAGGATCGATCATTGCCGAAACCTTATACGAGCCATATTATTATGAAAGGGGGTGCATGAGTTGATTACTCATAATTTCACCAGTTGAGTAGACACATCAACTACTTTGCATAAAAATCTCCAAAACATCCCTATCTTAGGTCCTCATATATCTCTTATACACTGAAATACTTCTAAGCAGTTTTACCGCCATTGAAGTCTTTATTTGTATTTTCTATGTTGTTATTTTACAAATATCAGGTGTGCAAAGTTCTAAGTGATTGGATAGCCGCCTACCGAATTATTACCTATATACAAAATGTGGTATTTTTTTCCCTTTGCAAGTCACCATACGTACCATTTACATAAATATGTTTTGAAATGAATTTATATACTAATCTCTTCACCAACTTTCCTAAATCCCAACTAAATTTACTTTTTTTGGAAACGTTAGCCTAATTTCTCTTTATAAAAAGTAAAGGTAGGTATATCTTGATAAATATGACCTGGTTGTGAAATTTACAACAAATTAATGCCCAATTCGCACTACAAAAAAAATACTCAAATAACTACGGGATTAATGACGGTATTTTTTGTTACGAGCTTGTTAGCTACGACTTTTGTGACGGTCTTGTGACAATTTAGTCAATTTGTGACAACTTTTTGAATTAACGACAGACTTATGACAGGTTTTGACTCTCACTAAATCAACATTATTTTGAACTGTCGGTAATGTTTTTCTTTTCCATTTACACTGTCTCCAGAGTTTTTTCGTAAATGCTCAGTTACAAGAGTAAGGGTTCCTTGCGTTACGTTATTAGTGTCTATTAGTTATATATACAGTAGAAGCTATTTACATGAATAAATTCGGAACCGGAAGAAAATATTCTTATAAGAATGTTATTCTTAAATAAAGATTGATATATAAAAAAATTAAAAAATATTTAAATAAATGTTCCGCATAATAAAAGTTATATGTGTACCTAATTTAACTAATTAACACAAATATTCAAGAGACAAATATATGTATCTATGTAACAAGTAAAACACATAAATACAAAAGAGTTGAAAAGTCACGAAACCAACATATTCATGAAATTAAGAAAATTTAACTAAGTACATATGTATTTAAAAAATTAAGTACATATATTTACAGAGTTGAAAAGTCATCTAAAAGTTTATCTAAAAGTTTTTTTTTTTATGTGTACAAATACTAGGTATAATTTTACATGTATTTTAAATCGTTTTAAATTTAATAATGTAACGACATATATATAATTTTACACTTTTATGTAATTTATTCCTATATGCAGGCAAATTTGTTAAGGTGTGACCATAAAAAATCATGGAATAGATTATTCTTATTTTCAACTGTTCCGAGTTGGGACCGAACATTTTTACTCGTATAAGTAGTTTATTCGTACTATAATAGAGGTTTTACTATATATTTTTAGAATTTTCATATTTACTGGGAATCTATTAATATGACAACACTAAATTTAGAGGCCGTCTAGCGAAAATTTAATTTACAGGCGTCATGCCTAACATTGAAAGTAAAGTGATACGAATCGAACTATGTTTAATTAAAAGTTCGATCCACTATTTGGAAGACTATTTCAAAATATTTTTTCAATTAGTGGCTGTAAGAAAGTTAGGTTGTCTTACTATGTATTGTACTTAGTTTTGTCTTGTCTTATAGCAAAATTCTTAATGGGGGTTACACAGGATATAAGTGGTCTTATTTTTAATAGAAATTTTATTAACAGGCATAAGGTCCACCATTCTATTGAAATTATGAAAATATAGCTCGAGATATTAAAATGTAATCGCTAAATATATTACCTTTTTGTAATGAAATATTAATAAAAAAAAAGCAAGCCATGTTATATGTATTAACACTTGATTTCATTATTTTAGAAATTTTATTAACAGGCATAAGGTCCACCATTCTATTGAAATTATGAAAATATAGCTCGAGATATTAAAATGTAATCGCTAAATATATTACCTTTTTGTAATGAAATATTAATAAAAAAAAAGCAAGCCATGTTATATGTATTAACACTTGATTTCATTATTTTAGAAATTTTATTAACAGGCATAAGGTCCACCATTCTATTGAAATTATGAAAATATAGCTCGAGATATTAAAATGTAATCGCTAAATAAATTACCTTTTTGTAATGGAATATTAATAAATAAATAAAAAAGCAAGCCATGTTATATGTATTAACACTTGATTTCATTATTTTAGAAGTACTGTATAGACTACGATTCGACGGGGCCAGAAGTTAAAATATGGTTTATGGAGGACTATATAAGACACGGGGGACTCGGGAGTATCACACCCCTCTGACTAGGATTGCTACGGTAAGCTCACAATATTGAAAAATAATTTTTTTTATTAATATTTTTTATAATAATTTATATATAAAGTATTCTGGCAACGCCTTAAATATTTTTTTGGCAACCCCTCTAAAATTATATATTGTTAGTGTGATAACATATCATAATTTTGTATGTGCCGATAATATATAAGTAATATTTAAAAAATTAACATATGCAAATGATTATAAAAGACAGTGTACACCAACTTATCATTTTGACACGTAACACACATCTTAAAAAAAATTAAACAAAAATAATAATTAGAATAGTGGTGAGTGCAAAAAAAAAATTATAAAAGAATTTTTGATGGTTTGTATTTTAATTGAAGTGATATATTGAAATTGTGTAATAGATATTTAATTGTTCGTATATATCTATTATTTAATATACGTTTGGTTTTTTCAGATTTTTTTTATATATTTTTTTTATATTTTCGTGTCTTTATTTTTTTACTTGTTATAACTTGATTTATTAAATTTAACTTTTATATCTTTTGGATTTCAATTTTATTTATTTTTTAGTTAATTTTGAAATGGTGAAACTTTCGACACGTGACTGCACGTGACATTATTGTTGTGAGTTTTTTTGGGAGTTTGAAAAAAAAGTCAAAATTGAGCGAAAAGGAAAAAAAATAGAAATCAGATACATTTTAATCAAGAAAACAAAGTAAAAAATGAAGAAAAGATGGTAAAAAAGTTTAAAAAATCCGACTTTTTCGTGTTTATATTTTGAAAAATATTATGTGTTTTTATTAATTTTGTTAATCTCACACTTTTGGTTATGCTTCCTCCCTTGTGGAGTATATATAAGTAAAATAAATATGTGCTTAATTTATCTCAATTAGGCGAAAACTGATACATATTATCAAACTAAATATGTCATTTTTTCACTTCATCCGCAAGGATAAGAATATATTAATAGTAATTAAGGTTGGCAACTAGCATCCGCAATTAGGAGAAGCCCCACAAGCTAAACAAAGTTAAGACAAATGATAACCTTATTCGGAAAAAGGAACTTAAAAGATTAATTAAAAACATCCTTAATGTGCAAAAACACAGTTGGATTTTAAGTGGACTAAGTTGGTCAACATCACCCATTAACATATCTTTAATTGGATTGCAACCACTCCAGTATAATTCCACATCTCGTGGTATCCACCTCCCTTCCATTATTTGTTTTTATTTGTTCTTTATCGGGGTTTTATATTTTTGTTACACAATATTATTTACTTTTAATAATTTGGGTATCACATTTCGATTTTTTCAATTTGCTTATCACAGTATAAGAACTTTTCAATTTAGTTTTCACCGTCTAAATTAATCATGGAATTATGTCACGTGACAGCACGTGTTTGACAAACGTTAACGTCATAGTTTAATTTTATCATTGTACACCAAAATATATCATCATATAAAAACGTTACTTCTAATTTCACACATAATATAAATCAGCACATAATCCAAATTTGTGGGGAACGTTGTTCTAATATGATATATTTTTGTTTAAGTTCACGTGCTGTCATGTGACATGATTTCGTTATTAATTTAGATAGTGATACTTAAATGTGATATTCAAATTGAGAAAGTTGAAAGATAGGTAGTTAAATCATTAACAACAACATATTTTGATGTATTAAACGTATTTTGATGTATTAATCGTTAACAAAAGGAATTGTATCAAATATACAATTCCACACCATACATTTAAAATATGGTTTCGACGTTACAATACTTCTTTAGAAATCCTAATTCCTTTTTGCTTTTTAAAGCAAGTTAGTATATTACCAAAAGCTTAAAAGATTCCACAAACTATAATGCTACGATGTGAACGATCGTCCATCATTAAGCAATAATGATCGAGTCTTCATGCTGACTTCTTTTGTCTATATTTCTAGTATTATTAACAACATCGTCACATCATTTAAGACTATAATAGGGGGGGAAAACGACTGAGTATTTTGGAAAAAAAATATATGCCTTCTAACACGGGACCCCCTTTTGTGTAGTCAGTGTGTTTGACTGCACATTGTACCGTTAATTCGTGTACCGTTTGATTACTTTATATTCGATCTAAACCGTTAGGATCTAAAACCCTATTAAAAAAAAGGAATATTTCAATTACTATTCCACCCTTAAATCTTATGGTTTAAATATAAAGTAAATGATATAACGGTATTCTATTTAACGGTAAATGTAGAACGACACAAAAGAAAAACCACTTTCAACACCCTGATGGAGTAGTGATTACAAAAAGAGTAGATCTAGCCTTTAGTTCCGCCACTGGTGCAAGGGGACTTCGTCATAAACTGATTAAGTCTCACGTTTCACTGGTGATTCCTTTTAACTCCATGAAGAAGTTCACCACTTTAGAGCTCCAAACTTATACGAGGCAACTACATATTAAAAGAAAACTCTCAACCTTTATAGTAACTACTGTTCAAATTTCAAGCAACATAAAGGACTAAAAAATTTGGTCTTATAAGTTGTAACCAACAGTGTATGGGAAAGCTTTCACATCTGATGGAAATCGGCCATTGCATTCTTTAGTGAAATGATTGTCGTCAGATATTAGACTCGATATGTGAGTCATAAGTTGAACTCCGACATTATTCATCACGCTACCTACTATCGATCAACGTTTTATTTTATACATCATATTTACCATTATATGTCAATAATCTTAAAATAAGTCCAGATTGAGCTCCACAAAAGAAAATTATAGGTGATGACTAAAAATCGTCTAACAACACAATTGATAGGGTCATCCAAAATAAAGGATATGTGAAATCTATGATTTGTTCACAATTCAAAAAAAAAAACCCGAGACACGTGGTGAGGAATAAACATTACTAACTTTTTCAACGTCGTGTTGGACAACGATTTTGTCATACGGCTTTGTCAATTAATTAAGATTATTCTCGTAACAACAAACTTATGTTAGTTTCCAATCTATTAGTAAAATATAAACATATTCAAGAAGACCATTAGTAAAATTTTCATCAAACTATAGAAATGTTAAACCGATGTCAATGGGAACAGTTAATTATGATATCAGCAAACACCCACAAAGTCGATCAAGAATACCAAACGGCATAAACAAAATTTTATAAGCCGGTATATTTTTTTTAAAAAAAAGAATGTCAACGATAACAACGATGACCGTAACGGTATCATGACATCTTGTTAAACGACGACTCTTTCAATTAGTTACAGCTTCGTCGGTACACGGTCATTTCGTAAAAAAAAGTTTTACCATTGTGCACGTAAAGGCAAAGTGTGATGGACACGCGCCGGTAAAATAGAGTAAAAGACAGGAGTGAGTAAAAGTTACAAAGATAGAGGTAAATAGAGAAAAAGGAAAATAGTAGTCCGTACTATAATTGGGCAATAAATTGAAGAATGATTGGTGAGAAAGTGGGGTCCGACAAGATGTCGGGTAATGATTAGGTGTACCCCACGGGTGCATGCTAGCTGTCCCACGTGTCCCCTCAAATCCCAATAATGGATCTCTCTTCTCACTACTTCACAATTCCTCCCGGGGCTGTCTCTTTTGAGCAGTCCTTTCACTTAAATGAGACCCCATATTGCTCAAATGAGGACCTGGTTAAAAACCAGGTCCACGTCACATCTTACTTTTATTTATTTTTTTAATTTATTCCACTCAATTTCATTACAAAATAAATAACTCTAACATCACTTCATTACATATCATTACACTTCATTTATTTACAAAATAAATAAATTTACCCACTCTATCACACTATTAATTAATACATTCATCTGTTGTTTTTTCCACTCAAACTAAATACAAAATTAAAATATTTTATAATCATAATATTATATCAAGTTAACACTTTCAAGTAATTTATATTTTACACTTTTTTATTTATTAATTTTGTTACTTCCGAGTAAATAATTAAATCAAATAATGCCCAATATGTATCACTTTTGAAATTATATTACTCCTATCTACCTCCATAATTTCATATTTACTATAGCTACCACTTTTTAATTATTTACTTTATTTACCAAAACGCCATACACATATTTCATAAAAAATGGAAAAAAAAACACATAAAATTATATAAAATGCAAAAAATATCAAAATAAATGAAAAAAATCACAAAAAATCACAAAAAATGAAAAATCATAAAAAAATCATAAAGAAAATAAAAAAATCACAAAAAAATAAAAAAACAAATGAAAAAATCACAAAATTTTAAAAAAATTACAAAAAAAAATAAAAAAAATAAAAAAAAATCACAAAAATCACAACATATTATAAAAATAAAAAAAATAAAAAATTTATAAAAAATTTAAAAAATCACAAAAATGAAAAAAAAATAAAAAAAAAAATTATAAAAATTATAAAAGATGAAAAAAATGAAAAAAAATCACAAAATATTAAAAAAAATGAAAAAAAATCACATAAAATTATAAAAAATGAAAAAATATTATAAAAATAATAAAAATTTTATAAAAAATGAAAAAAATCACAAAAAATTATTAAAAAAATCACAAAAATCCCAAAATTATAAAAAATTATATATTTTTTGTAATTTTTTAAAAAGTTTATGATTTTTTAATTTTTTTATAATTGTTTTTTTTGTGATTTTTTTTTTTTTAATGTTTTGTGATTTTTTGTGAATTTTGTGATTTTTTTTATTTTTTTTTGATTTTTTATATAATTTTTTCGTTTTTTTCATTTTTTTGATTTTTTAATTTTTTTATTTTTTTTTTCATTTTTTATAAGTTTTTATAATTTTTTATGATTTTTTGTGATTTTTTTCATTTTTATAAATTTTTTGTAATGAAAACCCTACACGCCATTATTTTATTCCACTTTTACAAGTTAACCGGGTTAACTTGAAAGTGGTTAAATGTGGGTAGATAAAGGTGGAAGAAAATAATGACGTGTAGGGTTTTTGGGGACAATTTAATTATTTACTCAGAATTAACAAAATTAATAAATAAAAAAGTGCAAAATATAAATTAATTGAAAGTGTTAACTTGATATAATATTATGATTATAAAATATTTTAATTTTGTATTTAGTTTGAGTGGAAAAAAAAGCAGAGAAATGTATTAATTAATAGTGTGATAGAGTAGGTAAATTTATTTATTTTGTAAATAAATGAAATGTAATGAGATGTAATGAAGTGATGTAAGAGTTATTTATTTTGTAATAAAATTTAGTGGAATAAATTAAAAAAATAAATAAAAATAAGATGTGACGTGGACCTGGTTTTTAACCAGATCCTCAAATAAGTAAAATGAGGACTCAGATGAGTAATCTGAGTCCTCAAAAGAGAATCTCCCATTCCTCCCATCATCCCCTTTTATATTTAATTCTATATCTCTTTTATATATTTGTATGTGGAGGTTGTTCAACTCACATTTTATTTTACAAAACATCACAAATCAAGATATGCTTAATTTAGATGTCCATGGTTTTCCTATTGAAATACAAATATAAGTCTTATTTTTTTTTTCGAAGCGTATAATTTCATGTATTGTAAATTAAGGTAAATTTTAAAATTCAATATATGCAATCAGGGGCGGAACCAGAATGTTTTTCTTCGGGGGCCGTGGTGTAAAAAATATGTCGAATAGAAAAAAAATAGGGTTTAATACAAAATTTTATTTTTTTCTATGTTCAACATAGCATAAAATAAATATGTAATCAAGATAAAGTACACTGGACGGTAAAATAATTTTTTATATAATCTTGTGTTGGAAAAATACAATGGTTATTTAGAAAATTTAGTAATTTTAAAGTAAAAAAACATAAAATTTTAGAAAAAAGAAACTAATATGATTTGAACTTCTAACATTTTACTAACTTATGGTCCAATTTTACCATTACACCAACAACTTTTTTGTATAACTTGGGGGCATCGATGTATATATTTTAGAATTTTTATAACTACATGTATAAAAAGAAAAAAAAATTGAAAATCGTTGCCGGCGACGGCCACCCCAGCCCTCTTTGGGTCCGTCCCTGTATGCAATTATACATATCAGAAAAAAAAACTCATATTTGTATTTTTGTCATGAAATAGTGCATATATAAATTAATTAGATATTCATTTGAAGTATTTTTCATTAGTCTGTCAATAAATGTGTCCCTTAAACCGGGTTATTTATTTATATACATATATATACACAAACACAATTATATGTTTATATATATATATATATATATATCTCTGTCCGTACAAAGGTTTCACATCTCCCCCCATGTTAGTGCCACGTGAACAAGGACCGGTTTTGATGGGTGTGTATGTTCCATCCACTTGTTAATTTGGCCCAACAATTATAAACACCCTAGCTTCCTTGATAAGACTTGGGTGGTCAATTGTCATGTAGCTAAGACAGTTATTAACACATTTTTGAACCGATTCAAGCATTAGATTTAACGTATGAAATTAATATAATTTAATAGTCTAAATTTATATATAATTTTTATAATTTTTTTATATAATTTAAATATAAACCACAAGATATATTAAAATTATTGCTTCTTTTGTTATTTTTAATTAATAATTAAATTTATGCTAGTATCAAATAAGTTTATATAATTTTATTTGAGTTTTTATTGTGTTGTAAAATTATTTTTTAATTTACAAAATCATAATTTGTATTTTACATATTAAAATAATATAAAAATAAAATTACAAAACTCATGCACAAATTTAAACTATTTAATTGTGTTAATTTCATATGTTAGATTGAACTGTAGAGTATGTGAGTGGACTATGAACTCTAGAAAATTTGAATCATTTTTTAAGAGACTTTGTGAAATTTTTATTGATTTATCAATGAACTGTACGAGGCTGTGTCAAAATGTGTTTAATTAAATCACTGCTCCGAGACTTTGCACGAGAAACCAAAAGTAGCTATGATATCGAAAAATTGTACCGGGTTAATGCTATGATTGGAAACGAGTATTGTCTTTATAGTGCGAGTAATGATCGATGTGTTTTCTCATTTTATACTTAAGAACACAATCCACATATACGTATACTTGGATGAGTGAAAGTTTAATAATACCTTGTGTTTGTTTAGGTGTTAATAAGTATGCTTTATTTAGGTTGGATATTTTCTCCATTGGATGAAAAATGACGTGAAATGGAACCCTTCGATAAGTCAACTAATGACATATCTTGAAATTAATAGTTAACTTTCCCTATGCAATTCACATCCCACGTCGAATCAATTTGTTTTACCAACTTAATCGTAGCAGTATTAATAAGTTTACCACTACCATATAGAAAAAACTTGTTCTCCACCTTATATACTGGAACCAAAAATCCCCATTATTGATCATCAGAATAGAATTTAATCTTTTTTTAGATTTAATTTTGACACTATTCATTTTACAAATTTCACGACGTACTTCAATTGCTCAAATATTATATTTTGAATTATAACATAAAGTAGAGATTACGAACGAAACCTAATTTCAATGAAACATTGATAAATGACTCAGTCACGCGAATGATCCTCTTATTTTTTGTTGTATATACTACCTGAAAAGGTTATATTTCCGTATACAAAGATATTTTTATCGGATGTCCCTTACTTCTGTATCCTTAGAATTTCATGCTAGAATTTATTTTAATATTATCCACACATACATGGATCAAATAGAATCAACTTGAGTACGGGTGGGGGATCTTGGGTGGTTGGTTCATGTGTGTATAATGTGACTGGGGCCTAATGAAACAACCTGGTTGGTTATGATGATGAATTGATGATAGACTTATTGAGCTGGATTGGAGAACTTAAAGAAGTCTTTAATCATGGAAATTAGAATCTTAAGCTTTGGATTCTAACCTAATATGAATTAAGTTAAAACGACTAATTTTTGTGAAGCTAGGCAACATATAACGAATCTCAAAAAACAGTTCATGATGAGCTCTGTATTTTAGCAAAATTCTATTCTTTTCGGTAACGCTAAACCATAGATTCTATGATTCATGTAAGTTCATATCGATTTTTTAGGAAATTTGCTCTCCCTGTGACACACTTATCTGTTTGTTTTATTGTAAAATAGGTGTAAACAAATATTTACTGGTAAAATAAATTTTCCGGTTGATTGGTTTAACGTAAAACAATTTTTTTCGGAAAACTTTTCCACATATCCAGTAAAATTGGAAAAAACGGTTACCCCGCAAATAAAGTCGTAAACGGTTTACGGAGGCTCTCTCTATATTCTTTCTAATACTAGTATTGTAACCATTATTAATTATAGGTTACTATTTCAAAATTATTTAATATTTAGTCCAATTTCATCTAATTAACCAATAAAAAAAGTAAAAAACAGGAAATTTTCTAAAAAATAACAAAAAATGGAAAAATAATAATAATCTGAAATATCTAAAAAAACCGAAGAAAATTTTAAAAAGCTAAAATCTAATTAACCAATGAAAATAAAAAATAGGAAAAAATCTAAAAAAATAATAAAAAGTGGAAAATATAAAAATTCAAAAAAATATTAAAAAACCCAAGAATTTTTTTTTAAAAAAGGTAAAAAATAGTCAATAATATCTTCTATAGTTCTAATTTTATGAGTTTATAGGTTGAAAATTATAAGTTATTACAAGTGAGCTATATGAAAGAAAATATGTATTTAGCTAAATTTTCTTATATATGCTGCGATTTTTACCAATTATTTGTTTGGAAAATAATTTGTAAAAGAAATTAATTTTTTAATAAAATTTTAGATGAAAAACTTTTTATGCACCAACCATCCGTAAATGAAATACAAATAAAAGTTTTCATTGTAAAACTTTCTCATGTAAATATTTTTCTCATGTAAAACTTTTACTATGAAACAAACGGAGCAAGCGATACTATGAAAAAATGAACTAAAAGCAGACATTGCATAATATCAATTAAATTCCTTAACTACGAAATATAAAATACTTTACGTTGACTAAAATTATGTATAAATTGCTTTCCAATTTTCAAGTAAAGAAACAATAACCAATCTGCATGGAGGGAACTTGTATATCTATCTATCTTCCCGTCAATGTTTATGCATAATCAAAAGATCGGAAGTAATGCTTAACTATTTAGCCAATCATCTGAAAATTTGCCTTATAATTAATCACAAAATGTTCAATGAACGATATTTCAATAATAATTTGGTTCATATATAGAAAATACCAATTCCTAAATAATAATTGAATCATACGCGACCCCACCAATAATCATGTGTTACCGAAATACTTCAAGTTATTGAATCACACACACGTTTACAGATCTAAGCATCATCATTTCTACAACTACCAAGTACCCAATCAAATAATTACTTAATAATGCATTAAAAAATAATTGGTAAGCATGTCATATATTCTCCCTTTCATGGTTGTTTAAATACTGTATTAAATTTAAGATTACCTTTGAAAAAGCCTAAAGGCATAGCATGAGGGCATGCGCTGTCATGGCTTTTCACTACCAAGTGAGCCAACTTTTACTTTTACTTTTATTTTTTCTTTTCTGTTCAAGTTCTCGTTTGTATTTAAAAGTTGAAATATTGTCAAACCCACTTAATTGCCCTCATAACTTTATGACATCTTTTTCTTTTGGAATGACAAAGAGTTGCAACTTGGATAATTTGTACTTGAGATTGTCATATTATATTGTAGGATTGATAATTGTATCAACATACATTTTGCAAATGATGAAACAAATTTACAATATAAAAAAAGGGCAATTTCCGCGAACATGCTAATTTGACAACTTGAGTAGTTGAGTGTCGATAATTTCTTACACGTATATATGCGTAATTAATTATTTAATGCATATATTTATTTGGGCTCCATGAGTTATATTTAATAATATTACTTGTTATAATCTGTCGCGAAATAACAATAGCCGTGTCAGTTTATGATTAAAACGTTGGGTTGGGAAATTTGTCACGACTTAGCGATTTAACTTTTTTGACAACAATTGTTTCTTACATGCATATATGCATAATTATTTAATGCAAATATTTTTTAATTTATAATTTATTTTGTAATGCAAATAATACTTCATGTGCAATCTACGTGGAGCACAACCAGCATTCCACAGGCAAGGACAGCAAAGCACACGTGTAGTCTTATTGTACATGCACGTGCATTTTGGGTCAAATATACGTTTATACTTGTCATCATTGTTTTACAGATCCAGTCAATGGTCAATCCTCAAAGCCCTAACTAAAAATCATTTTCCATCATTTGGTGTTCATTATTTTAATTTTACTATGTTCCCTATAGCATTTTCCTTTTTCAGACCTACTACCGTTATAGACGGTGAACCACTACCTAATGTCTACTTGCAATTAATTACACGAAGCACCAAAATACTGATTACAATCCATGCATCTCAACATATATGGTTCAAAATTTTATTATCTAAGATAAGATGAACAGGTTTATGACCATTTTTCTCATATTTAAAATAATTAGTATTATTTTTATATTGTTAGGGTAACAGTTTAATTTTATATCTTTTTCAGCTTTTCTATCAAATTTATTATCATAACTAAATATTACTATATTTTAATATACTTCTATCAATTTTTTTCAACCAAAATTAATTTACTAGAACAACCACATTAATCAACTTACAGGTTTTCTAGTATTCAAGTAAAAAGTACATTTTTACAAATTATAAGGAAACATTTTGTTTTATACAAATTATCGTTCTTTTTATAAATTTCTCTATCACAACTATACACTCATATTTTTGTTATTTTATTAATTTATATGTGAAAAATACAAATAAATGAGAGAGAATAAGAGAAAAGTAAGAGACAGAAATTATTATTTTAATTATAAGAGAACATTTTGATCCCTTATATTTGAGAGATATTTGAGTTTATGTATATTTAAAGTAATGGATAAGGAAACTGATGCGTATACAATTTTAGAATAATCTGCTCATATTTAAGATAAATTGGTGATGTAAATGAACTGATACGAATGCTCTAAACTAAATATTTATAGAGCGTCTCTTCCACTCGTTATAATTGTTGATGCGATGTTATGTATGCATCACTTAAAATGTTTTCGGAAAATTGATCTAATAATGTTCGTTTATATAGCTATATACCTAACTGAGAATCGCGACGAACTTGTTTAGCTAGCTAAAACAACACCCATCAGGTATAGCATAATAACTAATATGTGCAGTATCTTGTAATGATTAAGATATATAGTAACTAATTAAGATGATTACAAATCACTTATTTTCAATATTTAAGATTTATAATATCCTGAACTAGCTTATGAGAGTCCAAATCTTCTAGCTCATTTCTCTACCCCCTTCCGTGCCCCATTGCTTATTTTATCAAAAAAAAAAATTCTAAAAAATTTAAAAAAAATTGTATAATTACTATAATACATGTATCGATACATTCCAATAATTATTTTTAAAAGAAAATCCATACAAAATTTATTTTGGAATAAATGTATAAATTAGTGTATATTAAACATTAAATATTAAAAAAATTGTTTAAAACAATATTATGTTCAAATGTTTTAAAATTTGAATACAATATAATATAAAAGTTTATAAATTTGCGGTATAAGTTGTGAAAATTTAAAATTTGAATGAAAATAAGCAAGAGAACACGAAAAGGGATAGAGAATAAGGGGTAGAAGATTTGGACTCAACTTATGGAGGCAAATTTCATTTTTTAAAATAACAGCGCATCCCACCATATAATAAATTTTGGAGTGGCTACGATTGGAATTTCAATCACAGACATTTGCCTAATTATGACTCAAGTCTCCAACGTATATGAAAATGGGTTACACTACGAATAAAATTAACCTAGATAACCGGTCGATAGAATATTTTGTTAAAAAAATCTAATGTGTAATGATGGGTGGGATATGCACACGTGCAATGCGCATGTGATGACGGGTTTTCCCAGAAGGAAATTAGTGGCCGTAATGTGCCAGCTCTAATTTGCATAGTTATTCGTGTGATTATTAATCAAATGGATCACTAATTAATGTGTGTTTGGCCTTGAGACTGGCTTAGCTGGTTACCATGTGATGTAGATATCGATACGTACCGTTGGGATAATCATTGCTTCAAATTAATTAACCAGATTTCATTTATTTTATATGGTTTATATAAAGATTAGTTGGGACTACACGTGTGATGTACTCATACGAAATACTGAAATGAGTTGATTTTATGGATTACTTACAATGTACCCTAAAGTTTGATAAGGCCCAAAGTTCAGTCTCTCAAACGAGGCCTGAGTTTTTCTTGTTTGTAAACCCATAACGAAGATGTGTGTGTTACTTCATAAATACACAAAATATCAGCACATATGGTAAATGAATACTTGCAATTTGCAAATGACTTCCAATACAGTAACATAAATGGTATAAGAATAGCTAAAAGTGGAGAAACTTCATTTTTTGTCTCGTCTTTGATACGCCAATCAGGCCAAAGAATTACAAATGGTAATCGTAATCCATGGGAAATATATCTCACATGAGTTTGTTTGAGACTTGAAGTGATTCTTGTTGTTATCTCACAGGCTTGAAGTCTTTTTATGAGGATATCAGGTCAATAATTTCATTAGACCCGACTAGAGATTAGGGATAATATTGGAGCTACAAGGGGCCGATAGGGACTACAATACCCCTATATTTTAAAATAGCCTACCCGCATTGCATGTTTTACATATACAACTTCTTGAATATATTAGATTAGCAATATGCCAATATCCCAAATATTTTTGTGCGCTTGAAGTCTTTTTATAGGAATTTCCAATAACCCCGTTATATAATGCTAGCTCCGCCATTGCCGGAGAGAAAATCTCTCTATACTTTTCAATTTTCCATGCAACTATAAATAGTTTATGATTGTGCAATATGCATGACCATCACGTTTGTTTGTTTTGTTATCAAACATATATATGTTTGTTGTTGGATCAAAAAATTCGTTATTGGAAAAAAATATATGAAAACTACATAAAAAACAACCGTTCCCGAAGCGTAATAGTCCAATTACCAGCCCATCTGGTCATTAATTAGTTCTTCTGAATTTGTGATGCTTAAACAGACGAAGAAAGTTAAGCATTCCTAAATGCAAAGAAAAAAGAAGCCTAGCTATCTAATGGTTATGGCATTTGCTTATCCAACTATGTACAATCTACATAATTAGCCACTACGTTTTATTAAACATGTAAAAAATATTACGGAAAGCGGTGAAAAAAGATTAATGTATCTCCACATTATTGTTTAATTGCCGATATAGTAATATTGTGATACTACTTTCGATTCGTGTTTTCCGTTTGATAAGTTTTAAACGGGTCATATATATAGCACAAACAAACATATAGATTCAGAATACAATTTTCAATTTGTGTTCTTTTGTTCAATATTTTAAGAATGGGTCTTTGTCTATCGTGTCAAAAAAAAAAACATAGATTGAGATCAAGACAAAGTTCAGTCGACATACCTGAGGGGCGTCAAAAAAAAAACATAGATTGAGATCAAGACAAAGTTCAGTCGACATACCTGAGGGGCGATTTCTTTTTTCGGTGTGTGTTTTTGGAGGGTACGTATAGTATCTAAAATCGATTTTTTTTTTTTGAGCAAATAAACTTATCTTTCTCTAGTGTTAGTCCATGTTTTCTGCAAATCAAGTAATGGAATAATGTTTTATCAGATCCTGTATTTCTACTTTTTCAACAACAAAAAAACCCTGTATTTCCAATGCTTTACTCGTTAATAGCAACCCGTAGTCCACGTTGACAATATTTTTTTCTTGTACATGGGATCTTATTTCCTTTACACGGTTTAATCAACTCGATAGTTATAAGTTTAAGGGACTGAGAAAATTACCTGTTGTTTTTTAATGGCATCATTCTTCCATTTACCGGCTTTTGTATACATAGATCAATATAAGAAAATTGGGAACTATGTGAAATAATAAAAATATGAGAGCATCATCATCAAATTAACTAAGCCTTAATCCCAAGAAGTATATTAACTCAAAAATCTGAGAGCAATTATAAGTATATTAAATGAAATAAACATTCTCATGTTTTTTCTAAAATATATGAACATGTTTCTCATATCCTTAAAGGACGTCACAGCTCTTAGCACCACCATGCTAATTAAATTGTTTATTTTAAATTAAAGCGACATATATATTAATAAAGTGGGACCGAACTCAGATTGCAGAAGGATAATATCAGAGATTAAAACGAGATTACAAGCGAGATCATAAACAAAATTACAGTCGCGATTACAATGGACTTAACTTTTCAGTTAGTAAAACTGACCAGCTAAAAACTAATTTAATATACGAGTTACTATCATGCTTATAAAGAAGAATTGGCGTCCCAGTGTGCGCAAGTATTGCATATAAACGAATGATTGGTTTTGGCTGCCTTCAAAAATTTAACGGACTTAACTTTACTGACCATCTAGAAACTAATTTAATTTACGAGTTCCTATCATGCTTATAAAGAAGATTTGGCGTTCCAGTGTGCGCAAATATTGCATGTAAACGAGAGATTGGTTTTGACTGCCTTCAAAAATTCAAGACAGTCTGCCTTGATTTTTTAAGGCAGCAAAAATCTGAAATTTCATCGAAAATCAATAAAAAGTTTGAAAAAAAATTTATATTGTTTTGACATATGGAAAAAAAATTATATAAATTCGATGCACTATTATTTAAATTTTAGTATATATATTTTTGTGTTCATTAGTATGTGTTATGTTTTTAGTACGTGACACATCCAAAATAATAGTGTACTAGATTCACGATAGTGTTAATCGTTCGGTGTTCATTCCAAAATGCACTATTATTTAGGGTGTGTCAACCAATAGTATTTTTTAGTTTTAATTTTGAATTAATTTTAGCTTAGATATTTTTGGGTTCATTAATATGAATTATGTTTTTATTATTTTTTAATTTTAATTTTAAATTAATTTTATGATAAATATTTTTAAGATTATTAACGGGCCTGTCACGTAATAAGCGGAAGGTTGATCTATTTCGTTAAGTGGAAGTTTGACTGAGAACATATATAGAACGAGGTGGGCTTAAAACACTACAATTTTTCTTTTAAAACGCACAGACCGTAGATTTAATCTACGGTCTGTATAATTTAATACAAACCGTAGATTAAATCTACGGTTTGGATTAAATTATACAGACCGTAGATTAAATCTACGGTCTGTGTAATTTCTACAGAAATTACACAGTCAGTCCCTGCTTTTCAAAATTACACAGTCAGTCCCTGCGCGAAAGTTACACAGACAGTCCCTGGAAAAAACAGAATCTTACGTTTTTTTTTAAAAAAATAAAATTTTATTCTACACTCTCTCTCTTTCTCTCAAAAACCCCCAATTTTCAACCCAAAAAATCACCCAAATCAATCAACCACATTAACTATCAAATTTATTAACAAAAAACCCCAAATCATCAATCAAACTTATCCATAATTGAAGGTATATCTTTTATTCTCTAATTTATTATTTATTTTGTGTAATTTCAATTTGTAAAATAGGAAAAAATATATAAAATATGCAAATCCATAATTCACTTAGCTATATATAATTGTTTGTTGTTTGTTTATATTAATTATAGAAATTTTAATAATTGTTGATATTTGTCCCATTTTTGCATGTTTTTTTATTTTGTTTGGTTAATTTGAATTGTTGATAATGTGTTTGGTTATGATTAAAAAATTGAGTTATTATTGTTTGGTTTATGATTAAATGTGTTTGGTTTATGATTAAATGTGTGTTTGGTTATGATTAAAAAATTGAATTATTATTGTTTGGTTTATGATTAAATGTGTGTTTGGTTATGATTAAAAAATTGAATTATTATTGTTTGGTTTATGATTAAATGTGTGTTTGGTTATGATTAAAAAATTGAATTATTATTGTTTGGTTTATGATTAAATGTGTGTTTGGTTATGATTAAAAAATTGAGTTATTATTGTTTGGTTTATGATTAAATGTGTGTTTGGTTATGATTAAAAAATTGAGTTATTATTGTTTGGTTTATGATTAAATGTGTGTTTGGTTATGATTAAAAAATTGAGTTATTATTGTTTGGTTTATGATTAAATGTGTGTTTGGTTATGATTAAAAAATTGAATTATTATTGTTTGGTTTATGATTAAATGTGTGTTTGGTTATGATTAAAAAATTGAGTTATTATTGTTTGGTTTATGATTAAATGTGTGTTTGGTTATGATTGTTTGGTTATCATTGTTTGGTTATCATTAATTGGTTATAATTGAGTTATCATTGTTTGGTTATCATTAATTGGTTATCATTGAGTTATCATTGTTTGGTTATCATTAATTGGTTATTAATTGGTTATGTTATCATTTTTTGGTTATCATTAATTGAGTTATATTTGGTTATCATAGTTAGGATGGCAGACCCAGGTCCACATATTAAAGGGAGGTTGGGTATTTTATGACAGATTGGTCACATTTCTAATCAGACTTGGGATGCTGGCAGAGAAGCGGCTAGAGGAGATGCCAATAAGATTAGGGTTTATAATTATAGTTGGCAGATACCGACGCCTGAAAGGGTAGTTCAAAATATCATTAGGGCTGGTTTTTACGGTATTTACAGTATAGGTAATTATACCGTAGACCGAGGGTTGATTACAGCCTTAGTTGATAGGTGGCGTGATGAGTCACACACGTTCCATTTTGTCGGGGGAGAGTTGGGGATATCTTTACAGGATGTAGAGATTATGCTTGGTCTGAGGGTGGATGGTCTTGCTGTGACCCGGTCGGAGCAGAATGACACGAAGGCGAGCAAGTTGGCTATGATGGAGAGTTTGTTGGGTGTTAGGCCGGCTGACAATCAAGTCGATGTAAACTGTCTGACAGTTAGACTTGATTGGATGTTACACACCTTCGGTGAATTACCCCCCAACCCTAGTGAGGAGCGTTTTCTATATCAGTCTAGGGCTGCCATGCTATTATTACTGGCTGCACATGTGTTTTCGGATAAGAGCAGTGATCAGATTCCACTCTGGCCTCTGCCATTTCTGGAGGATTTTGACACATGTGCTGAGTATAGTTGGGGATCAGCTCTTCTGGCCTGGTTAGAGGCTAATCTATGCAGGGTGGTACGTTGTAAGACAAACGGAGTAAGCAGGGCGGTGATGTTTCTGGATATGTGGGCAATTACCAGACTACTGCCGGTTAGACCATGTGAAGAGCTGCCGGAAGATATCGAGCCACCTGAGGGCTTGCCTAGGTTCCCCCTCGGTTACAGGTATGATATTATTTAGTTTTTGTCTTGGATTTGTGGTTTTTTTTTATTATGTCATCTATCATTTACTTAGCTGCCGGTTATATTTATTGTTTATCGGGTTTTGTTTGTATATTACAGATGGAAGATGTGGAGGCAAACTAACCTTACGCCATATGTCTACGGACATAATGTGGTCCACATACGTGACCAGTTTGACAATATGTCGCCTGAACAGGTAAATTTTAATTTTCGTATTATATGTAACTTACGTATTATATGTTGTATATGTTTGCATTGGTCATATGTTCGCAGAATTTATTACTCGTCTATTTTTAAACCATTGTTTATATATTCTAATTTGATGATTACATATAGTGTGGCAACCTTACGGGGATCTCAATCAGTATCCGGAATACTGCACGCCGGGCCGTTATATGTGGCATTGTTCTGTGCCTCTCATTTGTAATGAGAAGATTGAGTACCACCCCGCGGACAGGTTCATGAGACAGTTCGGTTTTGTGCAGCGGGTCCCTACATATATTTGGAAACCAAGACAGGGTCACGGCAAGGATAGAAGATATGGGATTGGGCAAAAACACGACTGACCTTTACTTTGTGGAGAATTTATAGCCGTGTGGAATGACCGCCACACCCGTCTTATTAACGGCGAATATGGGTCAGGGACGTCACCGGATTACATGAGATGGTATAGAGAGAGGACCCGCATCTTCATAAACCCACCTGAACTTGCCCCGCCCCCTCACGGTTTCCGGGAGAATACGGGTGTCTTCAATAAAATGGTAACTACTAAATCGTTTTTTACTAATAAATCGTTACTTCTTTTTCTATATATTTCAATACTAATAAATCATTTTTATTGTTTTTTTTTTCAGAAAGCGATGTTGCGCCGCAGTTTCAAATCGTTCAAACGGCTGAAATCTAAAACGGACGTGGACTTACTACGTGCGGAGTTCGCTCAAATGGGTATGAATCCGTATGGGTCAGCTGATGAACAGTCGGAGGAGGATGACGACGACGACGACGACGACGACGACGATGGTGATGACGACCTACGTTACGACCCACGAACTTACACTAGGGCTTCAAGTTGTCGGCGTCCCGACGAAAGAGGCGAATCTAGTAGCGGGGGTAGAAGATCGACTGGAGGTCGACACCCGACTACAGATCAGGGTCCGGGTCCGAGTTCAAGCGGTCGACGTCGTCGTTCTTCTTTTGCTGGGTCGGACTACGTTCAGACCGATGTTCCGTTCGATCATCATAGACAATCATTTGGTTCGTACGAGCATCATCCTAGTCATCAGTCCACCGACAGTTGGAGTCGAGGGTTGACAATTACATCCCACGAGCGTGCGCCGCATCCAGAATCGCAGCAGCGACAAAGACGGCGTACGGAGCTAAACGAAATCGAAGAGTCTGCTGAGCCGTCATCGGATAGATTAACATCGGCGGGAAAGATGCTCCATATGTCCAACTTTAAAACATTTAGTCGTTACAAAAAAAAAATGCACTGTTTTTGTATTTGATTTCTATGTTTGATTTGTCAGTTTTATTCTTAGCTAGGGTTGGAATATTATAAATTCGTACGTTTAATTTGATTTCTATGTTTGATTTGTACGTTATAATTTCGTAAGTTTAATTTGATTCGTATGTTTGATTTGTATGTTTGTAAAAAATATTCTGTATTTTAATTGACAGGACCAATATTGAGTTTTTACAAACCGTAAACCCTAAACCCTAAATTACAAACCCTAAACCCTAAAAAAACCCTAAAAAACCCTAAATATTCTGAAATTTACATACAAACCGTACATTTAATGTACGGTTTGTACAGATTTCATACAAACCGTACATTAAATGTACGGTTTGCATGTATTCTGTGCAAAACGTAAAAGTAATGTACGGTTTGTACCCCTGATTTAAACAGCGCCACTTTACGAATGTACTTTTTGCACCGAATCACCGTTAATAAAGTAAAAAAAAAAAAACTACAAACCGTAAAAATAATCTACGGTTTGTAGTGTAAATGACATTGGATACCATATCTATCAAAATAATTACGACAACACCTTATCACTTTTGAATTATTATGACTTGACAACCCTATCCGAAAATGACTATTCAATGCATTATTAAAGTTTGAAAATGACTACACCAAAAAAAAACACTACAAACCGTAAAAGTAATCTACGGTTTGTAGTGTAAATGACATTGGATACCATATCTATCAAAATAATTCCGACAACAGCTTATCACTTTTGAATTATTATGATTTGACAACCCTATCCGAAAATGACTACTCAATGCATTATTAAAGTTTGGAAATGACTACACCAAAAATTCACTACAAACCGTAAAAGTAATCTACAGTTTGTAGTGTAAACTTACACTATAAATATGACTCAATTTTGCCAATTCTAACAAACCATAAAATCAAACACAAACACATTTCGGAAATCTCTAAAAAAATCCTCATTTCTCCCCAATAAAATATACAAACAAACACTTTTCGAAAATGAATTACAACTATGGTTTTGACAACAACCAATGGAATGACAACAATGCGAATTCATCCAGTGGCTCAAACGATGAGCTAACTGATTATTCAGAGCACTTTGAAGTTGATGAATTGACTTGGGAAACAAGGGATGAAATGCTTGCTGATCTTGCTGATGTGGCTGGAAATTGGGGTTTCATTCTTACGATTCGTAGGTCTGGAGGGGGTGATGGGAGCAGAACACCGTATGTTGATATTGTGTGTGATAAATCGGGGGTTTACGAAAAAAAGAAACCATCTTCCGTAAATTCAGGTACAAAGAAAAAAGATTGTCTATTTTTCATTAAAGGTTACGTAGTTAATGGTGAATGGATGTGTCACGTAGAAAATGGACAACATAACCACCCACCTCCAACTTACCTCCAAGGGCAAGCACGACGTGCTCGTTTAACCCAAGATGAAAAAGAAATTGTTAAAACTTTAAGGCAAAGTAGTTTTAAAGTTGGTGCAATATTAGAGGTCATAAAAAATCGAAATCCTGACAATGTATCAAACACAAAAACGATACATAATTTTTTGGCCGGACTGAAATTTAAAGAACGAGATGGTAGAAACCCGATACAGGAACTGTTTAATTTGTTGGATAGCCATCGCTACACATTCTACTATAATATGAACCCATCAACCCATTGCCTTGAGAACTTATTTTTTGCACACCCCGATTCTATAAGGATGTTCAAAGCTTTTCCTGATGTCTTGTTAATGGATTGTACATATAGGACAAACCGTTTTAATATGTCATTTCTAGAAGTCGTAGGAATGACATCAACGAACCAAACATATTGTTTAAGTTTTGTTTTCATGAGTGACGAGACAAAGGAAAGTTATATATGGGCATTGGAAAAATTTAAAGTTACATTGGAGGGGTGTATACTGCCTAGGGTGTTTGTAACCGATAGGGAAATGGCCTTATCAAATGCTTTGTCCGTTGTTTTTCCCGATTCTCATCATATTTTGTGCACTTTTCATATTGCAAAAAATGTTTTGAAAAACTGCCGTAAAAAGATCCCTGACGAGGAGTGGCAAACGTTTCTAGATGATTGGGGTTTATTGGTTGATTCTGAGTCAATAGAGGAGTACAATCATAACCGAACTTATTTCAATTCCTCTTACAAATCGTACCCTGCTGTGATTAAGTATGTAGACAAGCTTTTAAATGATTATGCTGAAAAGTTTGTTGCATGCTATACCAACCACACAACACATCTAGGTAACAGAACTAGCAATCGGGCCGAACAACAACATGCTAAGCTGAAAAGATCCCTTTCCACAAATACTGGCATGCTTGAAACTGTTTGGGTAGAGGTGAATAGAATTCTAGAAAAACAGTTTGAGGATATTAAGATGAAATTGGATAAATGCAAGTCTTATTTTCCACATTCTGTTTATAAATCTTAGGTCGTATATCACACACCATGCCTTTGATTTATTATTTCAAGAACACAAAAAATGTAGTGGCCAGGCTGATGAGAATTGTTCTTGCGGTTTCAAATTGTCTCACGGTTTACCTTGTCATCATATTATGAGTGAACATATTTTATTCGGGAAGCCTCTTTCTCTAGAATATATTCATCCATTCTGGAAAAAATTAGACGTAATTGATGATAATGGGAACACCGATGATTATGGGGTAGAGGGTGATCTAGAAGAGTTTAAAAGTGTTTATGCTAGCAAAACGAATGTTGAAAAACGGCGTATGAAAACACAACTCCGAGAGATAACCGTACCAGCCAGAACATCCATCAGTGACCCCGAAGTGAGAGTAAATAGGGGGAGACCTAGAAAAGGCGACAAATCTAGTAAGAGGGATAAGTCGGGATGGGAGTATGTGGAGGAACAGAGTGTTGCTGCTAGTAGGGACAAGGGCAAAGGCAAGGCGGATGAAACACCGGAGGTAAGGGTAAACCCAACTAGGAGGCCGCGAAACCAGAACCCTAAACCCACCCCCAATAGGCCAACCTTCCTGTACAGTGACCAAATATGGTTCATGTTACATAGTTACATCGAAACGGTTTATGATGTGCGTGGGGATGGTAACTGTGGGTTCCGGGTACTTGCAAATGCGACGGGTAAACAGCATGGGGAAGATGATTGGTACGCGGTAAGATGTGAACTGTTTCAAGAGCTGCAGCAAATGAAAGGTGTTTATTATGAGCTGTTTGAGAATCTTGACTTTGAAGCTTACCGGTATGATACATTTTATCAAGTTTAAATTTTTATCATGCTACAAATCCCGCACCTGCTGAGAAATGGATGAGATTTCCGTCGTATGGTTTTTTAATTGCTTCTCATTACAATATGTCAATTGTATTGTTGTCCTTATGGGAAAATCAAAATGGAGGGGTAAACATGTGGAACTCCACTTTTTTACCTCTTTATACTGGTCCGCCTCGGGGAACGACACATTACATCCCGACTGTAATGGTGTTCGTCAACAGTTGTCACTATGCTCAGGTTATTCCTAAAGAAGAAGGGATCTTCCCAATGCCAGGAATTATAGCACGGTGGGAACAAACATGCACTGAGACAGCTGCGCCATGGAAGGAACTTTTTCGACCAAATTTCAAGTTATATATGGCGCTGGAAAAGAAATCGGGAAAGCAAAAAGCAAGTGAAGAAGAACCTATAGACCTAAGTCCATAATCAGTTTTTTATTTTTAATTTGATGTAAATTACTATTTTTTCCAATTTGTTGTAAATTTATATGATGTAAACAAATGTTTAATAAATTTGTTTTATGAAATTTAGTTCATGTTTGCATATTGGGTTAATTTCTTTTATGAAATTTATATAATTTATGATTGTTTCATTCAAGAAAATTGTCGATTGACACCAAATTGACGACTTAGTTAATGTTTCATATTGCGTTATACAAGTGTTTGTTAAAAACAAACAAAAAAACTTCACAAAAATTGACGATTTAGTTAATGATTCAATAAATATCAACTTATACACTTCACAAAAATATAACGTGAACCAAAAACATAAAATTTATCAAATCAACTTTTTTTGTGTAAATTTGTGTAAATTTTGTGTTTATTTTGAGAGATTGTTAGAATATTGGTAATTTATTTTATGTAAAATTTTAAAAATAAGTCATTTAGTTTTTTTATTAAAAAAATCATATTTAATTTGAAAAAAAAATATTCAGTATTTTAATTTTAATTATTAGAATTTTCATTTTACTTATTAGAATTTTAATTTTAATTATTAGAATTTTTATTTTTATTTTTATTTTCAAAAAATCTGAAAAATGCTGCAGACCGTAGATTAAATCTACGGTCTGTGCGTATTTTCAGAAAAATTGCTGTTTAAAAATCCATCCTCAGATAGAACAGGTCTTGTAATTATGATTGTACAAATAAAAACCCAATTCCAAGGATGCAGCGTGAGGCTGCTTCTAGTAGATGGCAAAATATTATTTGTTCACAAAATTGATTTTATGTAGAAATAGTTGGATCAATACACTTGATTATTCGGTCACTAGGCCTTCTTCATTGTTTATATAAAATTATAAATTCCTCTCATGTTTCTGCCGACTACTTAGCATTTTTAATTTTATAAATAAATTATATTGTGATATAGGTATACAAGAATTTTTATTTGGGGGCACAATTACGTTAAACTAATTTAATTTACATAGCTTAGTTTGGACAATAGACGTGACTTCTATAACGTGCTCATGTCTATAATTTCAAACACTAAACTTTATATGGACTTATTTTATTAAGTATAATATATGTTGAACCATATGTATAATAATTGATTTTGATTATAAGTGTGATTATGATTTAATGATTTTATAATTCGATGATATAATGTTTGATCTTTTCCCAAAAGAGAAAATGTATATTTCAGGAATTAAAATGATAGAGCACTCAATAATGAAGCCAAAGGTTCAAACAGAAGTCGATTCGGAGTCCGAACGAGCAAATTACGAGTGTTTCAAAAAGTAGGAAAATCAAATCCATAAATCTTGATCAATCGAGATATAGTCCGATTGATCGAAAATGGTCCAAAAAGTTCCAGTGAATCTCGATCGATCGAGATGCAGTCCGATCGATCGAAATTATAGGAGTATAATTTTTCTCCAGAAATCTTGATCGATCGAGATCAGTCCGATCGATCGAGATTCAGTCCGATTCAAAAAAGTTAGTTTTTGCTTTTTCGAAAACAAGCTTTTACCCATTGAATAAAAGCCACAACAACTTTCAACGGTCATCTATGGACCAATGGTCATTTTGGCTCTTCAAATACACCTCAATCACTCTCCAAAACATACCAATCACCATCCATTAATCTCTCTGTATCAAAAACACAAAAAACTCCATTGTTGAACAAAAAAGCTCAAAAAGGGAAAAATAAGGAGAAAAGTGATCAAACTCAAACAACATCAAAAACTCACCAATTAGCTTATTTAGAAGCAATAAAATAGTGAGTGTAGTTACATTGTTGTAACGTGTTGAACCATGAGTTCAATAATTGATTTTGATTATACGTTTGATTATGTATTAATGATTTTACGATTTCTCTATTTCGATGATATAACGCTTTGTCTTTTCCAAAAATAGAAAATGTATATTTCAGGACTTCAAAATGATAAGAGTGCTCAAATAAGAAGCCGAAGGTTCAAGCGGAACCAAAATCGGAGTTAAAACAAAGAATTTACGAGCATTAAAACTGAGAAATTGCCATAAAAACGACCGATCGTTTTTTGTCCAAAATTGACCAGTGAGGTCGTTATAAAAACGACCGGTCGAAATGCAGAAAACGACCGATCGTTTTCTACAGAATTCAAAAAATAGCGAAAAATTGGGAAATTGCTTAAAACCAATGGGTAAAGACATAAACGTTCATATAACGGTGTTGAACCATGGGGTTCAATAATTGATTTTGATTATAACTTTGATTATGTTTTTAATGATTTTACGATTTCTCTATTTCGATGATATAATGCTTGATTTTTCCAAAAAGAGAATTTGTAAATTGCATAACGCCAGAAAGATAGAGCTCGGAAAAACGAAGCCACAGGTTCAAGCGGAACCAGAATCGGAGCTAAAACGAAGAAGTTATGGGCTTTCGAAGAAGACCGAAAAACTGCCAGAAGAACAGTCGACCGATCGACTGTACAAAAACGACCGATCGTTTTTGTACAGAATTCTTCCAGTGAGCAGGTCGAGAATTCGACCGATCGTTTTTCTGATAACGACCGATCGTTTTCTGAAAACGATCGATCGACTGTAGAAAACGACCGATCGTTTTCTACAGAATTCAAAAACAGCTTTTCAGCTTTTTCTGGAAAATTGCTTAAAACAGCCTCAACTGCCTCCAACGGTCACAACCCAGAAAAACAGACTTTGCTGTTATATAAACCACCTCAAATCTCTCTTTCTATACTTACCAAGCTTACCAATCAATCATCCAAATACCTCTTTCAATAAAAACCCAATTTATCACCATTTTGGTGAAAATATTCGAAAAAGAGGAAATCAAAGAAGAAAGCGACTCAAGCTCGATCAACAACCAAGACTCACCAATTAGCTTATTTAGAAGCAAATAGAATAGTGAGTGTAGTTACATTTTTGTAACAAAATTGTATCGAGTGTTTTATAAACTCATTTTTGTGAGCGAGTGATCGGGTAGAGGCTTTGTAAGCGAGTTACTTAAAAGCTCTAGGTCTTTTCATTCGGGACACTCATAAAGTGTGGGGGAGCTTAATCGGTTGATTAGCTCATTAGGATTGTAATATCCGGGAAAAGAATTTTTAGTGAAATACTCGGTAGTACCGAGGAGAGGACGTAGGCGCGTTTTGCCGAACCTCTATAAATCACGGTGTCATCTTCTTCCCTTAAACTTTTATTTTCCGCAAATATTTATTCTTGCTTGCTTGCGTTTGAATTTATTAACGATTATTAACGCTTAAGCTTAGAATTGCGTAAGTTGGGGTGTTAGTTGCACTTAGGTTTTAATTAGGCGAAAATCGCCATAAACCTTATTCACCCCCCCCCCCCTCTAAGGTTAGCACGCGGGCCAACAAACGGTAACAAGACCATTTATCCTTCATATACCCCCAAAATCCTTGATGAAGACACCCCAATTCACACACACATAAGCTATTCTTTCAAGATCAAGAATCAAGCTAATACTACATATTTCTCACTTGTATTCATATAAATTCTTGAGTGTAATATCATTGTAATTATATAAACACCAAGATATTATTTGTTAGTGAGCGATACTCTTTCGATTCAAATTGTAGAGTGAATTATAAACTCATCTGTGAGCGAGTGATCGGGTAGAGGCTTTGTAAGCAAGTGTAGCTTAAAAGCTCTAGGTCTTTTCATTCGGGATACTCATAGAGTGAGGGGGAGCTTAATCGGTCGATTAGCTCGTTAGGTTGTAATCTTGGGAAGAAGATTTTAGTGAAATACTCGGTAGCGTGAATAACGAGGAGAGGACGTAGGCGGGTTTGCCGAACCTCTATATATCGTGGTGTAAATCTCTTCCCTTACTATTTACTTTCCGCAACTTATATTATTTGTGATTGTGCGCATGTTTCAATTCATTCATGTATTATCATTGCATATTTATTGTCGCAAATATATATTGATCTAGTTGGGTTGTTAATTGCGCTTAGAATTTTGATTCCGCGAAAAACGCCTAAAACCTTATTCACCCCTCCTCTAAGGTTTAGCCGCACGGGCCAACAATTGGTATCAGAGCCGAGGCTCTTGCATATAGAAATCTAACGATTTAAGAGTTAAGATCCCGATGGCTAACGTACTTAATTTTGCTTCCGGTATTTCTTCATCGCCCAATACTCCACCTTTTTTTAATGGGATAAATTATTTCTATTGGAAGGATAGAATGAGTATGTTTTTACAAAGTTACAATGTTAAACTTTGGATGACCATAAAGGTAGGATATTCCACACACACATCCGAAAATAGTGAAAATCCAATCCCCGTAGAGGAATTAAATGACGATCAACTAGAAGCCTACTCTACTAATGCTAAAGCAATGTACGCTATTGTTTGTGCCGTTTCCCCAAACGAGTACAACAAGATTTCCTCTTGTAAAACGGCTAAGGGTATGTGGGATAAGTTAGTGGTTATGCACGAGGGCACTAACCAAGTTAAGGATTGCAAACTCCAACTTTTAGTGCACGACTACGAGCTTTTTAAGATGAGCGAGTGAGAAACTATTTCCAATATGCTTGCTAGATTTACCACTATTACTAACGGATTAATGTCTCTTGGTAAGTATTTATCTTGTAAGGAAATGGTTTTAAAGGTGATTCGGAGCTTACAAAAGAATGGAAACCGAATGTCACTGCAATTCAAGAGGCGCACGACATGAACACATACACTCTTGATGCATTGACGGGTTCACTCATTACTCACGAGATCACCCTCAATAGTCACAAGCCAATCTCGAAAAAGAAGGAGATAGCTTTCAAAGGAACAACTTGTGAAGAAAATGATGAAATATCCGATGACGAGAAAAATTCAATGCAAATCATTCGAATCGTCAAGGAAATACTGAAGCTTAAAGGCAAACACAAGCATAAAGGTAAATCGTCAAATGGTTCAATTATTTCTAACGATTTTGTTTGCTATGCTTGTGGCAATGAAGGACATGCTACACCAAAATAGCCTTTTTGGAACAGAAATAGAGTGTTCCTAAAACTTTTTGGAACACTAATTAGGTGTGCCGAAAAGTGATGTGCCAATTTATTGGAACCTCATAAAAGTGTTCCTAAATACAAAATTGGAACATTTTTTTAGTGTTTCAGTTTTGTAACATCGGAAAAGTGTTCCTATTAAGTCATTCCAATATACCTTTAAACTCATTTTGGAACGCTAAAAAAGTTTGCATAAATTGGCACAAACTAGATCACCACCGGCATATGATCATATAGTATTTCGAGTATTGGTAATTTTCAAAAGAATGGAAACTTAACATCTACTTTGTCACAAATATAAGACCAAATATACGTCAAATATAATTTAAATAAATCCAACTCGTCCACACTTACAATCAAATATCTTACAAAAACAAATGTGAAGCATAAAAGTTCATGAATATCAAATTAAACAAATACTAATAAAATTAGAAGTTTGAGTCATCCGCAATGTAGTCCAATCGTCAAGTTTCAAATCCAGCTCTACTTGCTATACAATTATACAAAGCCTGAGGAAAAAACATGAGAAAGAGCAAATTTAATTAAAACTAAACAAAAATCAATAATGAGATAAGGAAAGTGAACAATATGTTAGAGGTGGTATAAATCAAATGAAAACATAGTCATAGAAAGGAAACAATTCAATATCACTATCAATCATTTTCTACATGTTTGAAAGGAAACAATCCACCCTTTGGATATCATTTTTCATTCCAACGTACTGAAAAATGACATACATATATATAAGGGGATAGAAGAAAGTTTTTTCTACCCAAGACCATATCAGATAGATAGTGGGAAAACTTAATTAAAGACTATCTTAAATCAGACGTTCATGTGATCATAGAATTCCGTCTGTTTCGTATTTTGTGCTTGCTTTTTTCTTATTAAAGTCGATGTTAGCGATTCTGAGGCGCATGCCCCAATGGCAGATTTGTCACTATCACTTTTGTTTTCTATGGTGGATTATACTTCCTTAAAAGTTGTTGTTTGGGGCTAAACTTATTGCAGTATCCACGTATTATGCATATGTATTTCATTAATAATTATAAATTTTGAGTTAGTAAAAACCATATATACTACAGTAATGGTAAAATTCTATAGCAAGTACTAAGCTCATAACAACAGCCACAAGAATATAAGAATGTACTGAATCCTAAGACGACCCTCATACGGAGGTGACGACAAAGATTCATACTAAAAAAACTGGTGAGATGTCATTATAAGAGAAAATTAATCAAAACAACCGACACATGCATTGCGATAAAAGCAGAGGCAATGCCTAATATCAGAACAAATAACCCTTATGCCCAATGTAATGAGCCAGATTAACAAATCATTTTGCTAGAGAAAGCTAAATAGTACTAATTACTAACAATCATTTTGATAAAAAAAAATTGTTAGTTTAAGAGCCTAACCTACATGACGTTCACTTAAGAAACTAATAGAACTTGGCAGAAAATAATTACGAAACGTATACCTCACACTTGTAATAGAACTTGGTCTCTTTAGAGAGGTAACCGCACTTGTAGATGGGTCTGTTTTTAAAAACATCACATTTATAAATATTGACATAGAAAATGTAAATTGGTAATTTACAATGCAGTCACCATAATTCACAACTTCAAATAAATATTTTCACTTAGTCTGCATATAGCATCATTACATAAACCTTATCTTAAGAAACCCTATTGACGAGCAAAATATTTGTTATCCCAGCAAAAGACAGTAGCAACATTTCTACATACGAAGTTTTTCATAAGGTCTCACAAAGCATGCAAGAAGCATAGAGCTTAAGTCAATTTGTAAACCCAAAACTAGCAGAGTGGACAAAATATCTCTTTGATAAAGTACACCGTTTAAAAAGGTTTCGGTAGTATGGCCAAAATATGTTTACACTAAAGTACCTTGACGGTTTGTTCTATAAGTTGCACGACCGTGATATGAAATAATTTCTCGTTATAATTCTGGTGGCGTTAAGGAGCTCAACATTGAATCGGCACCTAAAAACAAAAAATTATCAAAGTTAAACCATTGATACTTGCAACCAGTCGACATTAATTGAAAATTTAAGGGAGAAGAGTTGCTACATGTTTCAGATATTACGAAAAAGGTCAGAGGTTTATAATTATACATCAGCTTTAGATGTAGCAACTGTTTAAAAAAGATAGACTATAAATCGGAATACAGAGTGACGCCCTTCAGAGTGTATATAACTAAATTCAGATCCACTTTTAACAGTGTTTTTACCTCATTTATTCATAACCAGAGAACATCACTTATTTGAATGCATAACACATCAATTAACCGGATGCATAACACAATTACAACAGCCAATAACGAACATCAATATACTGGAAAGGAATTTCCAAATAAGAACTCCACTGTATACAACCCAGCCAACTACAAAATTCAAAATTAAATGTAACACATAAGAACAATGAAAACATACTTAACACTAAAATTAATACCGAAGTTTTAAAAAATATGTTGGCAAAGAACAAAAATCCGCACATCTGATTCTTCACCTTCAAAATCTGTGCTAATCAATTCAAAATCTGTTTAGGTAAAAAAAGAAACTCATTAATAAAATAAGAATAGAAAAGCAATAAAGCTTTAAGTTGAAACCCCCCGAGCTTCAATAAAAGGCTCTGTTTGTACTGTAAAATGACTACTATATATATAAAAAATGGTAACATGGGAAAATCATCAAACACCTTAAGAGCAGGAAAAAAAAGGACCGGGATTGCTGGTTCATATAAAAGTAGGAATTTATTTAATAAAGTACACCAAATCCATCCAAAACCAATCAATATATTGATTAACTGAAGCAAATTATACAACTAAATGGGTATAATTAACTTTCATCTAAGTAAAGTAAGCCAATAAATTGACAAATCAAAAGATATAAAAGAGAGGAGGGATCGTAAAATTAAAAAGAGAATGAGATAAGAGGTACCATATCTTTATTATTACGAAATTGAGTGAATTCTGTAGAAAATCCTCATTAATCGAGTTAAGGAAAAAGATAGTTACGCATCAATGGAGATTTTGATCGCGGAAGAGAGAGTGAAAAAAGACAGTTCGCGCGTATAATGGAAAGATGGATATCGTGGTTTAATTAGTTTAATGATAATAACAATTAATTAAAATAATTTTGCTTAAATCACGTGTGTGGCACTTGTGTTCTACTTTTCATTTGGAACACTTTATTAGTGTGTCGAAATATTTTATAAGGATTAGGAACACATTTAAGTATTTGGAACAGTTTACGTGCGTTCCAACGATAGAAACGCATAACAAGTGTTCCTAATTGAAAAATGGTAGTGTTCCAAAATTGCTTTTTTGGTGTAGTCATAGCGAGAGATTGCGTCAAGAATCGTAAGAGCAAAGGCAAGAAGAAGATATTCGCTTTAAGCTCTAGCGATAGTTCCGACCAAGACGAAGTCGGCCATGTTGCTTGTTATATGGCCATGGAAGAAAACAATGAACTTAACCAATCATCTTCAAGTGAAAGCGAAAGTGAAACCGGTGAGGTATCCTACGATGATTTATTTTATATGTGTGGTGTTTACTCTAAAAGGTTTCCTAAACTTTCGAAAAAAATTGAATCTCTTAAAATGATAAATTGTTCTCTCAATGAAGAAATAAGATCCTTGAAAAGAGATGACATTGAACACAAGTCTAGTCCGAAATCGTCATTTTCTTTACATAACGTAGATGACGAAAAGGAAGACTTGAAAGATAAAAACAATGATCTCGTTATTCAAAACGAGTCTTTACAAACCGAGATCAACTTTCTTAAAAATGAAGTGTTTAGACTTGCTAAAACTCTTTCAAAATCATCTTTTTTAGATAATGATTTAGTAGAAAATTTTGAAGAGTTAAAAGGTTATTTCGATAAAGTTACAAGCAAAAACAATGTTTTGAGTTCTCATGCTTTTAACTTAAATGACAAGCTCAAGACTTTACAAACCGAGAATGACACTTTGAAAATTAAAAACAACGAGCTTGTCGTTTCCATTGAAAAACTTGATTTGACGATTTCAAAGTTTTCTAAAGGTAAAACCGTTTTAGAATAGATTTTGAGTTGTCAAAAAGATGTTAATGACAAAAGTGGTTTAGGTTATGATTGTGTTAGTTCTAATTCAAACAAAACCCACTTCGTCAAAGGCTCTAACATTTCCCAAACTCTTACCCCGCCTAAACAAGAGTTTGTTTTTACTAAAGGGAGTGATTAAAAGATTTTTCAAAAATCTTTTAATCATAGAAAAGGTTTAGGTTTTCAAACCAAATTGGATACTCCGAAAAACTTTTCCAAAATGTCGTATAGTTCTCGTTATGCGAAAAAGTCTATGCATTGTATACACTGTAGTATAAATGAGCATAATTCTTCTAGATGTCCTTATCGTTTTTGTGTGAATAGAAATGATTTGAAATGGGTAGTAAAGAGCAATGCCACTAACAATGTCGGACCCAAGAGAAATTAGGGACCAAAGGACAAAACACGTGTTGTAGTTATCTCCGTTCAAAAGGAGAAAATCAACAATTGGTTGACAACACCGGTAAAATTCATGGAAGTCAATAAAATCGACTCCACCATCAAAAATGAAGTACCATTGATCGACAAAAGTGGAAGACATACCAACAAATGGTACCACATATTTGGACTTGGAAACGCTCAATGCAAATGCCATTAGAGAGCGGACTCGACATCACATATTCGGTACACTCTACCCAATAATCTTTACATATATGTGATTAGTTGTGTCTTATGTATCAGGATAACTTTTTTTCTTGTTTTGTTATTTCTGAAAAAGAGGAAGAAAAATGCAAAAAAAATTGTTCTGTATCAGTTTACAGTCGACCGGTCGACTGTAGAAAAACGACCGGTTGCTTTTCTGAAAAACGACCGCTCGATCTTCCCAACGACCGATCGTTTTTCTTCTGTTTCACTGTTTTAATTTTTTTTTTCAATCCCCTCTCTCTCTCTAATTATTTCTAAGAAAACACTCCATATAACCCCAAAAAATTTTTAATTGCATTTTGATAATGCCAAAGGGGGAGAAAAATGATATTTAGAGAAATGCGATTTGTTAAAATGGAGGAGATTTTTTTTGTAAAGTCATCATTATTTTGTCATAATCAAAATGAGGGAGATTGTTGAACCATGGGTTCAATAATTGATTTTGATTATACGTTTGATTATGTATTAATGATTTTACGATTTCTCTATTTCGATGATATAACGCTTTGTCTTTTCCAAAAATAGAAAATGTATATTTCAGGACTTCAAAATGATAAGAGTGCTCAAATACGAAGCCGAAGGTTCAAGCGGAACCAGAATCGGAGTTAAAACAAAAAAGTTACGAGCATTCGAAGTATAGCGGAAAAACCGAGAAATTGCCATAAAAACAACCGATCGTTTTGGACAAACGACCGATCGTTTTTGGTCTAAAATTGACCAGTGAGGTCGTTATAAAAATGACCAGTCGAAATGCAGAAAACGACCGATCGTTTTCTGCAGAATTCAAAAAATAGCTTTTTGACTTATTCTGGAAAATTGGGAAATTGCTTAAAACCAATGGGTAAAGACATAAACGTTCATATAACGGTAACAAGACCATTTATCCTTCATATACCCCCAAAATCCTTGATGAAGACACCCCAATTCACACACACATAAGCTATTCTTTCAAGATCAAGAATCAAGCTAATACTACATATTTCTCACTTGTATTCATATAAATTATTGAGTGTAATATCATTGTAATCATATAAACAGCAAGATATTATTTGTTAGTGAGCGATACTCTTTCGATTCAAATTGTAGAGTGAATTATAAACTCATTTGTGAGCGAGTGATCGGGTAGAGGCTTTGTAAGCAATTGTAGCTTAAAAGCTCTAGGTCTTTTCATTCGGGATACTCATAGAGTGAGGGGGAGCTTAATCGGTCGATTAACCCGTTAGGTTGTAATCTTGGGAAGAAAATTTTAGTGAAATACTCGGTAGCGTGAATACCGAGGAGAGGACGTAGGCGAGTTTGCCGAACCTCTATATATCGTGGTGTAAATCTCTTCCCTTACTATTTACTTTCCGCAACTTATATTATTTGTGATTGTGCGCATGTTTCAATTCATTCATGTATTATCATCGCATATTTATTGTCGCAAATATATATTGAGCTAATTGGGTTGTTAATTGCGCTTAGAATTTTAATTCCGCAAAAAACACCTAAAACCTTATTCACCCCCCCTTCTCTAAGGTTTAGCCGCACGGGCCAACATAACGAAATTGTAAAGAGCAAATTATAAGCTCATTTGTGAGTGAGTGTTTGGGTAGAAACTTTTAAGCCAAAGTGTTGGTTAACAGTTCAAGGTTAAACACTTGGGTACTCATAGATTGAGGGGTACTCGTTGACTAGTAGACGTGTACCCTTGCACTTGTATCAAGAGTAGAAAGCTCGGGTAGAGGGTGAGCAAATCGATTGATTAGCTCGGTAGGATTTGTAATCTTGGAAAGAAGATTATAGTGAAATACTCGGTAGCGTGAATACTGAGGAGAGGACGTAGGCGGGTTTGCCGAACCTCTATATATCGTGGTGTCAATCTCTTCCCTTACTATTTACTTTCCGTAACTTATATTATTTGTGATTGTCCGCATGTTTCAATTTATTCATAGATTATCATCGCATATTTATTGTCGCAAATAGATATCGAGCTAGTTGAGTTGTTAGTTGCGCTTAGAATTTTAATTCCGCGAAAAACGCCTAAAACCTTATTCAACCCCCCCTAAGGTTTAGCCGCACGGGCCAGCAATATAGAAAACTTAGCTCGGACTTGTCTTAGACGCAAGTAAATAGAACAACATAATATGAGAAAATGTGTTAAAACTTGAAGTATTTAAGTGAAAACATCAACGACATGTAAACTGTTCATCATTTAGAAGTAATAGAGTATGTTTGTTTTTAATTTCATTTTTCTTTTTAACTTTAAACAAATAATATCAAATTTCAATTATCTTTTCGTTAGTATCCGAGTTAGCTTTCAATTTTACGGGGTTAACAAGAACAAATAAGCTAACTATAAATTACAGTAACAAAACCAGACCATCTTTATGTTACCGGAAAAAGAAAAGACCGAAAAGGACACCCGGATCATTACATAATTTTAAGTTTATTTTTGTGAAACCTTATAATGGTAACACCAAACACCCCCACACCAAACTTCTAATTATGAATACTCAGAATTTAAAAGACCCGCAAACAAAAATAAATGGAACAATATATACTCAAATTTAAGCAAGCATAATTGAACCTCAATCAACATCAATCTTATCATAAAAATCCAATTCGAACAACCTTTTGAAAAATCTGACAAAAATATAGAAATGGTGAAATAGCCCTAAAATAACCCGAAATGAACAATTAAAACAATTCTAGCAATTTTCAATTGAAAAAGATCATTAAACATCCTGAGATGAAAATATATGCTATAATATGTGCTGAATTGAGTTGGGCAGATGAGATAGTTGCATTTGGATATGATTTATGTGGTGGTTTTTGGGTAAAACGTAAACAAGAGAGAGAGAGAAAGTTATAAGTAAATGAATAAATAAATATTAAATTCAGTTAATACATAGATCAAATGTTGTATTGTAATTAATTAAATGGTCCATGGGTATATTGGTAATTTCACTGGGCAAAAATTTGAGGGGCACGTGCCACCCCATGTCCCAGCATGGATCCGCCCATGTAGGCATCCACGATGCCATCATATTTATCCTTAGTCTCGTCCTCCATATACGCAATCCGTCCGAAACCTCGGAAAACATTAAAGATTGACACACTGATTATATCAATCACCCAAGACACCACTAAAATGATCACTAAAATGATTTTATTTAAAGCAAATTATTATATTTTAAAATTATAGCAGCACTTAAATTTGATGTTAATCCAACAACAAATTTCCGGGTTCATTTAAATATTACTGTCCAAAAGCAAAATGAACACCGAAATGGAATTACATTTTCTTATTGTAAACTATTACCCATCCTTCAATAGTGTTTTTATCTGTATTGTTAACTAAAATAGTTAGCTAAGAATACATTTTTTTATCTCCATTAGTTACGTTAAAGTATGTATTATATTTATAGATGTTAAAAAAATCGTTAAAGTTAACAATGTTTCTAATGCTTGTAACTGGTGACATGTCAAACATACCCCACAATTAACATTATTATCTCCTATAAATTTTTCCCATAAAAATAGTTACATTAAAATAAAAGAGAAATTGTTAATTAAAAATTGATAACATTATTAATTTGAAACTAATGTGCTTAGTAAATTTAAGATGAATATGTGTCATTTAACATATTTTTAAACGATGATGTGTCATTATTTAACATTAAAAAGTTAACAAAACTATTATGTATGATTAATGTTTAGATTAATGGTACAGAGATATAATATGTGAATAGCTAAAGAAACAAGAGAATAAATTAGGTGTAAAGTCAAAAAAAAAATATAAAATCAAATAACCATTTATAGAGTGGCATGTCATAGGAAGCAACGTTTGTCTACTTCCTTGGTTGCAGCCAAACTTCACTTCAATTTCAAACCATTCTCAAAACTTGTTCCACAAACCCAACTTAATTTGGCCACCAACCAAAATTTAACTACTGTAACTCATAATCAAAATAATGTCAGTACTAAAAAACGGCTTATCATCTTTTGAATTATTCAAAAAGATTGAGTTAATATAACCCAAAACATTTAGGATAGAAAATAATTAGACATAGTAATCCCTTCATATTTTCCCCCGATTCTCCCAGGTCAGAGGTGGGTGTCATTTCACCTCATCATGACTCGAATTTTGTAATTAAGTTTACAACTCATTTTTTTTTAACTCATGAAAAAGTTTTGCAAATTATTTCTCCAACTATTCAGAAATTCCCGTTTCTATCTGTTCTTTATGTCCAAAAAAAAATCTTTATGTTCTTTTCTTTGTTTCAAAAATAAAAATAAAAAAACCTATCTGTTCTTGTTTGTTTAAAAGTTTAAATACGACTACAAATACACATTTTTATGTTTTTAATTCTAAAATAAAAATAATAATTGATTTCAAAATTTTACATTGATGGACTTCAAATAGTTTTACCCTTTTTATTAGGTTTATATTCCACTAATAATCATCATGCATAAGATATGTTTTCTAATTTGAACTCCAACTGCACATGCAAGTAAACTCGAGATGTTTTCCTCTGTTAGAAAATTTTATTTCTGTAACCTTGGTTCGTAAAATTTTGCCACATAATGACCTTGGTTTCCAAAAATAATAATAACTTAGTGACCTCATTTTGCCATATCCATCCGCCAACTAGCACTTAAAAATGACAACCAATTTATATGGCTTATAAGTAGAGAGATAAAACATATGCGAATATTTTCTATAGTCTACAATTGATGCTTACTAAATTATTATTTTGAAAAAATAAACAACTGAGACTCTCAATTGTATGTCTTCAAATTATATACAAAATTTCACATATGACTAATACTAGGGTTGAACATATATATATATTTTTCTTACACATCAGTCGACATACACATCTTTATACAAAATATTAAATAAGAATATTATATTACTTGTTTTATTTTGTGTGTGAGAGTTCTATCATTTTGTGTGTGTGAGACCTATCCAAAAGTGTGTACGTAGCTACAAAAGTTTGACATATTTGGACATGAATTTATTATATGTCCGTATTGTATGAATTTTCTCCTTAGATATCGAGTCTTGAACTTCACTATACAGTCCACATTTGTATATAGAAGCTAATGTGTCAAGACTGTTGGAAATGCTCTCAAGAACGTTTTCATCCACCTCCATTTGGCGGAAGAGCACGTCTAGTCATATTTAACCACTTCCGCTAATCGGTCAACACAGTATAAAACCAATCTGGAACACGAAATCAAATTCATGAAAATTATACTACCAATTTGTGATTTTTAAAACTAAAGGGTCTTAATAATAGAAAAACACTCCCGTTTCAAGTAATTCCAATAATACACCGCCACCTGTTCATAATACTTAATTCTGCGATACATATTTATATATACATATAGAGAGAGAGAGAGAGAGGCGGCGAACATCGACCGGAGATCGGAGCTTAATTAGGGTTCCGGCGGTTATCACGGCGGAGATATGGCTTATAAATTCGACTCAAACGGCGTTGCTTTGAGACTACCCAATTACAATCTCCCTCGAGTTCAGGTACCAATTATAATTTATATTCATATATATATATATATGTGTGTGTCTATATATACATACATAATACATATGTGCTGAGAAAGATTTTCCAATTACTTAGCTAAAACCCTATATATATATATATATTCACAGTTACTTAGTTTGTTAGGTTCTAATTACAGCTATTTTATGGACTTCAAGTTCGATATCCGCCTTATTTAAGTTAGCCTTTTGCAGTTATTAGTAACATGTGTGTATATATATATATCGGGTAGTTATATATAAATGTATGTACTATATCTACGGAAAAAAAAAGTTGTTTAGTACCATGTACTATTGCCTTTTAACAATTTAGTACCCAACCTTCAACCTTTAAATTTTACCAATTTGGTTCCCAACCTAACAATTTAGTACATTGGTGTTTAAAAAAATGACGAAATTGGGTGCAATTGCGTCAACATTCATCAAAAATAGATCTCCAAATGTAAGATATAGTGAGTGTAATTTTGTCAATTTATGCTATCGGACTCTTAATTGTACGAAAATTTATAGGTTGGGGACCAAATTAGTAAAATTTAAAGGTTGGGTACCAAATTGGTAAAAGTCAATAGTACATGGTACTAAACAGCTTTTTCCCCCTATATCTACACACATATATGCTCACAGGCATTTTTCCAATTTCTTCGCTAAAAGCCTGTATTTGAACTGTATAAATATTGATATATATATACATAGAGTTAGTTAGGTTCTGATAGTTATTTTTACTGTAATTTAGTTAGTTTCTGGGTTGATTAATTACCAGTTATCTAATTACAGCTATTTTGTGGACTTAAAGTTTGATATCTGACTATTTTAAGTTAGCATTTGGTAGTTATTAGTAATATGTATATATATATATACATATATATCAGGTAGTTATATATATATATATGTATGTACTATATCTACACACATATATGCCCACAAGGATTTTCCAATTGCTTCGCTAAAACCCTGTATTTTACTGTATATATATAGATATATATACATAAAGATAGTTAGGTTCTGGTAGTTATTTAACTGTGGTTTAGTTAGTTTCGGGGTTGGTTAAGCACTAGTTATCTAATTACAGCTATTTTGTGGATTTAAAGTTTGATATCTGACTATTTTAAGTTAGCATTTCATAGTTATTAATAATATGTATGCATATGTATGTATGTACTATATCTACACACATATATATGCTCTCAATCATTTTCTATTGTTTAGCTAAATCCCTGTATTTTAAGTTTTAAACTGTATATACAGATAGTTAGGTTCTGGTAGTTATTTTAATTGTGGTTTAGTTAGTTTCTGGTTGACTAAGAACTAATTATCTAATTACAGCTATTATGTGGACTTAAAAGTTTGATATCTGACTTTTTTAAGTTAGCATTCGTAGTTATTGGTAATATATTTATAATATGGTTACTTCACTTGCTTAGATCAATTACTTGGCCTAAACCCTAATTGCGAAGTGAAGTTTTTTAACTGCATATATATACATACAGTTAGTTAGGTTTTGGTAGTTATTTTAACTGTAGTTTAGTTAGTTTCTGGGTTAATTAAGCACCAGTTATCCAATTACAGCTATTTTGTGGACTTAAAGTATGATATCTGATTTTTTTAAGTTATCGTTTCGTAGTTATTAGTAGTATATTTATATGGTAGTTATATATGGTCACATGCTTAGGTCAATTACTTGGCTTAAACCCTAATTGTGAAGTGAAGTTTTTTCTGCCTATTGTTTTAACTTCATTTTAGATATAGACACGGATCTGTGAAGTGGAATTTAGTTGGGTTTGGTTTAATTAAGCAATTGTTATCTTATACAGTTCTTTTAGGGACTTAAGTTGAAATATGGCTAGGTAGATTATAATTTCACAATTATATAGTATATGCTAACACGTTTAAGTCGATTGCGTGGCTTAAACCCTAGTCCAGAACTGATTAAAGAACATGTTTGATTGTACCGTTTATCTAAATACAGTAATTTGACTTAAGTTTGAAATATGACCTTTTAACGTATCGTTTTGTTATTGTAGACGATCACATGTTTACGCAGCTTGGTGGGCTTAATCCCTAATTGAGAAGTGAACTTGTTTTGCTTGTACCTTTAACTATATTACAGTTAGAAAGTGTAACTTAGTTAGGTTTGAACCGTTTAATTAAACACCTGTTATCTTATTACAGTTCTTTTAGGGACTTAAGAAATATGGCTTGGTAGATCATAATTTCACTTATGTATGCTAAAATGCTTAAGTCGATTGCTTGAGTTAAACCCTGGTCGATAACTGATTAAAGAACTTGTTTTTATTGTTGCGGGTAGCTACATTTTTCAAAAACAGGAATTTAGTAAGGGTTGGTTTGATTAAGTACCGTTTATCTAAATACAGTTATTTTGTGAACTTGAGTTTGAAAACTGACCCTTTAACTTGCCGTTTTGTTATCGTAGATGATCACATGATTACGCAGCTTGGTGGGCTTAATACCTAATTGAGAAGCGAACTTGTTTTGCTTGTATCTTTAACTGTATTTTAAACACTGGAATACAGTTAGAAAGTGCAACTTAATTAGGTTTGGTTTGATTAAGCAGCAACTATCTAATTACATTTCATTTGGGAATTAAGTTTGAATTATGGCATTATAAATTGTCCAATTATGATTATGAATGCTCCCACACTTGTGTCGATTGCTGGACTTAAACCTCAGTTGCATAGTGTACTTGTTCTTTTGTTTTAGTTTTGTTTTAAACACTGGCATATAGCTACAGAGTATAATTTAGTTAGGTTTGGTTTGGTTGAGCAGATTATCTTGTTTACGGTTTACATGGGGATTTGAGTTTTGAAATCCATCTTGGTAATTATTTCCTGTAATTATTGTATATGCCCACACGCTTAAGTCGATTGCTTGACTTAAACCCTAGTGGAAAAGTGAACTTGTTTGCTTGGTGCTTTGACTTTATTCTCAACACAGGCATATAGCTGCAAAGTGTAATGTAGTAACATTTGGTTCGGTTAAGCAATAAACACCGAATATCTTATACAGTTCTTTTGGGGACTTGAATTTCAAATCCATCTTGTTAACTTAACATTTCGTAATTATTTATGCTCGCACGTGTACGTAGTTTGCCAGACTTAAACCCTAGTTGAGTCGTGCACTTGTTTGCTTGTTAGTTGTTGCTTTAACTTTACTTCAAACACAGGCATACACCAAGTTTCTTATTACAGTTCTTCTGGGAACTTGAGTTTCGAATCTGGCTTGTGAATTCATTTTTTGATAATTAATATGTTCACATGATTGTTGATAAATGGACTTGTTTGTTTGTAGCTTTACCTATATCTTAAAACACAGTCATACAGCTGCATGCGTAATATGTTTGCTTACATTTGAAGTAATATTGGTATGATTCAGTCTTGCTTTAACTATCCCTTAAACTCTTTTACTTGTGTTATGAAAAGTATAGGTATTGTACAGAAAATTATGGAATTAAAATGTGTTGGTTGTTCTTGTTAATTTTTTCTTATTATGGGAATTTTTTGGAATAAAGTAGTGGAAAGTATAGAGTTTTAGTATTGGAACTGAGTTTTGTAAACCAAAAAACGTGAAACAGTATCTACGACCTTACCAATGTTATGGGGCCTCTAATTTAGCCATTGAGTGGCAGGACTTGGTAGGTTTAACACACGACTACAGGGGAGTTACTTTTCCATTATCGTTGCAATTTTATTTTTTAAGTAGTTTTTTTTTTTGAGAATTTAGATTGGGAAGCCATTGTGATTGTGAACTCGGAGAGTGGATTGCAGTTCGAGGGTGTTAGGGATCCGGGTAACATAAGACTGATTTATCAGATAATTTAGTAAAGAAGAAAAGAAAAGGAAGACGACAGGAGCAGTACCCGGAGAATGTGGAAATGTGGACTGTTGGATAGAGATAAAACTTTGAGCGAATTAATTATGATATAGGGAGTAATACTTCTAGCTCAAACATCTGTACAAAATAGTGAAATTCATAACATGAGGCAGTTACTTCAGTCATGCTCTCTCTCTCTCTCTCTCTCTCTCTCTCTCTTTTTCTTAATCACCAATTAAAAAAAAACTTGTTCTGGCTAATTTACAGAAAATTACAATATCTTTGGCTTCAGAAATATATAACGCAAAAACTGAGGTAAAATATTGTATATGATGCAAGAATAAGATATTGAACGATGTATCTTATGAATGATCTTATTCTTTCTTAATTTAACATTCGATCCACAAAATTTACCTATATCAAGGAGAAAATGGAAATGATAGGATCTTTAAGATTTGTATTCATTTAAATATAAAATGTGAACTGTTCATCATAATTTTGCCTGATTGACTGCAGATTTTTGATTTGAGAAGTATGGAGGTAATTCCACAATGTTATTGTCTTCTTGATTGCGACCATGTATACATATGATCAATATTCATTTCATCTTTGGATTTAAAGATACCCATTGTCATATATATACATGCTCATTGAATCATTGCCCCAGTTTCCTCTATTCTGAAATTTGTATAAATTTTTTGTTAACTTCAGGAAGCATTATATCACTTGGCATCAATCGATTTAATTGACTTATGCAACGAAGCAAAAGTCGAGCGTTGTCGAGCAACAAGAGACCTCAGAAGCTGTGCTCGTTATGTAGAAAATGTATTAGGCTCGTGTGGGCACGCATCTTTATGTACAGAATGTTGCCAACGATGCGACGTTTGCCCAATTTGTAGAACTTCAATACCGAAAAATGGCGATAGACCACATCTTCGTCTTTATTATGAGTGTATCGAGGCTGGGCTTATTTCAAAGAAATTTGATGATAGATTTCAAGATAAAGAAGATGGTGACTACCAGATAGCCGCTGATATAGAACGGTTGTATTCGTTCTTCGACGTTTCCGTGGAAAACGGCCTTGTTTCTCTTATTTGCCATTGTATCCTTCAGATATGATTACTTTTGACTAGATTTACATAAATAACTTGAAACAATAATTTTAAAATTTCATCTTAATCTAGGAAAAGATAGCTTTTGTGAACCAAACTAACGGCTTTTAGAAATTAGTGTACCAAGCTTTTAAGTTTCACAAGTTAGACACCAATCTATACAAATCGAAGGGGTAGTGCACCGATGCTAAAAAAAATCAACTTAAAAGCAACAGTTATGTACTAATTGTTCGAATACGTTAAGACCCAAATTTGAGAAAAACCTATCAATTACTATTCTTTCAATAGTTAACTTTTAATTTACTGATTGGTCTGTTTTTGTAAGATTGGTGTCAAAAATGTGAATTTTAGCAGGATAGTCTAGATTATGTTCGATATTTGTAGATTGGTGGCAATTTCTGACCGTTAATAGGTAAGGTGACCTTTTTGTTTAGATTGGTGTTAAATTTCTGAATTTTCGTAGGATGGTTTAGTATATGTTTGATAATATGTAGATTGGTGGCAATTTGTGACCTTTAATTGGAAATGGTGTGTCAATTGTTAAAAAGATGATAGGTTGGCGTGCAACCTTTCTTATTTTCCCTTAAAATTAACAACCCTTTTTCCCAGCAAAAATGTTTAAAGACCTTACAATGGAATGAAACAATAAGAGTAGAAGGAGACTATTTAAACAAAGCAGATTTGTAGGTTAATTTTTTAATTCATATTGAAGTAAATGTTGAGCGGAAATTGTTCTTGTTAGCAAATAACTTTCAGTTTCTCCTCCGGTTCATAGTTACTTTTGGGTTCTGCTTTTCACCTATTCCCTCATTTTTTTGGTAGTTTTTAGACTATATTTTGATTTCTTTAACAGAAGCATAAACAGATGTTACAGATGTTTGTATGGATGAAAGTGCCGTATCCAGTGATCCAGTTACTGCCATCTTATTGGATGAAGTGGTTGTAAAGGACTGGTGCAAGAGTAGGTTCCATAATATACTTAAGGAACTTAAAGAGATATGTATCCTTTGGCTCGTTGTCGACATTCTTATTCATTTTACCTATCAAAAATATCGCGTGGTGTGGATTGCAGATAATTCCCATGTCATAAGGCTGGTTTGCACATAACCCTCCTGTACCATTTAAGTTTTGCAATCTAGGCCTAATTTCAGTTTTAAACCGGAATAACTTTATATATGGTCCATTTCGGATAATAGGTATTTCCTTTCCTATTTATTGTGTCTAAATATATGCATCGCATGGAACCAAATATAAGTTTACACCAAAATTTTGTTAACTGATCTAATTACTTTTTCTGTTAACCGCTAATTTATATTTGCATTGATATTGTCAAATTGTGTATCAAAAGAAAAATTATTCAAAACGGATAAATAAACAAAAGATTATGTCATTTCAAAATTGAGCATGTGGTTTGATTGGAAAACTTTAGAATGAAAACATGGGGGTTAATTGCGAGTATCAGCAGTACATGTGGGTTTTGGCAAACTATTCATCGTACATTGGGGTTATATGTATTTTACGATTTCTTTTAACAGTGTTTAGTTCTTAACACTTCTACAAGATAATCTCCCTGTGCGAGAAATGCAGACAAACATGAGTTTACTTCTTAAGTTTTCAGTTAAACTGGCTGGTTTGACAAATGTTGTGGATGTATTGGAATCTTCGTTTAAGGGAACTTTCTCAGCACAGCTTCATGATCTGCATTTTCTTCAAGAAAACATACTAAAGACAAAGCAGGTGTGATTATTAAGTGCTTGATATCTAATATATGAATCTTTGTGCTACTTTTGGTTTCTATTTTAATTTTGACATACTGTCCCACAATTTTGTGATGACAATCGCTAAATTTGTATCTTCTTGATAACATTGTTGTCTGTTGGTTGACTAATTGATGGTAATGGACTACCTTTATTTTGCCGTCATGTGTGTGGAAATATTGTCACCATATATATCCTCTTATTTATATGCATATGTTTGCAGGACTCTTGTATTTTATTTATTTATTTACCCAATTTCTAAACTAAAGTTATAAATCTGATATGGTCTTCAAACAACTTTGAGGCCTAATGTTTGTTGAAGTCCATTATTTTAATTAGTATGCTTATGTGACGAGGTGATTGTTTTTGCTAATCTAACATTGATAAATTGTCCATGTTCACCAATACATTGACTTATATCATAAACTTGTGATGACATCCATTGTGTCTTTGAATAAAATCTCTTTCAATATAAATCTGTTATTCGCATGTATCAGTTTTCTGCGACTTATGGTTTTTCTTATTAAATTCTAATTTCCAAATCAGAAGTATGAAAGTGGTTTTGTACATTTCTATTGGTTTGTTTATAAATCTATTTTTTATGATTTTTTTCCCTCCGCTTTCAGCACCTGGAAGTAATGGTATGGTGTACAAGCCACCAGTTTCTCGAGGAAATAAGGGCTCGTTTTCCCGACAGTGATATCACATCATGGCGCGCTTCTATTAGTGAGAGAAAATCAGCCGCAATTAGGCGTTCTTGGCCTGATCCATTAATCTCCAATTCAGAGTCCAGCAGCACACTTTTTATTGAAGATGCGCTTACAAATATCGAAGAAGAAGAGGGATTTAGTGATGAATTTGGTGTGGAAAATGAAATTTCTTGTTTGCAAAATTCTGGGAGTTCGTCTCTAATCAAATCTAGAATTGAAGGGCTGAGGGGATGCTATCCTTTTGAAAATCTTCGAGCTGCTGTTGACATATTATTTCTGCATGGGAGTTCGGATTTAGTGGTCGCAAAGCAAGCAATAGTATCCTTTATTAAGCTGTCTTCTTATAAAGCCACTTTCTTTTTTATTTTGATAAAAATAAGTCTGCAACAATTGGCAACCTGCATTCCTGCTTACCGTCACCGAAAGCTAATGAACTTTCTGTTGACTAGATTAGTAAACCTGAGGCATAGTTATAGGCTTGGTTACGAATTTTTTTTCCTTCTATCATGATTTTTTAAATTACTACGACAAATGAACATTTTATGTATTTGTGCTCTAGACTTTCGTTTTTATCCTCATCTGTCACTCTTTTTTAGTTTGATGTTTTATGTCAGGATTAATTACAGAAAACAGCCAACTAGCATGATTTTGCAGTTTTGTATACCCATCTTGACAGTAAATGTGACCAGAGTGTACTGAAAATTAGAAAACAAAAATAAATAGAAAGACTCTGGGCCACTATATAATTATCATTAGTTGGGTGAACAAAATCGAAAATTCAAGATAGTGAACTGTAGCTAACTAAAAAAGTTTCCAGTGCTTGACTACCTTGCTTTAGTTTTTTATCCATTTTCCCCTTCTAAATTGGTGTTTTTTCATGGTAGCGTAGTGTTTGGCTAATCTCCCTTATGCCTTCTTTATATGTATTTGGATATTCTTTCTTTCCTTAATTTCCGTATCAGTTTCTATATTACCTGTTTGACCGGCACTGGACAAGGACAGAAGAGGATTGGAGACACATAATAGATGACTTTGCAGCCTCATTTAACATAACCAGGCATTCGTTACTGGAATCTTTAACGTTTTATCTCCTTGATGATCATACCGATGAAGCTTTGCAGGTAATCAGTTATGCCTATATTGAAATGTAGAATAGAGTTTGTGTATTGTACTTAATTCATGTGCGTGTATGTGTCATTATGCTATCATGTTTTGCTAAGACTTATATTTTTTTTGAATATACCTCACTTTTAAATTCTGTCTTGCAAATTGTTTTTAATTCATCTGCCTATGTTTTCTTGCCTAGTAGTTTGTGCTTTGTGTTATATACTTAAACAGTACTTGGTCAGTTAGTCAGACACTGCAATTTTGATGGTGAATATATTTTTACATGTTGTCTTGTATCTAGGAAAATGTTTTTCTTGTTTTAGCTCTGCAAATGAGTCGCATATAGATATCAGGGGAGTTGTCTGTATGCGTTGTACTGAAGTAATTTTTTTCCATGATTTAGCTCTGGATATGAATTACGTGTAGTTATAATTTTGTTTTATAAGCCTGGTTTCTTTTCTTGTTTACATGACGCTGATAAAACGTATACCTCATTGTCACCAGTTGCATAGTCTTGTATCTTCTTCTTTTGTTTTCACTGGTTTTAGCTATGAACAATGAAACTTGCAAAGGTATTGTTTTCAAGTTATCGATTTTCCTTCAAAAAACTAAATAGTTCACAATTTACAATCATATTCTGGTTTGTAAAACTACAATTTTCAGAAACATTGCTCTTTTTTGTTCTTTATCAAATTATGTACATGCTAATGTTTCTACTTTTGTCTTGTATAGGAAGCTGTTGGCCTTCTCCCGGAAATATCAGGCCCAACAACTCATCCTAAGGTTGCGCAAGTTTTACTAGAAAGACAAAATCCAGACGCGGCTCTAATGGTTTTAAGGTGGACCGGACGTGATGGCGGGACCCAGTTAATTTCACTTGGTGAGGCAGTCACCGCAGTTAGAGTGAGAGTGGAATGTGGGCTTTTAACTGAAGCATTTATGTACCAGAGGGGTATTTGCATAAAAATTAAGGAGAAAAAGTCGAAACATGGGTCATCTCAACACCCTAATGATCAAAATGATGAGTCCAAGACATGGTTAGAATGGGTGGATACATTGGTAGCTGAAATTTGTTTCTTGTGTATCCGAAGAAAATTGGTTGATCGGATGATAGAATTGCCGTGGGACTCGTTTGAAGAGAAATATATACACAAGTGTCTATTGGATTTTTCTATTGATAACCCCGCACATACGGTTGGAAGTCTTCTTGTGGTTTTCTACCTGCAGGTACTTTCTTTTTGTTTTATTCTCAAATGACTTCCTTCTTCAGAAATTAAAATGGGGAAATTACAATTTGTAAACTAACTGCATCATTCGGTTTCAATTTTTTATGACCTGCACAAATTAGCAGTTAGTACACTGATATTACATTTCTGGACGGTTAAGTGCGCTGCTTAGGGAAACAACCATTGATCGGGAACAAAGAGATGACACAATCATAGCTCGGGAGTAAAACATGAAAAAACTTGATACGAATAGTGTACAAAATATAAAAGATAGAGCAGGATAACATTTTCCGTTCCAGTAACAGTATGCTAGTGTAGTACTTATTGCTAATTTTTGTAGGCTGGTATACAAAATCAAAATCTTGGTGAAGTCACTTTACAAAACCAAAAAACACCTCCAATGATCACTTTAACTCACTTTTAGTGTTACGCTATAGTGGAGGGTAACTTTTTGTAGCTACATTGGATATGCTAACACATGCCATGCCATTCCATGCCATCAAGTTTTAGTGTCATATGTTAAAGTTGTTAAATGTTAGCAAGAAAGTTGCCAAGCTTTAAGCGGGTCATGGGCAATTCAATTTATCAACTTCTTGTTTTCATTGGTTTCTAAAATTATATTTGATATCAAAAGTTTTAGCAGGTAGGCAATGAATATTTAATTTTTAAAATAAAATAATTTAAATGGGTTGCTAGCAAAAACTAAAGTGTCTATTGTAGAGGTCAAATAGATGTTAAAGTTCAAATATATAGGTGGAGTTTAAATGTTAACTTTTTGCCTACATCGCAACTTAAAACTAAGAAAAGTTAACATGGCCAATGGAGATGTTCGCTAAATAGGTCCCACCCTTTAAGCAAGTTGGCTAAGATGGTTTCACTGACATATTTCTGTGTTACACTTAATAAGTCAGTTTTTTACCACGGGAAGCATTAATTAGTCAGCTTGTTTTTTACTTGTCATATATTTCTTTATGTTGGCGTATCTTGATTATATTTATCCATCATTTACCCTACTATTGATTCCATTAACTTGTTTTCTTCAACCTTTAAGCGCCACCGCTACACTGAGGCATACCAAGTTGATCGCAAGCTTCAAGAAGCGGAAAAAATCTTTATTTCAGAGAATGATGTCAGCGAAGGAGTGTTAAATAAGATGCGAACAGCAACTCACTGGAGATCTGGATTGGTTGTAAGTATTATAATTATCATGGGTAGAAACAAATTTATAATTTTAACGAAGGCCTAATCCTCAAGTCAGCTAGTGATAAATACGTCTCTATTACCTTTGCATTTTTTTGTCCGAAACGAGTTCTTTCGGTGTTTTACCAAACCAAAGGTTCCCTTTTCAGACCTAAGCTATGTTTTATCATAAAAAATATTAGAAGGAAAATGAGTTGTTATAATAATGGCTTGTTTGGTAAAATTATGGAAGTATACTTTTTTACTTTTAAGTCAAATGTGTGTTTTGCGGATCAGAAATAAGCCACAATCTTTATAACCGAACCATGTTTCTTTCTTAGAAATTTACTTCTTATCTAGTTTACATTATCAACTGTTTTTCACAAACAATTATTTTTAGGGAAAATTATAGTTTTGTACACCGACCTATTTGCGGTTAAGAAACTGCATACCCCACCTTTCAACATTAACAATTTGCATACCCGCCTATATGATTTCATCCAATCAACACACCTTACCTAACTGTGTTAATAAACTTCCGTTAAATCTGATCATGTATGATCACATGTTCGTTTTTCAAAGGTAACTCAGTCATTTTGCATTTTAAATAAATGTGAACCATTGGATCAGATCTAAAGGTCGACAGTAAAGTTAAATCTTGAATGTTAAATTTGATCCAAAGGTGTTAATTAAATTAAAGAAAAACTAACTTTATATAAATAGATAGTAGTTAGATACATAGATATATGCATACATACATACACATATGACTGTATACATATTAAATATTAGATAAAATAGATATATACATACGTACGAATATGTACACTGAGAATTCACACGTCCTTGGCCGAGGAGCGAAATAGGGGTGGGAAGGGGCGGCGATGGTGAGAAGGAGTTTTGAGCTCCTGGCCATTGTTACAAAAGAGAGAGAAAGGGAGTATGGAGAAGAAACCATTAATTTCACTAAAACTCCCTATATTTTACCTCAGTTTTCTAATAAGTACCAATAGCTCAATATAGCATATACACAAAATATATAACCATTGTAATATATTACATTTTTGCTAGCAATAATTTATGTACAAGAAAACATAATTATATTTGCATGCATATCTTAAATTTAAAGCTTTTGAATGTATTCAAATTTTGATTTTTTGATTTTATTTTAAGTAATTTTATAATTTTTTAAAAGCTTAAGGACTTTAGTAGCTTAAATTTAAAGTGAAAATACTAATTTAACTTGTTTTGAAAGTGTAGTTACTAAAATATAATTTGTAAAAACTTTGAGTATCAATGTTGTATTTAACTAGTAGGGAAAGTCGAGTGATGACGTGGCGTTGTAAATAAGAATAAAAGTCAGGGGTAAATATGTCATTGATATATTTCTGTTATCTTTTTTAACGGCGGTATGTTGATTGATTGACGTGTATAAGGTGGGTATTCAAATTGTTAATGTTGAAAGGTGGGTATGCATTTTTTTAACCACCAATAGGTTGGTGTACAAAACCATAATTTTCCCTTTTTTTAATTGTCACTAGAAGTATTTTATCAACACACTTACAAGTACCTAACAGTATAATTTTACACCTCCCTATAAAGTAAACATTTCGTAGTAAAAGATACAACCGAACTTGCAATTGTATGCATGTGTTAAAGTTCTTTGAACTTCTAATTCTACTTTTTTTTGGGCAAATACTGAGGTACCACTTCTGTTTCTCTTTAACAGGAAACAAGCTTAGAGCTGCTACCAGAAATACAAAAAGAAGCAGTTAAATCAGGGAAATTACCCGAAACAGCTAATTCCCCTACTGGTGATGTTGAAATGCCAACATCTGAATTTACCAAGGCACAAGAACCAAGTCCAAGCGATTATCCCGTTATTCTTCAAATCAACAGACCTATTGTTTTTTCTTCACCTTTTAATGAAACCCCATCAAAACCCGAAGAATTTGCTAATGCTTCTATTCGTAATAGTAGTTATTCCACCAACGGTACTACAAGAATTGAGAAACCTCAAGTTAATGCTAGCAAATTTAAAGGCCCCAGGGCTTCTGGTATCCGCCAAGTTACTCCATTAAAGTCGACTACTCTTTCGACTCCTCTAAAAGAGTTTAACAGGAGCTTATTGAGAAACCCAAAAGGTAGCGACTCACGAGATCATCGATTTGAAGAAGTATCGCCTATTAAGGAAGATATTGGATTAAGTCATGAGCTTCCAAGTCTTGGCCTGTACTCAGTTGGGCCCCCATCAGATGGGCCGTATATGCCTAGGAAGGTGGTCCCATCAGACGATCAAATGGACATTTCCTGGAGGTAAGATTCTTGGTCCTCTTTTTGGGCTTGTTTGGCTGCAGTTTTTAGGCAACTAAGTTGGATGTTTTTGAGTTTGTGAAAAACATTTTGGGTTTATCTAGCTTAAGGCTTCAGTTTATTAGGTCAAAAACCCGAGAACTTCAGCTCTTACACCGGTCAACTAATTACAGTCCTACCTTTTTTGCTGGAAAAAAGAAGCTGTGTTTAAAAGCTGGAACCAAACAAGGCCTTAGTCCTGACCTTTCTCGTTGTACCTCAAGGACATGTTTGGTAGTTTAGTGGGGTGCTCAGGAAATGGTGTTACACTGTTACGCGTTTTGGTTTAGAAAACCTTCTGGCTTAATTACTTTACTAATATAAGAAGAATACTATTTTTTGCTTGATCCTGTCATATACCAACAAAATTTTAGAATCTAATAGAATGAATTGATGTGATTTTCCTGCTACTTACCGAAAAGACAGCTAGTTCCGTAGGCAGTAAAGATTAAACACTCGTCTATCTTACCTTGAAAGTTCAATTTCTTTTTGAATTCCAGCTTGATCGTAATAAACGGACTGATTGTAACACAAGCTGTCCAATCTAAGTATGGTTGGCTGTTATATCATTTTTTATTTAAAACCTTTCAGAGTTTTTGCTTACCTTTCATAGGGAGAGGGCAATTTTGGCTTGATCATGTCTTATACCAACAAAAGTTCAGAATCTAATAGTATGCAATGATGGGAATGTTCTGCCACTTGCTCGATAGGCGGATCTTTCCTTATCCACTAAACAGTTGTCTCCTTGTGTAAAATGTCAGCTTTTTAGTATTTGATAGAATGTAGTAAGATGAATCGAACAAAAAGTGGCAACACAACCCAAGTACAGCTACTTGTTATCCTTTTTATTTAGTGTATTGGTACTTTGTACTGATTTTGTTTCATAACTAATTTCAGTTTTAATATGGTGTGATATTTTTCAGTCATGGGGAAAAGGGTTCTGCTGAAGATGGAAATGTTGGTGGACCGAGATGGAGATCAGATGATACCAGTGAAGACGAAGAATTGCAGAGCCCCAATATATCCCGTAGTCGAATAGTTAGAAGAAGCAGGTTATCTACCAGAAGACGATAATAGTCTTGCCTAGAAAAGTAGAAGTAAAAACGTATACTTCCTATTTTTCCTTCTAATGAGATAAGGAATTAATTATTGCTCCCCTGAGAGAAACTAAGTCAAAGATGAGAGATGAAGAGCGGGTGATTGTTAGTTTTTTTCTTCTTCTCTTTTTTGCTTGGTCAAGTAGCTTAATGTTGAAGGGTGATAGTTGAAACTTGAAATCACATTTTTGTTGTTATCTATGTACTCGTCTTGTGTATTATTATTTACTTCTTTCTTTTTGCACTGCAAATATTTAGTTTTGGGAAAAACTCAGAGAGTCAAGTCCCAAAAGAGAGGCCATATTCTTTTTATCTTATACCTGGAGTGACATTAATCTCTGTGTGGGCTTCTTGTTATCAAACTCTTGAAGTGATTCTATTTAATTAGTTGCCTTAGCCAATTAGACGAATGGTTTCAATTACTGCAAAGACAAGATGGAACAGCATTTGTGCTCATTTTCTTCTAATTTGGCACCTTAAATATTCCCCTAATTCCACTCCCAAATTTGCTTACTCCACACCACATCAGCTTGTACTTTTGACTTGTTTACAAGCAGGAAAACCGCTGAGCTTGATAACTTGCTGCGGGTCATTGTTCTTTGAAGTTCAAGGTTGAGACTGCTGATAGTTTAATTTGCATATTTGTTTCTCTTGGATTGTATAGGCTTGGTCTTATACCTGGATTTAGGGAATTGGAGATGAGAAGTAGAAGCGGGGACAGTAGGGAAATCTTTCTAAAATTCTTGAAAAGCAGCTGTATAAGCGTAAGGCGATTTGGTTTTCGTGTTTCAAAACTAATTTTCTTGAACTAGCGACCAGCCACAAGAAGGAAAGAGTGGCTCCTTTCATGTTAGCAGCTCGTCCTTTTTTTTCTATTTTAACCCACCGAAGTTGTATACATTCTAGTCTTTGTTGCCAGCTGATATTCAAGTGCTCAAACCAAACCTAACGTTTTCCTGTCTAACCAAGTTGATTACAGCGACAACTTTAAATTATCAAATGTTTCAAGTTATTAGTACGGAAAGATGTTAATAGTTGTTCATATTAGGGGAAGAATATTGCTTCTTAATGCCGTGATAAGTAAGTTTAGGCATGACATATAGGGCTGAAAATGAAACGAAACGAGACGAAAATAGTCAATTTCGTTTTCGTTTCGTTTAGATTTTTCGTTTTCGTGACGAAATGAAAAACATTTTTTCATTTTCGTTTCGTGAACGATATGAAATTTTCGTTTCGTCTCATGAACCCATTTTTTCTATAAACTCGGATAATTAGATTAATTTTTATTAAGAAACAACATTGCATTGCTAATTTAGTACCTTTATTATAAAAGAAAATAAATGTCTTAATAATAAAATTACAATATGTTAACATAAATCCAACATGTCAATGATAATGTCATATAATATTTTTACTATAAATTTATTATATATATATATATATATATATATATATATTTTTATTTATTTATTTATTATTAGACGAAAACGAAATTTAACGAAACAAAGAGGGCATTGATCATTATCATCTCGTTTACTAAACGAAATATATATTTTATTTTATTATCATTTCATTTAGTAATGAATGAAAACGATACGAGTTTTTAACGAAACGAACATGAAATTTTTCACGAAATTTTTACCTCATTTGCTGTCATAATGGCATGTCCCCCACAGACGGTTCAATGGATAGATTCAACAGCGGATTTAGAGAGGTGATTCGTTTAAAAGTGTACACAATCTATTTAAAGTTTGTTATATTTTTGTTAAGAATTTGTGACATGGGTACTGATGCGTTAGAAACTCTATTGGGTGACTAACTTTTGGTAGCTTGTTTTAGAGTCAGTTTCACAACATTAATGCACACGAGTTACCAGACAATTGCTAAGATGCAGTTCAAGTTATCAACACTTTATATAATAGCAATGAAGACTTATTCATACCAAAATAAATGTTAGTTTTTCTTGTTTGTCCTTCGATTTAATGGCCATAGACTCGTATTTCTGGTTCAGGTCTGCAATATTGTACCTAGTTGGCCAATCCTATTTATCAAACCAATAACTAAAAGTTCGAATACGTACAAGAGCGACTTAAAAGTAAAAAAACAATATAGATGATATGATGAGAGTACTCATAAGAACATCCATAAATCATGATCCAACTTTTTTAAGTAATAGTACTTGTGCTTATCAAAATAAATAAATTAATAGTACTTGTGGTCTTGATACATGAATATCAGCTCTAGCTAATATCAAAAGGGAAATTCAGTTGCTTTACCAACAAAGAAAATTGCAAGCACAGAGTGTGGGCGATTGACAAACAACTTTAGCAGTCTTTGGATATAGATACCCTTTAAGCTTAAGTTGTTTTAAGCAAGAAATCAAACAATCCCTCCGATCGCAAGGCTTCTGGGGAGTGTAAGAAAAAGTGAATTGGCACGTAGGACCTGCCATTGCTACCTCATTCCCTGCACCATTCATCACACATAAGAATAATAGGTCTTAGTCGTACATAAAAACACAGTAAACACAGTAATAATGTCGACTTTCTACGTGATCTATTTCGTAAAAAGAGTGAAAAGGACAATCTGTTGGAAAAAAGTTGGAAAATATGTAATTTAAACATATTTGTTCCAAGTGGTCAGGAACCATCTTTGAGTCAATTTTTAATGCGACTCCTCAGTTTTTCTGAGGCCATACTCTATGCGTTTGAATAGCTCGTTTGACGAGCTTCGCAACGGTATATCGCATGACCCATTCGGAGGAAGGGTGTGAATGATAATTGAACTCGAAGGTTGGTACTCGAAAGAGGGAAAAACCGAAATCTGGAAAATGAAGTAGAGAGTGGGAATAAACCATGAGGGTTATCCCACATTGGAAAATCAAGGTTGATTTTCACTCTATATATACAAGTCCATCCTATGTAGTTGGTAAACTAATAAAGTCAACATACCCATGAGGGGGTTAGTGTGTACCACGCGCTCGCTCGGGCCACGGGACGCGGGGGTCTTGGGTCTTGTACTAAATCTGAAAAGGGACTTTTGCATATTTGCAAGAGCAGTCCCTAGAGTTCCAGAAGGTTTGAAACTCCAGCAGTAATTGGAGGCGGATTCTGGAGATGTAACTCCCAGAAGTTAATGACCACATTTAATTCTGCGGTTTCAGAATTCTCTTTAAAGAGGCAGCCATCCCTCACATATTCACGATTAAAAATTAGTATCTCCTTCCCTCTAAACGGCATAATTTTTTCATAGCATCTGAGAACCACCCACCAACAGCTCGACTTAGACTCGTCGCCAGTTTGCAAGGTACTAAATCTGAAAAGGGACTTTTGCATATTTGCAAGAGCAGTCCCTAGAGTTCCAGAAGGTTTGAAACTCCAGCAGTAATTGGAGGCGGATTCTGGAGATGTAACTCCCAGAAGTTAATGACCACATTTAATTCTGCGGTTTCAGAATTCTCTTTAAAGAGGCAGCCATCCCTCACATATTCACGATTAAAAATCAGTATCTCCTTCTCTCTAAACGGCATAATTTTTTCATAGCATCTGAGAACCACCCACCAACAGCTCGACTTAGACTCGTCGCCAGTTTCCGGCGAGTCTTTCGAGAGACGTTGTACCTTGGGATCGAAACGCCAACGCAACCAGAAACCTTAAGGTGGTTGGGCGAATATCGGTTAAGGGCATACTGTTAACAGTAGCCTCGTCGATTGTTATTTACATTCTGTCGAGTTTTATTTTCGCACTTAAATTCAATTTTTTACATTCTGTCCTTTCAATTCAGTATTTTAATATTCTGTCCTTAGCTGTAGCCTTTTATTCTGTTTGTACTATTCTGTAATTACTTTAAAGTTCTGTTTTGTTGCTGTAATTACATTTATGTAATTTAATTCTGTAATTAGATTAGTTTCAATTCAGTCCTGTTATTTCAATTCATATCAGAACAGTCCGGCTGTTAAGTATATACTTTCCAATCCGGCAGTTTCTTTTAATTGCAAAACAGTACATCAGATTATTAATTGATAATAATCTGATAACGTTTGCGTTAATTACTTTTCAGTACTTACATGTTGTAATCAGTTTATTGTATTACATTTGGAAATTAATAAAGATTACACTGATTTTATTTAATTATTGTTTCGTCATTTAATTATTGTTAATTGTTATTTCGTACACGGAAACCAACACAATCCGTCAAAGTCTCAAAATCGGAATAGTACTTCATGAATGATTAAACTACTCTTAAAACATCATGTTGTACGTACATTCGTTTGTGTATCACTAACATTCTTCTTGTTTTTTTATTTAAATGGTGAAACTATTTTTCCTTTTTATCATTGTCTCGTCTTCTGATATACGAGGTTTTACTCTAGAAAGATTAGGTGGTTACAAGTATTTATTTTTGTAGGTGTTTTTAAAGCATTCAATTAATTGGAAATGGAAATCGGTCGGGCTTTGTTTTGTGATCACAGTAATGGTCGATACTCAAGAGTACTTTGACACAAAAAAAAAATCTGAAATTTAATTGTCTAGGCATGCATCATGCCTAAATATTACAGAGTTTTAAAAAGCGCACAACCTTGTGCAACGTTACGCAAATAGCGCTTAGCGGGAAAAACACACACACACAATAGCGCTATTTCAGAGGTAAAGCACGAAAGAAGAGTAAAAAAGTGTGATTTAAAACGTAAAAAGCGAGGCTTTTTATTAAAAAAATTATTATTATTTTTTATTAATAAGAAATTTATTAAAGAAAAATGGATACATCTACGTTGTTTTGGGTCACAACTTATCTTTTTACATAAGTATACATAAACAAGGGTTATAAGATACTTATTTAGTATCTTATACATAAGAAATAGCGCTGATCGGAATTAACTTTTAGTTCTCACTATAATACTTGTATACTATTATATATTTGTGAGATTGTAAAATAACATAGAATTGTGTATTTGGAAAATTATAACGAACTACACATTTTGTTGTTTTAAAATTTTTTAAGTGTGTTAACATAATTAGCATCTGAATTTTATGATTATATTGGTAAAAAAAAATAAACCGCAAAACGTTTTATTGCTACGCTATTTACGTTTTTAACATAGCTATTGAAAAGAACACCATATCAACGACAACGCTATTTAAAAGTAACATCGCTAAATAACAACAATTGTTTTTCCTGCTTTAAATGCAGCATAAATCTTTAGAATGTTGATCAATTCTTTATACAAAAGTTGCAGGTTACTTATGAAAAGCATTAAACAATGAAACCATTATTTTTTTGTGCTGAGTGCTGGACGTTACAACTTATATTAAATGCTACGTACTATTTATGCTTAAGAAGAGAACTACCTGCAAAGACCATGAAAAGCACAAGAATTACAAGCATGGTGGAAGTTGAAATAGTCTTCATTTTGATTTTTATAAGAACCAAGTAGTTGTGACTTTTGTACGTAATAGGATACGAAAAAATATTGTGTCTAAAATCACAATTTATAGGTTAAGTGAAAGGTGAAATCATCGAACTTGGACGTCAACTCGATACATAATGTGGTATGTAATTAACACCCATGATTGTGTCTTTCTATCCTTGGAGCATAAGTAAAATTGCAACAATGGTTTAATGAATTAAGTATGTGTACATGTATTTTGTTAATTAAGTTCTCTACATACAATGAAAATAATGCAATAGTTCCTTTTAAAAAAATTCCTCTTGTACCACTATTGATTCCTGTCAATTTATTATGCTTTAAATATGTTCAGGTTATCCCCTTGTATCGGAAATTACATCGGACTTCAAATTGATACAAAATATGGAAAATAACATTGATGGATATGAATACTATACATGCAAAAAGGAACAACATAGTATATGGAAGTATATTTCAAATTCTAAATTGGTTCGACTTTACCCACTTTACAAATGTGAATATAGATCCAATTTTATTACTATTTATATTATTGTATCTTACTGTCACATACGTGTATCGGTGTATACTCAACTTAGTATTGTATCATATATATACTATAATGGTATGTTTGTTAGTATTCCAAGCTATATCTTCTTTATTGTAAAATTGTAAAGAATGTTTTGACTAATGTCATTACGCCGACTTGGTTCCATGGAACAACGATCATTTGGATTTCGGTATTGGAATACTAACAACTATATGTGTGTGGATTGTCGACCACATGCATGAATGATACCTTTAGCATCGCACTTTTGCAACGAGATAGTACGTATATATAAATATATCGACTCCGGATTACAAATCATATATATTAAGTATGAGCTTTTGCAATACCAATATTTCTCATTGATGTGAGCGGGTGTGAGGGCATTATATTCAAGGAACTAACTATGTATGGACAGTTGGTTAATGTAGTTAGGCCCTCCACCCATTTTTAAAAAAATTGATGAAAAAATAGATTTTTCAGCTCAGACCTCTATTCCGTAAAATGACTTCATAGAATATTTTTTTTTAAATAAAAAATCAGTCTCCCATTTCATAATCCTAGTTCCGCCACCGACTATATTAGTCCAACCTTGAAATTATATTGTTAACCCAACCATTGTTTTAAACAAATCATCAAAACCCGGACCATATTGTAACTTGTAAGTCGCGGGAGTAATAATCAAGCAATCAAATAAGGTCTAGTTTAGCGCATTTTTATCTTTATTTTTTTTTCTTCTAAAAATTGAAGGTTTTTTGTCCATTTAATTACAGAATGTTCAAAATTATCCAAAAACAGCAATCAAATAAAGTAAGTAAAAAAATGAAAAGATAATTGTAGAAAGAATTACTATATTGAAATAATGAACGATACTAAGGGGTTAAATATACTTTTATACCTCTAAATTTGGTAAAGATTAAAAAAAAACTCTTTTTAGGTGGCAAGCTGGTTGACGAAAGAAAAATTTAACGGTGAAGATACCAAAATGAAATGCAGTTCTCTCTACATTGTTGTTGTTATCTATGGACGTACTTGTTATTTGTTTTATTATCAACTTCTTTTTGTACTGCAAATATTTAGTTTTGGGAAAAACTCAAGAGTCAAGTCCTTAAAAAGTGGCCATATTCTTTTTATTTTATACCCGGAATGACATTAATCTCTTTGCTGTGTAGTCTTCTTGCTATCAAATTCTTAAATTGATTCTTTTCTATTTAACTAATGCTCATTTTCTTCTATTTTGGCCCCTCAAATTCCCCTAATTCCACTTCCAAATTCGCCAACTCCACATCGGCACGTATTTTTGCCTTGTTTACAAGCCAAAAAGCCACTGACCTCGATAACTTGCCGCGGGTCATCAATCTTTGAAGTTCAAGCTTGAGACTCCGCTGATAGCTTATTTTACAGATTTGTTTCTCTTAGATTGTGTAGACTTGGTCTTTAATTTATACCTGGATTTAGCTAGGGAATTGTAGATGGGAAGTAGAAATGAGGGAAATCTTTGTAAGATTCTTGAAAACCAGGATGAATAGGTGTAAGGCAGTTTGGTTTCGCATTTTAAAACTAATTTTATTGAACTAACGCGACCAGTCACAACAAGGAAAGAGGGCTCCTTTTCATGTTATAGCAACCAAGCGGTCCATGTTATAGCCAGCTGATATTATATGTGTTCTTGTCCTCAAACCAAACCTCACGTTTTCCTCTTTATCTTACTAATTTGATCACAACGAAAATTTTAAATTATCAAATGTTTTAAGTTTTTAGTACGGAAAGATGTTAATAGTTGTTTTTGTTTTTTTTCATATTAGGGGAAGAAAATAGCTTTTTAATGCCAATTGTTGGCATGGCATGTCCCCCACAGCGGCGGTTCAACTGGTACACTCAACAACGGATTTAGAGAGGTCATTCGTTTAAAAGTGTGCACAATCTATTTAAAGTTTGTTATATTTTTGTTAAGAATTTATGACATGTATACTGTTGTTATGGAACGGGTGACTAACTTTTGATAGCTTGATTTAAGTTTCATAACAACTTTGCACATGAGTTTACCAGAGAATTGCTATGATGCAAGTTAATATTAGTTCAAGTTATCAACACTTTAATCTAATAACAATGAAGATTTATTCATTTCGAAATAAATATAATCTTTTCTTGTTTGTCCTTCGATTTAATGGTAATATTTCTGGTTCAGGTCTGCAATATTGTACCTGGTTGGCTGATTCTATTTCTATCTAAAACCAATATAACTAAAATTTCGGATACGGAAAAGGAAAACAAGATATAAATGATATGATGAGAGTGCTCATAAAAACATCGATAAATCATGATCCAACAAAGGGAAATTCAGTTGCTTTGCCAACAAAGAAAATTGCAAACACATAAAGTGGGCGATTGACAAACAGCTCTAGCAGTCTTTGGATATGGATACGCTTTAAACTTAATTTGATTTAGGCAATTAATCAAACAATCCCTCCGGTCGCAAGGCTTCCGGAGAGAGTAAGTAAAATTGAATTGGCACGTCGGACCTGCCATTGCCACCTCATGACCTACACCATTCGCACATAAGAATAATAAGGCTTAGTCATATGTAATTATGTAAACACTAAAGAGTAATATTGCATCTCAAAGTAATTTATTTGGTAGAAAGAGTTAAAGGAAAATCCGTCAAAGTCCCAAAATTGGAGGACTACTCCATAAAACTACTCTTAAAAGTCATCATGTGTACATTTGTGTATCACTAGCATTTTTCCTATTTTGGATTTAAATGGTAAGACTGCTTCGGCTATGCTTGGTAATAGATTTTTTTAATAAAAAATTAGATTTTAAAAATATGTTTTAAGAATTCATCGAAAAGTTGTATTTTAAAAATCTGGATTTTTTAGTTTTTTCAGCATAAAAATAAAATTTTTAGAAGCTGAATAATCTGACTTGCCAAACATCCATAGATTTTTTAAATCAAAAACTTAAAAATAAATTAAAAAAATTTGTTAAAGTTACCCTAATATACGAGTTGTTACTCTAGAAAGATGGGTGGGTGGTTACAAGTATTTATTTCTGTAGGTGTTTTTAAAGCATTCAATTAATTGGAAATCGATCATTCTGATGATAACATTAATAGTCGATACTCGAGACTACTTTGACACAAATAATTTCTGAAATTTAATTGTCTAGACATGCATGCCTAAATAACAACAACAAAAAATTCCTGTTTTGTGTGTAGCATAAATCTTTAAAATATCGATCAATTCTTTATGCAAAAGCTGCAGGTTACTTATGAAAAACATTAAACAATGAAACCATTTATTTTTGGTGTTCAGTGCTGGACGTTACAAATTAAACGCTACGTACTATCAATTACTATGTTTAAGAAGAGAACCACCTGCAAAGACCATGAAAAGCACAAGAATTACAAACATGGTGGAAGTTGAAATAGTCTTCATTTTAATTTTTATAAGAAGTAAAGTAGTTGAAGAAAAAAATTTGTGTCTAAATCGCAATTTATAGGTTAATTGAAAGGTGAGATTATCGAACTTGAACATCAACTTGATACACAATGTGGCATATGTACTTTCTATTTCTGAAGCATAAGTAAAAGTGGCTTATTGAATTCAGTATGTGTACATGTATTTATTAATTAATTTCCCATCATACAATTAAAAGAATGTGATAGTTCATTTAAAAAACCGGTTTTACGTCCGGACATCGTTTAAACATTGAATACATTTCTATAATCAAGTTGATTTTAATACGAATATTAGTTGCATTTATACCATAATTTTATAATATTACCATTTTATGTATTTGATTTAATTAAATAAGTAAATTTTATTAATGTATATTACTATAATAAACAATTTAAAACACATTCCATACCTGACTAACGGATGCATGCATGGGGCACTTATTAGAAAATTTCCTTAAACGAATATCCTCTTGAACCGCTATTTGATTCTTGAGGGTAAATTTTGTAGTTTGTATTGGTACATTATCTGCAATTTAATTAAGTATTAGTCCACGAAACTGAAACTGATTAATTATTGGTACATTTTTCCTAACTAACCAATAAAAATATAAAAAATAAGAAAAAATCGAAAGATTCCAGAAAATAAAAATGGAAAAATGAAAAAAAAAACTGAAAAAAAAACCAAAAAACTTAAAAGAGACAAAATCCCAAAAAAAACACGAATAAAAATTTAAAAATCCCAAAAAATCTAAAATCACAAAAATCCAAAAACGCAAAAAAAAAAACAGACTGATTCGTCTTTATTCATATTAAAAATAGTTTGAGTCATTTTAAAAAGAGTCTGAGTCGTTTTAAGTCATTTTAAAAAGAGTCCGGATCGTTTTAAGTCATTTTTAAAACAGTCTAAGTCGTTTTAAGTCATTTTAAAAAGAGTCCGGGTCGTTTTAATTTATTTTAAAAACAGTCCAAGTCGTTTTAAGTCATTTTAAAAATAGTCCAAGTCGTTTTAAGTCATTTTAAAAACAGTCTGAGTCATTTTAAGTCTTTTTAAAAACAGTCTAAGTAATTTTTAAAACAATTTGAGTCATTTTAAGTACTTTTAAAAATAGTCTGGGTCGTTTTAAGTTATTTTAAAAATAGTCTGATTCATTTAAAAAAAACAATCTGAGTCATTTTAAGTCATTTTTAAAATAGCTAGAGTCGTTTTAAGTCATTTTAAAAACAATTTGAGTAATTTTAAAAACAGATTGAGTCGTTTTAAATCATTTTAAAAACAGTCTGAGTCCTTTTAAGTCATTTTAAAAATAATCTAAGTCATTTTCAGTAATTTTAAAAACAATCTGAGTTATTTTGAATAATTTTAAAAACAGTCAGAGCCATTTTAAGTCATTTTAAAAATAGTCTGAGTTATTTTAAGTAATTTTAAAAATTATCTGAGTCATTTTAAAAATAGTCCGAGTCATATTTAAGTCATTTGAAAAACAATATGAGTCATTTTCGGTAAGTTTAAAAACAATTTGAGTCATTTTAAAAAACAGTTCGAATAATTTTAAAAACAGTCTGAGTTATTTTTAAGTCATTTGAAGTCATTTTGAGTCATTTGAAAACAATTGCAAGTTATTTTAAAGTTTTTAATATTTTTTTGACTTTCCGGCTTTTTTCCGACTTCTTCGAACTTTTTTTTGTGATTTTGGATTCTGGATTTTTCTTGGGTTTTTTTTCTGTTTTTTTTACCATTTTTCAGGTTCCTGACTTTTTTGAACATTTTTTCATTGTTTTGTGATTTTGGATTTTTAGATGTTTTTTTTATATATATACTAATTTTGGGTTTTTTGGGTTTTTCGGGTTCCCGATTTTTTTGAACATTTTTTCGTTTTTTTTGTGATTTTACTTTTTCGGAATTTTCTTTGTTCTTTTGCCATTTTTTCAGCTTTCCGACTTTTTTAAAGGTTTTTTTATATTTTTTTCGTTTTTTTTAATCTTTTCTGATTTTTTATATATATTTTTTTTGAGTTTTTCCTCTCTTTTTTTCCATTTTATTTTTATTTTTATTGGGTAATTAGGTGGGTGGCCAATTTTTAATTAAATTTTATAAGATGACCAATAATTAAATAGTTTTGTTTTCATGTACCACTCGTTAATTTACCCATTTATTATGCTTTAAATATGTCATCCCCGTATCGGAAATTACATCAAATTGGACTTGAAAATGATACACAATATGAAAAATAGGAATGGACTTCTTATTTATGGGCCATTGGATGATTTATGTATATAATCAAATGCTAAGATTAAATAGGATATAATTAAAAGAAAATTACACATAAACAATATATATATATATATATTTATTTATATTATACAACACAATAAAAACTCAAATAAAAATATAAAATCCTAATTTTTACTACCCTAAACTTAAATAATAATTAAATATATATATATATATATAAGTTTCTATTTATAAGACAATAAAACTCAAATAAAAATATAGAACTCAAGTTTTGACTACCTTAAACTTAAGTAATAATTAAAATAAAAAATTTTATTAATTATAATAACTTTTTAATCAAAACGGGTCATAGTCTCGTTTAACACATCTATAATGCTAAAATGGATAACGAATGATTGAATTTTTCCCCGAAAACCCTCCCCAAATTAAAAGAAACAATCAGAATTTTTAAATCCAAAATTTATAAAATTTCACATATTTTTTTAAGAATAAACTGCATAATGGTTGATTTTTAAAAATAATATTGACGGATTTGAATATTAGACATGCATTTTAGTAGATTGTAAGCTTAAACTTTACTTAGTCATAAAGGAACAACATAGTATGGAAGAATATTTCAAAGTCTAAATTGGTTCGACTTTAATTACCCAATTTACAAATGTGAATACAGAATGTGAGTACTATATTATTGTCACATATATACGTGTGCACTCAACTTCGTATCACATATTCACAAAACTAGTATGTTTTGTTAGTATTCCATGCTATCTTCTCCACTCCTTTTATTGTAAATTATGTTTTGATTAGTGTCATTACGCCAGCTTGGTTGCATGGAACAACCATAATTTCGAATTCTTTATTGGAGTACCAACAATGTTAAAATATTACCAGACGTATTGTTGATACACTCATGGTATCCATATATTTTCTTATAGTGTCCACTACGGATTATTAAAGTATGAGCATTCGCAATACCAATATTCCCATTGATGTGAGGGGCCAAGTGCGGGGGCACTATATTAGTCCAATTTCGAAATTATTATATTGTTAATTAACCTGACCATTATTTTAAAACAAGTCATCATAACCTGAACTATATTTTAAGTCGCGGGAGTAATAATTAAACAGTCAAACAAGGTATTATAGTCGAGCGTAGTTTTATCTTAATTTTTCTTCTTAAAATTAAAGGTTTTTCGTCCATTTAATTACATAATGTACAAATAATCCAAAAATAGCAATAAGAATATAATTAATAAAAAAATGAAAAGATAATTGTAGGAAAAATAATATATCAAAATAATAAATAGTTGTGCTATTTAGGGGTGAAACGTTCTTTTATACCTCAAAGGCTCAAATTTTGGTGGAGATAAATAGCATTCTCATCCGTCAGGTTTTAAGTATGTATATGTTCAAAATTGGTATAGGTTTGGAAAAGTTGTGACCTAACGGTGTCTACTAAGTCATATACATGTTCAAAAATATAGACATATACACAATATATCTTGACTAAAATGGACAGATATCGTGCACAGATATACAAATATTTAATGATTTTTTATGTGCAAACAAAACACTTACTCTTTTCTTTTTTCTCCTCATTTCCCTTCTTGTTCTTTTCCTTTGTTGTTTCTAGTTGCCAGAATATTTATCAAAAGCCTAATTTATTCACTTCCCATTAATCTCAACTTAATCATATCAATTGAGATACACCTATAATTTCAAGGTTTTGGCTCGAATTTGTCTCCACTTTTTTTTTAAAAATATTATGTCGATTTATAGTTAGAGGCTCAAGAGATACTTGAAATGATAAACGGGCGGAGTCCGATATAGATATCGAAGGATCTCTGAATAATTTATGGTGAAAGGGGTATGTGTTTGGGGATTTTGACCCGTAAAGATGAATATGTTTTTTTTTTGTAAAGGAAACATTAAAATATTACTTTTTAATATTTGATACAAGAAGTAGCATTAGACTCATGTGCAATAATGTTCAATATGCTAATAGGAAGCTAATACATTGCTAGTGGATATACTTTGGACAGAATTTTAATATAAATTGTTGAGAGTGTTCTAAGTATGTTGAATAGCCATCGAGATATGAATACTCTAATACAATTTAGTTTAATTGAAAAAACTTTATTCACTTGACATGCTGGTTGACGAAAGAAAAATTTGTCTCTAACATTAATGATGAAGCGTCAATAAATGTATTTTCGCATCAATTATTTTCATAACTAAATTATTGAAATTATAATCCCGAATAAACTTTTACGTAGTCAAATTTAATTTGAATATATAAAAGTTTTTTCAAATTTATTATTTTAATAATTTAAATACGATTTCTTTAAATTGGAACTAAAAAAATTTGCTCCAACCAAGTTGGTGAAGTAAATGATAGTTATTGAGAGTGGTTTTTTTTACCGACTTATACCAACCGACAGCTTTTCGAGCCGAATCTGTGACGACCCAGATTTTCAGGAAGGAATTTCTGTGGTGCGGTGTTGTGCGTCAGTCACACATCGCCCAGATATGAGAGTACTCGTGTGGTATATGAGCTTAAATATCCATTTCCTATCAACAAGGCCTTTTAAAGCCGTGCGGCACAATAGCAAGGACGGAACTACACAGTTAAGCGTGCTTAACTTGAAGTAGTACCAGGATGGGTGATCCCTCTGGAAAGTTGTGGTTAAGCGGACAATATTGTTGATACAGGCGTGGCGGTTCGGTCCGTAGGGCCGGGTCGTTACAAGATCAATCAAGTCGGTATCAAAAGTTTGGTATACCGACATTTTGGTACGGTACAACCGAACTGATCTTCGGAGTTTTGTTTGGTTTCGGTATTCGTTTGGTGAGTTCGGTATACTACTGATCCCAACCCAAATATTAAATATATATATATATATATATAGACAAATAACTTACAATACCTTTATAAACTTATTAACATAGTAGTAATATTTATCATTAGAGTTTTGGTTATTTTTTTTATAGTGAATATTTATAACATTTACTTGTATTTTTTACTATTTAACGAAATGAAATAAGAAACGTAATAATATAAATAAATGTATATTTTTAATCTATTACTTTTAAAATTTTATATTATATTTTTTCCTATACGTATAATTTTTATTTCCTCATTTATAAACTCTAAAGTTTGGTATAAAATCGAAATAAAAACGAATCAACCGAATAATTTAATATAGCGAAACTTCGATAATACTGGATTTTTTTTGGTTCCATAATGTCATATACTTCTTGGTTTGGAAGTGTATATTAATCAAATACTTTGCATATATTAATTATTAGTAATCCTGACTCGTGTGTGGGTCCCCGCAATGCAATAAAACATACTTTATTAGTTTTTAATTTAATTTGTATATTTGAATGGAGCAGGTGATAGCTCAAGAAACAGAGAGAGAGAGGAATGGAGAAACCAATGAATCTTCCAATAATTGATTTAAGCTCTACTGATTATATCTCTACTGCTAATTCCATACGAAAGGTCTCTTTTTTTTGTTTTTTTTCATTTACTTCTTTTGTTCTGTTTTTTTCCTCATTTTTATCTTTTAAAAAAATTACTTTGTTCAATTATGATTTGAGCTTCAAGGGTACCAATAAAAGTCCACTGGGTATGTTTTAAGTGATTTTGTAAAGGGTTCTATGCATAAATATTGTAGTTAATATTATAATATATGTGGTAATGAATAATGAAACATTTTTAGAGATTATATGTGTTCTTTTAGTAAATTGAATGACTTTTTCTTAACTTCATTAAACACAAAATTGGTAATGATACATTTTATATCCAGTTCTATACATAAATACCGTCAATGGCGGAACTAGAGATATTTTTTTTTCAATTATCGGTGGTGCTGAAACTGAAAGTTTTTTCCCCTCAAAACATAGTAAAATATCGTTTTTTTGGGTGTTGTACGTAGTCTCTTTTAGGCTACTGCTAGTTCCTAATATCGTATTTAATATACGTGGTAATGATACATTTTAGAGACTATTAGGTGTTCTTTTAGTAAAGTATATGATATTTTATCAAATTGATTAAGCACAAACTTGGTAATGATACACTTATGTCCAATTTTATACATAAATATTAAATACCGTCGATGGCGGAACTAGAGATTTTTTTTTTAATAATCGGTGGTGCTGAAACTTGGTAAAAGATCGTTTTTTGGGTGTTGTAGTCCCTTTTTGGCTACTGTTAGTTCCTACTACCGTAATTAATATATGTGGTAATGATACATTTTAAACTTGGTAAATGTTCTTTTAGTAAAGTAAATGACTTTTTTAGTTTTTTTCAACTTGATTAAACACAAAATTGTGTATGAGTGGAATTACTGTGAAAGTATATATGTTAGTACACTAAAACAGATGGGTTTTTCTTAGTTAGATTACTTTAGGTAGGTAATTGTGTATCTGTGGCATTATTGTGGAAGTATATTTGTTTGTACATTTTGTAGAGTTTAGGTGTTCTTTTGGCAGGCATATTGATAGTTTTTAAAAAGTTTGATTTGTACGAAATATATATTGAGTTCGGAGTTAATGAAGAAAAGCTTCGGCTCTCAAATTCTATTTTTTGCTTCTTTAGCTTATTTAATCCCCAAACTTCTTTACTTTTTATATAGAAATAAGTCGGTTGTCAAACATATTGAGCTTTTGTCAAGAGAATAGTTCATAATATGGTTGATTAGATCGTGCTAAACCAATCCGGAGTTACTAAGTCTTAATTTGCCCCTGAGCATAAACAGCGGTAGGATTTATTACTCCAAATTTAGCCTGTTAGCACTAAATCTTAATTTTGCGATGACCTTTTCCGGATCATCGTTCGACACGTATTTTTTCGATACCTAACCAAAACAATAATAATAAATAGCTCAGTAGTAGCTGGACGCATTGTGCAGGCGTGTTTGGACTGTGGTTTCTTTTACCTCATAAATCATGGGGTAGATGACAAGTTAATGAAAAGAACATTCGAAGAAAGCAAAAAGTTCTTTAATCTTCCTCTTGAGGAAAAGATGAAACTGAGTCGCAAGCAAAATAGAGGTTACTCACCCCTTTATGCTGAGAAGCTCAACCCAGAATTGAATTCCAAAGGTTGTATTTTCTACCTACTCATTTGAGTTACTTACAGTTTTGTACAAGGACTATATCAGATTTTGATTTGATATACCATCCTGCAAAAAATAGCAATTGGTACACCTAACTTCACATTTCTCGGGGATTTAGTGCAAAGTTCATAGGTTGAAGGTACTAAACAAGTAGGAATATATTTATTCACTAATTTATCTTGTTTTTATATTTCGTATGCTAATCTATCACGTTTTTTTTTTCGATTTTACTCTACGGTTTATGCTTTTCTTTTATGTAGTGAACAAAAATATACACACACAAAAATGTTAGATTGGGGTTCTAATTGCTAAATTATGCTGGACGGTGTACAGATGTTGCTAAAATAATTTAAAGTTAGTTTACAAAACTCTAATTACCCTTAGATATTGTTGTTTTGAGGTTACCTAATACCTCAACCATTGTTTTGAAACTAAAGAAAACATTGTTCCTTTGGAATACATTAACCATTGGTCTGAATTGTCTTCTATCGATGACAACAGGTGATAGTAAAGAAACTTTCTATATTGGCCCTTTGGAGAATATTTCAAGTAAATATAGTCTGAATCAATGGCCTTCGGAAGGTATTTCATCTATGTCCTCCATCTGGCAAATTTGATTAAACTGTGATGTTTTTTAATAAATGAGAATAACGTATTGCGTGTTCTGACTATGAATTTCCAGAAGGTCTACCATCTTGGAGGCCGACTATGGAATGTTACTATGAAAGGGTCCTGTAAGTTTTCCCATGATTTTTTATTCGCCTGTGATAGCGTCTAAATATATTAAGTTTGAATGGGTTGACATAAGATCTATCCTCAGAAATTGGTGCCTAGTACTATCATTTCACTAGTTTAAGCATAATTTTTCAGAAGTTCATATCATGCTTTTAACTGCAATTTTTTGATAAGCATTTGCTTGGTGGTTATAATTTATGCCTGCTATGCCTTCTTTATGTCGAGACTGTTGCATGTTTACAGGATGACCATGCATTCACGAAAGTAACTTTAACAGCATGCAATTTGAATACTCGCTTCTTTTAACTTCTTTTTATATCTTTACAACGGTCATGACTTCTCAATGATGTGAAGAAAAAGATATGTCCTTTCTTGACACTGGTTATGCTGCCCCAGGGATGCTGGGAAAAGGTTGGTCGCTTTGGTTGCTCTGGCTTTAAATTTGGATGAAAATTATTTTGTGAAAGTTGGGGCTTTTAATCCACCAATGCCATTTCTTCGTCTTTTACACTATCCAGGTATGACAACCTCTTGGCATGACTTTGCATTCTCTTATATGTCTATGACCCTTCATTTGTTTTCAGCAGTATATTCAATATTCATAATACGGAATTTGCGAAAAGTGCAAAACATCCGTCTCTTCTTTCTTTATTTTGGTTAAAGGTGGTAATTTTTTCTCCTGAGACTGCGCAATAAAATGGAGAAAGTATGTACTCACTCATACTGAGAAAGTTTTATGTATGCCAACTTGTCAACCTTCAATTTTGTAATGATGGTTTGTTTTACAAAAGAATTTTTGAAACTGTTACAGTATGGAAAAAAGGAAAGACAGTAAAAGAACAACCAAGTCGCAATGAAAATGGAAAGTAAATAACAAAATTATGCAAATGTTATAAGTAGGCTAAAACTAATCTCCGCTCGAGCGGATCAAGAAATTGAAAACATAATTCTAGATTTCTGACTAACAAAGTCTGTTATGTAGAGAGAGAGAGGGGGGGAGGAATCACCAACCACCACATAGAAAAAGATTTGTAATTCATGTACCACCGAGAAGAAAGATATCCCCTAAGTGAATTTTTTAGACATGCACCACTAGGCAAGTCGCTCTTTAATAGATCAAATTCAGTTTATCTTTGTCAAGTTACGCAAACTATTGTCGGCATCTTATCAGAAAAGTTAAGTGCGCATTGCATGAGACATGAGAGGAATTTAAATTTTAGGCGGAAGGGTGGATTCTACTTATTTTTTTAATAACACTGACTTAGTAAAAAGCTGTGCATTTTGCGATTTTAGGTGATGTCAGCTCTTGTGAAGAAGAAATATTTGGATCATCTGCTCATTCGGACTATGGAATGATGACGCTTCTAGCGTCAGATGGCGTTGGCGGACTTCAGGTCTTAATTTGCTAACTAAACTAACCAAAATCTATATTGTTTTTAAACTCTTCCAGTAATGGTATGTCTATTTATTTTTCTTCAACATTCTTTGTTAACAGATTTGCAGGGATAAATCCAACTTGCCACTTATTTGGGAAGATGTACAGCATATAGATGGGTAATTTATGTTTTTTTCTTATTTCTGAAATGAATCTTTCAGTTTCTAGAGATTATCCGAGCTGCTAGATAGCCTAGATTATGCTTAAACTTTTCACTTGTCAGCTGCTAGTTTGTACTTTGAGTTGTTCTGTCTGGAGTTTGGGAGTACATTTTTTGATGTGCATTAATCTTCATTATTCATGTGGAATTTTGTATTTGACTTACGTCTAGGTTAAGTAGTTGAACAGTAAGTACACTATCTAACTCAACAAACAATATTTTAGTTACCATTATGTGTATGCAAACTGCATGTCAGTCTTAGTAAGTGGTAATGTTAATGTAATAATGTACCATTACAGCTTTCGTATCCATTCCATTTATGTAAGAAACTAAATGAAGGGACATGTCTTGAGGTGTCAACATGTTTGAGGAGTTAAAATGGCTTAGTGGTTTTTACTATTGCCAGTGGCCTTCTTATTTCCAAGTCTGCTATTTTAGGTGTTCTAGGTCTTTATTTACAGAAATTCATATTTGGCCCGGATTGATTTTTCTACAAAATGGCATTGTGTCATGCAATGGTACAAATTACTGAAAGTAGCTGGTTGTTTGATCGTAACATGGAAACACTCAAGGAATTAATTACAAAACCTACTGTTGAGATCTATGCTTAGCAACATATTTGTCTCAAAAACTATTTACTAACTAGCCACTTTGGTTGCAGGGCCCTTATTGTTAATATCGGAGATATGACAGAGAGGTGGACGAATTGTTTGTTTCGGTAATCCACCATTATTAAAATTTAACTGGCTCTTTCTAAATCAATTATTTTCCCAAGAAGATCAGTTGTCCTTTTCTCCTTAAGAGTTCCTTGGTTGAATATTACCTTTTCCAATGTTTTATTTAGTCTTTAAACCCCATATTTTGATTTAACACACAACAAAACTTGCTCTTTGGCATATCGCTATAAATAATTGTATTCCTTACCTTAGTGAAAGGTGCAAAAACAAAACATAAAAAGAGTGGGTTAGAAAGCACAAAAAATTATTTTCTCTGTACTATTTTCGGAAGCCACCAAACATAACAAATGCCGTTTTGGTCTGTTTTCGCTGCCTGCCATTAAAACTGCCGTCCGTCTTATTTCCTTTTTATATGAAAGTGTGCATTTTAAACATCTCTTCCTTTCCAAACTGTCATTATTTATTTTCTTTTGTAGGTCAACATTGCACAGAGTCATGCCGGTTGGACGAGAACGTTATTCGGTACCTTATACTTTCTTGCCCCTTATTTAAAAACTCTCTATCATGTCTACTCCCCTTTTTTTCTTCCTCCTCACAAAATTTCCATGTAAATTTGTTATTTTATAAGATACATAAAATTTTTGGGGTAAAGTTTCTTGACAGGGAATTTAGTCTTTGTAGCTATAGAATATACATTAATTTGGTATAATCAGCTAAGGAAAAAGATTAAGTCTCCTATTCTAGATTACTAGAGTTAATATTCTAGGCAAGGTGTTCGGGAAGTATAATATGGAACCGTAGATTGTATATTCTTATAAATACATATCTTTTTATAATTTTCAGATGGCTTTCTTCCTAGACCCGAATCCAGACTGTATTGTAGAATGCTTAACGAGTTGCTGCAGTGAGGCGAATCCTCCTAGGTATGTATAGATAAATGATTGTTGGCCTAACTTCGTATCTTTTTCACATGGCAAAAATTTAGTTTATTGTAGTATTACATTTCAGTTTTTTGCTTCTGCTCTACTTCCTTGTTTACGCACCTTTTTCATCATTTGACAAAATATCTCTTTGCTCCTTGCAGTAGCATATCCACCGCAATCTTTTCAAAGTTAGATTTTTTAACTCAAGCTCTGTGTGACTCTCATAAGATGAGAAATAACCTGGCCTATTCTGTTAATAGGCTGTGAATTGTGGATCTTTTTCTTTGGCTGAGAAACAGCGGATTTTTTTTGGATTCATGCAATGTAGACCTAGTGATCTTGGGACATCACAATTTCTTTTAAAAGTTGTAAAATACTAAAGCTAAGCTCAACTGTGATCGCTACTCATAAGTTGGACCAAACTTATATTTGATTGGTTGATTGCCTAAAACTGATTGAAAACAAGTCCCGGTAGTAGACCCTGAATTGTTGTAACGAACTTTTCTTTCTTAATGTATTTCTACATTGTTTTTGTTTTCCGTTGGCTGATTAAAACATAAAATTAATTAATATTGGGATGTGGTGTAGGTTTCCACCAGTACGAAGTGGGGATTACCTGGAAGAGAGGTTCAGGCTTACATATAGCTAACAGGTTACAACTATAGGAATAAATATGTGATTATTTACACTCGTCTAAGTTTCTCTTTATTTACTCCTGTATATTATTGTCACAATGTTGCAAATTTCTGTTTCATTATCAGAACCTGTACCTTGAAAGCTGAATAGTAAATGTTTTGAAAAATAAAATTTGAAATAATTGGCCACCTTATCCGTTGCAGTAATGATTTAGGTGTCTTTGTCATGAGTGGAAACTGGGCAAGGCTGGCAAGATTTCCCATATGTGGCTGAGTTTTAAAATGTGGATAGCATATAGAAGTAGTTCTTTAACATTACTCATTTACCCAATGATGATACTAAAGCGTTTCTCTTGATATGAGTTATCGTTTGAATCATCGGGTGATTGATATAAGTTGGTTGCTGAAAAACCATAAGCTGTCACATATATGGCCTTGTTTGGTTACAGCTTTAAAGCTCAGCAATTGTCTGCTTAATATGTAAGACTGCAAATGCTGAACTTTTCCGTTTGTTTAGTTCGAATAATCTAGAAACTTTAGCCTGGATGAACACCGATATTTTCTCAGACTAAATAAATCCAGCTCATTTGCTTAAAAGCTGCATCCAGACAGGCAATTGGAGTAGAAAACTTTCATTGATATACTTTCTATGACATGGTTTTATGCAATTCTTTAGCTTTATCCTCTTCTTTTTTAAACAAGAAGATCTTCATGTGTTTGTGGATAATGTAAAGGACAATGTTATAATACTTGAATACTGTCATATGAAATTACTGTTGAATTTGAACCATGATTGCAATAATAGAATCTAGATACTGCCCAAGTGGCTATATTCACACCCCCAAGCAATTTTTTGTCTAATGCAAATAAAATTCTGCAATTCATCTGCTGCTACATGAAATTCTGTTTTGGAATGGTGGTTGAGTAATCATAGTTACGGGAAGCTCATTTCCCCTTTGAAAAGTTGTGTTTCTCATATCCCGCACTGCTTCTCGTTTTCTTTTTCCGTTTATTTGCCCACTTCCGCTTCCCTTCTTGGCAACTATGCTTGAGTGCCATAAGTACAAAAGATGTGAAAGAACTAGAATGCTAGTTACGACTAAGAATAGTATGTGCTGTTTGGTTAGGTTAGTGTATGCTTAACTATGAAAATCGATGCTTTAGATCACATCTTTGCAAGTTTGCATAATAACAGGTAATAGTAAGTCGCTCTTGGAGGCTTCAATAAGTCAATATTATGACCAAGACATATGACAAATGTATGGCTTCTAATAATCATTTTAAACACATAAAATAGCAATTCAAAAACCCAATTCAATTCGTTTTAAGTATAAAATGAACTCGGTATTAGGCGGTCTGTGGCTAAAAAAGCAGCTTAACTTGCTTGCGCACTGGTAAATCCTGGCACCGGCCTATCAGCAACAAATTTTGTTCGACTTTATTTAAATTCAAGTCACGTAGGACCTTCAATCATGATATTTGAGTTATTTAAAAAATACAATAATGTACTCTATAATCAAGAGATTACGTTCACTACAAGTCTTATAATGAAAGGTGTATGAAACTCCAAAAAGGGATCACGTTTACTTGAAAACTACAGGTAGCCTGAAGAGTGGAGATGTATACCAGTAGTATAGTACTCCCTCCGTTCGTGATTAATTGTCCACTACAAAACTACGTGTAATTTTGATGGGTCAATAACTTGTATCAAAATTGTTGGAATGAAAATTTACAAAAATTAATCATATAGTTCAAACATTAAATTATATGATTTAGTTTTGAAAAATTTCATTTCGACAATTTTAATACATGTTATAAACCGATCAAAATTACACGTAATTTTGTAAAGTACAATTAATTAGAAAACGTACGGAGTACTAGATTATGGGAATATGCATAATATACAGAGAAAGTGTTCTTGCCTATTTAGTTTCTGCAATTTATTTCCATTCCTACTTATATTTTAGTTTCTGATCATGTTCTTCAATCTAGTTTATGATGGACTAATCCACCCTAGCTTGCTCAAGTACGGTGCAAACTACAAAACCTCGAGCAACTTCTTGCGTTAGTTGACCAAAACTCGTTCTCCTAAACACCAAAAGGCACAATAATAGAGAGAAAAAACTTAAACCTCTTGAAAATATATTAAGGAACGAATGTATCAAAGGAGGCTAACCCTACTCGTAAGCATGAGAGAAGGACCAGTAAATAAATAGTAAAACACCAATAAGCCCTATCTACTTTCAGTCATAACAAATAGAATGCTTAAATAAAAATTAAATAAAAATACAACAATTTGTTCTATAAAACAAGAGCCCTAGTCTAGCAAATAATAAATGCATCAAATAACATAATAGGGCCCACTATGACCCTGCCACGTCTCCATCAGTTTACTAAACAAATGTCTCTACGAATTTTCGTGCAACTTTAAAAAAAATACAGAAGTTAATATCTGGCTTGGTTACAGAGAGGGAGAGAGAAATGGAGAAAACTATGCAACTTCCAGTAATCGATTTGGCCTCAACTAATCGTATTTCTACTGCTAATTCTATACGCCAGGTCCTTTTCTTTTTTTTCTTCAAGAATATTTTTCATTCACTTAATTTGTTCTGTTTTTTACTCATTGAGTTTTTATTGTACGACTTAACCTTCTTTACATAATGGTTATGCTAAGGGGGTGAATCATGAAAATTGCTGTCTAATTCTGTACATAAATATGTGATATTGACACTTTTGAGATAGACCTTTATTTTCGAAAAAAGTAGTTCTTTTTCAATTTTGATTATTTTAGATACAAGATTATGTATGAACTGAAAATGTGGAATTAGTAATTACTGTGCAACTATTATACTCCGTATGTGGGGGTACCTAAAGCGGATGAGTTTTTCTACCAATTGCCAACTTAGGGAACAGCCTTCGGGAAATGAGAAAAGCGGACTAAAATATAATGGGGAACAGGAATACAGCTTTCGACTTAAATTTTTTGAATGAATATATATAAGAATTATTTTAAGAACTAACCTGAACTTTGTGAATTCCACATTAATAATATTGCGAAATACGTAGATCCTTATATTATCTTGAAAAAGTATGATACCCTTTTCATAAGTGCATCTACGAGGAAACGCGTTACCGATCCTAAACAGAGCTTCCAGTAACTATGTTAAGGAAACCCTTCTTACTATCACCAATGCCTTTTAAAGTCGTGCGGCCAGAAAAGCGATGACGAAATCAGGTCAAAACGGACAGTATTGGTGGTAGTAAGCAGATGGTGGCGGTCTGGTCGGAGGAGCGGGTGGTCGTTACAACCTAGACCTAAATATGATGTTACAACTTCAGTTTCAATCTATCACTCTTTTTACTTTTCAATAGAAAAAGTTGCGCTTTTCTTAAGCAAAATAGTCAAAAATAGGACCGTATCACATGTCCGGGGTTACAACATGCTATCGCTTCACCTTCCGAGCATAAACATCACTAGGATTTATTGCTCCAAGTTTAGCTCATTAGCACTGAATTTTAATTTTCCAATCACATGTTTGGATGATCGTTTAACACAAGTATCTTTTTAATATCTGACCAAAAAAATTAAGAAAGTGTAGCTCAGTAGTAGCTGAATGTGTTGTGCAGGCGTGTTTAGACTGTGGTTTCTTTTACCTAATAAATCATGGGGTAGATGACAACTTGCTAAAAAGAGCATTCGAAGAGAGCAAAAAGTTCTATAATCTCCCCCTTGAAGAAAAGATGAAACTGAGTCGCAAGCAGAATAGAGGTTACTCACCCCTCTATGCTGAGAAGCACAAGCCTGAATTAAATTCCAAAGGTTATACCTTGTTTGTTTTTTGTTCTTTTTTTACCTCTTCCTCTATCATTCTTTTTTGTGAGTCGGGGGTTTGAATTGTCTTCTATGGATGAGTGTAGGTGATAGTAAAGAAAATTTCTATATCGGTCCTTTGGAAAAGTACTCTAGTGATTTTAATCTCAATCAATGGCCTTCCGAAGGTATTTTATTATTTTTCATTGGATTTCACTTGTTTATGATAAAAATTTAACCTGGCATTTGTCCAACATCCCGCAGTTACAATAATTTACTCTGATATAAGGATCATTTATAACCGCTTTGAGAATGAATTTTCAGAAGTTTTGCCAACTTGGAGGCCAACTATGGAGTCTTACTACGAAAGGGTTCTGTAAGTCCCTCAACAATGATATTGGTGTGGCGTGCACTTTAAAAAAATTAAAATTTAGGGGATGTTACATAAGATTGATACTCTAGCAATTTGTTCTTTCGTACTATAATTTTTTTCTTTGTGTTGTTATTACATACTTTTTTAGATGTATATTTTATATTAATAACTTTAATTTCAATTAGCATGTGCTCGATCGTGATAATCTGCTCAAATATCCATGAGGATTTTAATTTTCCTTAGCCTGATTTCTTCTTTATGTTGTGAATTTATTGCATGTTTATAGTATGCTTTAGCATTCAAGAAATTTTTTCACAAGCTCATGCAAATTAAATACTTCCTTATAGGTGGAACTTTAGATTTTCACGTTCATGTTTTCCCTGAGAGGTGAAGAAAAAGATAATAGCCATATTTTGACACTGGTTATTCTGCTACAGGGATACTGGGAAAAAGTTGATCTCTTTACTTGCTTTGGCTTTAAACTTGGATGAAGATTTTTTTGTGAAAGTGGGTGCTTTTAATCCACCCATGCCATTTCTTCGTCTTTTACACTATCCAGGTATTTTTACCATTTAGCATGACTGTATTCTCTTAGAGTGTCTTTGTCCCATTTCTAGGCGTAATATGGAACTTTTGAAATGAACATCACATCCGGCTCTCACATATGGTTGGCAGAACCATTGATATACAATGAGAATACAATACGTCCCCCTGAGTTTCACACTTTCAATCAGCCCCTATATGGTTTTTGTTTTATATATAACCATCAAGAAAAATATATCAAGAGGTGTTGATCCTTCCTTCAGTCACAAATTGGCAAAATTATAGGCATGATAAGACTTTGAGAATGTAGGAGATATATGCAGATGGACAGGACTGTTTTGTTCTGCTCCAGCCTCCAGATAAGATGAAGTAGACCTTAATATGTTATATTCAGCTTATATTCGGAAAGTCACCTTATCTTTCTTCAGAAGTTTATCAAAATTATCAAGTGTATGGGCCACGTAGGAAAATTTTTAAATAGGGAGAGAAGGGTGGATTTGACTTATTTTATGACTTCGTAGCAAAGATTTGATTAAAAGCTGTGGTTTATCTGATTTAGGCGATTTGAGCTCTTGTGGAGTAGAAATAATTGGATCATCTGCTCATTCAGACTATGGAATGATGACTCTTCTAGCATCAGATGGTGTTGCTGGACTTCAGGTCTTTTTTGTTAAATAACTAAATCTAAATTATCCTTGAACTCTTCAAGTTCTTTCTTCAATATTGGTTGTTAACAGATTTGCAGAGATAAATCCAAGGTGCCACTTATTTGGGAAGATGTGAAACATATAGATGGGTAATGCACTTCTTCCTTTTTGTCGCATTTTTTAAATAAAATGCACTTTTTTCCAGAATATCCCATATGCTAGACTAATATTAAACTTTCCTTTTTCAGCGGCTACATTATACTTTTTTTCTCTCTATCTTGAATTTGAAACATCTAAAATTTGATGTGCATTACGGTGAATACTTTATTTACATAGGGTTCTGAATCTGACTTAAATCGTGTTAAGTAGCCAAGTGGTAAGTACATTTTTTAACTCAACAAAAAGAACTTAGTGACCTTTTTATCTATAGGGAAGCTGAACAGCAGTGTGGTAACGTTAATGTGGTAACATTGCATTGTAGCTTTCTAGTCCGTTTTTAAAGAAAATATAGAAAACAGGCATGTACCGAGGTGCTAATTATGGTCATGCTTTGTGATTTTTACTAGTTTTGCTTTTGACTTCTTATATACACAGTCTACAATTATATGACGCATGTTCCAGATCTCTTTTTACACAAATTCATCTATAAACCTGAATTCAGTGTCTTATAATAGAGAAAATGTGTCTGTAATCATGCAAAATTTCAGGTACATCTACTTCTTTCATCGTGAAATGGAGACACTCAAAGGAAATAAGAACAGAAAGTCCTTTAAGATCTATGTGTGTCTATATATTTGCCTCAGAATGTTTTTCTTATTAGATGCCATGTTGGTTGCAGGGCCTTTGTCGTTAATATTGGGGATATGACGGAGAGGTGGACTAATGGATTATTTCGGTAATTTTTCATTCTCAAAACTTTGTCGTCTACTTTTAGATGTCTACTATTTCTCCGACTATAACAGCTCAGTTTTTCCTAAATAGCATATCATTTCTTTCAAGTTGAACTTTTCTGATATTTTGATAACTCTGTAAACCTCTAATCTGAAACCATGTTTTAAAGAACTATAAGATGCCCTTTTCATTATGGAGTGAAAATAAATTGCTGTCGTCTGATGAGAAGCACACAGGAAAAAAGGACAAAAAAAAAACTATCCAGGCGCCAAAAACAAAGAAAAAAATAAGCGCTTTCTTTTTCTGAAGCCACCTAAAGACGGTTTTTGACTCGTGTTATGCGTCCGCGTGTCTTTGAAATGACGGAATTTTGCCCTTTCCTATTAGAAATACTGGTTAAACATCTTTCGATTTCCAAAATTTGAAGTTGTCTTTTTCTTTATTAGGTCAACATTGCACAGGGTCATGCCGGTTGGACGAGAACGATACTCGGTACTATAAAGTTTATGCGCCTTTTCTGAAGAAATTTATTTATCATGTTCCCTCCCCTCTTCTTTTTTTCCTCCCATAATTTGAAATTTCCATGCAAATTCTTAAGGGTGAAGTTTGCTTGATCTTGATATATAGCTGTAGAAGGTACAGTAGTTTGGCATAAAGCCATAAACTGAGGAGAACAAGTTGTTCAGAAAGTACAATTTTAACTCGAGTATCCTTTCTCTGATTTTGTAAGGTGTCAGCTAGGGTTAACTAAAACCAATTTTTCTAAACGAACTTCCATTTAATGGACTTTTATATTTGAACCGGAAATGATAGTCTATTACTGTGAGTCTGTGATTTCGTATAAATATCTTAATTTCCTATTTAATCTTCAGATAGCTTTCTTCCTAGACCCGAACCCAGACTGTATTGTAGAATGCTTGAAGAGTTGTTGCAGTGAATCGAATCCTCCGAGGTATTGATTTGCTTGTCAGCCAAACTCATTTAGATTTTTACTTTTAAGCTTTTTTTATTGTTTATTTGTTCCTTGCAATTTTTGCCTTTGTGCTACTTCCTTGTTTACTCGTTTTTCTTTCTCCCCATTTTTTATATTAAAAAATATGTTACCTTCTCGTAGTAAGGAATCAGACCGTTTTGGAGAGTAGTTAAAGACAATTTGAGTAAACTGAATACCCTTTCTCAAGGTGGGCAGAGAGATTATGTTCATCACTATATATAAGACAATTATGTACACATGTCTATATACAAGAAGGAAAGTCATGATTCATGGAATATGCTCCATTAATCTAATATGATATTATTTGATATTATTGAGTATTATTGAGAGATTCTGTGGATTGCTTCACATGATTTTGTAGGATTCTTAGTATATTCGGTTTCATCTTCTTCATGATTTGGTGCTGATGCATTTACAAGAGTTTTATTAATTCAAGCTCTGGGTGACTAATTTCATGAAATGAAAACAGCCTGGCCGATTTTGCTGATAGTCTGTGTGATTTCATGTTATGGTCATTTTCTTTTTCTCTGACTGAGAAATAGCGGGCAGTTCTTTGGATCCAGGCAATAATTGAATTTTTTTTATATCCATTTATTTCTTTTAAGTTGTTAAGAAACCTCAACTGTGATACCAATAAAGCGTGATCGGACTAACACTTGATTGATTACCTAAAAAATATTGAGACCAAATCCATGTCTTAAAACCCCATAGATGTTTTGTAATGAACTTTTCTAACTTACTTTGTGTATTTCCATATTCTGATTCATTGCGGTGTCGTGTAGGTTTCCACCAATACGAAGTGGAGATTACCTGAACGAGAAAAACAGGCTTGAAGTTGAGGGTTACAAGTAACTAACTTTATGTAATTTCAAGTTTTTATTTTTGACTATTTCAGGCTTGTATAAGTTTGTCTTTCTTTTGCCCCTCTAGATTATTGTTGCTATGTTGAAATTTCTCTTTTATTATCAGAATCTGTACCTGCAAAGCTGATTAGTAAATTGATTGAAAAATAATTCTTAAATTGCTTCGTCAATAGTATTATAGCCAGACCTTATCCATTGCGACAATTATTTAAATGTACGTATCTGCCTCATGAGTTGCAAGGCAGGCCAGATTACCCAATCTGGGTATGATCCTTGATATGGATATAGTTCTATGACATTACTCGTTTTACGCTTTTATAAAATGAATTGAAAATGAAATTTATTGTGACACATCAGATAAGCTTTTCCAGAGCGTTTAGCTTGATAGAACAATGAGTTGAAGCATAGGGTTGTTAGGTAAAATCTGATTGCTGAAAAGTTTTTAGCTGTCAACATAATTTAGTTGTAGAAAAAGTACAATGTTATCTTTCCTACAAAACATGGCTTATGCATGTGTTTGTTTTTCTTTATCCTCTTCTTTCTTGGTTGAGAATATCTTCATGGGATTGTGAATAATGTTTAATACTTGCATACTCATAAATTTAGCGGTTTGAATTCATTATAATTGCAAGTTTAAAATCCAGATAATGGCATTTGAATCCCTAAGTCGTTTATTCAGACCTGGTCAGGTAATGATTTTCTTATGTAAATAAGATTCCGGAAGTCATATAGTGCCATATGAAAATTTGTGTTAAAATAGTAGTTTGATGGTAGACTCGTGTGCCAAGTACAAGATCTGCGATAGAATTGGAATGCCAGTTACAGTAATGTGTGTTGTGATTATAAATTTGACTTGTAATCTTGAATGAAATGTCGGAAGGTCTCTCTATCTGCTTCCAACCCTTGTCGGGCACAATCAGGGAAGAGGTGATCACTACCAAGTTTGGCTCTACTTTCTTAGTGCATCTTAGAACTATATACAATACTAATACAATCGTGATATATGGTGCCTTGGTTGTATTGTAACTCATGTTAAAAGTTCCCATTTGTTGCCTCTCATGGGAGTATTCATAGACCACGGTGTTCGTGTTCCAGATCAAAGCGGTTTATCGTATCAGACTTGCTATTAAAGGTACCTCGGTGCAAGCTATTCGGCATCCAGGCCATGTAGCATGATATTCTACCGATTAATTAAACAGTAGAGGGGCTGGTCTTAAAGGATCGTTGTATAATTTGATGCATATTTTGATTGAGCTTTAAAATGACGATAGAAGCCGAATTACCATTCTCATCCATCTCGTCTCCATCTGAAGTCTGTCGACAAAAACTTCTTTTCATTTTTCAAACGGATTAAATTTGTAGGCAAGTAGCTTCGATATAGCATTGGCGGAACAGCATTCTGAGAAGAGAAGAAGCTAAATCTCCTATTGAATGTTTTTTTTTCATTTATCAGGGGACAGAAAACCTATAATTAGTAAAAGTTTGATCATATCAAAATTTTTGGCCAATTCCCTCTACAACTAAGACTTGGCTAAAGAAAAAAAAAATCACTCTATTACCATTACCATAATTAAAACAGCCGATTATTTTTATCACTTTATGAAAATGTGATGTCAAGTGTGGTATGACCCTGGCTCGAGTTGTTGTTTACGAAAATACATCCGAGATTGTTACCCTAATATTTTAAGTACTTTATACGAATGATACTCACCACTTTCCAAATTGTTTGTCTATTACGAAACTACTATAAGTTTAACCATCAAAAAATTCATAGAAGTATGTAAATTGTCGAAACGAAATTTTTAAAAGTTAATCATAAAATTTAATTGTTAAACCATGTGATTAATTTTTTAAAAAGAAATTATTTTAACGATTTCGAGAAGTGTTTTCTGTTTGACGTCCAAACAATTTGGAAAGCATGGACCAGCCGACTAGTGATTAAAACGATCACTAAATGCATATAATTGGTTGGCCAACAAAAATCTAGCATTAAAAAAAGACAAATCTTACAAAGTAAAACAAGTCAAAGTGGACATGTGTAAAACCAATGTAGGACCAAAAAAAGCAACAACCATCCAATTGTCGTGGACTTATCACGTGCCTTGCTCTAAAATACTAGACAAAATCACCTACACATGGCCGTACCGTACCACACTTCCTAAGAAAATCTTGACCTTTGATTTTACTCCCCCCCCCCTATAATCCTGCGTCTATGGTGGATCTACTTTTTGACCATTTTATTGGTTTTGGATTAAAGCTTTTTGTTTGGATAAAGATCATGATAAGGTTTGTGTTCAGTGTTCCATACTAGTCGTCTCCTTTGTTTGCGATATTAGTAGTAATGAGACTAACAATACTTTCGGATTATAACGGTATAACAAACAAATATGGTATTAATAGTACATACATGAAATATTAATGAAGTGTTCGTTTACTTTTTATTGGGGTTGTACTATTTTACAAATTTACATTTATATCTATAATAAATAAACTTGCAAAATACATATACATATGATTTTAATATATATATACCGCACTCCATTTACTCCAAATACCCCTATTTCCCAATATCACACACCTATTATTCCAAATATCCAAATTTCTCATCATTTATAATCTTATATTACTAATAGTACCGTCTTCAATTTTCGTACTAAATACGATATTTATGTCTCCGACACCATTTTTAATAGATAGTGGCGTAATTACATCATAATCTATCGTACCAAAGCGATAGTGTCTGCTTAGTTAGTACGATTGTACATTTATTAAGTTTCTGTAAGGAATTAAACTTTGGAATATGCTTTTTTATTAACGTATGTGCTTATGCCACGTTGGTTTTTCTTTTTGTTTAATAGTCCTACCGACCGTTTTTTATATGTTTTAATAGTATGTGATACTGATTTTTGTCTCGTTCCTATGTTATTTACTACTGTTAGGTAAGGAAATGGATTGGGGTCGATAAAAGCTTCTTACAAAATAATGATGATTATATATCTTTCATAGTATCATGAGATAGCGAGATTTTGACTTGTATTAGGAGTATTTCGTTATGTAATTGCAACTTTTTCCTAATAATGTTTATTTATTTACCAAAAAAAATACTCCATCCATGCTAGATAAAAAAGACACGAAAACACATGTAAAACTTACCTTTGCCGAAGACAACAAATTATAATTCAAAATGATCGAATGAAATAATGTTATGCTATTTCAATATAAGCTTTTCATTCTTGGACGTTCTTATTGGAAATGGTTATGCATAAATAGCAGTTGTGGTAAATTTATGATTTTTGAATAATGATCAAGTCATCCCCAAAGTAGGATATTTGCAGCTCCTGCTTGCATGTGAAAAAGGTGAGAAGATGAAGATATAAACGTGACTCACCGAGAGGGATAATAATGTTATCCAGACAATAAATTAACTTTAGGTACAATATCAACATTAAAGTAAATGTTCATACTCTATTAATAGTAGTAGTATAACAGTCATCCAACCGGATAGAGGGACAAGCATATGACTAATTTATAAAGGTGTGTGCATCCATATTGTTACATCACCTGCAAATGCTCACTATTGACGACAGTGCCGTACCCAACATTTTAGAAAACCAAATCGGATCTAAATAAGGGGTATTTGTATTTGTATTTGTATACGAAAAAATCTGAAAAAATAGGATTTTCAGTGACGCATTTGCAAATAAATTAAAAATTAATCTTATTTAAACAGTTAACCATAAATTTTACTCAAACTACCGTCGGACGGGTTTTGTATTTTGCGACCGAGAACCGTCATAAAAATAGGACTTTTGTATGCTTATGACGATTTTTTTTTGCAATATAATTTAACCAAACTATCGTCGGACACTGAATAACCCAAGTAAAAAGCAAGTTTACCTTTTAAGGAAAAAAATTGTAATTTTTTTCAAAATTGAGTGATAAATATTAGTAGTAATATGTATTGTTTTGACAAAATATAATTTTTTTCTTATGGGTGATGAACTTCTATAAAATAAAATTGCATCCAATAGACAAGTTCTATACATGTACTTATATAGTTTACCTTCCTTTAATTAAGAATTTAAGAGTGTAAGTGAACGGGCAAGCATTTTGTATCATTTTTAGATAATTGATAACTATTATTATTTCTTTTAAAACTAAAAGGATCAAAAAGATAAGTTGTTGGACTTTAGAGGATCACAATATAACTTGAACAAAATTAATAAAAAGAGGTCCATTACAAATTCTATTTTACCTTTTTAATTCATGTTTCACTCTGGCTTATAAATACAGTGATCAATATACAATACATATATATATATATATATATATATATATATATACACTAGTAATTGTGCCCCACGCGTTGCGTATACGGCGCGTAATACAATAAAAATATAAAAAATATGTATAGTTATGATATAATTAAATATGTGGATAATACAAAAAAAGCATAGTTTAATATTTAAAAGAATTTTTGTTAGTTAAAGAGTGATAAATACTTTTATTAGTTTTTACTTTTTATATTTTTATGGAAGAATGATATTATTCTAATTAATATAAAGGCGTAGGAGTATTTTTGAAAGAAAATGTCTAAATTAGACAGTCTCATTTGACTTGGATTGACTTATTATAATAGAATGATATATATATATATATATATGAGAAATGTTATATGAACATCAACTTAGACATCAACTTGGACACTTTTTCATAAAAACGCTCCAAATTAAGATTTGGTTAATGCAAATCTCCACGGTTTCACGACGGGAACACAAATATGCGTCTTGTTTTTTTTTTCGAGATGTATAATGACATGTTTTCGAAATTATGATAAAATTCAAAAATATATAAAAAAGTGCCCCCACCAGAATGTGAGGCCCAAAGCCCCTGCTGCTTAAATTTGGTGCTGAAGCCTACTAATTACTTTCAACAAGTTTATTTCATTATGAGAAATCTTTAGCTTGGGATATGAATTTTTTCAAAATGAGCAAACAAATGTCAGATGTGGGTTAGCAGTTAGCACTACCCTATAATTTAACTAATTCTTCCATGCTTCTTATTTCTTATTCACAAAAATTGGTATCAAACAAAATTTAGACTAAAAAAAAATATATGCTTAGAACATTTACAACTGTGATAAAAAACATATACTATGTTAGTTAGTAAAAAAAATGAAAAAAACTCACTCAATAGTTTATCCTATAAGTGATACAAGGTAGGCGGTGGTCCATAAGCACAAGTTTGAACATATATGAAAATTATGTCCACATGTGCACAATTTTATAGATATGTCCACAATTTTTTTAATGAATTAAATACTCAATAAAACTCGCTAGTCATTCATTTTCATCAACTTGTTACCATTCTCCTTTCTTTCTAAAATGATAGTATTATTTTAATTATTAGTATTAAAATCTAGCTAGATTGTTGTGCAAACTTGACAATTTAGCTACGTTTAACTTTTATATTTGCTAAGACAATGAATTTTGAACATAATTTTTATAACAACCGATGGGAATGCTCTTAAGTGGTTACCAAATCGGTAATAATCAACGTTGTAAAAGGCGCAAAACGTTTTATAAATGAAAATAGGTCGTCCAACGGCTCATCCCGTCTGAATCATTTAAATTCTGTTCAATCCGTTTAATCCCGCCTAATCTACCAGACGTAGGTTTAGACTGCGCCTATATACATTTGCTTTCACAATAATAGATTCGATACTCCTGCATTTTCAGCCATACTCCACGCCATCAATCATACGTGAGATATACCAAAATATAATTAAGTTTAGTTAGAATTTAGATAAATTTAATTAGTTTATATTTAGTTTGAGTACGTAAAAGTTGGTCCTATAAAGATTCAGTTTTTCATTAGATTTTATTGCTTGGTGCACGGCGTAACTATTTCAGTGCGTCGAGTTTTTAATAATAGTTGAAACCTTACGGAGCACTCAACAAAATTAATACTATATGTCCTAAGAGTGTCGTGCATTAAATATTAAAAAATGATCGCTTCATTAAGGGTGGTAGGCTGAGTGAAAATCCGAAAAAACCGAACCGAATCGAAAAAGACCGAAATCGAAAAAAAAAAGCTTTTTCGGGTCGGTTTATAATAAACCGAACCGGAAAAAAACCGAAAAAGACCAAAAATAAAACCAAAAAAACCCCGAAATCGAACCGAAACAAACCGGTTCGGTTCGGTCTAACAAATAAAAAGACCGAAACCGAAAAAAACCGAATCGAAAAATCTTCTCGGATTCGGTTTTGCCAAAAACCAAACAGAAGCAGACCGAACTCAGCCCTACCAATCTTTTAGTTAGACGTCCACAAGCCGACAATTTTTTCATACACTTTTACGATGACAAAAAAAGTAACGAAACTTTCACGCGGATGCGACCCTAAAATCTCAAAACTGTATTATTTATACGTGTTATGGATCATGTCGTGTCAGATACACGTATTACATAAGTAGTACTCCCTCTGTTCCTATTTAATTGTGCACTACGAAACTACGTGCAATTTTGACCGGCCAATAACTTGTATCAAAATTGTCGGAATGAAAATTTTCAAAAGTTGATACTATAATTCAAATGTTAAATTTTATTATTAGATTTTAAAAAAAAAATCATTTCGACAATTTTGATATAAGTTATAAGCCGTTTAAAATTGCACTTAATTTCGTAACAGACAATTAAATGAGAACGGATGGAGTAGTAATTTAAATATTAATATCACACAGCATCTAACATATATATACTCACCACACCAAATCCCACCCTTAAGCTCCCCCACACTTTGTTTTTAACCTAGTAAAGTAGTAAAAACCCAATCCATGTAGTGATCTATAATCCTCCAAGTCCCCTCCACCCTCTTTCTCTCTCTACACACACATACTTATATACACATATATATATATATATATATATATATATATATATATATATATATATATATATATATATATATATATACATATATACATATGCAAGATGACTAGGAGGTGTTCTCATTGCAGCCAGAACGGTCACAACTCCCGGACATGCCCGAACAGAGGCGGAGGCGGAGTTAGGCTGTTCGGTGTGCGGATAAATAGTTTAGATGGAGTTGGTGGTGGTGGTGGATCGGGTATTCGTAAGAGTGTTAGTATGGGGAATTTGTCTCATTATAGCGGTGGTGGATCGGGTTTAGCTGGGAATCAGTTTGGTTGTACTAATGATTCTCCTGGTGGTTTGGATCATGGTGCTGATGGTTATGCTTCTGAGGATTTTGTAGCTGGGTCTTCTTCGAGCAGGGAAAGGAAAAAAGGTTTCCTTTTTTATTTATTTTTTTATCTTGTTTTTATGTTTTTGTTATTTGATGGGTTTTGGAGATAATTTGGGAAATTAAATTGTATTGTGAATTTGTATTATTCTGTGGTGATTTGGAGAGGAAACAAGGTTTGATTTTTTGTTTGTTGTTTTCTGTTATTGATGGGTTCTGTGTGATGGGTTTTAGAGATAATTGGAATAAGATTTGGGATTGATGTGGCTCATGAATTTTTTTCAATTCTGTGCTAATTTTGGATAAGAAAAAAAGTTTTATTTTGTGATTATGTGTTTTGTGTTCTGTTTTTGTTGGGTTGTGTGATGGTTTTGGAGATAATTGGGAGATTGATTTGTCTCTTGGATCAATTCGTAAGAAGAAAGGTTTCATATTGGAGATTGATTTGTCTCATGGATCAATTCGTAAGGAGAAAGTTTCATATTGAAGATTGATTTGTTTCATTAGCTTGTTTTTTAACTGACTAGGGAAAGGGGGAAAAAGTTCTCTTTTTGTTATTGTGTTTTTATCATTGGCTTGTGTGAAAGGGTTTTGGAGATCATTGGGAGATTGATTTGGGTCATAATTTAGTCCAATTCTGTGCTGATTTGGAAAGGAAACACAGGGTTTATTTTTTTGTTATTCTTCTGTATATTTGTTATTGATGTCTTCTGTTGTCACTTCTGTGTGATGGGTTTTGGAGATAATTGTGATATCGATTTCTCTCATGAATCAGTTTGTTAGGTAAAAGGTTTTAATTTTGTTATTTGATTTATTGTTCTGTTTCTTTTTGTCACTGTTTTTGATGGATTTTGGAGATAATTGGGCGATTAGTTAGTTTTGTAACTGGCTAGGGAAAGGACAAAAAGGTTTTATTTTTCATGATTATGATTTGGGTTTTGTGTGGGTTTTGGAGATAATTGGGATAGGTTTGAGATTGATTTGCTTTATGAATAAATTTTGTAATGTTTTGAAAACCTGCACTACAGCGTATGTTGATTCAGTTTTATTAATTAGGATTTTGTTGCAGGGTCTTCTTCATGGGAAAGGAAAAAAGGTTTACCTTTTATAGTAATATGTTGTTTTGTTTATGCTATTGTTTTTAGTGGTTTTTCTGTGACGGATTTTAGAGATTATTGGACCAAGTTACAGATTGATTCGTGAATCGAATTTTTTATCAATCTAGTTTTATAATTGGGGGGATTTTGTTGCTCGGTCTTCTTTACGGGAAATTGAAAAAGGTTTACTTTGATTATAATTTATTGATTTGCCGTCTTTGATTTTTTTTTGTTGGTTTTGTGTGATGGGTTTGGGGGAAATTTGGGATAGAATTTGGCATTGATTTGCCAATCTAGTTTTAGTTTTTTCATACGAGTCATTTTTGCTATTTTTGTTGATGGGTTCTGTAACTACCGTTGGCTACCCTTAGGCCAATTTAGTGAATGAAATGTGATTATCGGCATGGCCTGAAGTATTTATTTGGTTCTATTGATTGGCATATTATTGAATGGCATTCCGTATGTTTCGTTATTTAAACGTTTTCCTTTTTATTTTAATTTACATTCACGACCCGGGTTTATCCAAAATCCGGGGCGTGACAGGTTCTCATTCGGAAAAGGTTTTAATTCGATTAATTTTGTTGTTCTGATTTGTTATTGTTATTGCTGCTTGGTGTGTGATGGGTTTTGGAGATAATTGAGGTAGATTTTTACATAGATTTGCCTTTTAAATTAATTTAGTTTAAAGCTAATGGGTTTGGGGCGAGTTGGTTTGGGTTTTATATTGATTTCTCATAGATTCTCAAGTTTTTGTCTGGAAACAGGAAAAAGTTTTAATTTGCTTTGTTTTTGCGTCGTTTTTTGTTTGTTTGAGATTGATTTATCTCATGAATTATTTTGTAACAGTTTGGAATGGTACACTTGATTCAGTGATGATTCTTTCTTATTATACTTTGTAATGGTTTGAAAGTCTGCAATTGATTTGATCATTAGTTTTGTTGTTTTTGATGGGTTCATAGCGGTGGCTTGCCTTGTAAGGTTGTTTTCTTATGAATCAATTCTTTAACAGATTGGAAAGCTGCAATAAGTTTTTTGTTAATTAATGTGTATTGTGATCTGTTTCAGTCATTTCTGTTGTTTTTGAATGGGTTAGGGGCGAATTGGTTTGGATTTTACTATTTTAGGCTATTTGCTTTGAAACTTAAGTTTGTGTGAATTAAGGTACTATTTTGTACATAATGGCTGTTTTTTAATGGGTTTAATGTGGTTAGGTTTTGTGCTTATTAATAGGCTGTGAGTCTGTGATTGTGTTTGTTACTTTCTGTATGTGTCATTGACTCATTTGTATTACTTGTTTCTGCTAATTGAATTTTGGGCTAACACATCAGCTTTTACTTCGATTTATCTTTTAAAGTAGTTATGTTATGTACTGGCAGGTTGTCATTCCTTTGATTTTATTTTTGTGCCGTAGAATATATTGTTGTATGTAATAAAATTGATATGATCTGGTTTCGGATTAGACTGGTTTAGCTTTTAAGATTCATTTATCTTGGAATAAATTTTGTAGTTCTATTCCCACTATTTTATTTATTATTCTTTATATTTGTTAGTTCTGTTTGTGATGGGTTTGGTTAGATTGAGTTTTGAGGGTTAAATTGTCCAGCTTGATTCCTTATAGATAAATTTCTAGTCTAGTGTCTTTTATGCCATTTATGTGTAATCGGGTTGATTTGATTGAGTCTGGGGGCTAATTGGTTCAGCATTAAGATTGGTTTTGTTTGTTAGAAAAATGTTAGTTTCTTCAGTTTGATAAATTAGTAGGAAGGTTTAACGTGGGAATTTTGACCAGTAGAGGGAAAATGTTGGCGTAGAAGAAGCAATAAACTAATTCTGTTCCTGTGTTTGGATTGAAAGATTAATAAGTTCCTCATATACAGTTTTCTGAAACAGTTTTTAACGTTAATATTAGTTGTAGTGAAGGATAAGAAATTCAGATTTATTGGAGAGACTGGTGATCGATATAGTGATAAGTTGGTTCTCCAATGTAAATATTTTGGTTTTCTTATCGCTTCATGTCTTAGAAGCTTGTAATCTATTTAAAACCGGATCAATCAAGCATCATCCTGTAACCAACTTTTTGTATTCAATAGACAGTTGTTTTGCTTATTGTCATAGGCATTTTAATATTCTCTCCCTTGTCATTCTATTTTTGTGAAAGTTTTAACTTTTACTTTCTTGATTGGTCTTTAATCAAAGTGACTTTAAAACCTAGATTGGTGTTTAATCGAAGTGACTTTAAAGCGTATATAGAACTCCATTTTGTTTGTATGATGAATATGATCGTTCTAAGGAGATCAAGAAGATAGCTGAGATTCTCTTTTACTAAATCACAGGCGAATCTAATGAATCTGGACTCTCATTATTCAGATTGTGAAAATTTTGAGAGTTGCACTTGTTTAAATCATATATACATATCAGTATTAAAGTCGTGTTGTTTGATTTGCAGGTACTCCATGGACCGAAGAGGAACACCGTATGTTTTTACTTGGTTTACAAAAGCTCGGGAAAGGTGATTGGCGTGGAATATCACGCAATTATGTAATGTCAAGAACTCCTACACAGGTTGCTAGCCATGCTCAAAAATATTTTATCCGACAATGCAACTCCTCAAGAAGAAAGAGACGCTCCAGCTTATTTGACATCGTAGCAGATGAAGTGAGTTTTTCTCTCTACTCCCTCCCTCTTCCCCTCTCTTTACTTATGAAGTTCGTGCCATGCACAAAGTGTATTTGATTCACTTTTTAGCCTATCTCATTGTATATGCTTAAGTTAAGGGTGTTCATTACTTGATTCGAGAAAAATGGCAATCTTATTTTCTTGATGTTTTTGAGAAAACAAAGGAACTAAGTGCAGAAATGGGACTAAATTCTAAAAGTATAAATTGGACCTGAGTACGAAATGACAAGTCCTGTTATTTTTTTTTAAATGGAGGAATAGTGACAGAAGCGATTTTATGGGTGTCTCGAGTTTATTAAATATTCAGGTAGGTTACTTTTATTAAGTGCATAGTAGTAATTCTATATTGATTATTTGAAAGTTCAGGGACTGAGTTGCGCCAAGCTGTGGATAATGTAGTGTTCCCTTGTACAAGTGATTATTTATTGTTATCTAAATATATCTATGCTAAGACCTCCATCTGTGTGTTAATATGATTCTAAATTTATCCTGCTGAGACCTGTATCTGTGTGTGGTCCCTTCAATCCATATTGAAGTTTACTAATTACTATGCATATGGATAATGTTATCTGATAGCATAGTTATAAATAGGACCTTACTTTAATGAATAGGTACAGGCCAATCTAGATTCATTGTTTTTAGATTCATGCAATGATCATCATTTTTAAATAAAAGCACCTGTAGTTTGATTATAAAATGAGGTTTCTATACTATATAGTCATATTGCACACGTATTAAGAGTTTACCTCTATTATCCTTATAGGTATAAAACTATGGGTACAGTTGTTTTGCTTAGTAATGGCCTATACCAATGTGACTTTGTCAAAAGCCTTGAGTGATTTTATAGTGAAAATTGATAACATCTTAAAATAACTAAAATAATGCTAATGATTGTTTATAGAGAAAACTAGAAACACTTCAAATTAACTACTATAGTAATTGATATGACGTGTGCTTGTTAGGTTCACTTCCCTGAAGTAATTTCTTATCCTGGTGTTTCATAAACATATCCATTCACATATATTAATACACACACACACACACACACACACACACACACACACACACATTATACACGACTTGTGTAAAATCTCGCCTGTTGTTAATATCTGAACCAAGGGTGTTGTTTATTTGTGGAGTCCAAATTAAGGTGAGAATGAAAAACCCTCAACCACCTCACTGTTTGATACAAAAGTTGTTAACAAGCATTGGACTTGTGTGAGTGAGCATATCAATAAAAATGTGTACATGTATCTTGCCCCTTTGTTACCGCAGGCACAGGCTATTCTTTTTCGCTAAAGGCCCACAGTTTATCTGCCCAAAAAGTTATTTATGTAACAGTTTTGTCACATTTATATATACGCCTTCTAAGTTTTTCCCTAATTACAAGTGCTGAGCATTGTAGTTTCCTCTTTAAATCCATGATTCCGTGTCTCTAATATCTTAAAACTCTGTGTGTGTTCTCACAGTCAGCCGAAGCTCCTATGGAATCACACGATTTCTTTGCCATCGACACATTACAAGCTGACCCACTACCGAATGCGCCCTTACCGCTGCCTCCTCTCCCTCTAGACGAAGAATGCGAATCAATGGACTCGACCACCAACTCCACTGAACCACCCTTGGTCCCATCACCGAACATTGAACCCTCACCACAATGCGTATTCCCAGTCATATTCCCCACTTATATACCTCAATACGTACCTTACCCTGTCCCGTTCTGGCACGAACAGGTCGCCCAACACGTTATAACAGAGACTCATGAGGTGCTTAAACCAACAGCGGTTCATTCAAAGAGTCCTATCAACGTAGATGAGCTCGTTGGGATGTCAAAACTCAGCTTAGGGGATTCGCTTGGAGACAGCGGGCCTTCGTCTCTCTCTCTAAAGTTGCTTGATGGGGCAAATAGGCACTCAGCCTTTCATACTAAGCCCGAGACTGGCGTGCTAGGGTGAATTCTAGTGGGAGCCCATTCATGCTCTTTAGAGAGGGTTACGATTGTGGTGGTTTCTTTAAAAGCTCGAAGGAAAAATGACTTTCTATTCCCCTCTACATCAGCCACTACCTCGCACACTATGTATGAAAGAGAATTTGAGTAAAATGTATAATATTGGTATGTCTTATTTCACAATGTAGTGAGCGAATAAGTGGCTGATGTATGAAAATTATTTTCCGGATGGGGAATGAAATATGATGTGAATAGTAGGGGGTAATAATGTGCCAGCTTTGGTATGGAAGCAAAGTTTTTCGAAATTCAGCTTTGGTTAAGCTATAAAGTTCATTTGTTGGATAATTTAGATTTAGGTATTTGATTACCTATGGTTAGTGTTTTCTATGCAGGGTGTAGTAACCTTATGTTTTACAGAATGGTGTTAGTTTTATTGATTTTTGCATCAACTTATATGAATTTAATGAATGACTGGTTCTTGACTGAAGTTTTTTTTTTTAAATCGAATCGAGAGCGTGTTTACTATAAAATATCTGACTGTGGTTTTGCTCAGAAAAGTCGGCTACCTTTTACGAGAGATTTCTCGGCTGGTGACCATTCTACGTCACCCTGAAAAAACTATACTATGATGCGAATAAAGAATAAACATACCAATATTTTTTTTAAACAAACATATTGAGACACTTTATCAATAAGCGCTATATTGCCAAAGGAGAAACGTGCTATATTATACTTTCGTGTTGTATAGTTTAAGATAACTACCTTTCTTTCTTAATATAAAATGTATTTTTCCAAGCTTCTCATAATCAGCGATTTTTTTTTGTTGTAAGGTGCCACAAAAAACAAACAAATGTATATTTATAACTTTTTATAATTCTTACTCTTTAAAATGTCAGATAGAAAATCAAATTACAAAATAGAACCAAAAATGATGAAAATTAACTTTTTTTTAAAAAGTAATAATTAATGAAACAATCTAATCATTAACTTTAAAAATGAACTCGACACTGGTGGCGGAAAAAATGTATGTTTTGTCTCAGCTATACGAATAACTGTAACCTCCTTCTTCGGAATAAATCATAGTTCACAGGAAACGAGAATCGGGATTATGGAACCGGCAAACGGAGCTTTTCAAGTGGGAAACACAATGTTGTAAAAAGAGAGCCTCGCCGGAAATTAGAGGGAGTCTAAGCGGGATTAGATGTTAGATGAACTACTTCCGGATAGAACCCTACTTCCGTCTTTAAATCATCATTAATCCATCGTTGGATAAACGGGTTCACCGTGTTGGGTAAATATAGAACACACACTAAAAACAATGGAAATATAATCAATGTTTAATAGTGGTAACGAAAATTTCAAGCAAAAAATGATCATATAATGCTAAATTCGTCTAATCTCAGTTAATCATCGCCTAATTCTGTCTAATCCCATCGATGCTACGACTTATAGTTTTTTAAGTTCCCACTAGCTCGATTTCTAGAAGAGTGAGGCTAGAATGGAACGGAGAATAATAGTAAGGGAGTGTGTAATAAACTTAAAGTAATAGAAGAAAGAAGAAGAAGAAAAGAAACGGGCTAAATTCATTTTAGTGACTAATGTTTTGAATGTTTTTTTTTTTTTTAGTGTACCATATTTTAAAAGTGTTGATTTAGTGCGTTCAACTTAACATATTCTCTGATTTAATGCCTTAATTTAAAGAAATTTGATTTAGTTATCTCAATTAATTAAAAAAAATTGATTTGATAACCCTACTTTAACTTCATAAGTTTTAAACAATTAAAATTCGGCTCATATAATTTAGAAATTAATAAATTAGACATTAATTTGTTGAAATATACAAAATTAACTCTTTTAACATTTGTTCAAAATCAACTTTAAAGAAGTAAAAAACGAAGAAAGTTATGCGTATATTGTATGACATCATTTGAATAGCACTAATTTCGCATAGAAAATAGACACGTGTGAACTTTTTTTACAGATCCATCCGAGGATATATTTACCCTTAGGCCAACATACGTTCTTGTTTACAGCTGTAGCGGTGAGAAATATGCGTGTGTCGATCTTACCGGCTTTTCGCCCTTGGTGGGGTTTTATATTGGAGAATTTACGATGAATCACGCAACTACTACTGCAGCGGCAGTGAAGGTAGAAAAACACGAGAATACATGTCAATACAATCAGCACAATTTCATATCGTTTGCATTTTATACGTTTGTGTTTTTAGCTATCGAGTCTGTTTAACATGTCAAGATAGTTTAAAAAACTATAAAAATAAATGTGTTATCATATTTAAAAATTCAGTATTTAATATTCAAACTGGGAAAATCAGTTTAGCTTTTATTAATATAAGGTGTGTAGGAAGAAGAAAAGAAGAAGTGATGATGAGAAATCAAAAGAGACCCAGTTATCTCTCTCTAAGATCCCTCTTTCTTCCACTCTCTCTCCTCACACTCCTCTCCCTTCTCATAATTCTCTTCTATACACACACACCCACAACACCCTTAGCCCTAAATCACCAACAACCCAACTGTGTATTCAATGATAACTTCCTTTATTATGCCCCTCACAGTGGTTTCTCTAACCAGCTCTCCGAGTTCAAAAACGCTCTTTTATTTTCTGTTATTCTTAATCGGACGCTTGTTGTTCCGCCTGTTCTGGACCATCACGCGGTTGTTCTAGGAAGCTGTCCTAAGTTTCGGGTTTTGGATACTAATGAGATTCGGTTCGCTGCGTGGAAACATGCTATTGATCTCGTTAGAACCCGCAGGCAAGTCGTTTCATCTACATTTATTGCCTGTTTATACATACATACATAAATAGATATAGGTATAATGATACATGTGAGTAAATTATAGGAATGTATGCAATGGCTAGTGACGGGACGGAACCAGGAATTTTAAATGGTAGGGCCCAATATTCTATAAAAAATAAATCATGCCCTAGTTTCTTCCGTCGATACCAGTGGCAGAACCAGATTTGGGGGGGGGGGTAATTATGGGGGTGCTGAAACGCTAAAGTCGGTATTTTTTCTCAAAATAAATGGTAAAATATCATTTTTTCCTCAAATTGGGGTTGGTGTAGTCCCTTTAGTCTAGGGGTATGTTTCAGTTACCAGTTTGGTGATTTTGTGTGGTAAATATGTAATTTTGAGGTGTGGGTAAATAGTTTTATAGTTTTGATGTGTAAAGATGTACCAATGAGATCCAGTTCGCTCTGTGGAACCATGCTGTTGATCTAATTAGAACCCGCAGGCAAGTCATTGCGTTTAGTTTAGGTACTCTAATTAAATTTTGCTAAATCCACAACTGGAACTAATTATCCTAATTATCCTAATTATCTATAAGCAGTTTCTAAAAACCCATAAAGATCAAAATCAGTATAATAATCTGGCTTGGTATCTTTATAATGAATATTTGAGACTTCGTGTTTTTCAAAGTGTTTTTTTAAGTGTGGGTTGATCCTTCCTTATGTATGTATGTATCTATATATGAGTAAGTGATTGGGATGCATGTAATAAATTAGTAGTTTGGTGATTTGTGTGGTAAAGATGTATTTTTGAGTTGTGAGTAGTAAGTCTATAGTTAGATATATTGATATATATGATCGATTTTAAGGATTTTAGTTTCCGGCTCAGCGGTTACCTATTGTTTTAGGTGGCGATCTCTGATACCTTGAGATACAGCCAAAGACCCTTGAATTGTCCAAACGCCACGATAAAAATCCACATAACCGTTTGACAATACCTATAAAAGTTACATTGTTAAATGGGAACATTTCCTTTGCTTTTAGTGCTACATTATACATTTCGATTCAAAAACGAATTACTTTTTGAAGTGCATACAAAAGTAACACCAAATGAGAAACAAGTTTCTCCTTGTAGATGGAATTAAGTCCAGAATACACAACTTAATGGTAAATTTCGTTGTAGTTGGACCAGAATAAATAACCAACTGGTAATTTTTTCATAAAACTGTAGAAAGGATGTTTTCTTATAATTATAAGCAAGCACAAATTGCTTACCAAGTTTTCGACCCGTTCCTTTTCATCCTCTCCCGAGGGTCGGTGATCTGAGGTGAGGGTTTTGGCGACCCCTCATCTGCTCATCACCGCTCGACAGTCGCCACTCGCCACCCAAAATTAAAGATCTGTCACTACCACATCCTTATGTATGCAGATAACTTCAGGTCGCCTGTTGTTTTCTTATATTCAGAGAGTACTGCGGACTATGAAGTTTAGTAGTTGATTAGAGAAAACGCCCATTAACAATATTTTAACTGCAGAGTTATCACTCAATAGGTGGCTAATCATAGTTTGAGTGAACAGATTTAGCAAATTATATCCAACTATATAATTACTACCCATTACAAATAATCTTAAAAAAGGTATATGTTTGAGTTATAAGGTCCCAAGTAGGAGATGTTTTTTTTCCCAATGTCTTGTCACGCGTAACAGATTACATTGCTCTTTTCGTTAGATAGCTAATCACAGTTTGAGTTCTAAGGTTGTGTTCCTATTTGAGAAAGGAAATTTTCACAGTTAGCATATGGAACTTCTCTCGAAAGAAGTAGAAGAGATGGCATCGGTAGACGGAAAATTAACGATTAAGTGGCCTTTATCCAAGTTTCAGTTTTTGGTGCATAGAGAAACAAAATGAGTAATGGCCCGTGGGTTCTTGTTTGCTATGTATAGTGCCTTGTGTAAGCAAATGCTTGTCAAAAGACATAACATAATTTGTATGAGGTCATGGATCTTTATTTTATTTGAGAAAAATCAAAAGGACTACAAAGTTATATTTTGTGTGATGTATTGCTGTATGTCAGTGAAGCACTAATTTTATTTTATTTTGGCAAAGCTTTCTTTGAAAAAGTAGTGCCATTTAAAAATAACTTCCAGAATGCAGTACTTAGATATCTTAAGACGAATTATTATATTTGTGATCTACTCATGCTGTGTTTTATTGGGTTGTTTCAGGTATGTGTCTATGGCCGACATAATTGATCTCTCAGAACTTGTATCTAATTCAGATGTTCGAGTTATTGATTTCAGAGTATTTGTATCCAAATGGTGTGGTGTATCGATAGACTCACTTTGCTCTCAAGACTTGAACATACAAGCTTCTTTGTCCAGCACTTTGAGCCAATGTGGGTCTATGCTTTCAGGGTATAATGGTACTTTTACAAACTGTTTATATGCTGTAGATAAAGATTGCAGAACAACAGTTTGGACATATGGAAATAATGGTGAAGATGGCGAGTTAGATTTATTCCAACCAGACGAACAACTTAAAAAGAAAAAGAAAATATCGTACGTGAGGAAACGATTAGATGTATATAAAACCCTTGGACCTGGTTCTAGAGCCGAGTCAGCACCAGTGTTGGCTTTTGGAAGCCTTTTCTCTGCGCCGTACAAGGGTTCCGAGTCACACATAGATATATACAAGTATCCAAGAGATGAAAGAATTAAATCTTTAATTGAGAAGGTTATATTTATCCCGTTTGTCCCTAAAATAATAAGCGCAGGGAAAGAATTTGCTTTGAAAACGATAAAATCCCCTTTTTTATGTGCTCAACTTAGATTGTTGGACGGGCAGTTCAAAAATCACCATAAGGCTACATTTTTGGCGTTAAAAGAGAAATTAGATTCTTTGATAAAAGAAGGGCTTCTTCCAGTTCATATCTTTGTGATGACTGATCTTCCAGAAAAAAATTGGAAGGGCACCTATTTGCAAGACTTAGTAAATGATTCGAATAAATTTAAATTACATGTATTGCGAGATAAAGACGAGCTAGTGACAGAAACTGTGAAAAAGTTGGAAAAAGCTGGGAATGGGTTGAATACTGTTTTCAATTCGGAGAGTATTAACGGAATGAAGATGCATTGTCAATTTCCATCATCACCTGATATACTATTATATATTGAGGAAAATATTTGTAGCTGTGCTTCACTAGGGTTTGTTGGGACTACTGGGTCTACTATAGCTGAGAGTATAGAAGTGATGAGAAAGAATGGTAAATGTTCAGTTGACCAGCGCAAATCGTAGATATTGATTGTATTATCTCATTTTATTTAAAATTGGAGAGTTGGCATTAAGCCTCTTACGTAGAGTTTGGAAAGGAGTTTCTGGAGGCGTTTCTGTCGTATTTTTTTCGGAAATAGTCCTTTAGTGCAGAAAAAACTCATTGGTGTTAAGCTTCCAAAGGGTATATACTACATTCGTGTTTACTTCTTTGGATGAAAGAAAACCCAATAATCTTACCTTGAGTATCTCTTCAAAAATTGTATTCTGAAGGCAAAGTATATCCACATTTCCTAAGCTAATCCATGTTTGAAACTTGTTTTTGGGACCAGAAGTCTAATACTTGGAATGAAGAGCCAGAGAAATGGATAAATTCGTTTTACCCAATGTTAAAGCATGGGAAGTTTAATTATGTTCGTCTCGTTGTCTTTCCCGACTTGTGCTGCTCAACAATTCAACCAACAGAAAGAAGAAACTTCTACCTACTCCGTAGTTGATTTTTCAGAGGTTCAATTTTCTGCTTACATTCACATATGTAGCTAGTCCATACCTGATTTTTCAAAGGTTTGAGATTCTCTTTTTATGTATTTAATCGCTCTTTAAATTCCCGACTGGAACAAAGTCTAAAAAGTGTAGATGGTAAATTCTTCATTACTTGTTATCATGGGTTTTTCAGCATCTCTCTTGGAATTGTATTCTCCAGAGCAAGTGTTTTGTTTGTGGAAGATAAGGAGGGATTGGTTTTGGTTGCGTTATTTTTTATTTTTAGGACAGGCTGCCTGCTTTTAAAACATCATACTCATTCAAGGCTCAATAAAAATTTTGGAAAAATTTATGTATATTGTCTCAACATACCAAAAAATAATTATACGAATCCGGTATACTATTATTTAGGGTATGTCAACCAATACTACTTTTTAATTTTAATTTTGAATTAATTTTAACATAGATATTTTTGGATTCATTAATAGGTATTAAGTTTTTAGTATTTTTTAGTTTTAATTTTAAATTAATTTTAGGCTATATATTTTTGGGTTTATTAACGTGTGTTAGTTTTTTATTAGGTGACACATCCTAAATAACAGTGGACCGGGTTCACGGTAGTGTTACTCGTTCGGTGTTCATTCCAAAACATTAAAACCAAAACTTTTTTCATAGTTTTTTTTACCATCAGATTGGATTGATTTTGATCCAATGAAAAAATTTAAGTCAGTCTACCCTACAAATATTAGGGCAACAAAATTGGATTTAGATAATTAACTTCAGTTTTGTCAACTTGAAAAGTATGACAACTTTTTCGATTAGGCGACTTTTTCTATTAGGCTTAGTGCTCCGGTGACGGTCCGTCCCAAATTGTCCATGGTATACGAAATTACGTGCAATTTTAACCAATAAATAACTCATATCTAAGTGATAGCGAATTTTTTAAAAGTTAATCACATAGTTCAAATGTTAAACTATATGAATAAATTTTAAAAATTTACATTTCAACAATTTTAAAACGATATATTTTTCGGTTAAAAATATATAGATCTCCAATATTTTGGGACGGAGAGAATATGCTATTATTATTAGGATAAATTAACAAAACATACTACATTTGAAACTAAATTACCAAAAACATACCCTTACAACAAATTTAATGTTGTTTATTCTCTTTTTTATCTATCTCTCATTTACTCTCTCTGTCCTCCCTTATTATCTCTCTCCTCCATTCTTCTCTCTCATCAATTCTTCTCTATCTTAGTCTCTCTCCTCCATTGTTGTTTGTATCTTTCTTTTATATCCCACTCTATCTCTCTCCCCTCATCCACCACGAAAATCCGTCACTAACTACCGAATACCATCTAAATTATATAAACATTCATATACATATAAATACATATATATACATACGTAATACACAAATATTACATTGATTGATACCCCGTAATATATGAAAAATATATAAAATTGGTGAGATTGTTTTCTATCCCGTAATATATGAAAAATATATGAAATTGGTGAGATTGTTTTCTATTTATTGAGGTTTGACACTATTGTAAAACTTGTGGGTTTCAAGTTGAATGATGAGAATCCATATGTATAGTATTGAGAGAAATTCATATGTAGAGTATGAAGTTTTAAAATTAGGGTATGAAGTTTTGAAATTAGGGTATGAAGTTTTGAAATTAGGGTATGAAGTTTTGAAATTAGGGTATGAAGTTTTAAAATTAGTGTATGAACTCTTTTTTAGATATTTGATTGTGATTCACAACATTTAGGGTATGACATTTTAAAATTAGGGTATGACATTTTATAATTAGCATATGAATATTTTGTGAGTTTTTAGTCATTTTGAGAGAGAGATGGGTGATTAGCATGTGTTAGAAAGATTTGCGATTATCGTGTGTTAGAGAGAAAGGGGTACGATTAGAGAGAGAGAGTTGCGGTGAGAGAGAGAGGTTAGATTATGGTTTGATTAGAATTAGAGAAATAATAATTATATATATGTATGTTTTTTGTAATTTAAGTTTTGGGGGTATGTTTTTGGTAATATAATAGAGTTAGTCTATGTTTTTGTTAATTGTCCCTTATTATTATTATGATTAGGAACACAAGTTGACTTTCTTAGTTTGATGCTGCCTCGTTTCACTTTAAAAGAATTCGCTTGAATATCTCTATCAAACTCTTCAAATTTATGGATAAAAATACATTTTTTAGATTTTTAGTATCCATTTATATTTTGTGTCAAATTTCAAAATCTCTTATAAGCTCTCTATAACAATTATTTTATTATTAGTAGAGTTCAAATTTAAAGTGACAATGTAAATGAATGGAGGTAACAAGGGCTTCTAATAAAATATCGTTACTTTGTTTTGGTGAGAATGAGTGATACTCTCCTAATATAAATAGTTCAAATTAATTTTTGTATTTATAAATAGGGGGTTGTGAGATTGATTTGATTCTATTTTTTGTTCAATTCTCTCTATTGAAATATATTTATCACATTTAGTGAGTGTGATGTAGTTGCTCTAACATGGCTAACTGGTTTGATTGGTCAGTTACTATCAAATTATACGGTTACTTGGGAGATTTGTGGGAGTTTTATGGAACACCAAACATGTCTAGAAACTTTAATCCATATTTTTTTATGGATATTAGAAACTCTAATTTACTTATATCATCTACAATAGTTTTGTTATCTCTATTGTTAACTAAAAATGTTATCTAACAATGCAATTTTGTCTCCTCATTAGTTGTGTTGAAGTGTGTTAACTTTATAGATGTTAAAAGCATTGTTAAATATAACAATCTTTTTAATTGTTATTACTTGATGACATGGCAAAAAAGTCTACCCAACCCATAATTAACATATTTTCCATCTCTACCATACTGCTATTTATTTTCTCTCAGCACCTATCCATAGTACTATATTTTGAATTATTAATTTTTAGTTAATATGTGTCATTTAATAGCTTTTTAAATAATGATGTGTCACTAGTTAATAATAAAAAGTTAACAAAACTATTATGCATGGTATTACACGTGCATAGACTTATTTGAGCCTTTTAATTTAATTATGAGAGGGAACGGGAATAGTAGGCTACAACAACTACTTGATACAATTTGCCTAAATAATTGCGAGATATTATTAAAAAGGCAAGATATTATGTGAGTAAACAAGGACGTGGCAAGTATTTAATACACTGAAATGTGGGATTACCAGTAATCCTAGCTACTCACTCGAATAATCTCTAACAGGAAGGTATAGATAACTCTATCGAAATGAATTCCAAGTTACACCTTTTGAGGTTGGATTATTGAATCCATCATGACTGGATTAAAAAGGAACGACGGCCAAATAGTTACCACTTTATAAATTTCTATATCTATAAAGGGATTTATTATTTGTCCGAAATGGATTAAACTAATGAACGCACATATACGTTGCACCATTCTAAATTCTAAAAAAGTTAAATGCATGTCTTTCCCATAAACAAGATATCGGAAGCCAAGGATGATCTTCATACACGATTTTTGAGTAAAAAAGTAACTTTTTTTTAGCAATGTCACGAAAATACGTAGTATTTGTGGATGGACATATCCTTTGGCAACTTGATTATATCCGGATATTTTCTAGATTTCCTGACAAGTCGAAACTCGAACCGACCAGCAAATACCTCATTTTAATCGTTTCAACTTTAAAAGGTTACTTTATTAGTTGGTTGGCCGCTCAAGACTATTTATGTTTTGATAACAATGCATTACACTTCTGGTAAGAGTAGTCTGGATAACTTTCTATTTAATCCATTAGGTTTCATTCAGACAAGACTCATTTCCAAAATTGAAAATAATGAATGTTTCCTCATTTATTGAAACAGAATTACCTCTTTTGAAATATTTTATAACTTAAAAGATCTCATTCGATGTTATCATTGTTTTTCTGGTAAAATTATATGAGAAGCAATCAATGTTGTAAATGTATGTCTCATGAGTCTTGACAAGTACGACCTACGACCACATAACACAAATGTTATTCGTGTAGAATCTCAGCTTACTTATGTTTAAATGAAGTTATAAAGACAGTCTAGTATTTTTGAAATATTATCTCATCAACTTATAACTATATATTTTATAGCATAATTTGTATAAGACATGAAACCATAGTTATGAGGAAGGAAGGAAAACGGAAGCAGAAACCGCAACGAAAAACACAAACGTGAAAACATGTAAAAAAACGAAAAAACCTCTCTAAAACTTGCACTTGAAATAATGAAAAACATAAAACGAAAAAACCAATTCTCTTGCTAGTGAAAACAAGTTGTCCGCTATCTTTAACACCGTTTGAATAACTGAAATGATTACCCGTTTGTATTAACATAATCATCAAACTTACCAACTAGTCATGTTTCCAAACTAGAGGATATTATATATTATAACCAAAAGTACAAGGACAGAATAAAACTCTTACATTTCCAAACCTTTTTATTATTCTCAAATTTGTTCTCTCTCTCTCTCTCTCTCTCTCTCACGCGCGCGCGCGCGCGCGCACACACACACACACACACACACACACACACACAAAAAAAAAAAAAATAGTAACTAACTAAATACTTACATAGATAGAGAGAGATAGATATACCGAAACTTGTCCTTACCCTCAATCTTCCTTGTCCAATGTTTGATTTTTTACACACCTAAATTAATAAAGTTTAGTTTAAGAAGAAAAACACATATATAGAGTAACATATAGACATATTTCTATATATAAATTTATATATATATATATAGAGAGAGAGAGAGATGGAGGGTGGGAAAGACTACTTAGGTGATGAGAGGAGAAAGGCGGAGTTTGATGTTGACTCGATGAAGATTGTGTGGGCTGGTTCTAAACACTCTTTCGAAATCTCCGATCGTATCTCTAAGCTCGTCGCCAACGATCCCGTATTATTTTCTCTATTTCTCTCTCTCTCTCTCTCTCTCTCTCTGTGTGTGTGTGTGTGTGTGCTGAATGTTGTTAAGTCAAGTTGGAATTGGGGCTGTGTTTTTTTTTAATGTTGATTGAAGTTGGTTTAGGTGTAGAATTGAGCTGGTTGATCATTTGGTTGAATTTTTGAGTTTCTTTTTTGGGTTATTGAGTAGTAATGTAGTACTTGATTGGTCTTTTGAGTAATTAAATTTGATTATGGCGATTAATGAAAAATGAAAAGAAATGGAAACAGAAATGATAATTTTCTGGAAAAGGAACTCTCGTGGATTTAATAATTTGTGTATATATGCATATTAAATGTTGTTTATCAAGTTGGAATTGGGTTTTTTGTTGTTGTTGTTGTTGATTGAAGTTGGGTTAGCTGTAGAATTGAGCTGTTTGCTCATTCGGTTGGATTTTAAAGTTTCGTTTTTTGGTTATTGAGTGCTTGAATGGTGCATTTTTTGAGCAAATAAACTTGGTTATTGGGGATTAATGGATTTTTTTATGTTGATTGAAGTTGGTTTAGCTGTAGAATTGAGATGTTTGCTCATTCGGTTGAATAGTTAAGTTTCGTTTTTTGGTTATTGAGTACTTGATTGGTGAATCTTTTGAGCAAATAAACTTGGTTATTGGGGATTGATGGAAAATGAAAAGAAATGGAAAGAGAAATTATGGTTTTCTGGAAAAGCGGTGGATTTGGTAATTTATGGTTTGTATCTGTAGTAATAAGTATGCGTTATTTGAGATAAAAGAAGTGATTGGGGGAAATTAAACTGTAAGTGGCTTTTTAGAGATAAAAAGAAGGTCAAGTTTTAAGGTTGTTGACTGAATGTCAGCAACTTGTTAGAAAACTAGTGGAAAAATTATAGCTTTGGTGGATTTGCTAAATTTGTGTTTCAATCTGTACTTATTAGCATACATGAACTGAATGGGAAACAAATTCCACAGGAGTGGGATTGGACTTCAAATCTCGTGGACCCCACAAAAGATGTGTGTGAGTACAATTTTTGTCGGGATTATGTATCCCGACTGGACTACAAATGACTCCAAATGGGTGTATTTGGAAAGTCATGTGATGGTAGTATTGGTAGTCCCGGGATTACCTATCCTGCAACCAAAGGAGGCCTAAGGCTTCACATATATAGTGTTAAGACTGTTAATCATGATTTTTTATTAAAACATTCTATAGTCTATACCTCTTAACAGGGAGAAAATTAGATTGGATGGTTGATGACTAGATTTTTATGGGGGGTTGAGGACATAAATTGATTTGTTGTGTTTGTATCATGTCATGTTCACTTTTAGGTTTATTTTTCAGTAGTTAAATAGCGAACATGAACTATTTACAGTTTGATGCATCGAACTTGTGAAAATATGTGTTGGAGGCGATTCTCTAATGGGCAAACAGTTTTTTAAAGCTTATGGTGGACATATTTCTTGTCTGAGTCATGGGCAACTATGCAATAAAAAGAAAACCAAGAAATTGTTTACTGAATTTGTAAGTACGATAATTAGTTGTCCTTGTAGTGGATTCATGCGAAGGTCCTACCTATCTATAGCTTTCTGTGTTTATTATATTTGAGGCAATGATAGTGATAGAAATCCATTTGCTTGTTTTTTTACTACTGAAAGTGAATCCTTTTTCTAATCTTGTTAGTGCCCTTAATTTCTAATTATAGTTTTGCTTATTCTTCAAATTCAGATGTTTAGTAAAGAAATCCATTTGTTTGTTTACTACTGAAAATGAATACTTTTTGCTATTCTTATTAGTGCTCTTAATTTCTAATATTAGTTTTGCTTATTCTTCAAATTCAGATGTTCCGTAAAGATAACAGGACCATGCTTGGTAGAAAGGAATTGTTCAATAATACCCTTAGAAAAGCAGCTTATGCTTGGAAAAAAATCACTGACCTCTGCCTTAATGGTATTTTTTCCATAATAGTGTCTACTGTTATTTTATTCCTTTATCTTTAATTGATGGATTTTAATAGTTTTAGTCCTATCTTTCACTTTGTGAAACATAATGATATGTTTTTATTTTAATTGTTGCAGAAGAGGAGGCATACATTTTGAGGAAATATATTGATGAAGCTGCATATACTGATCTTCACTGGGTAAATTCAACTTTTCTGCTTTAGAGGACTATTTGTGTTGCTTAGATGTAGAATTTTGTATTTGAACTTTTTTTTAGTGAATGTATGAACACAAAAAATATGCCTTGTTGCTCTTCTTGTTTGTTATTTTTATATTTTTAATTTTTGCAGGGAATGTTTATACCTGCTATTAAAGGGCAAGGTTCTGAGGAACAACAAAAGAAATGGTTGCCAATTGCAAATAAAATGCAGATAATTGGCTGCTATGCGCAAACCGAGCTTGGACATGGATCTAATGTACAAGGACTTGAGACCACTGCTACATTTGATCCCAAAACGGATGAGTTTATTATTCATAGTCCTACTCTGACTTCAAGCAAAGTGAGCAATAGATTAATAAACGAGCATTAAAATTCATTAAAATTCTTTACTGCTCCTACTCTTATTCCTCTCTTTTAATGGTAATGTTACGTTTCTACAGTGGTGGCCTGGTGGTTTGGGTAAGGTGTCTACGCATGCTGTAGTATATGCCCGTCTTATACTAGAGGGACGGGACTATGGAGTAAATGGTAATGATCTTCTTAAGGATTGATTTTGGTGATTGAATTGATATGGGGAGCATAAAGTTTCTTTTGAATTTTTTCCCTTTTTTCTCCAGGTTTTATAGTGCAATTGCGAAGCTTGGAAAACCACTTACCTCTACCAGGCATAACTGTTGGTGATATTGGAACGAAATTTGGAAATGGAGCATATAACACTATGGATAATGGGGTCTTAAGATTCGACCATGTGCGTATTCCAAGAGATCAGATGTTGATGAAGTATTCCCATTTCTCTCTGTTGTATTTATTTGATATACTGGTCTTGACAATGTTTGGGTGTTCATTTTATGCCGGTGTTTTTAAATGGGAAAGCGTGGATAACGCTTTTTTGCAAGAGCTTCTCTAGAAACGTAAAAATTGCCAGCTCTTTCAGTGTAAAAAGCACAAAAGTTTAAGCTCTTCTGGAAAGCATTTTTGAATTTTTGTAGCTTTGAACTGAGCTTTTCAGCTTTTCAAAACTTTTTCACTCTTACCTGATTTTTGAATTGTCAAGGTTTTACCTGTATGTATTCATCTATTTTTAGGACTAGGCTGTGTGAACTTATTTACATGGGTATTGTTTAGTGGTGTGAGAAAAAAGAACCACTAGGTATAAAGGCTATGAATTATAAACTGAAAGTATTTTCTTCTGTAACCATGGCGATGATGTGGTTCCGGTGTAGTTGAAATATATCAGTCAATCATGAGAGAAGGCTTTGTCGGAAAAAAATTTTGTGCACTAAAAAATTAACTTACAATTTAGTAGGGGAAATAGATATGCAATTTTGTGAAATGTGCAGACTATTTTATATATTTCCTTTTGAAATGGTAGTTTCTTGGGAAGAGTCATTCCTGGTAAGACTCATCGAGTCATTGTTCCTTTAGAAAATTGAGATAACGAGACATAACGAACTATTGAATATATGGCTTGTCATAATTATAATAGTGTTCATAATCCTAATTTTTTGAACGATGATGTTTTTAGTAGGAACACATTTTTTTTATTGGTTTTGGGAAAGAATCGACCATTACTGACCTTTTCATTTCTAGGTTGGGGAGGTTAGGCTCATTAAGAGCTATGCCTAAGATTAACTTACAACATAATCAGGTCTTTGTTATGGTTAAATTCTAAATCGAAATACAAGAACTGCATAGGTGAATTGAAATCCCAAGCTTTGTATCTGGAACTTTACAAACTTAAACATTGGGGGTTTATCTGTTTTACACCTAAAGGGCTTGTTTCGATTGTATGTCAGTAAAATGTCTGAAAATTGAGTGCTCATGCCATTTTTTGTCGTAATCTGATGATTAAAAATGTATGAAAAGTGAGATACTTGTGCTACAGTTATAAAATTCAAAAATATAGGCCGGTTTAATGAAGAAAATAATTCTTTTCGTTTATTCTCAGGGTTTCGCAGGTAACACGTGAAGGAAAATATGTGAAGTCTCACGCTCCTAGGCAGTTACTTTATGGTACAATGGTTTTTGTTAGACAAGCCATTGTTGCTGATGCTTCCCTTGCTTTATCACGAGCAGTAACTATCTCTACAAGGTATAGTGCTGTTCGTAGGCAATTTGGATCTCAGAATGGTGGACCAGAGACACAGGTATTGAATTCTTCGTTATGTTAACCTCCTCTTACGTAATTTAGTGCATTTTATTTTGGTTTCTTTACAATGTAGGCATTGTATACTATTTATTTGGTAACATTGAGCTTTAAATCTCGACTTTATGCTGCTAATCTTTAGGTTGAGCCTTCCGTAAATGCCTTCTATTTTGTTTTGTAGTCTAAAACTAAAAATGTTTTTAGCTATACTTAAAGCTGAGCCTCCTAGTATAATACATTTTGACATTGTAAAAATTGTGGATTCTAGTATATGGTTTTACTTTTGCCTCTAATAGACAAGACTGGGGTTCATTTACCTCCTGGTTAATAGTATTAGGTGATAATAGGTTCAAGTGGTTTCTTCGTTCTTAACGAAATGTGGTTTCTTTGAGAATAATAATTTTAATCAATGAGGTAAATTTACATGCTTAAGCATTTCACGTGTAGGTGGTACACTGATACGCACAACCATTGTGATATTTTGGTAACTCCTCTGTGACTTTATTTGACCAAATTTCTTAGTATAGTTGTCTTGTAAGATCAAATTATATCTAGTTTAAATTTGATGAATCTTCATTATATGTGCTTGAACCGATTGTTATTGATTTTAGTTTAACAGCTGTATCTATTGCTTTTCTGGTGTTCTAGGTCATCGATTACAAAACCCAACAAAACAGACTTTTTCCGTTGTTGGCATCTGCTTATGCTTTTAGATTTGTTGGTGAGTGGTTGAAATGGTTGTATGTGGATGTCACCCAAAGATTGCAAGTTAATGATTTTTCGACTTTGCCCGAGGCTCATGCTTGCACTGCTGGACTGAAATCTTTGACAACTACTGCTACTGCTGTGAGTGATCTGGCCAACATCATTTTTTGTTAAGCTCTTTGGAAGTGATCCTTTCTTGTATTTCCCAAGTACTGGGTTACTTATTGCTATAACCTCTCTGATGATAGGGTTGTTTGGTTGGAAACGCAAACCATACTTATAATTATTTTAACTTAAAAGGGAAATAATTTGTTTGGTTTAACGCTTAGAACTCTATAGCTAAACTTTGTGCATGTAGATGTACTTTTAAAAATAATAGAATATGGTAATTTATTGTTAAAAGTGTAATTAAATGTGCATTGTCATTAACCACTTTTCACAATTTTTTTAAGAAAAAAATACCTTTTCACACTTTAGCAATTAGCAAACACACTTTTATTTTTACTAATGCATATACTTTTTCATAGCCACCAAAAAAGTGTACTTTTGTACTTTTAAGATACAACGTAACAAACTCTTTAATATTCTGGCTTAGGTGGAGATGATGTATAGCAAGGAGGTTTCCTTTTTTCAAAATAAACTTTGGCCATTCTGTGCCAGCCCTGTATACACCAATCACACATCAATATCAACTGGCATAGTACCTGTAGATTTAAATTGTTATTTTTTTTCAGATGTATCTTAGAGTCAGTGTGAATCGTCGTTTGTTTTCTTTTGGTTGGTTTAGAGTAACTATTACATTAAAAAAAGTTTGTAAGCAGATTTTCACTGTTAAAGATAAGTAATTTCTGATTCCGTTTTATGCTTTATTAAGTGAATTTTCTGTTTTATTTGGATCATTCATTATACTGACGGATTTCCACGTATGATTATTCAGGATGGTATTGAAGAGTGTCGGAAATTATGTGGTGGCCATGGTTACCTCTGTAGCAGTGGACTTCCTGAATTATTCGCCGTTTATATACCTGCATGTACGTATGAAGGAGACAATGTGGTACTTCTTCTACAGGTACATTCCATAGCTTACCATTGAAATTTCAATTACCTTACTTTTTTGTGTATTTGTTTGTTTTTTCTTTCTTTTGGTTGAGGTATTTATTTTAGTGAAAGTATCGACCTGCTTTTGTGATCCAAATTTTCTGACCCAACTTGATGTGAACCCATAAAAAAGTATTATGTTTTTGTATTTTACTTTTGAAGTATTGGTCTATTATCTTTTGATAACAATATTTTGTTGCTTAAAATTATTAAAAAATATTTATAATTTCTCCTGGGCGCTTAGGAGTTAGGACAGGGCTTCCTCACTTCTACAAGCATTCACTTCCCGCTCCTGCTTGTGCAACTATGCTTTTTAGTGCAGAAACGACATGATTATATCTTGCAGATAAAGATATCTATTTTTTTGAGAATCTCGTCATCTTGAGTATCACAGTCTTATAAAAAAATCTCGTCATAATTTTACTTGGGTTATGCACCTACCTTTGTATTTTTTCTATGGTAGTTTTCCAATGTTACGCAGAAGTGTTAGTATTGTAAAATACAACTGGGGAATCCAACACCATTTTCTCTACTTATCCAAAAAAGCAGTATTTAACGTCACTTTCCAAGTAGAGTGGGCAAATGTGAGTATTTTTCTCTCATAAGTTGTCGTCAGTATTTTCTTCCCTCGTTTTAGTGTAACTAGATTTTCCGAATGCAGTGCAATGAGCAATCTAACTTAATTGTATTCGCTTGATCTGTGTTGTCTCGTTGTCACTAAATTGGATTTTTTAAAGTCTATTATATATTTACACGTCTTTTTCTTGCATATAGGTCGCGAGGCACCTGATGAAGATTGTTAGGGAATTGGGAAATGGCAAAAAACCATTGGGAACAACAACTTACATGGGAAAAATAGAGCATCTGATGCAGTGCAGTAGCAATGTTCAAAATGGTATTATCTGCTCTTTAAGTTATGCGTCCTGTTTGCATACAGATGATTATCTAATGATTGTGTTTTTTCGATGGTGTGCAGCTGAGGACTGGTTAAAGCCCGGTGCAGTATTGGAGGCATTCGAGACAAGGGCTTCTAGAATGTCTGTGACATGTGCTAAAAACCTGAGCACCTATGAAAACCCAGAAGAAGGTGCTAATTCTGTTATGCACTGTGCTTTTCTGTATGTTTATGCTCTCTGTCTTTATATTTATAATTGCTAAACCGCTATGGCATTATTGCTAGCCACTTTTACTGTTATTGCCAGCCAATTTTGTTTTTGTTTTCTGGATGTAAGTTCTTGAAAAAGATGGGTGATTGATGATCTGCACTTTCTAGTAGCTATATTCTTCTAGTGGAATGTAATAGACAAAGATGAGGGAAAACAAAGAAAATAATTTCCAAAATATCATTAAAAGGAACAAAACTGATTTTACTGGACTTGTATCAGGGTGAGTGGGATAAGTGCAGAACAGTCACCAACCAATAAGGAAGGACATAGGAATGCTCATATTTAATAAACTAAAGCTTTGGTTGAAAATAGAAGGATCCTTCCTCTATGGATGAGGCTTTTGTTGCTATTCAGATACTCGGTTGTTAATATTGGAAGCTTAAATAGTGACTTAATTACAACTTAGCTACCTTCCTCACAGTCAATGATGGGTTGTTTTGTTTAATTGTATGCATTTTACATGTATTTTTTCCGATCATCTTTTGTTCAGGTTTTGCGGAACTTGCATCTGACTTATGTGATGCAGCAATTGCTCATTGTCAATTAATCGTGGTTTCCAAGTGAGCAGATTTTACGTTTTTACTCACTTAAAAGTTTAACCTAAGATTTTAGAACATTTTATCTCTAGCTGGTAATATACTTTTATTTGTTTCTTGACTTGGTACTGTAGTTAGATTGAGAATGACTTCCTTTTCTCTCAGGTTCATTGAGAAAATGCAGCAAGACATTCCTGGCAAAGGTGTGAAAGAACAGTTATCGGTACTATGCTATGTATATGCTTTACATCTGCTCCACAAATACCAAGGAGATTTCCTTTCCACTGGCTCCATCACCCCTAAGCAAGCTTCCCTTGCAAACGATCAGCTCAGATCTTTGTACTCCCAGGTTTCCTTCTCGAATCCCGATAATCACTTTTTAAGATATTGTACATAAAGACTAAATCTGTTACTTTAAAATAGACCAAATTCAAAAGAATAAGAAAACCTTAACTTGACCTCCCTGTCATATCATTAAAAGAAGGGAAAATTATTGTTTACTACACCAACCTATTGGTGGTTAAGAATTTGCATACTCAACTTATAAGATTAACAATTTACATACTCACCTATAAGAGATCTATCAATTAACACACTTTAGTTGATTTATGTTAACTTTTTAAGAGTAGTTTGGTCACGTGTGATCGCTTGACCACTTCCAGTTATGATTTAAGGGTAAAACAGACATCGCACATGACCAAAAATCGGTTAAAAAGTTGACATAAGTTAACTGGAGTGTGTTGATTGATGAATCTGTTATAGATGAGTATGTAAATTATTAAACTTGTAAGGTGAGTATGCATATTCTTAACCACCAATAGGTTGGTGCAGTAAACAATAATTATCCCTTAAAAGAAATAGTGGTTACCAGACTTTTGAGGGAGATGTATTCCGCTATTATTTCCTAAGGCATTGCTTGGTTGCAGCTTATAAGCTAACTTTTTCTAAAACTTTGGTCTGAAAGCTAGAGCTTTTAAGCTTAATGATTTTTTTTTCCTAGCAATAACACTGATGTACTGTAGGAAACATACCTGCTCGGTTGAATATAGAGTAAGCTTTACTTTTGGTCTTTAGTTCAATTCTAGGCTGTATCAGGTTGGGGCTTTAATCTTTGTTTTTTTCTAGGAAGCTAGTCTCTAGTTGTTTGGTTTGCTTAAAAAGCGGAGCTTTTCTGGTTTTCTGGCCCGAAAAGGCCAGTAAGCTGGATGAAGTATGAAGCAGCTTTTTTCTTCATCTCAATAAATTCAGCTTATTTTCTTCAAAGTTTCAACCAAACAAACCCTAATGGTTTCCTTTTTGTTATTTATAGGTTCGTCCAAATGCGGTTGCCCTTGTGGACTCGTTCAACTACACGGATCACTACCTTGGCTCAATTCTCGGTTGCTATGATGGAAATGTATATCCGAAGCTTTACGAAGAGGCTTGGAAAGATCCTCTTAATGATTCTGTGGTACCCGACGGTTATCATCAATATATCCGACCACTACTCAAGCAACAGCTCCATACAGCCAAACTCTAAACAAAAACGTCCCTTTTATTTGGGACTTTTTATAGTACTATTTTTATATTGATAAAGCTAAACATAGCTATCCTTCAGAGAATAAAAAATAGAAGTTGCGGTAAGGATATCAATTCATTTGCGTTGTTATGGGAAATAAATTGGGGTTGGCCTAAGTTATTTTCTTGATCCCTTGCATGAAGTCACAAAATGATTAATCAATAGTTTCTGTTATTGAAAGGAACAGTACATGATTGTAATATCATTAATTTTAAAGATGGGACGAACAATACATGATTGTTCTGTCATGTATTTAAAGATGGGATCGGAACAGTATATGATTGTAATGTTGTTAAATTTAATAAATGAGAAGGACGATTTTTATCTTCTTGTTGGTTTTGTCAAGTGTCGTAGGCGACTATATTTTTGAAACATCATCTTATTTGACTGTTTATCATACAGTTGTTTTAATCACCGTTAAATTAGAAAATAGATGGTTAGATGATGTTTTTTAATAACTAATTTATTTTTTCTATTTTCAACAAATTAGAATTTGATAAATTAAAAATAAATTGTACAACACACTAAAAACTCAAATAAAAATATAGAACCCTAAAGAGACCTACCATAAACTTAATTTTTTTTTTATCCATTTGACACTTTTTTTATTCAAACGGGTTGTGAACCAGTCATATAAGATGACTGTTTCCTAGTAATTTCCGACGTAGGCATGCATGAACTACCTTCGGTTTAAATAGAAGAGCTTATTTTACTACTTGTTATTTTTAAAAAAGGAATGATATTGATTTATAAACCGCTACTTATCGCTACTGACCACCGCTAGCAACCTCCCATAGAGCCCCTTCTCGAGGAACATTTCCATGCGATGTAATCTCCTCTCTCTTAGGTTAAGGTCACGACTCGGATTTGAGCTTCGGCAGATGTGGTGTTTGACCAGGTTCGGTGATGGAAATTGCAGGGTTTGGTGTTTTATGTTTCTTGAATGGTTTGACGCACTAACGGAACCAGAATTGCGAAATGGGGGTTGATTTTCCATATAAAATTGTTTATACATTATATGAAGTTATTTTACGGAATGAGAACTGAAACACTAAAATTTAAAGGTTTTGATCAAAATACATAGAAAAAATCTAATTTTTTCATAATTTTTTTTACTAAAATGAGGGTTGTGGTCTCTATTTAGTTTCTCTCTCGTTTGGGGCAAGTTTAAACATCACCTATTTTTTTTCTTAAAAATTAGGTTAAATGTCACTTTAGTTACTTAGTTGTACATTACTAAGTAAATGTTATTCTCTCCGTTCCCAATGAATTGTTCACTACGAAACTATATGCAATTTTGACCAGTCAATAACTTCTATTAAAAATTAATCATATATTTCAAACATTAAATTATATGATTTAGTTTTAAAAAATTTCATTTCGATAATTTTGATACATATTATAAACCGGTTAAAATTAGACGTAATTTTATAAAAGATACGAACGGAGGGAGTATCTGTGTTTCTATTCTCAACGGAGGGAGTCTCTCTTTCCATTCTCATTTAATGCCACTCCTAAAGAAACATCAAACGTCTCCCCCTGAACGAAATTTTATTTCCTGAGTGGTCCATGTCTTATATAAAACAAAGTAAAACCTCAAAAGTGTTAATCTTAATTTATTTCAAACGAGTAAAACGTATTTTTTAATTGAAATACCTGGACAACTAGATTAAGGTAATATCATTAATTGTATACATAAATATAACCGTTCAACAACACTATCATCCGCTAGAACGTATAAAAACCGCTGGTTTATTTGAGAATAAGTTTTTCTAATATGAGGCGATTCTCTAGCCCCCACAAATTAGTCTAAAATCAATTATATTGGACTAGATATATAACCGTTTAGTGTCACCTTTTAGGTATGAGATGATATTTTGATCACATTGTACTTGATACCACACTCATTGAATGTCATATTGACAATCACCTGTTAAATTTTGTGTTAAAGTTAACAAACACATTAATGGGTGAGGTGTTAATCACTTTATCATTTACTTATATTTTAAATTGTTTAATAATCATATATACCACTTATTCCATTAAGTAATACAAATATATTAATAAAATATAATCTTTCTAGCCAAAACTAGCTAGTGTAATGTATACAAAAAATTTAAGTTAAAATTAGTTTGTATAGATACAAGTCAGTATGTGTTTTTATTATTATTTAACAATTTTTATATCTTTCTAAGCCAAAATTAGCTAGGGTAACGTACACAAAAATTTTAAGTTAAAATTAGTTTGAATAGATGCAAGTCACTATGTGTTTTTATTATTATTTAACAATTTTTATCTAGCCAAATTTATTGTAAGGAGGATGAGGTTGTAAGTCAAACCGGACAAAAAATGTTCCAGAACTAGTACAGTAACTTTTTGGAATCAAGACGAATAATGTACTTAATAATTAGGGAGACAAGTCATAAAACACAATAAAAGCAAAAAAAGGGGACAATGTGTGAAATTTCTTTCTTTTTGGATTGATGTTTGCTTTTCGTGGTGGACATTCTGGAATAATAAATATGTGGACAAAATTCACTCGTACGGTTTGATTCCAAAATTATCAATCACCGACCCTACTACATACAAATTTATAAACGTGTGTTATGATTTAGTTTTGTGCTACTGTATTACATTATTTAATAATTTATTTTGTCATATAATGATCGTAAGTCGCTAAGGCCTTGTTCCATTGGGGTATATATCAGGTGAGATTGGATTTAAAATATTCTATACTCTATAAATAACGTGTTTGGTGACACATTTTGAGTTCGAATTATATGTCTGATTCGGACGACACCAAATTAAATGTAGTGTATTTGCAATGACATGGTGGGAGTGGATTTAGTAATTACTTAGTTATCCTAATAATAATAATAATAATGGAAAATTATTTCAACTCACAAAATAAACCATCTTACACTCATACTATGACACTATAAATCTCACAACCAAGGAAGCTAGCTCCAAGGAAGTTCACATTTTTTTTTTAAGAAACCGAATATGAGTCTAGAAGTATGCTTTTGATTGGAAGTCGATGCCTTCAGTTTAGCATTACATTTGATGTTAAATAAAAAGTAGGCTTATTAATTGAAAATCTCTAAGCTTTTTTGGTAATAAAATTGAAGAAAATGTAGAAATTCATGATATCGGTAGAAAATTTGACACATAGTTATACGAAAACTCATAGACATATGACAATTGTTGAAAATTATATATATCAAGATAGAGTCAAAAAAATTCTATCTACATCGCCACAAAATCACAATAAGTTAAAACAAATACTCCAATAACATCAATAAACAATCACAAACGTGCTTAAATCTCCCTTTCAGACAAAAATCACAGTAACTTCAAACAAGTACTCCAATAAACAATCACAAACGTGCATAAATTAGCCTCTTGAAAAAACAGGTCTTACCGTCCAACATTTTATTTTCTTAAATAATTCTTTACCAAGTACAATGTTTTCTAAAACAAATTAGTACATTTTGTTACAATATATTTTGGTCAGACATTAAATGATTTCGAGCAAATATAACATTAATTTCCCTGGAGACACGCATTAGACCTACTTGATGTGACTTGAGATTGGACCCACATACAGTTCATAACGATATAGCTACTTAAAACATGTAGAATATTGGTGGGTACATAATTCATAACAATTTTATATTTATTATATCACTCTCTTATATTGCAGGATACATTTATCTTAAATAATATAAAGTAAATTGTTTTAAAATTATATACGCATCAGTTTAATTATTCATTATTTTAAATTTACATAAACTCAAATATCACTGAAATATAAGAGATCAAGATGTTAGCTTATAATTAAAATAATAATTTATCTCTCTTAATTTTCTCTTATTATCTATCTTTTATTTATACTTTTCACATATAAATTAATAAAATAACAAAAATATAATTTGTATAGTTTTGATAGACAAATTGATAAAAAAAATGATAATTTGTATAAACCAAAACGTTTACTTATAAGTTGTAAAAGTGTACTTTTTATTTTAAATACAAAAAAACTTATAAGTTATTTAATGTGTTTGCTCTACTAAATTAATTTGGGTTAAAAAAATTTGATAGAAGTATATTAAAATATAGTAATATTTAGTTATGATAATAAATTTGATAGTGACGCTGAAAAATGTATAAATTTAAAACGTTATTCTAAAAGTATAAAAGTGATGTTAATTAACTTAAATATGAGAAAAAATGTAAGTAAACTGCTACGCAGCTTCTTAGATCAAATATTTGGACTGCTCCTTTTGGTCCGTCCAATTTGAGATGCTAAGCATACTTGTTTTTGTCACTTTAAATATGTCACACGCTAATCGGTAGCCCACAATTCAGATGCTCAAATAATTAGGAATTGTCATGCCATTAATACATGCATGTCTTCAATCATGGTGTGGTTTTTTATTCTAATTAATACAAATTGTTCCTGTATCAATGTGGAACATTATTATTTTTAATCAAAATTTTCATTTCTTTAATATTTGATTGTTTTTAGATCATAATTCGTGTAGTTTTACTAATTTTCACCCGCTGTTCTTTTAGCCGATTAATTTATACCATTCTTTTAGGGTAAAGATTTGTATCTTACTAATTTTAAAATTGTACCGGAATGGACCGAGGAAAACTAAGTGCAGCTCATGGGGGGCACCACACTCCATCAACCTTAAAATTGTTGCCTTTTTTTTTTACACATTTTTATTATCTTTTGTTGAAATTTACGACTTGATACCTCCATATATTTATCACAATGACACTTTTATATAGCGTCATGTGTGTTTTTGTAAGTTTGTAATTTAGTAAACAGTCTAAATAAGTTGGGTGAGGAATGAGTAGTTATGGAGATCTGTTTTGGATCTAAATGTATAAAAAAATGTTAATAAAATTTGTTGTTATATAGATATCATGTGGTGATTTTATTCATCTTCAACCATTTAAAAAAAAATAGTAATCACGTCATAATGCTGCATAATATTCTATTTTTTTTGTAAGCAAATTATGTATCATGTAAATAATCTTCATATTCATAAATAGATTGATTTTAGTTAATTTCTTTGATAATAGGTACAAGGTTATAAATTAATTTATGCTTAACTTATGAAGGTGAATGATTCAAAAAGAGATGGTGAATTTTTTTTATAATTTCACACTCTTTCACCACAATAAATAAATAAACGATATTTTATTTTCTAAAGCAAAGCATTTATATGCAATCTACTCCTTTGTTTCTAATGTCGCTAGGAAGCTTTTCAACAAAATCTTTAAATTTGGTCTTCCTATACACATATTTTATACACTTTTGGCATGTCATAAAATTGAGATGTACCATTTTGCATTGGTCGACCCGTGCATTGCACAGGCCTCCTCGCTAGTATTTAACAAAATGAGCCGGCTCACAATCTTTGGTACGGGATTATTACTTTGATACTTTGCCAAAACTAGTTACAATATATTACCATACATATTAATCACTTAATACATTTTTTTAATATCATTGGTTTCGAGGAATGTCTCTGCGAAGCTAAGTGGTGACCATAGGGTGTCACGGCACCCCTCACACGTAGTGTAATTTTTTTTAGTGTAAATATTTTAAAATTATACATTTGACACCCCCATAAAAATATATGGGCACCCCCCAAAAGTTATATGTAACTTTAATTTTTGGAGTCCAAATATCAATTTATTTATTAATATTTATATTCATGTGCACATTTAATTTTTTATAGTCTTTAAAGTGATCTATTAGTTTCTTCATTACTATTGGACTATTGGGAGTTAGTATAAATAAAAACGATCATTTTTATAGTCTTCAGCTATGAATCTTATCAAAACTAGTATTCGTAATAAAATGAAAGCCGGTTATCTTGAAGATTGTATGATGATGTACATAGAGAAAGATATTGCTTCAAAATTTAGTACGAAATCCATCCTTGATGTATTCGCGAATGCAATATGAGTCGTCGGGTTCATTTCTTTTAAACTTTTTAGGTATCGTGTTAATTATTTGTGATATTATGTTGGTTTTTAATATGTTTTTGAATTGACAAATATTAAATTTCATAACAATTAGATGATATATAACTTATGCTTAAGTGTAAAATTTTATTCTCTTTTAAGCTATTCTTTTGTTTATATTTTGGCACCCCATTTCCGGTTCCTGGTTTTACGTCTGAGGAATGTTATTAATTTACATTTTAGAAGTGTATCAATCCTTAACCAATCTTTAGACTCGCGCGGTTTATTTTGGGGCAAAACATGGAAACAGGTATTTTTATGGGTAAAAATCAAAATAAACATTCCCCATGACTGTTTAAATCCTATATTAAGCTTTGGTTGTTTTAATATTTTCTTGTGTGAAATAGGGTTTTATGGATAACGGTTGTTAGGAAAAAAATTCATATTTGTAACAGAATTAAGGGAAATTGATTCACGCAGTAAATGGACAGGAAATAATTTAACCTTGAGACTGAAAATATACCATTTTCACACATACATATATTTTATCATCTCTTTCTCTTATAATGTATAGTGCAACGTTTCCTTCATTTCTGTCCTTCAACCCTAATTTAAAAGTTATGTTTTTTTCTTATCTCGTTATCGCTCACTTCTAATACTACTATATATATTGTATATATATATATATGTGTGTGTGTGTGTAAATAAAAACTTATAACTTCTTTTCTACACCTTTTTCTTTTTATCTTTATTCAACTTCATAAATGTTAATAATAAACAACTATAAACATAAAAAAAATTAAAAAAAATTGAACAATAGTAACGGTGAATAGATGTTTTTATATGTTTATATTTATGTACTTTAACATAAAATAGTATTAGTCAAGAAATTTTTATGGAAAATATAAAAATTACCAAACACCAACGAAAGAAACAAAGGGGGGGAAATTCCAGACAAATAATGTAACGGTAATTAAGTGGAAATTGTAATTTACACTTTCATCAATGCGCTAATTACTTGGGTTCTGGTCTTCTAAAAAATCTGTCCACAATATATGTTTCATTTGAAAACGTAATGGCCTTGGTATTTACAAATTAAGAAAATATACAATATCTATACTGTTACTTTATGTGAAAAGACCTTATAAAGCCTTAAAACAATTATTTATAAAAAAATACTATTAATTTACAAAATTACAAAATAGTAACTGTCATCTAATTATTAACTTTCCTTTTAACTGCATCTTCTCACAAATTATATACCATAACGGGTTAAATATTTTTTCTTCGATTCACACCCGATGGGTGGGCATGTCCGCTACTACTTAAATATTTATTGATTCCAGATACTGTTGAAAAACAGAAAGGAAGGCTTCTATCATCAGTTTTGTACCAGATTGTGCCAAATAATATTGATTGATCATTTTCTTTCATAGATCACCTTCGAGGGTGGAGAACCAATCAAGTATGTCTATACATGCTACCAAACATATATCTTTGAAATTTAATGTAATTAAACTCTCACATGCTCGATCAACTTCACTAAATAATTTCCATTTTAAACGTTATAAATTGACTACACAATTAGGTCTGGGTCCGGTCCGGTTCGGTTCGCTTTTTTTTGTTTCGGTTTTTTTATTTTTTGGACCGAACCGGACCGGGTTTTTTCGGTGTTTTTCGGTATTTTTCGGTTTTGGTCTTTTTCAGTTCGGTTATCGGTCCGGTTCGGTTTTTCCGGTTTTTCGTCCGACCCTATACACAATAATTAAAAAGAATATTTACGCTTCCTACTCGTGATCAAATGAGATGTATGTTATATTTTTTAAATCAACGTTTTATATTATTTCTAAAGTGTTTGTTCAAAAAAATCTCTAAAATTTGACATTTTTAGATATTTTTTTATGTTTATAGTTGTTTGTTTGGGAAATTATAAGGTAGTAATATTAATTGATACAAATTGATACAATAAGGATCTAATATTGATATAATATTAATTTATAAGCTCTATAGTAAAAGTAAAGGACACTCACAAATTGATACAATATATAAGTCAGAGCGCTCTTTCGATCGTAGATCTAGTCCCAAACATTTGTACTCTTTTCGGTTCACATAATTCATTCATCTTAATTTTTAAATAACAAATAAAAAAAGCTACTTTCCCTAGTTTAGAGGTATTTAATTGGCAATCTTAAAGAGAAATCATCACAGGGATCATGCATTATATCCATTTTTGTTGCCCTAATATTTTTAGGATAGGTTGTTTTAAATTTTTGAGTATATTAGATCAAAATCAATCAAATCTAATCGTAAAAAAAAACTATGAAAAAATGTTTTGGTTTTAATTGGTTTAAATGTTTTGGAATGAACATCGAACGAGTAACAGTGTAACACTACGTGAACTCAGTCCACTATTATTTACGATACGTCACATGCTAAAAACATAACACCTATTAATGAACCCAAAAATATCTAGCCTAAAATTAATTCAAAATTAGAACTAAAAATATACTAAAAAGGTAACACATATTAATAAACCCAAAAAACCCAAAAAGATCTTGAAATTCCTATCCGCTGTTCTAGTTGCAGTTATGCAGTTAAGTTTCAAGTACAGTTGCAACTGAGGTTGAAACATAAGTATAATGATAGATAGAACTGGAATTATTAAATGTATTTGAATTAAATCACACGCACATTTAACGGAGTTCACCCAACTATGCTACGTTTTCGGAGCACTTACCCAGATTAATGATATTATAATGACTTACAATATATGATTCAAGTATTAATGAAAAACTCTCAGACTCTCTATATGTTTTTCTACCTATCTCTATATTCTCCATACCTTATAACTATCACTCAAAAATTCAATGACATCCCACCATTGTTTTCGTTTTTAAAGCTTATTGTGTATTCTCTCAAAGTTGAGTTTTTTATAATTTAGAACACACATTTTACAAGCAGGGCTATTAACTATTTAAAGATTAAAAACAATTTTCTTTTTTCAAGAACTTGTTGATTGATTTGGACTCTTCTAATTGATCTCAGTCTTCCCATATTTACACGAGATAATCCATAACTCCATATATTCAATCTAATTGATCATCTGATTTGGAAACACATAGATTGAATGAACAGATAAATATATTTTATAATAAAAGAGATCTAGTTTCCACAATTAAAGGAATAATATTTTCTTAAACTAATCTCCATATATATCTTTTAAACAATTTCCATTCTATATCACTTTAATATTTTCAAATAAATATATATAGAATTTTTTTAAACATATGAGAATACATCCTGCATAATTTCATTCACATAAAACACTTTAAAGAATAAGTAATGCAATTAGACAGAATTAAGCAGAATTCTGCGTATTGGCAGGTTAGAACTATAGTTGCAACTGAGGTTTCAACCTCAGTTGTAAACATTATGCTGTCTTAATTCTTAACCATCAACTTAAATTATTTTGTTCAAACCAATTGACAACAAAGAGTTAATATGCCAGAAATATGGTCCTAACAGATCTAAACTAAAATTAATTCAAAATTAAAAGTAAAAAATACTATTGGTTTACACATCCTAAATAATAGTGCACCGGGTTCATGTAATTGTTTTTCCGTATGTTGAGACAATATAAAAAAAATCAAACTTTTTGTTTATCCTTAAATGAAATTGTATTTTATCTAATGGTTTTAAAAAAAAACATGACATTATGTCTAATAAAAATAAGGCAGTCAAAACCAATCATGATGCATTTGCAGGTGTAAAATTTAAACCTAGAAGATAATATACATACGTACATATGCCTTTTCAATTTTTATGATCTTAACTAACTGAAATATATCGCTAGGCTTGTGAATATGGGACCACCATATATGCATGGAACTGGTAATTAAAACGAGACCAAAGAATCCTACTAATGCCAGAACCTTAATTTGCAGGTGTTACTAATTTCACGTTTATGTTGTAGTTCTACTAATGCCAGAGAGACTTAATTGTAATACCAATGTTTTGGTTATAGTCTTAGCTAGTGACCATGTCGACTAAGAGCAAAATAATCTTCATTTCTGTATCTCAGTAAAAAAAAAAAAAAACCTTTTTGGAGCTTTTGAATCTTTTAGGATGTAATATTTGGTGTTAAAAAATAACTTGTATACCTTTTGTTATAAAAAAAAAAAAAAACCGAGACCAAAGACATGTTATCAAGCTCCCTATTATTTATTTTTCAAAGTTATTAATGCATGCAGCTTTATGCAAATGAGTTGATTTTTTTGTTGCTGTGAAAATATAAAGCCATCCAGCTTTAATCATCCATTAATTCATGTTTTTTTCTATAATAATTACTGAAATAACGTTTAATCCGTAGTTCCGAGTCCTGTTACGCAGTTTCAATTATAACTAAACTTTAGTTGTAACTGAAAGTATATGACGGACTTGATAAATATAACGTAAAGATGATCAAACGTACTGGATAAGAGATTGAACACAACACGTTTGATAACGGAGTTCGACCGAGTCAACTTTCCGGAACTCTTGCTCAAATTAATAATACTGAGAAGACTTACAATGTTTGACTCAAGACTTATAATACTCAATCGTATATGTCTATCTCTCACTGCTCGTGTCTCTCAACTAACAATGATAAATCTAATAGCATCGCACCATTGATATTCTCTCACAAAGTATATTATTTTTCAGAACACGTGTATCTCTCTATATATTCTATTAAGTATATTTCACACATTCATTACAATGAACATGTAACAGCATATATAAGCGTCCATAATATATGTATTCTCATAATAGATTTTCTCTAACCATATAATAAATATATAACTAAATAATATCTTATTTTTAGTTTTCAAATTCGTTTATTGTCAATCAAGTAATATCTTCCAATATCTTTCCAAAATCAGCATTATCTTTTTTTCTTTTTTCTTCTTTAACTTGATTGCTTTTATTTTCTTATTCTTCTTTGTCTTGCTTTGACCTTTGTGCAATATATTTTTCATTATATTTCTCCTTATAGAATGTCCTTATTTCATGCTCATCAAATATGAACAAATAAGATCTAAATATACGAAATATATATTAGCAAAATCAGCTCCAACAAAATCTGATTCGTTTCAGTCGCACTTCTCAGTTGTAACTGAAACTCTCAGCAACCTGCATTATCCAACAACTCAATAAGAAACTCTCAATAGTTATATACTGGTAAATACAGGCACACGTTGTGTGCCTTTACCAACGATGAAGTGATTTTTTTTTAAATTGAATAATTATTTATTGGCAGTTTTTTTTTTCAAATTTTAAAAGTATTTTTGAAATTGGCTAATTATTAAAAGTTTTGTGATTTTTTTCTAAAAAAAATTGAGAGCACTTTGACAGCCTCAACTGTCTTTTTTTCCCCTTCAGTTCTTATAATAGATAGATATACAATATATGCATTACAATAAAATGTATGATATCAACAATTTTTTTTTTTAAAATGTTGCTAAAATAAGTGTTGCTAGTCAATTAATTAAGCTGATAATTTGTTGCTAATTTGGATTGTCGAGCCATCTCCTGATATATTATTAGATTACATAGGTTCATATACTTTGTAAAGCTTAATTTTCTCAGATACAAACATGATTTACATTCATATCATCTGGATGAATGGAAATCTCTTTCACGCCGTATGGGTAGGTGACGGTATCACGTACCGCATACCATAAACAAATAGGAAAACGATTTTTTTTTTGCATTTCGTTTGTGTGTATATATATCATTCGTATATATATTTATGCAAGTATGAATTGTTCAATTAATAAAACTTGTGTTTATATATTTATTAAGAATTTTTAAAAATAAAATAACTAAAATACATTTATTAAAGTGGACACCAAACATTTAAAATGAAATATTAAAAAAAAATGTAAATTTACTTTTTATTTAGTTTCACCTCACAATTTGAATAACATAACTGGCTTAAACATATAAAAATATTCAAGTCAAATTCTTAAATAAAAACATAACGTTGTTAACCATAGTATATATGGTGACACGCAAGTTATCAGCTGTATGAAAGTGATGGAATAACATTCTTCCACTTATTTATAGAGCCTAGAGGAAAATGGTCCACTCACCCAGAACTACTCCCTATTAATCTATTATGGTGCTGTTACACGTTTACCAATAACTAGCTGCTACAATTTTTCATTTTCATGTTCCTAAAACAGTGAATCAAATTTAGAAATCCTTTCGACTTCTGCTTTCTCTCTATTCAAATACTCCCATCAAACTTTAACATGTCGTCCAAAATAAAATCTATAATAAGTTTTGGATAAAAGTTGTCAAAATTATTTCTGATTCTAACAACTTTTTTTTATTTGAGACCAAATTAAGTTGAAATCCACCGACTAAGAACTACAATTTGTTAAACCATTTAATTTTTTTTTTTCTAAAATAACTTATATATACTCATACGTGCATGTGTTTAAGATAATGAATTGAGTCTCAAATATTTGGTAATAGTATATGCCGATGCACCATTTCGCTACACAATAAATTTATTTTTTTTAATCAATTTTAATTAGATAATCCAACCAGATCTCAATTAATCAAAGAATTCAAGAATGATAGTATAATTTAGTTAAAATTTTATCAAAGATATAAAAGGGAATAAATAAGTTAATAAAATCAAGTTATCGTACTATTAATACAAGACAATCCAAGCTATGTTGAAACTGTCAAATTTTATCACTTTTTTTCATAAATACCATTTTATTTTTTTATTAATTACAATAATATCATACTTTCATAAAAAAAATACGTAAAAACTAATAACATTATTTATCACTTTTTATCAATTAAACATTTTTTTAAGTCTTATCATTATATTTTTTTTATTTTTCACATATTTATATCATAATTATATTAATTTTTTATATTTTTATCTAGTACACGTGTAATGGGGCAACATCGGTACGGGTGGCTATTTTGAGTTAATAAATTCAGTATAATAGGAATAGTAAATGTATGACAGATGTCAACCGTTAATCATGCCATGTGTAACAGTACCAAAATATGTATGTGTGGCATTTATAAAAACCTCTCTAACTTCTATCCATGACCCTCAAAACTCGTCCAAACTCTCAAATATGGAACAAGCTATTCAAGAACATGAATACCCCACCGAAAACTTTGTCAAAAAAACTGACAGTAAAGGAAAACACCCGGTCTATCACGGTGTGAGGCGGCGCAGCGGGGGCAAATGGGTCTCAGAAATCCGTGAGCCTAAAAAGAAATCTAGAATATGGCTAGGGACTTTTGAAACACCCGAGATGGCTGCTCGAGCCCATGATGTGGCAGCCCTAGCCATCAAGGGCAAGTCGGCTCACCTCAATTTCCCTGGCTCGACACACAAACTACCAATCCCGGCTTCAAAATCTCCTAAAGATATCCAAGAAGCAGCTGCTAAGGCTGCGGCTCTGGCTAGAGCCGTGACTGAAGTTGATCAGACGAGTCTGAAGTTTTCTTCAGATTCATCTGATGACCCGTTTTTTGATCTTCCGGATTTATTTGTGCTCCCGACGGGCAGCATTGAGACAAACTTCGGAGAATGTAATTGGTCAGATGATTTTTTCTCGTGGAGTTATACCTGAGTGTGTCATTGCTCTTTTTATTTGAACTTAAATTAAGTGTTCATGGTAGTATATAAAATAATGATCTCTATCTCTGCCGTATCATAATAGTGTTTCATTGGCATCGGAGCTGAACAAGTGCATGTTTTTGTTTGCATGAATAAATAATCATGTTATAAACGTCAAATTAGTATATTAATATAAGAAAGCACATTTTTCTTGTGATATTCTTTTGATTTTTTTTTTACATTTCTATACAATTTCTTTGACATTCTATATGTTGTAGATGGACCATGTCTTTAATTTCTGCACAAGGCAGTGATTCATTTCATCAACTCTGCTAAATGAACAATAGATGTTAATCATAATAATTTGTACAATATTAGCATCTTGTTTATGAAAAGAAAAGTTACATATATACATTCTTATTGGAGAATTCTCAAAGCTATATATCTAGCACACCTTGAGTCGGTGAATCTCAGTGACACATCACATATATATAAATTTCAGTAACAAGTTATAAAATATGAAAGACTTGTTTTAATTGGTTCACGTATATATTATAATATCTCGGTTAAGTGTATGTGACCATATTTGGAAGGGGATCATATTAGTAGAATCACATTTTGATCATGTGAGGTCTAGCTACTTCTGAGTTTGGAAATATGTTTCTTTTTTTTAATAATACACCATCACTTTAGCACGACTGGAAATACGTTATAACATAAAATTTAAATTTGAACTTGTTCATGTAATTAACTGGAAGGGATTGTTGAATATTATTATCCCACATCACTTGTGGATAGATCGTGGCATTTGTTTAAAATATGTTGCTCACCTTACTTGCTACGAGGCCTTTTAGTGAGTAAGGGTATGGGCTTCAATATGGTATCAGAGCCCGGTTAGTCCCAAGTGATGTTGGGTCACCTCCCCCGTCCCAGAATGGACGGTATATTACACTTGTTGGGCCCGTTCGGATTTAGTCCAGCCCACAAGTGAGGGGGAGTGTTGAATATTATTATCTCACATCACTTGTGGATAGATCGTGGCATTTGTTTAAAATATGTTGCTCACCTTACTTGCTACGAGGCCTTTTAGTGAGTAAGGGTATGGGCTTCAATAGGGATATTCTGCCCTGTCGTCACCCGTTTCATCCTTGCTTATGAATTAGTCCTTACCAATCAATTTTTATATAAAATTTTCTTTTTGACTTTATCTATATATATATATATATATATATGGGGAGGATATCTTTAACCTTATTCCCTATTAATTAATTATTAGCTTGAACTACGACCTTAAAAAGGTAAATGTACCATTTTTTTCTTTATCTATGCAACTCTATTTCTCATTTCTCTTAGCACACAAAAACTCTGATTGCAAATATAATTAGATTTTCGCCATCTGATGGTTGCAACAATATATTCACACACACAAAAAAAATCCTTTTACATAATATTCTTTTTTCCTTTCCTCCCCAAAAAATACAAGAGCTGTACATAACAATTAACAACATAAGGGAAAGATAAACAAAACACAAACAAAATTTTGCATGGTACAAAGAAACTCACATCACATACATATATATAAATCTTTTCCTCTTAAGAGACTACGCTCTACCAAATGCATGTATTGCAAATATAATTAGATTTTCGCCATCTGATGGTTGCAACAATATATTCAAACTCTGGTTCACGATCAATACCAACAATTATCGGCCTCCAAATCATCCATAATAGGTTAGTTACCAAAATGCCTTCCTTGAAACACCGCACACACAGGAGGAACCGCAAACATCCCGACCTGCATAAAACAATGTGCCACACACACAAACAGGGACTAGGGCTGCAAATGAGGCAAGTTGGGTATTTCCAATTCAAGCTCGACCTGTTTACTAAACGAGCCCTGAAATATACATTTACAAGTAAAAAAAAGAAGGGATGCAGTAATTAAACTCTCTCGGTTGAAATCAGGGGAGCAGCCAGGTGGGGGCTGGCAGCGACTATATCTAGCTTCTCTCCTCCCCTCACCACCCACCCACCCGCCCACCCACATACACACACATACATATTTTGAAGAAAAAAAAATTATAGTGCAAAAATAAAAATACCATGAAAACAACGATTTAGCCTCCCACCAATTTTTTTAAAAAATTCAAAACCACCCCTCCCCCTCCCCCTTATTTACTGATCATGGCTCCGCCACTTGCTGAGATACCCATGGTTGATGAGAGAAAGTATGGCGGGGAGTAATGCAAACTCGAAAACTCCGATCAGAGATGTGATGACATGCAATTTACATAAGGGCGTCCCTCAGTCCCATACGGAGATGAATTTTATCATATTAAATATGAATCAATAGCTATGCAAGGATTATCAGCAGAAAAATTAAGATGGTGGAACAGTCTAGGGATGGGCACGGGACAGATTGGTGTTGATTGACTTCAATCCTAATTCAATCCGTAAAATAAATTACGGGGCAGATTGGGGTGGGTTGAGAAAATTTAAATGCCAACCCTTTATAATTAAAACTCCAAACCCAGTCCAACACAACCCGTAAAAAAATACGGATTGGAGAGGATTGGGTTCGGATTGATTCTTGAATTTATTTTTTGGTTCTTTATTTTTAATAGTTTGCATAAATAGTCTAAATTTTAAATAAATTATTACTTTCAAATAGAAATATAAATTAAAACCAAATAAAATACGTTTAGAACATTTGCGAAAAAATAAGAAAACTAAAGTATAACGAGAATGGGATACGTATATCTTAAAATTAAAACAATGTATATATAATCATATATATTTATATAAATATATTGTGGATTGAAATGGGTTGCGGCGGATTAACTCGCGGTTTGAAAAGCTCAATCCTAAATCAACCCACAAAATATAAAACGGATCGGGACGGGACGGATTGAATTTTCTGAACACTCAATCCATTTCAATTCGTACTAATTGAGTTACGGGGTGGAGTTGTGTGTTTTTTACCCACCACCAAAATAGTCCATGAATTTTTTTAATGGAACTCACATTGTTTTGTCTTGATTTTTTTTAAAAAAAATTTAAAGGTACGTAAGACAGGACGTGGTCGTTTCATTACTTCATAGTTCATACACACGTAAGATATGTTCCCCCATTTGCAGTACTAGAGGATTTGTGCGTTTAATATTGAGAATTGGTCAATTGGTTCTCCCATTACTGTGGAATAAATTCGTGACATATAATTAATACGAATGACTTGCCCTGTCAACTTCTCAATCAATTGGCGGCAAGCAAAATTGGGAGAATCGTTCCTTAATACTATTAAAAACATACTTAATTTTTAAAATTTCAAATTTTCTTTAGTATTTGATATATATCATATTACATAAAAGTTAAAAATAAAAAGTAAAAATAAGCAAATATCATGTAATATATGTACTAATTTTTAAAACTGTTTTACGATATGAGTTTTTTATAAATAAGTACCACCACTATGGTTCTCAACAAAAATACTACTTCAAACTAAACTAGCTATGGTCCCAACAAAATTCATGCATATTACAAAAATTTATTTGCGGCACATGTGTTGTTAGTCCCTACGGATAGAGGTAAGTGAATGACATGCAATAGATGTAAGTGAATGACAAAAGTTAATACTTTTAAATGGGTCTATGTCAACTTGCCTAGGGACAAAATAATGGGGTCGATGCAATAAACATTAATAGGACAGACTATTTGAAGAGAAACTATCGTGTGGTCAGATGATGTGACGAAAATTACAAGCAAACAAACGAGTACAATAATAAACTAAAAGAATAATAATTTATGCCCAGTTGGCGTAATTAATTTGATCGAATCGGGTTTGGGCCATTGGTCTGGCTCTACTCAGTCATTTGGTTAAGATCATGGGCATGTGAGATTGGACGTACATGGGCTGTACTTGTGGTATGAAGTGATATGTTTATGTTTGAGTTGGCGGTTTTTCGGCTAGAGGGTTCCGACTCTTTATGATCCTTCGGGTTCATAGTATTCGGTTAGAGGGTTTACCGTGATTTACTTTTAATTTTTAGAAAGTATTGAAACTCATACTTTATTCACTAAAATGTTTTTTTTAGTAAGTAAGAAAAACAACACACTTACATACATGTCACGATCTATCCACACGTGATGTGTTATAATAACAAACTCAACACTTTCACTCAGTTGTGTACTGTATTAAATCCGAACGGGCCCAACAAGTGTAATATAACGTTCTTTCTGGGACGGGGATGTGGCACAACATCACTTTAGACTCTTATAACATATTGAACTTTATACCCTTACCCATTAAAATTTATTATAGCATGTGCATCAATTTTCTCACACTTTTTCTCATATTTAAGTTAATTAGCATCACTTTTATATTTTTAAGATAACAGTTTAATTTTATACATTTTTCAGCTTTTCTATCAAATTTACTATCATAACTAAATATTATTATATTTTAATATACTTCTATCAATTTTTTTCAACCCAAATTAATTTACTATAACAGACACATTAAATAACTTACAAGTTTTTCCTTATTTAAAGTAAAAAGTACATTTTTACAACTTATAAGTAAACGTTTTGCTTTATACAAATTATCATATTTTTTTTATCAATTTCTCTATCAAAACTATACAACTCATTTTTTTGTTATTTTATTAATTTGTATGTGAAAAGTACAAATAAATGAGAGAGAATAATAGAAAAGTAATAGAGATAAATTGTTATCATTCTATTATAATAAGTCAAATCAAGTCAAATAAGATAGCCCAATTTAGCAAAAAAAAATTCCAAAAATACTCTTATATTTTTTTATTAATTACAATAATACCATACTCACATTTTGCTTTATACAAATTATCATATTTTTTTATCAATTTCTCTATCAAAACTATACAACTCATCTTTTTGTTATTTTATTAATTTGTATGTGAAAAGTACAAATAACTGAGAGAGAATAATAGAAAAGTAATAGAGATAAATTGTTATCATTCTATTATAATAAGTCAAATCAAGTCAAATGAGATAGCCCAATTTAGCAAAAAAAAATTCCAAAAATACTCTTATATTTTTTTATTAATTACAATAATATCATACTCACATAAAAAAATATAAAAATTAATAACTAATAAAACTATCTATCACTCTTTAACAACAAAACATTTTTTTTTTGTATTATCCACATATTTGTATCATAACTATACTTATTTTCTATATTTTAATTGCATTGCGTGTTACACACGCAACGGCACGATTACTAGTTTTAATTATAAGAGAACATCTCGATCACTTGTATTTGAGCTATATTTGAGTTCGTGTAAATTTAATCTAATGCATAAAAAAACTTATGCGTGTATAATTTTATAACAATCTCCTCATATTTAAGATAAATGAGTAATATAAGGAACTGATTCAAGTGCTCTTAAGTAACTAAAATTTATTATAGTAAGTAAGGATAACAACACATTTATACACATGTCACGATCTATCCACAAGTGATGTGCGATAATAACAAACTCAACCTAAAGTTTAAAATTATGTTTGATTTTTAGTGCAAAATAAGTCATTTTTATTATTGTAAATATGTGTATTAATTTGAGTTGATTAGATAATGTTTGATTACAAATGATGAAATCTGGTCGATTTGGTTGTACATATTTAATTTGACGAGTCTTGCAACAAAACTCTATGTAAAGGAAATCGATCTTCATTTCAATATTACATTTTTAAACATTTCATTTTCAGTCACCACCTCTCTAAATACTTGTGACACATGACAAACAAAAATAAGTTATCATACATGATATATGAAAAGTTTGTACTAACTCGATTTTGTGGTGCAATATTGCATGTGGTGCAAATCCTATAATTAAAGTCCATGTTTTGGATTTAACTGGCTAGCTAAGTAATATTTCAGTTTGTTTCAAAATACTAGCAGAATGCATTTATACTTTTTTCCTGAATATCGAAATTAATAAACTCATTAAGTTTATCTCAACACTCATATACAATTAAGTGATTTGTCAAATTTCGCGATTGCCTTGGTTATTAAAGTAGTAGTAATTTCTGAATTCAAATTCTCAAAAGTTTTATTTAACAGATAAAATTAAAATAATTCAGTGGTCTATATTAATGCCTGAGTTTTGTAATTTTATTTTTATGTAATTTTAATATATAAAATACAAATAATAATTTTGTAAATTAAAAACTAAATTTACACCACAATAAAAATTCAAACAAAATTATATAAGTCTAGTTGAGACCAACCTAAATTTAAGTATTATTTAAAAATAGTAAAAAAGATCAATAATTTTAATATATCTTATTTTATATATTAAAATTATACGGAGTATACAAATAAAATTACAAAACTCACATATAAATCTAGACCATTAGACTGTTTTAATTTATTCGTTAGATAAAACTTTAGAGTACGTGAGTGTATTATGAATTATAAATAATTTAAATCCGTAATTTATACCTATAAAATTGACTTGAGCGAAATAAGAGGAAGTTCCACAACATTCATTTTTAGACGATCATACTATACAGTACTCGATTGATGGAGCGAAATTTCGTTGATTGAGAAACCTGCCTTTGAATGCAAGAGTCAACAGTCTTCCAAAATCTCTATAATAAAATTATCGAGGACTGAATTGATAAGTACCGATAGAATGAATTTATACATAAGAATCTCAACTAAGGCCTTAGACCAATAAATAGAGCTGATATAATAGTTAAAAGACTACTGACTGAAAGAACTAGTTTGTCATAGGTTACATTCTTATTCGAAACTTCTCCATAAAAAAACGATGCTTACATATGAAACCAAATTAAAAGTAAGTTATAAGCCGCGAAGAAGAGACAGTTACCTATATGTTCTTGTTAACTACTTCAGATTTGCACTTATACAATGTCCTATGCAACAAAACTGCAATAAAAATTTACATTCCGAAATGAATGTCTCTTGCCTTTACATACGTCCCGTCGAATTAGAAAAGATCAAAGAAAGTGAGTTGTATGCAAGGCGATTAAGATCTTAGTATAACCCAATCTCCACTGAAATCCGAATTCTAACACTTGGAAAGTGACTATATTGAAAGCATTATTAAAAATTAACTTAAAAAAGATTTATCCGCAAAGACAAACAACCCATCTAAAATATTTAATGCCTAAAATTATAACATCACGAGCAAATACAGCAATACAACTACAAGTCTACAAGTACCCAAATCAGCGATCATTATTGATTATAGTAAAAGACTGTTTGAGACAGTTCTGAAACTCTTAGGACTAAATTGAAGTTACTGTAAAGATGTATACTTGTTTGTAAAAGACTGTTTGAGACAGTTCTGAAACTCTTAGGACTAAATTGAAATTTGTCAATATGTATATATATTTTCAGCTGTAAACAATAGCTTTTAAGTTGTTTTAATAAAAGCTTATTTTTCCCCTCTCTCTCTCTCTAAACCTTCGTTCTATATATATATATATACATACATATGTATACACAGAAAGGTTGATCGCAAATACGATCAACTAAACAAAATCCACCAGTACGTGGATTTTGCTTTTCTACATGGTATCAGAGCAATAGCTCTTCTTCTCCGCTGCGATTTACACAGTTTATTGAGTTTTCTTTATTGGGTTAATTGAAGAGTTTGGAAAAATTGGGGGTTCTTGATAGAGTTTGTCTCTGCAACTGGTAATATCTGTATTACTCTTTATTCTCTCTGTTTGGTTACTAATTGAAGAAATTAGGGTTTGATACTCTCTCTTCTGATTATCAATTCTTGGTTTAATTGGGTTTTAATTCAATTAGGGTTTATTCAATTAGGGTTTATTTCTCTTCTTGGTTTAATTGGGGTATTAAATGTCAGAATTTGGTAATAGTAATGATGCTCAACCTACGGTTATTTCCTCTATAACTACCATGAGTCCATATTACATAGGTTCCAATGAGAATACTAGCACTAGCCTAGTTACCCTTGTGTTAACTGGGGCTAATTTCCATTCTTGGAGGAGGGCCATGGAGATTTCAATAGGGGCTAAATCCAAATTAGGGTTTGTGACAGGTACCCTACCTTGTCCACTAGACACTGATCCAATGAATGGAGCTTGGTTGCAGTGCAACCTGATAGTTATGTCTTGGATCATTAATTCTGTTAATAATGATATAGCACAGTCTATTTTATATGTTGATTCTGCTTCTAAGATGTGGAGGGAGTTAACAGAAAGATTTGCTCAAGGAAATGAGGCTAGGATTTATGAGTTACATCAAGATTTGCATAATACTGTTCAAGATTCACTTAGTGTGTCTGGTTATTTTACTAAGATTGAGACTTTATGGAATCATCTGAGTGTTTTAAGTCCTATCCCTAGGTGTTCTTGTGGGGTTATAGGGGGATGTTCTTGCAATTTCATGAATGCTATTGTGGCTAGGGAACAGAGGATTTTTAAGATGATCTTCTTGATGGGTTTAAATGAAAGATTTGCTCATGTTAGGAGTCAGATTCTTTTAACTAGGCCTCTTCCTCTTTTAAATGATATGTATCAAATGGTTATTCAAGAAGAGAAACAACAGAATGTAGGAGTTCATGGTGGGATTTCTGAAAATAATATGGCACTTGTTACCCAGTTTAATAAGTCTCAGAATAGTCAAGGGGCTAATCAGGGGTTTAGACCTCAATCTAATCAGTTTTTTAGGTCTACTGGTCCTAACAGTAGTTTTAGGCCTTTTAGACCTTTATATAACATGGGAAGGGGTATGGCTATGAAGTGTTCTTATTGTGGGTCAAATAGACACACAAAAGATAAGTGCTATAAATTACATGGGTATCCACCTGGGTGGACTCCAAGACCAAGAGGTTTTAGTACTTCTTTTCCTGGAAATAATATGGCACATTTAGTCACTTATCAAGATGGATATGTATTTGGTAGTGATACAGGTCAGCAATATACAAAGGAAGATTCAAGAGAGGGTGATTTGCAGCAGCAGCCTGATAAAGCTGGAGCCACACCTCTCTCCAACATGGTTTTTACTGGCATGTCAGGTAAACAAAATTCTTCTTCTTCTTTTTATTCTAATGTATGCCATAATAAAAACATGCTAGATACTGATTTATGGATAATTGATAGTGGTGCTAATGAACATATGGTCAATTCTTTACACCATTTTAGTAGTTTTGAAAAGGTTGATTCACATGTTAATTTGCCTAATGGTCAAAAAGTTGTAGTTACTCATATATGGACTATCATTTTTAAAAATAATATAAGATTGTACAATGTCTTATGTGTACCTTCTTTTGGGTTTAATTTAATTGCTGTTAGTAAATTGGCTAATGACTCTGGGTTATTAGTAGTTTTTGATTCAAAAGGTTGTTATATTCAGGACCAGGTCTCTTTGAGGATGATTGGTAGTGCACAGGCAAAGAATGGTTTATATGTTTTCCAGAGAAATGATTTTCTTCAAAAATCATCTATTTGTAATAGTTCTATTTCAGATAATAAAACACATATCTGGCACTCTAGGTTATCCATCTATTGCTATTTTAAATATCCTTTCAAATGATGTAAATGTCAAATTCAGTAATTTGAAATCAGTTCCTTGTGATGTTTGTCATTTAGCTAAGCACCATAGGCTTAGTTTCCCTGTAAAAACTTCTTATACTAATAAAGCTTTTGATCTTGTTCATTGTGATCTTTGGGGTCCTTATTCTGTTTCTACTTATAATGATTATAGTTATTTCTTGACCATAGTTGATGATTTTACAAGGTGCACTTGGATTTTCTTACTCAAAAATAAATCTGATACAGCTATTGTTTTTCCTCAGTTTCATAAAATGGTACCAACATAGTTTAATTCCAAAATTAAAATTATGAGAAGTGACAATGGAAGTGAGTTTAATTTGTTAGATTTCTATTCTAAAACTGGCATTTTACATCAAACCAGTTGTGTTGAGACTCCACAACAAAATGGTATTGCAGAATGAAAACATCAACACTTATTGAATGTGGCTAGGGCTATAAGATTCCAGTCTAATTTGCCTTTGAAATATTGGGGGGAATGTATTTTAACTGCTGCATATTTAATCAATAGAACACCTACACCTCTTCTGTCTAATAAAAGTCCTTATCAAATGTTGTATGGTTCTAAGCCTAATTATCATCATTTAAGAGTTATTGGTTGTTTGTGTTATTCTAGTACTTTAAGTAGAAATAGAACTAAGTTTGATGCAAGAGGTAGAAAGTGTATTTTACTTGGCTATGGTGCTAGTACTAAGGGGTACAAATTATTAGATTTCATTACAAATGAGGTTTTTCTTACAAGAGATGTTGTTTTTTATGAAAATTATTTTCCTTTTCACCAGCAACCTCATTTAGTTATTTCCACAGAACCTTTGGTTTCTAATGATCCCATAATTCCAAATGAAACTTTAGTTTGTATTCATAATAATAATAAAAGTGTATCTATACCTGTTAAATCTCTGCCTAATAGGCAATCTATAAGAGTTTCTAAAGCTCCTAAATATTTACATGATTTTCATTGTTCTGCTACTAATAATAATGTTTTGTCTGAAATTCATAGTAAACCTGTACATGATTTGTCTTCCTATCTTACTTATGAGAATGTTTCTTCTTCATATAAGTCTTTTTGTATGTTAGTATCCTCTGTTTCTGAACCTAAGACTTATAAGCAAGCTAGTAGTGATCCACTTTGGATAAAAGCTATGGAAACAGAAATTCAGGCTTTAGAAGTTAATAGTACTTGGTTATTAACTAAATTACCACCTGGTAAACAACCTATAGGATGTAAATGGGTGTATAAGATTAAGCATAAGGCTGATGGATCTATAGAAAGGTATAAGGCTAGGCTAGTTGCAAAAGGTTATACTCAATTAGAAGGTATAGATTATGAAGCTACTTTTTCACCTGTAGCAAAGATGACAACAGTAAGATGTTTTTTAGCTCTTGCAGCTTCACAAAATTGGTCTCTAGCTCAAATAGATGTTAATAATGCTTTTTTACATGGTGACTTAGATGAGGAGGTTTACATGACATTACCACCAGGTTTTCTACAAAAAGATACTACTTTGGTTTGTAAGTTACAAAAATCCTTGTATGGTTTGAAACAGGCTTCAAGGCAATGGTTTTCAAAATTAAGTAGTGCTTTAATACTGTTTGGTTTTAAACAATCTGTTGCTGACTATTCTTTGTTTACAGTCATTAAGAATGGTTTTTTTTTAGCTCTTTTGGTTTATGTAGATGACATTATATTAGGTAGTACATGTCCAGATTTGATTGATGAAGTTAAAACTTTTCTTAATAAACAGTTTCAACTAAAGGATTTAGGACCTTTGAAGTTTTTTTTAGGTCTTGAGGTTGCTAGAAATAAGACAGGGATTCATATATGTCAAAGAAAATATGCATTAGAAGTTTTAGCTGATACTGGTCTTTTAGCATCAAAACCTTCTTGTTTTCCAATGGATACAAAACAGAAATTTACTAGTTTTGATGATGATTGTTTTGAAGATATTTCTTTGTATAGAAGGATAATTGGTAAACTTTTGTATCTAACCATTACAAGACCAGATATTGCCTATTCTATTCATGTTTTGAGTCAGTTTTTAGCAAAACCCAGCAAAAAGCATTATGCAGCAGCTTTGAAGGTATTAAGGTACATTAAGAAATCACCAGCACAAGGTATTTTCTTCCCTTCTTCTTCTTCTTCTTCTTCTTCTTCTTCTTTATCTTTGAAAGCCTATAGTGATTCTGACTGGGCAGCTTGTATTGATTCTAGAAGATCAGTGACTGGTTTTAGTATTTTTCTAGGAAATGCTTTAATTTCTTGGAAAAGCAAGAAACAGAATGTTGTATCTAGGAGTAGTGCAGAAGCTGAGTATAGGGCACTTACAGTGACTAGTTGTGAGATTATATGGTTGATTCATTTACTCAAAGACTTAGGTATTACTCATGATAAACATGTAGCTTTGTTCACAGACAGTAAAAGTGCTCTTGCATTAGCCTATAATCCTGTTAATCATGAGAGGAGCAAGCATATTGAGGTTGATTGTCACTTTATAAGAGATTTAGTACTTAAAAATACTGTTCATTTGTTACATGTTGGTACTAATGATAATGTGGCAGATTTGTTTACAAAAGCTTTAGGTTCAGCTCAATTTCAGCATTTGATTGTCAAGATGGGAGTGTTATCACTTCACTCTCCATCTTGAGGAGGGCATATTGATTATAGTAAAAGACTGTTTGAGACAGTTCTGAAACTCTTAGGACTAAATTGAAGTTACTGTAAAGATGTATACTTGTTTGTAAAAGACTGTTTGAGACAGTTCTGAAACTCTTAGGACTAAATTGAAGTTTGTCAATATGTATATATATTTTCAGCTGTAAACAATAGCTTTTAAGTTGTTTTAATAAAAGCTTATTTTTCCCCCCTCTCTCTCTCTAAACCTTCGTTCTATATATATATATACATACATATGTATACACAGAAAAGTTGATCGCAAATACGATCAACTAAACAAAATCCACCAGTACGTGGATTTTGCTTTTCTACAATCATTTCAAAATTATCAATAATACAAGTAAAGCCTATACTAATTACCAAATATGCAAACAAGAGGCTTGATTTGCAAAGTATGATTAATTGTACATAAGGCCAGCTTATGCTAAATACAAAAATGTAGGCCTGCTTTGCAAACAATCTACAGTACACAAAGCCATATACCAATTATGCAAACAAGAGGCCCGATTTGCAAACTATCAATAGAACATGAGCCCCATACCAATTACTCAAACAAGAGGTCAGATTTGCAAACCATCAATAGAACATGAGCCCCATACCAAATCATGCAAAGAAAAGACCCGATTTACAAACCATCAATAGAAGATTAGGCGATCCTAAGTGGATATTAGGCGAAATCAGGATGTTAAGGGAAGCCTAGACGTCTAGTGAATTAGGACGAATTAAACGATTGACCGATAATTAAACAAAATTTGACGAAATTAAAAGTCAATTTACCTATTTATGTATAGAAAGCAGTTTACGCCTTCTAAGACATTGAGAATACGAGCTCGGCTCCACATACCAGATAACCAATCATACAAAGAAAAGACCCGATTTGCAAACCATAAACAGTACACATGTCCTATTCTAAATATCCAAAAAAGAGGCGGTAACTCACAATCATCACCAAAATCTCTCGGTTGTCACGGTCCTATTTTAAATTTACTCTTAAAAATATTTTTCTCTTTTGTTCAAAAATACTGTAATTCACTTAGGGCCCCATATTGTTCATCTAAATATTGTAATCATGTTCACTTAACAAAAAGTTGGAATTTTGGTTTAATTTAGTTGCTTAATTTCTCGTTTTTATTGTTAATTTAATTAATCTATTGTAGTCTTTACTTTTGAATCTAAAACATTAATTAATTTAATAGAGATCCATTTTATAGAGGTCGATAAATTGACCATATGTAGAATGAATACAGCTAGATATCCATTTTAGAGAGGCCAATAAAGTATACATTTCATGTTAAATACAGCTAGAATTGTAACTATCGTGTTGCAATTGCTATAATCATGTAAAGAAAAGGCCTGATTTGCAAATGTTCAATAGTACACGGATCCAATTTTAAATAACCAAACAAGAGGCGGGTAACTCCCAAAGTCCCAATCATCACCAAATCACCCTCCCTTTTTTATTTTACTCTTAAATATTCTTTATTTTTTCATTTTGCTCAAAATATTATTAGTAAATTTCACTAAACTCTCCAAAATCTCTCTCTCTCTCTCTCCTCCATGGATCCCCAATCCGAAACCCTAGATCCTCAAAACCCTAATTCACCTACCCAACAAAACCCCTCCGCCGTCACCGACGAGACCGCCGTCCGCCGTCGCCGTCGCAGTAGGTGGGACCCGCTGGAGGAACCCGCCAAAAAGCGCAAGTCACGGTGGGCCGAGGAGGAGCCAACGCCGAGCTTCCAGCTACCCGACTTCGTCCTCGACTCAGACCCGGAAATACAGCTGCTTAACGCTCGGTTGTTGGAAATCAGTCGCTGTTTACAGTCTGAACGGTGCGGTGTGCCCTTGGATGATCGTCCCGAAGGCGCCAGGTCACTACAAAATTATAAATATTTACTTATTACCCTATGAATTGTGAAATAAACAATTAGAGCATCCGCAATATTTTTGTTAATTTTTTCTTGTTAAACAGTGCCACACATGTATGTATGTTAATTTTAAACACTGTTTAAGTCTCACATTAGTGCACTTTAACATAGTTGTCTAATAATTTATTTAGGGAAAAGAATAATATTATTGTAAATAGAGTAGAAAGAGAGAATATGTTATTTCTACTTTAAATAACATATTTTAACGCCGGATTGTTGGAATTTAGTCGATGCCTGCAGTCCGAACGGAGCGGTGTGCCTTTGGATGATCGTCCCGAAGGCGCTAGGTCACCATTAAAAAAATAATATTAGGAGAATTTAATGTTTAATTGCGATATTAGTATATTAGGAGAATTTAATGTGATTAATGGAGATATTAGGAGAGAGAAATCATAATAGCGAGATGAAGGATAAGTTGGAGATAGATGAAAAATTAATAGTATTATATGAAAATTTACTACTGTTTACAGCCCGAACGGAGTGGTGTGCCTTTGGATGATCGTCCCGAAGGCGCCAGGTCACCAAAAAGTCAAATAAACTACTACTTATTACCCTATTAAATGTCGAATTATACAGTTGCTCCCTCCCGTTACGAAACTGCGTGCAGTTTTAATTAGCAAAAATCTGTATCTAACTTGCCGAAAATTGAAGACTTCAATATATAGGCACATAGTTTAAAATTTTCGGTTTCGTCAAGTTAGATTCGATTTTTTTGCTAGTCAAATGTGGACGTATTTTCGTAACGGACAATTATTTAGAGCATCTACAATAGTTTTGTTAACCTTTACTTGTTAAATAGTGTCATGTATGTGTGTTAAAGGCCACCTATGTATGTTAATTTTAACCACCATTTAAGTCTCACATTAGTGCATTTTTCTTAACAAAGTTATCGAAGTAATTTATAATGAATAATTAATTTAAGAAAAAGAATGACATTGTTGTAAATAAGGAAGAAAGAGAGAATATGCTATTTCTATTTTAAGTAGGATTTAATGAAGTTGGTCAAACCAAATTGCCACATCGTCCATTATATCTCTTATAGTAGAGGAAAAACATGTTTATTAGGTAACAATTTTATCTACCTAGTGAGACAATCGCACTATTGTGAATGCTCTTATATACCAAAATATATATATTCAAGGTCAAATTTTACATTTCTTTGAACAAACACTTTACAAATAAGATAAAACGTCGATTGAGAAAATGTAACCGAAGAAAAATTTCAAAAACAGAAAACGGAACGGGTGTCAAATGGGGGAGTCTAGTTCTCCACCTTAGTTAGCATTTATGTGATTTTTTTTAATGTAAATTTCATGTGTTGGTTGTTATTGAGAAAAACTACATGGTTGAAGTGATATATTTTTTTTACAATTGCGAAGTGTATTCTCGCGTCCTGAAATAATTGTTGAAGGTTGAAATAAGATTCTTATTCGTAGTAGGTCGTTTTTGCCTATTTCATTACGAACAATACGTTTATCGTCTTTTTTTCATTATGCAATTGTTTTCATTTATCCAGGTCACCGTCCCCTGAACCAGTCTACGATAACTTAGGAGTGCGTATCAATACGCGCGAGTATCGCGCTCGCGAGAGGCTAAACCACGAACGCCAAGAGATTATTTCGCAGATTATTAAGAGAAATCCCGCGTTTAAGCCTCCAGCAGATTATCGCCCTCCGAAGCTGAATAAAAAGCTCTATATACCTATGAAGGAGTACCCTGGGTATAATTTTATAGGCCTGATTATCGGGCCGAGGGGGAACACACAGAAGAGGATGGAGAAGGAGACGGGGGCGAAGATTGTGATCCGAGGGAAAGGAAGTATTAAGGAGGGGAGGTTAGGGTTAGGGCAGAAGAGGGACTTGAAGTTTGATCCGGCGGAGAACGAGGATTTACATGTTTTGGTCGAGGCGGATACGGCTGACGCGCTTGAGGCCGCGGCAGGGATGGTGGAGAAGCTGCTTAGACCGGTCGACGAGGGCTTAAACGAGCATAAGAGGCAGCAGTTGAGGGAGTTAGCGTCGTTGAATGGTAATGTTGGAGATATTTAAGATTAGTTATTCAAGATTAGGATTATGCCGTCCGGCACCTTTTTACACCTAACCTGTAAAAAAAATTGGGCGCTTTTTTAACTTTGTCCGAAAATTTTATATTATGCTATAGAAAAAAGTTCTATAAAATGTACAAATTCTGAACCATCTCGTAATAAAATAAAATATTGTCTTTTACATTACACAAAAGAGACCATCAAATAAAGTAGGTTACTATTGTATTGTATCACAGGAAAAAAACGACTTTGTTATGCGAAAAGAAAAAAAATTTGACTTTTTTTGGCGCTTAATGACTGGAGCCTAAGCTATCTGTCTCACCGCTTATGCCAAGACCGGCCCTGTTGTGCCGTTTGATTTGATTTGGTAGTATTGGGATGATTTGACTTTTTAAGATTTTACCTCGTTTCCCTATTTTTATCGTTTTATTATAAATTGAGGACATGCCTCCTCAACTATGAAGTAATGAGAATAATATTTCCCTTTTTTTATTCTTTCACAGGTACGATTAGGGAGGATGAATTTTGTAGGCTGTGTGGCGAGGCAGGTCACAGACAGTTTGCTTGTCCGACTAGGTTCTCGACTTTTAAGAGCGACGTTTTGTGTAAGATTTGTGGTGATGGTGGGCACCCTACGATAGATTGTCCGGTTAAGGGTACGACTGGGAAGAAAATGGACGACGAGTATCAAAGCTTTTTAGCTGAGTTGGGTGGGACTGGTCCCGAGTCTGTTACCAAACCAGGGGGTAGTGTTTTAGCTATAATGGGTACAAACGGGGTGGGATCGAATGCCCCTAGTGCTCACCCTGGTCTTGGTAGTATTCCTGTTACAATCGGGTCGAAAGGAGAAAAAGAAATAGACGAAACAAATCTATACATTGGATATTTGCCGCCGAACATGGAGGATGACGCGTTGATTCGACTTTTCCAATCCTATGGCGAGATAGAAAAGGCGAAGGTGATTAAGGATAGGGATACTGGTCTTAGTAAAGGCTACGGCTTTGTTAAGTACAACACTATAAACGAGGCTAAACAAGCGACAGAGGCTATGAATGGGTATCGTCTAGATGGTAGGATGATAGCGGTGAGAGTCGCGGGTATGCCACCTCAGCCTGTCGCGCCTCCTCCTCGTCCCCCTCCCCCTACGTATCAACAGATGCATACGTATCCGTCTCAACAGAATCCATCTGGCGGTCCGTTGGGGAACGGGTACATGACTGCTCCTCCTCCCCCTTGGGGACAACCTCCACCACCACCTTACGCTCAGTTTTCTGCACCCCCGCCACCAGGAGCTAACATGTACCCTCCCCCACCTTATCATTACCCTCCTCCACCGCCACCCCCGAGCGAGTCTCAGGACAGCAATCCTCCTGGTGTGCCAGCACAGAGTAACGGCTCTATACCCGTATCTAATAATAATATGTATATGCCACCAGGTTCTCAGCCTATGTATCAATCGCCTTATCCTTCGTATTATGCTATGCCACCTCCACCACCACCGAACCCGTATTTGTCGTCTAACCAGCAGAGCTTTGCTACTGCACCTTGGACTTATAATCCTCCAGCTCAGCCACCGCCACCTGTTCCGTCGGCAGCTGATCAAAGCCAGCAATTAAGCAGTGGAGGTGATACCGAGTATGAGAAGTTTATGGCTGAGATGAAATGAAAGTGTTGGTGGCGACTATGTGTTTGTGCGCGGAAAAGTAAGCACCCTTTCTATTGTCATTTGTGTTGTCTTGTTATTTTGTTGCATATCGTGATTATGAAAACTTGTAAGGGTGTTATTTGTAGTGAAGGGAAGGTGTTAGAAGCTGATGATATTGTCACTCGAGCATGTACTTAGAACATCATTTTTTTGGGTAGAAAAAGTTTTAGTTAGGGCTTCCATCGACTTATAATCTCTAACTTTGAACTAATTTATTTGGCTGTTTTTGCTTAGAAAATTGCTGATGTAAGTGGTCGAGGCCTATTTGACCAACACCGCTCAATCAAGTAAAGAGTTTTAGGGAAAACTTATTAATGGGTTTTGTTGTATATGCATGATAAGGAGTTTTAGATAGAACCTGTTTGATTTGAAAATAGGGGATTTAGATAGAACTTTTATTGACCGATAAATTTCTAACTTTGGAATATATATTTTTGCTTTATTCCTTCAGAAATCGTGATTTAAGTGGGTGATGTAGATTTAGTAAATATCACTTAATTATATTGTTTTTAAGATGGCTTCATTGTGTATGCCTTTGTTTTTGAATTGCCAAAGACACCACAAACATGAAACTGGAAAATTGGTACTTCAATAGTTCAATTGAAGACCTCAAATATAAGAGATAAGGTTCATATTGGGGTTTTAGCTGATCTATCAGTGCACCTACTTACTAATTCAATTTCAGACCTTGTCTATAAAAGTTAAGACCCCCATTTTCTGCAAATTCTTTTCCATTTCTTTAGACTTTGTGCTCGATCCTGATCTCCAAGACTCCAACCACATCCGCAAAATATCAGCAAGAAAAAACCTATTTTTTCAATTGGTGTCGGTGCATATCTTATACATACTAGTCATTTAAATTGAAGCACTGCATTGTAAATTTGAGGTTAATCATTCACAATGAGTCCTTGCACAGAATAAAAGAGATAATTGTTTCCATCTTATGTTGGCAGACAGTACACCCCACTTCCCAACTGCAGTACTGGTCTATTTATTTTACATGCTTTTTTAACCGTGAAAATACTTTTTGACAGGCATTAATGTTTTCGTGGAGCTCTTATCAACCCCTTTGTGTTACTTGTTCGAAGATTGGGACTCACATCTTTTTGTCTTGCTATAATGTTATTAAGAAATGCAGTGACTTGTGGAGGCAAATTCCAGATACGGAGTGTTTATGCCTAAGTTGAGAAGATATACTCCTTTGTGCAACCAATTATGATGCTTGACAGGCATCTTCAATTTTAATGATTTTCTCATATAAATTTTGATTGCTATTTGTGATTTGATTATTGTGATAATTTTTACTTGTGGTATTATTTTGTTAGACATGAGTTTTCATTAACGCTTACCCGTTCACTTGTGTTTGTCCTTCTCAACAATGATTTCAGTTGGTATCGTGAAGCCTATGATATTTCAGGTATTATTGTCTTATAAATTGTGCTTGATTCTTGTCCAGATCAGTAAAGACAGGGAAAACTAAGTACTCCTTGATTTGGGTGATTTGGGTGAGCTTTTTATGATACAACTACGTGTCATTTCAGATTTACTCGTTCACAGGTTAATTTTGGTTAGGTTTTCTGTCACTCTAATGTTAATTTAGATTGTTTAGCAGGTTGCGACCCCTGAGTGGAGCAGTGGCTATCTTTTCTCTAACTTTTATTAAGTTAAGCTGTGAAACTCTTTAGTTTCTGTTAGCAGGTTTTGGAGTTCTGATGGTGACCTGCTCGTATTTTGTTTAACTTGTGAATTCCTTAAGTTTTGCTCATTTAAACTTTTAGGACTACCCTAGGACCAATACCCCCGATGTCTCCATATATTTGTCCCACTTTGATAATATATGCCAGTAGTTTTAAAGTAAAAGTGGCTAGTTTTTTTTTTAGGGATGGAGTGAGCAGTTCTTAGTGTGAGAATGTAGTCGGTTGTTCTGTGTTTTTCTGTAAATGATGTTTGTGATAAGCAACTTTTTTTTAATACGTGCCAGTTCTTCCACATGTTGAATGTTGTATTTGTTAATATTGACATATAATTTGACTAGGTTCTCTCTCAAAATATTGGTAACCAGTATTTTCTTACCACGATTGTTTCATTTGTTTGGCTTAAATTCCTCTATTCATCGTATTAATCAAAATGGAGGAAATGGTTTTCACCAAATACGCTATTCCCATATTTATAGCAACAGATTAGTAGTAAGAATTTATGTTGCTATTTTCGTTCACAATTTGGCCACTCACTATAGCAACAGAGCATTTATTAGCGTTCAGATTTCAGACATCATGTAACACTTTCAAATATTAGGACTGTTACAAAAAAATGTCTCAAAGAGTTGACCGAAATTATGATTTTCAGAGGAAAAAAATCTAAGAATGTAGTGGAATTAGACTAGAGTGTAATGATGGGATAATAAGGCTAAATCTGAATATAATCCCCAGAGTCAGTTTACTAAAACTTATCCAAATAGACCAAATTTGTATTAAGAAACATCATATCTAAGTGATGCAATTGCAGTTGTACTAAAAAAAAATTGTTATGGACTTGAAATGGTAAGTGGATTTTGGTTGTAACTTGTAACTTAAATAAATCAGAAAGTGGAAATGATTTTAATTTTCTGATTCAGACTTTATTTTATTCTACATTCAGAACGTTCTCCATCAACACTTGGCCACGAATCTGCTGTTCACAAATAGTCTCTTGCAGAAGTGAAAAAAAACAAAGGACTAACAATCATAACAAATGACTCACAAGTTTGGTAAAAAATAACCCGACTTTACCGAAAGCAAAAAAAATATTTTAATACCACGTTAAATATCATACACGATCACTAAAAAATGTTTTAAACCTTTAGTCGTGAAGTTTATGGCATTTAACAATCAACTGTCGCGTTTAGTAAGATTCATTCTTTGTAATGCTATTAGACGCATAAATCCACATTCTCAATGATTTCTCTATGTATGCGATCAAAAAACCGATGGAATATATAATAGGCAAAATGATAATTGAGAGCACATCAGCAATTAGTAAATGAATGATGTATTGAAAACTTAATCAAAAATACTAGTGATTTAGAGGACATTCATTCTTCATAGTGAAACACATTTATTTACAATATATAACCACACTTTGAGACGAATGAAATACGTTTATATACTTATTCAATTATGCTAGAATTAAGATAAATTTTGAATAAATGTATGTTTCCGACAGAAATTTGTTCAACCTGATGCCATGTACTTTATACTCCGGTGCGATTTCATGAAATTAATATGTTATTTAACTTAGTGGGATTGATAAAGCCATAACTTTCGTGGGTGGGGTTAGGCTTTTCAACAACAATATAATATATAAAAATAGAATAAATAAAGAATCCTTATTTAATTTTTATTAAGCTCGGTGGTATACTTGATCGGAATACAATTTCCTATTTATATCTGTGCTCGGTATTACAACTCGCTCTGCTGATCTTGATCTTCCTTCGATCTCGGTGTTCGGTTTTGTATCTTGCTCGATATGCTTTTGAATGTGACAAGTACTGACAAGTTTTTCTCTTTTCTCTCCTTCTCTATATATTTTTTAGGTAGATTTTCTGGTCCTTCTTTTAGGGGGTGTAACCGGCTATTTATAGACAATTATGTCTCATGGGATGTAGACAAGTGTCGTTATCTCAATAGCCACCACATGGGCTTTTCCATTGTGGATCTTTACTATTGGGCTCGACCCTTATAGATAATGGCCTGTTAGTAAAGCTCTATTAGACCATGGGTTTTTGGGTTTTGGCCTTGGGTACCCTCAAATAATGGGTGGGTTGATTAGTGTCCGAATGGATACATTCGGGTCCAATTTTTGTGTTCTATCAAGTGCTCCCTGACTTCCTCGGTGTGGTCTCCACGTCGAGGGAGTCATGCTCGGTATGTCGAGCAAGCTACTTCTATCTTGCTGTTCCCAATGCAATTTCTCTTCACTGTGCACGCGTGTGGCTTCATTAATGGGTTTTATTGGGCCCTGTGTTTGACCTTATCCATTAGGTTTCCTCGAGGCCAGTGCAAAGGATATTTTCATTATTCATGGAGATTGTTGCACTTCCCTATATGGACACGTGTGTAACTGCTTTTCCCATGAATATTTAAAATAACGGTACAGATCCCAGAGTTTCTTTTGAACAGTCGCGTCTCTTTTAATGCACACGTTTCTCCACACCCTTTCTGGCTAACGGTTGCGATTCTTCATCTCAAGCCTTTATCAATTTCTCTATAAATATCCCTTCGAAGCTTGTAACTTTTCATAATCTCTTCATACCAGTTTCTTTCTTCATATATTTTTATTCTATATATAGCAATGGCTTCCCCCAGCCCCCATTCCTCCTTGACTTTGAAAGTAGAAGCTTTCAAGGCCTCTTATGGCAATGCCTTGAAGCTTTTGAGAGATGCCGAGGTGGAGTTAGAAACAATGCGTGGTTACCATAAGGAGATGGTGAGAGAGTTGACCTGGTTGATGGCCGAGTTGGATCACTGCAGGCGTGCTAATCAGTCCCTGCTTGATGAGAACACCGTTCTAAGGAGGAATCCTTCGCTCCAAGATGCTGCAAGTCCAGCGGGGCCCTCTCATCATTACCGACCATCTTCCTCCTAATAACTTCTTTTTGCTTTATTTTCTTGCACCCTTCTTCTTTTCCTCTTCTTCTGTTTTATACTTTGTTTTTTCTCTCTTGTTTTATAATTTTTGCTTCTTCTAACTTGCTTTTATCCAAGATGGCTCCCATCACTAGATCTGCTGCCATAAAGAAGACCCTTCTCGAGGAGGAGCCTACTTTTATGTTACCCCGTCCCCCTGGTTTCGGGGAAGAGGAACTGACTCCACTTCAGTTGAAAGAAATTGAGATGTCGTGGCTAAAAGCCGATCTTAAGTGTGCTCAGACCGAAGTGAGACGGTTTAAACAGTATTGGGAGGAGGAGAGTGCTGCTCGTTTTGAAGCTGAGCAGAAGTGCAAGTCTCAATCTCATGCTCTAAAACAAGTGGAGATTGGTATTTCCCATTTGATTAGGGAAAAAGAGCGTCTGGAGGAGCTTTTGGTGAATAAGGATGCCGACGTGGGGGGTAGTTCCAAGAAATAGGATGGGTGTTTATTCTTATAAACTTTTCCTTTCCCGTTATACGTGTTTGTTTGTATCTCCCCTTGTGGATGAATAAAACTTCTGCTTTCGCAATTTAGTTCTATGTTTTATTTATTTATTTTGCCGTATTGGACACCGAGCAAATTGGCCCGTGTTATCCCCCCGGAGAGCGTTGCTAGTCTGGACGCCTAAGAAACGTCGAGCTAGGAACGGTCTTCGTCCACGTTGGGTGTGCATGAGTAAGAATCTGTGTGGTGTCGAGGGACTGGATCGGGGTGCATCCTCGGTGGTAATTATCGTTCCTTATTACTTGTATTAATACTGGTAGCGTATGCTAGAAGCTTTGTAGTGGTAGGGACCACTAGCCGTTTATATAGGTTCAATGATGTGAACTGCATTGGTTAGTGGGCTATGTTTCTGACGTGGCCAGATCTGGAGCGTTGAAACTTAAAATATCTGTGGGCGTGTTGACTTTGCTATGGCCGAAAAAGAGGGAAACCTTTGTGACACGAAAGGATAGTTAATATGTTATTCCCTTTATTGCGGCTCCACTCCCTTAACTTTCCTCAGTAATTCTTTGTGATCTCTGTTTGCTTCCCAAAATATCCCCACCTTTTTCTCTCTCTAGGGTTTGTGCTACTCTTTAGAAATTTTTTTCCCCATTATCTGTTTCGAAGGAAAAAGAATATTGCCAAACACGTACGCCCCCTACTATAATGACTGTAAGTACATTAATGTATTCGATTAATTTATCCGTATCCCCATATAGGTTTGTGTTGATTTGTTGTTGGTTGTGGGTTATGTATTTCGTACTGGAGTTTTCTGTTGTAGAGTTTGTGTAGGCTATATATGCTTGATTGGAAATTGCTGGTGTGTGTGCTGTATGTGCTGCTTATGTATTTTGTATTGGAATTACTGTTTGGTAGGTGTCATTTGATTGGTGGTGTGGTGGTTGATTTGTGGTAGGTCTCACCGTAGCTTGTTTTAACGGTTGGTTGCATTGATGTCACAGGATGTTCTCGCCCAATGCCTGGCCCAACTCGGGACCTTTAATGAGGCAAAATTTAAAGAACAAGCAGGAATACCTGCGGACGTGCACGTTCGTCCCCCGAGGACCTTGGAAGAGGCTCAGGGGCATGTGGCCGCTAACGAAGTAGCCCTCCGGTCTTCTTCCCTGTTGACCGGGGGTGTGAAACTCCATTTGTCGGATTGGATGGTCTCCTTCTTTGAGGCCTTCCAAATCGCTCTCTGCCAGGTTGCGCTGAATACGTTCCGTATACTCAACGGTATCAAGAAGCTGTCTGTGTTGTCGGGCGTGGCGATAGACGTGAAGGATGTTATGGGCATCTATGGGTTCCAGTTTGAGGTACGGAGCTCGCATTTGAAGTCGATGCGTCAATTCACCCGGCTTGTTATTGATTTGCCCGATACGAACAAGGAACATAACCTTGGTCTCGTGGTCGTGTCTGGGAATTGGTGTCCTGCCGGTCGCCATATTCCTGCTCCTGCTGAAGCTGCTCCCGAGATTCCGGTCCTCGGTGCTCCCAATCTGGATGCTCTGGTAGCAGTGTGGAGTTGGTGGGGACCTGGGACCACTAAGGAGGCTGAAAACCGTGTTGCTCCCAAGTTGCTGGGGTATGTGGCCGAGGCTGGGAATAGGTGTGCTAATGCGCCGGTGATTCCCACATAGACTGTGGCTGACTTCATCTCGATTGTTAAGCCCTGTGTCGTTGAGTAAGAAGTCTGCTCTGCGACGATCTGCCGAGCCTCGGGAGGGACCCTCGAAGAAGGCTAGGGTTACGGAGTCGACGAGTAGTGATGTTGTACCTGAGAGGGGACCAAGTTTGGACGTAACACCGACGGCCACTGTATCTGACTTCCTCACCGTGGATTAGACTCCTCAATCTGTGTGGAGCTGGGATGGGGGAGCTCAATCTATCTCTCATGGGACGCCGGTATTACCGGGCAGTACCGGGGACAAGGGCGTTGCTGCCTTGGTGAGTATAATTGTCTATGTGACTTGTAATTTCATGTTCTCTCCTGGTTGTGCTATTTGTCCTTCAGTCGTTGACCTCTCGGTTGGCGACGTTCGCCTTGGCCTGGTCTTATGGGCGTTGTTTTGTTTCAGGGGTCGTTCAGTGATTTGTTCGATTATGTGAACCTGAGCGTGGGCATGGGAGAGAATACGATGACTCTTCCAAATATCTCATCATCGGAAGAGGTGGTGAAGGGCAAGGCCACTGAGACTGGTGCTGTGGTCGAGGATTTGACGGCTACTGAAGAGGATGTCGAGGTCGCGTGTAAAGAAATAGATGCGCCCGATGAGAAGGATGGTGAGGGGAGCGTGGGAAAGGTAGAGGTGGACCTGGAAGCTATGGTCCGTTATATTGATATATACAACGGCAATTTGTTGGGGAACTCTCGAGCACTTAAGATGGGATGCACGGCCCTTATGCCTCTGGCGTACCAAAATATGCTGGATATAGCTGCCCAGCCTGTTGTGTCAACCATTGACCGTGCCCATGTCAATGCCCTTCGTGTAAGCTCAGTTTGATAGCAAATGAGTATGATTTCCTTTGTTGGTTTCTTATTTGATGTTCGTGCAGATATGTCTCGCCACTGCTGAGATGAGAATCCGGTTCACGGCCTTGGAAGCCGAAAAACAACAGCTAGCGGCCGAGCACAAGCTTATGGAGGAAAATCTTGGGGCCGAGATTGAGAAGAACACTCGTTTGTCCGAGGGAAATGCTAAGTTGGGTCAGGAGAATGTGCGGCTGCTTGATGAAAATAAGGTGGTTGTTGCTGAGAAGGGGGTCGTGGCCAACGATAAGGCTAGGTTGGAGGCTGAAACGAAAGTGCTGGAGGATCGTGTAGCCACGTTGGAGGCGGGCCGGGCAGAGGATCGCGACCAGTTCACTAAGATCGTCAATTACTATGCCTATAGCTACCATGTACGAGCTTTGAATGTAGCGAGGGTCCCGTTCTCTCATCCGTCCTGGTCTACCTTTGTGTATCCCGCAAGTCGAGTTGCCCCTCCTTTGCCCAAAGATTGGGCTAATATCCATGATGAGGAGGTGCCACACATGCCAGGGCCGTCGCCTTCTCCCGCTCCCCGACCGTATTCTGGGTCAAGCTCATCAACTCCTCAAGTGGTGACACCTCAGGGACCTTCCCTTCCTCAAGCTCCTCCCACTCAGGTTGATCCTTGATCTGGTTCTTTTGTTAACATGTTGGAGTCGAGGTAGGCATTGTTTTTTGGCAGTCATCTGTAGGCTGTTTGTATAAATCACAACTCTTTTGGGAAAGTTGATAATATTTGGCTTTGCCGTCATTTGGTTGTTTTTATCGCCTTCGGTGTCGTTCCTTTTTTGTTAGTAGATTTCGTGTTGGAAGGTAGTGACAATCATGTCAGGAGCCGGTTAGCCCTCTGGCCATGGCAGTCTGGCCCCGACCAAGTGGCAGTATGGGTGACCGAGTAGGTAGTTCTGAGGAGACGAGTCCTCGTATGGCAGAATTAAACGCCGCACGTCGTAAGAACGACGAGTTACAAGCACATATTGTGGATTTAGCGACTCGGCTACACAAGTTGGGAGAGAAGTTGAGCGAGAAGATTGCCTATTATACTGCAAACAAGGGTAAGGCCAAAGAGCTTCTTGGTGCTCTTCGGCGCTCCCGGGATGAAGCCCGAGGCCGGGTAACGAGCTTGAACTTGGTGTTGGGGGCCGTTTATGAGGATGCCGACTTGCTGTTATCTTTTGTCAAGGCCTATTGGGCCCAAGGTCGTGCGCTGGAGGTGTTTGATCATGCGAAAGGGAGTCGGGGTGTTTCCTGAGCAGAACATATGGTTGATGCGACGGCTGGGGTAACTGAGGCCACGACAGCTTTGAACCGCTTGGATGCCACTGTGAAGGATCGCTTGAGAACGCAAATAGTTTCTCTGCGAGATATTCATTTTGCTGATGCTTTAGAGATCTCGTCTTTTGTCGAGGGCTTATCGGACTAAGATTGAGTAGCTTTGTTATGGCGTTGTGCTTGTAGCTTAATATAAAAGTAGTCCCCATTTCGATTTTTTTTTTTTTTTTATTTTTTATTTTTTTTGCGAATACTCATCTCCTCCCTTTCCTCCTCTTTTTTCTATTTTATATATAAGCATATGTTATTTCGTCACACCAGGCTGGTTCTCCGGGCCTCGTTGGTCCTGTGCAGGGTCCCACTGGTGCTGCCCGAAGTGAGGCCTCATCTGGTGAGGCTAGTGTAGTGCGTGCCGATTGGCGGTATATTGACTTGATGGGCAAGAATGACAAACTGCATGGTCGGTGTGCCCGACTTAAGGCAAAGCTGAAGGCCCAGGCAGCGTCTTTTCGTGAATACGTTTGCCGTGCCGAGAATGTAGTTAAAGTTCAGGAACGCCGGTTAGACCGATATTGGCATGTAAAGGAGAAGTTTCTTGGGAAATTAAAGACTCTAGTATCCCGGGCCAATGTTTTGGTGAAATATGCTCTCGCTGCACGCACAAGATTTGATGCTTCTGCAGCTATGTACCGAGTTCGTGAGCTAGACTATGATGATGTTCGTCGCAGGGACGCGTCTCAAAGTCATGAAATCGCCAAGGGTGCAGAGTTCTCGGCTCGGCTTGAGGTGGTGAGCATTGTCGGCGCCAATACGACCAACTTTGATTCTTTTCTTCCGTATGAGCGTTGGGATGGTGAGGATACCGACGAGGATACAGCGACTGATGATGAAGAGGTTAAGCTCGAGCCGTTACCTTTGTGCTCCTCATGCAGTAGCTCTTCTTAGTCTCTTTTCTTATTTATTCGTCGTACATTATCGCCTCCGTAATGCGGACGTGGATTATTTGCTTCAGTCCTTTATTCATGTATTAGATCTTGTTGTTGTCTTGTCGATATTTCCTTGATTGGATTGTTTTTCCTTTGTTTTCTTTGTTTGGTAACTGGTTGCCTCCGTAATGCGGGCGTGAATTATTCTTCTAGTCTCTTTACTTTCTTCGATCCTTGCCTGCTGGAACAGTTGGTACCTGCACATATGCCTCCGGTTTATTGGAGGACTTTAGTATTCCTAGGCATTCTTTTAGACCTGCCATGTTGGGAATTTCATAGTATTCCTAGGCATTTAGCCGTTTGGGAATTTCATAGTATTCCTAGGCACGTCTGCCGTTTGGGAATTTCATAGTATTCCTAGGCATTTAGCCATTTGGGAATTTCATAGTATTTCTAGGCATTTAGCCGTTTGGGAATTTCATAGTATTCCTGGGCACTTGGCCGTTTGGGAATTTCATAGTATTCCTAGGCATTTAGCCGCTTGGGAATTTCATATCTGCACTTGTTAGACAGTATGGCAAATTATTTTATGTGCGAAAAATAATGTTATTAAGAAGCATAGGTAAAGTGGTACCTGTATTGGTAAGCTAGTTTATACGTAGTACTTCTTTAGGTTAGCCACATTCGAAGAATTTTTCTCGCCTCTGCTATTTTCGAACAGGACGCTTTTGAGTTTGTAGGAAACTGGGCTTGTCCTTTTTACGATCTCGTATGGTCCTTCCCAGGTGGGGCTCAATTTGCCATGTATTTCATTACGGGTATAGACCGTTACTTTGCGCAGCACCAGTTCTCCTACCATGAATTCCTTGGTTCCTTTTACTTTCTTGTCATAAGCTTGCTTAACGCTTTGTTGGTATTTTGCTAAGGTAAGGGCTGCTATTTCTCGTTTCTCGTCTATCATATCGAGCTCCTCTCTCATTCTTTGCTCATTGTTTCCCTGTTCGACTAAAGTTGTTCGGAGTGTGGGTAGCCCGATTTCCGTCGGTATGATGGCCTCGACGCCATACGCTAGGCTGAACGGGGTTTCCTTGGTGCCCGTCTTTGGCGTGGTTCGGCACGACCATAAGACGTTAAGTAGCTGCTTGGGCCATCTTCCCTTTGCTTGTTCCAGGGTTGTCTTGATGCCATCTAGTATTGTTCGGTTTGACACCTCAGCTTGTCCGTTGCCCTGTGGGTATGTCGGCGTTGAATAAAACTTCTGGATACCTAGTTCTTCATACCATAGCTGGAGGTTGGCATCTTTGAACTCGGTTCCGTTGTCGGCGACTATAGCGTATGGTATACCGAACCTGGTGATGATGTACTCCCAGATGAATTGTTTAACGTTGCTGGCTTTGATTTCTCGGAGGGGTTTAGCTTCGACCCATTTGGTGAAGTAATCCGTCGCGACGATCAGATATTCCACGCTGCCTGGTGCTCTTGGAAGTTTACCAACCAAATCAATTGCCCATTGTGCAAAAGGCCACAGAGCCGATACTGGGGTCATCATGGACGATGGAAGCCGAGGTATCTTGGCGAATCGTTGACACTTGTCGCATCTTTGGACGTAGATGTCGGCGTCTCTCTTGATATAGGGCCACCAATAACCTTGTGTGATAGCTTTGTTAGCGAGGGACCTCCCCTTGATGTGTGCTCCGCATGATCCTTCATGGATTTCCTCCAAGACTAGCTGTTGCAGCTCGGGTCGGACGCATAGAAGGTGGGGTCCGCGGTAACTGGATTTGTACAGCTTGTCATCCTCGGATAGCCAGAACCGAGGGGCCTTTCTTGTGATTTTCAACGCTTTTATCTTGTTTGTCGGGAACGTCCCATTTCGCAGATAGTGCATCATGTCGTCCATCCACCCTAGTTCGTATTGTATTGACGTGATTCGGTCTATCCTTCTGTTTATGCTCGGGGTTTCCAGAAGTTCCACTGTGATTGACCGAGTGTTGGCTAACGCTAATGTCGAAGCTAGGGTTGCTAATGCGTCGGTGTGTGCGTTTTCGGTGCGATTAATTCTGATTAATTCGCACTGTTCGAACGTGGCCATTATGCTCTGGACTTTCTCTTGGTAGAGGATCATCCGGTCGTCCTTGGCTTGGTATTCACCGATGGCCTGGTTGACGATTAGCATGGAGTCGGAATTAGCAATTAGGTGGGAGCATCCGAGGGATCGTGCGATGAGCATGCCGTTTATCATGGCTTCGTACTCTGCCTCATTGTTAGTAGATCGGAAGCCTAACTTGATGCTTTTCTCAATAATTGCTCCTTCGCTGGAGTTAAGGACGATGCCTGCTCCCGATCCGTCTTTGGTGGCAGATCCATTGACATGTATTTGCCAGTGAGATTGGGGGGATATGGTCAAAGGCTCGTCATATCCTTCGGTGAATTCAGCGACGAAATCGGCCAAGACTTGGCCCTTTACGGCATGTCGGGGAGCAAATCCTATATGAAATTGGGACAGCTCGACCCCCCAGGCCGCAACTCTGCTGCTTATGTCCGTCCGTCGGAGAGATTCCTTGATGTGAAATTTCGTGTAAACTTGGACCTGGTGAGCTATGAAGTAGTGCGACAGTTTCCTGGTCGCAACGACCAGTGCCAAGCATAGCTTTTCTAATGGTAGGTAGCGTGTCTCAACTTCGACCAGAGTTTTGCTGATGAAGTAGATCGGGAATTGTTCTCGACCTTCTTCTCTCAGGATGACTGCGCTCACGGCGGTTGTGGAAACTGCCAAGTAACAAGCCAGAATATCTCCCTTGTTCGGCCTTACTAGCAACGACAGCGTCCTTAGGTACTCCTTGAGGTTGTTGAATGAAGCCTCACACTCAGGGTCCCACACGAACTTCTTGTCCTTTTTGAGTGACTCAAAAAATGGTCGTCCCTTGTCGGCGGATCGACTGATGAACCTGTTTAGCGCGGCCATCATTCCCGTGAGCTCTTGAACCTGCTTCTTATTCTTGGGTGCTGCTAGGTTCCGTAGAGCTGTGATCTGGTCGGGATTTGCCTCTATCCCTCTTCGGCTGACCATATGCCCTAAGAATTTTCCTTTACTGATACCGAACGCGCATTTACTTGCGTTGAGCTTCAGTTTGTGCTCGCCCAGTGTTTGGAAGACGTCATTAATGTCTTGAAGGTGGGATGCGGCCCTTTCGCTTTTGACGACCATATCGTCTATGTATACCTCCATCGTCTTCCCTATATGCTTTTGACAAACGTTCGTTATCATCCTTTGATAGGTTGCTCCTGCATTGCGTAGGCCGAACGGCATTACCGTGTAGCAATAGTTTCCCAAATGAGATATGAAAGATGTCTTCTCTTGATCTTCGTGGGCGAGGGGGATTTAGTGATACCCAGAGTAGGCGTCGAGGAAGGTCATCCTTTCTGCTCCCGCCGTTGCATCCACCAGTTGATCAATTCTTGGGAGTGGGAATGGATCTCTCGGGCAAGCCTTGTTCAGATTGGTGAAGTCTATGCAGACTCTTTCCTTCCTGTTCTTCTTAGGGACGAAAACCGGATTGGATAGCTATTTTGGATAGAACACCTCCCTTATAGCTCCGGCTTCCAACAGCTTTCGGACTTCTGCGATTATAGCCGCTCTGTGCTGGACGGATACTTTCCTGCTTCTTTGGGCTATCGGCTTATATTCGGCGTTAACACTTAGGCGATGACATGCCATTTTAGGGTCTAGGCCCGGCATGTCTTTGGGGTTCCACGCAAATTTATCGATGTTACTGAAGAGTAACGTTTCCAGCTCCTCGGATTCCCCTTTCGGAAGGCTATCACCTACGAGAAAGTAATGTTTCTCGTCCATATTAGGGATGCTCACTCTCCGGAGCGTCTCCCCCACTTGTTCCTCAACAACCCTCTCCGTTCGGGCTATTTGGTTGAGGAGTTTCCTCGTGCTCGTGGGTTGTTCGACAACAACCAGTTGTTTCTTCATAGCTGCGGTGATGTCTTCACAGCATCGTGAATCCTCTTGGCATCCTCGGGCCGTCTCGACCTCTCCTCTAGCGTTAGGGTATTTCACCTTCTGGTGGTATGTCGAAGGTATGGCCTGCATGGCATGAAGCCATGGTCGGCCCAAAATCGCATTATGGCCTGAATTGTCGTTGACCACCAAGAATTCTATGGGAACTGATACGGATCCCGTCGTAACGCTGAGGACGATCTTCCCCAA